>CM035123.1:76135368-76824761 GCA_020205555.1 Panax stipuleanatus
GCAGCGCCGGATGCTAGTTTATTCGCAGCGCTTCAGCGTCGGCCTCGTTTCCCAATTGATGATGACGTTGCGTTGCAGCGCCGAATGCTAGTTCATTCGTAGCGCTGCAGCGCCGGCCTCGTGTAAAATCCCAACTTTTTATGAATAAAATTGAATTTTCTCTATATATTATTTTGAAATAGTAAGGGATTGATTTGATAAATGTGGTAAGTTATGGGTAATATGCGCAAATATTTCAAAATAAACAAGTGATCATAAAATATTCTTTTTGTCGGGGAATATTCGTTTGGTCGTAGAATATTCTTGTTGTCGGGGAATATTCGTACGACGGTGCAGCCATTTGTGGGCCCCATAACGACATAACGGTTACCGTTAAACTGTTGAAATACTCGGTGGTTAAAGTAAAGTAATACGTGTTGTTGCACAGTAGCACACGGTATTGCACAATATGTTATATTTCAATAATTGTCACTGCACAATATTTTACATTATCAAATCAATAATTCATATTATTTGAATAATATTATTAGACATCATTATTGACAATGTCTAGGAAGTTCTGTCTAGGAAAGGGGTTAGTTAATTGCACGCCAGTAGGGAGAAATCCTTAGCGAAAAGCCCCCTCTTTCCTAGGAACGACCTGATTGTCATTATTGTGATTCTGTAATATTATTTATGAATAATAATTAATTATTGGTAAAAATGATAAGAAAATATTTATTCAATATGAATATAAATAGAGGAATTTTTAGCGAAAGAGACAATTGTTGAAAATTGATATTTTGTCTTTTCTGATAAAATAATTCATTCAAATATATTATTATAATATTACATTATAAGTGTATAATGTGATAATATAATAGTATAATTTTATAATTTAAATGGTAATATTTTTACAATAAATTCATGGTATATGAATAAAATGAGCTGGAAGAGAGAAAATGGAATTGATTTTTTTTATAATTATAAATATTTTAATATATATATATATATGGTTGTTGGAGGTGAGAGAATAAAAGAAGAAAAGGGGAAGGGGGGGGGGGAGAGAGAAGAGAGAGAGTTAGCGGAAAATGATGAAAAAGGAAGAAAGAAAGAAAGGAGGAGGAAAAAGAAGAAAAGTGGGGAAAGAGAAAGAGAAAGGGAAGAGAAGGAAATTAAAATTTCATCCGTATGTAAATTTGGGTCATTTTTCGTTCAAAATTTGGAAAATCTTTCTTATACAAAGTTGTAGAGAATTAAATTTCATATGGAATGGACATAAGGTTCGTATTTTTCTGATAAATGGGCTATTTATTATGAATTATTGAAGTTTATGAATATTGTTTAAATTTAAAACATGTGTCGGCCCCACTTGTCCTTGTTTGGTATGTTTTTGTTGAGAGTGATTTTTCCAAAATGAGATGCTGCAAATTCTTCAAAATCATCTGTGGTTAAGTTTTTTTTAGCTTTGGTGTGCTAAGCATTTTTTATAAATAGGGTGCTAAGTTAGAAATAAAAATCACACCAGAATCAGAAAATTCTCTCTCTATAGTATCAAGCATATTTCATGTGAGTGCTTAGATATTTTGAGTGTTGATAACAGTGCAAGTTTTTGTCAGTATAATATTCGATATTCTAGTCAGATTCAGTATTCTACTGAGGTAAGGGATGTTAATTTTCTTGTAAGGGATATTATTTTTCTTGTAAATGATGTTATTTCTTTCAAAATCATTTCATCGAAATATTGGTATGAATTTTATTATGAAAATTTTATGTCAGGGTTACTATTCACGTATACGACACTATTCACATATACGGCACTATTCACATATACGGTACTATTCACAGAAAAATTAAATTTTCTTTTCTTTGTCCAAGTTGTCTGTTATGGTTTCTATTTTTGATTGGATCCATGTTTTGAACTTCATTTTTGAATTTTTCTCCACAATTGATTATTGTTGAGTATTCTTGAACTTGGATAAACTAAATTATGAATCTCTAATCTTTGTCCTTTATCTCACTGGATTCGTTCATTAAAATATTTTTCATCATCCTCAGTCTTAAATGGTGATACTTGATGAATATCTTTGGCCTGTAGTGCAAAGATGAATAATTACTTGATGAATATCTTTGGCCTGTACTGCAAAGATGAATGATTACCTGATGAATATTTTTCGCCCGTAGTGCAAAGATGGACATGTGTTGATATGATCATGACCACTGGTGATACAAATGAATTTCTTTGGCCCGTAGTGCAAAGATGAATATTTGATTTAAAATTTTTTGATTGATGTTACAGGGATAAAATATTGATGATGGACTTTTAAATCATAGAAGATAGTAGACATCATTTTCTACTTAACTCTTCTGATGAACTGTTATTTCCGTTGCAGTTGTTGATCTAAAACTTGTTGTCCATAATATTTTATCTGATTTGTGGAAGACTAACGATAAATTATTTTTCATTATCTTAGTCATAATATTCTTTATTAGGCTAGTTGAGCTCATCCTTTTCTTCCATTGTTCTCTTCAGAAAATGAGAATGTCACAGGGACTAGTCGGGGGACAGAGTGATGGTCCGAGTTAGAGCCGTATTAGTCCTTACTATTTTTGTAAAATAGTGTGATAATAATTGTAACTACTGAGGACTGAATTTGAGCATTTATATTTCGTATTATATATGATATGTATTGAAGCTCACATCTTGTATGGTTCTATTGCTCACGACCTTTTGATATAAAAGATTGTATTTGAATTCTGTACCATGTATTTGGCGACTCAGAATGGGTTGAGTATTGAACCTGTTTTGGAGGCGTCACAGTTGGTATCAAAGCTTAGGGATATGATCTCTGACGGAGATCTGGGAATAGAACTAGGAGGGAAGAGACGAGTAAATCCTTCGCTAGTGTGTCCTACCTAAGCTTATTTGGTATTTAATTGTTCGGTCAGAACATAGGGTTAATATTTGATATGTTAATTTGTTTAATTAACCCTTGTTTTATGGCAGTATTTGAGAATGGCAGCTGAAAATCTAAACAATAGAGTGAATGAGACCGTTGAGACACCTTTAATCACCAACCAGGAGAACGTGCAACAGGAAGGCAATATTCCTCCTGTAAATAACACCACCGATAAAACGATGAATGAGGGATGTTTAGAAGTTTTTTGCAGTTCATGCAAAACCAAACGAGTGAGACTCGTGCTAAAAATACAGGTGGAAATAATGGCAACGCGCGGCTTGTCACTGCCAAGCAGTTCAAAGAGTTGGGACCACCAAAGTTTTTGGGAAAGCCAGATCCAATCAAGGCAGAAACGTGGGTTAAGCAAATCACCAAGATATTTGATGTCTTGGGATGCACGGAGGAGCAAAAGGTTCCATTCGCCACCTTTATGTTCCGTGGAGAGGCAGATTACTGATGGGAATCTGTGAAGCGTACTCAGCTTGCCGCACTCAAGATGTCTTGGGAAGAGTTCTAGAAACTATTCAATAACAAGTACTTTCCAGAAAGTATTCGTCATATGAAAGAGGTAGAGTTTATCAAACTAGAACAGAACAACATGACTGTGTCCCAGTACGAGGCTAAGTTCGCGGAGTTATCCCAGTTTGCGTCTCATTTGGTGGATAATGAGGAACGTATGACGCGGATGTTTCTGAGAGGTTTGAAACCCGAAATTCGTCAATACCTCATTTCTCATAATTTTTTAATATTCAGATGTTGTGAACTAGGGCTCAATTATTAGAATGAGATAATGAGTCTGTTCATCCAAGGGAGAACAACAAGGGTCGTACCTGTGGCAGCAGTCATCGGAACAATGATAACTAGCAGGGAGGAAAGTATCATGACAGAAGCGGTAACCACTTCGGTGGTAATCGTGGCCATGATAATAAAAGAAGTGAGTCGGGGGGAGATTTTAAGAAGGGAAGGTAAAACAATGAGAACGTGAAGACGTCAACAGCAGCACTAGCATCAACTATTTCTAAGGGAGGAGAACGACCACCGGTCGTATGCTATAAATGCGGGCAAGAGGGACACATCAGTCCAAACTGCCCACAACAATTTAAGGTGTGTTATAGCTGTGGAAAGGAAGGGCACATAGCTAGAGAGTGTCCGGTAGCGAAACCAAGTCCAGCGGGGATGGTGACTGTAAAGGCTGTCCCGGACAAGTCAAAGTCGGTGGTTCCTGAAAGAGAGTTTGTCGTGACTACCCAAAACGCGAAGAACCCGAACGAGGTGATCACGAGTAAGCTAATCATAAACTCTTGCGAAGTCTATACCTTATTAGATATTGGTGCTACCCATTCTTTTATTTCACATGCTTGTGCTCAACGTTTGAACTTGACTTCTGAGAAATTAGACTTTGACTTATCTATTGAAACTTCGTTAGGAGAAACCTTCGTTACATTCACAGTTTTCAAATCTTGCTTGATACAAATTGGCACCCTCACCCTACCTGTTGATCTTATATCTTTGAAAATACTTGCATTTGATGTGATTTTAGGAATTGACTGGTTAACCACTTATCATGCCAAAATTGATTATTTTTGTAAGGTTGTTAGTTTTCATATTCCTAACCAACCTGTTGTGCGAATTCAAACCACCAAACCACTAAAATCAATTATTGTCATTTCAAGTCATAAAGCTATTCGTTTATTGAAAAACGGATGTCAAGCTTTCTTAGCCCATATCACTGATTTAAACCAGAATACGTCAGACTTGAATGACATTTCTGTTGTTAATGAGTTTCCTGATGTATTTCCCGAAGAACTTCCTGGCCTACCCCCAGAATGTGAAGTTGAATTCTTTATTGACCTTGAACCCGGTACAAAACCCATTTCTAAAACCCCATATCGAATGGCTCTTATTGAACTTCAGGAGTTAAAGGTCCAACTAAAGGAGTTGTTAGACATCGATTTTATACGTCCTAGTATATCTCCTTGGAGTGCTCCTGTTTTATTCGTAAAGAAGAAAGACGGGAGTATGCGACTTTGTATTGACTATCGGGAGTTGAACCATGTCACCATCAAGAATAGGTATCCGTTACCTCGTATTGATGACCTGTTCGACTAGTTGCAAGGTGCGCAATTCTTCTCAAAGATCAATCTTCGTTCTGGATATCATCAGTTAAAGATTAGAACTGATGACACTCCAAAGACTGCTTTTAGAACTCGATACGCGCATTATGAATTTCTAGTTATATCTTTCGGATTGACCAATGTCCATGTTGCGTTCATGGACATGATGAACCGAATATTTAAGAAATATTTAGATCATTTCGTGGTTGTCATTATTGATGACATCCTAATATATTCCAAAAGCCTCAAATATTTCTTCACCCAGAACGAACTCAATATGCGAAAACGACGTTGGTTAGAGCTATTGAAAGATTACAACCATACCATTCAATACCATCCTGAAAAAGCGAACGTGGTAGCTGACGCGTTGAGTAGAAGATCATATGCGGGTACAAGTGCGATATTGTCAATATGAAGCCCCATTTTGTATGACGTACAAAGGATGGAGATAGAGTTAAAGACTCCGGGGACCCACGTGATGATGTCAAATATACGCGTAGAACCAGCTTTAATTGATAAAGTTAAAGCTACTCAAGCTACAGACCTGAAGCTGACGAATATGAAGAAGAAAGTGAAAGAAGATGCTATTCCAGAAGTAATAATAGATGCAGATGGATTACTTCGAGTCGAATCTAGACTTTGTGTTCTTAACAACTCTGATTTGAAGTATAGAATCATGATGGAAGCACACAACACACCGTTCGCAATCCAATCTGGAAGTACCAAAATGTATCGTGATCTTCGACATACATTTTGGTGGAGCAATATGAAGAAAGAGATCGCGGAGTTTATCTCGAGGTGTTTAAAGTGTAAACGTGTCAAGGCGGAGCATCAAGTGCCAAAGGGTCAGCTTGCAGAAAGCTACGGGCACCGATTTACGATTCATTAGTCCATTTGAGATCCTTGACCGAGTAGGAACTGTGGCCTATAGACTCGCCTTACCTCCAAGCATGTCTCGTGTTCATAATATTTTTCACATATCTGTGCTACGTAAATATGTGAAAGACCCAAACCACATTATTGAGTTAGAACCAGACGAGATAGCCAAATATTTAACTTACGAGGAGGTACCTGTCAAGATCTTGGATAAAAAAGGAACATGTCCTACGCTAAAAGGTTATAGCACAGGTCAAAGTTTTGTGGAGAAACCATGCTATTGAGGAAATGACCTGGGAGTTAGAATTGAAAATGAAAGTGAGGTATCCTCACTTTTTTAAAATACCAGGTACGCATGTTAATTTCGAGGACGAAATTTCATAAGGAGGGGAGGTTGTAAAACCCCAACTTTTTATGAATAAAATTGAATTTCCTCTATATATTATTTTGAAATAGTAAGGGACTGATTTGATAAATGTGATAAGTTATGGGTAATATGCGCAAATATTTCAAAATAAGCAAGTAGTCATAAAATATTCTTGTTGTCGGGGAATATTCGTTTGGTCGTGGAATATTCTTGTTGTCGGGGAATATTCGTACGACGGCGTAGCCATTTGTGGGCCCCATAACAGAAAATTGTCGGATGAAGAAAACGACAAGAATAAGTTTTTTAAAAATAATGGCATAACGGTTACCGTTAAATTGTTAAAATACCCAGTGGTTAAAGTAAAGTAATACGCGTTGTTGCACAGTAGCACACGGTATTACACAATATGTTATATTTCAATAATTATCACTGCACAATATTTTACATTATCAAATCAATAATTCATATTATTTGAATAATATTATTAGACAATATTATTGAAAATGTCTAGGAAGTTCTGTCTAGGAAAGGGGTTAGTTAATTGAGCGCCAGTAGGGAGAAATCCTTATCAGAAAGCCCCCTCTTTCCTAGGAACGACCTGTTTGTCATTATTGTGATTCTGTAATATTATTTATAAATTATAATTAATTATTGATAAAAATGATAAGGAAATATTTATTCAATGTGGATATAAATAGAGGAATTTTTAGCGAAAGAGACAATCGTTGAAAATTGATATTTTATCTTTTCTGATAAAATAATTCATTCAAATATATTATTATAATATTATATTATAAATGTATAATGTGATAATATAATAGTATAATTTTATAATTTAAATGATAATATTTTTATAATAAATTATGGTATATGAATAAAATAAGGTGGAAGAGAGAAAATAGAATTGAATTTTTTTTTATAATTTTAAATATTTTAATATATATGGTTGTTGGAGGTGAGAGAAGAAAAGAAGAAAAGGGGGGGAGAGAGAGAGAAGAGAGAGAGTTAGTGGAAAATGATGGAAAAGGAAGGATGGTAGAAAGAAAGAAAGGAGGAGAAAAAAGAAGAAAAGGGGAGAAAGAGAAAGGGAAGAGAAGAAAATTGAAATTTCATCCGTATATAAATTTGGGTAATTTTTCGTTCAAAATTTGGAAAATCTTTCTTCTACAAAGTTGTAGAGAATTAAATTTCATACGGAACGGATATAAGGTTCGTATTTTTCTGATAAATGGACTATTTATTATGAATTATTGAAGTTTCTGAATATTGTTTAAATTTAAAACATGTGTGGGCCACACTTGTCCTTGTTTGGTATGTTTTTGCTGAGATTGATTTTTCCAAAATGAGATGCTGTGAATTCTTTAAAATCATCCGTGGTTAAGTTTTTTCAGCTTTGGTGTGCTAAGCATTTTCCTATAAATAGGGTGCTTAGTTAGAAATGAAAATCACATCAGAATCAAAAAATTCTCTCTCTATAGTATCAAGCATATTTCTTGTGAGTGTTTAGATATTTTGAGTGTTGATAACAGTGTAAGTTTTCGTCAGTATAATATCTGATATTCCAGTCAGATTCAGTATTCTACTGAGGTAAGTGATGTTATTTTTCTTGTAAGGGATATAATTTTTCTTATAAATGATGTTATTTCTTTCAATATCATTTCACTGAAATATTGGTATGAATTATATTATGAAATTTTCATACCGGGGTTACTATTTATGTATACGGCACTATTCACGAATACGGTACTATTCACAAAAAAATTAAATTTTCTTTTCTTTGTCCAAGTTGTCTGTTATGGTTGCTATCTTTGATTGGATCCATGTTTTGAACTTTATTTTTGAATTTTTCTCCACAATTGATTATTGTTGAGTATTCTTGAACTTGGATAAAATAAATTACGAATCTCTAATCTTTGTCCTTTATCTCACTAGATTCGTTCTTTAAAATATTTTTCATCATCCTCAGTCTTAAATGGTGATACTTGATGAATATCTTTGGCCTGTAATGCAAAGATGAATAATTACTTGATGAATATCTTCAGCTTGTAGTGCAAACATGAATTATTACCTGATGAATATCTTTGGCCCGTAGTGCAAAGATGGACATGTGTTGATATGATCATGACCACTGGTGATACAAATGAATATCTTTGGCCTGTATTGCAAAGATGAATATTTGATTTAAAAATTATTGATTGATGTTACGGAGATAAAATATTGATGATGAAATTTTAAATTATAGAAGATAGTAGACATCATTTTCTACTTAACTCTTCTGATGAATTGTTATTTTCGCTGCAGTTGTTGATCTAAAACTTGTTGTCCATAATATTTTATTTGATTTGTTGAAGACTAACGATAAATTATTTTTCATTATCTTAGTTATAATATTCTTTACTGGGCTAGTTGAGCTCATCCTTTTCTTCCATTGTTCTCTTCAGGAAATGAGAATGTCGCAAGGACTAGTCGGGGGACAGAGTGATGGTCCGAGTTAGAGTAAAAGTAGTCCACACTATTTTTGTAAAATAGTGCGATAATTATTGTAACTACTGAGGACTGAATTTGAGCATTTATATTTCGTATTATATACGATATGTATTGAAGCTCACAGCTTGTATGGTCGTATTGCTCATGACCTTTTGATATAAAAGATTGTATTTAGATTCTGTACCATGTATTCGGCGACTCATAATGGGTTGAATATTGAACCTGTTTTGGGGGCGTCACACCTCGTGTCCCAAATTATGATGACATGGCGCGGCAACGCCAGATGCCAGTTTATTGGCAGCGCTGCAGTGCCACCTCACCAGAAAAAATTTTTTATTTTATTTTTTTTAAGATAAAAGGTTTATTTTAAATTAAAAATTAAAAATTAAATGTTTTCTGTAATTCCAGATTAATAAAGGAGTTTATTAGATTTGGAATTGGGTTAAAATAAAGATGTTTATTTTAATTAGAATTGGATTTCATGCAAACTAATTAGAGTTGGAATTGGATTCCATGATAACTAATTAGAGTTGAAATTGGTTTCCGAAATTAACTAAGATTGCCCATTAAATTGATATCAATGTATATGTTAAATGTTTTATTTATTGATCCATATGGTGATATGTATGAAAATAAATGGGATTGATTATGGACTATTGACCAATGTGATTGGATTTTATTTTAGTTGAATGCTTGAATGAATGAGTTTTATTAAATGGGATCTGCGTACCTCGTCTTCTCTGATTTTTTCTTGATGTAAAATTCTATCTCCCTCCTATGTACTTCCCCTTGACTGCTGATTAAGGTTTGTATTTAAATTAAATAGTTTATGTAATAGGACTAGTTAGAATTATCTTGAAGAAATTGGAGACCAAGGAGCAAGGAGCAAGGAGCGCGTGAAGACTCGTTTGTAATGGAGCCTGAGTTTAAATGTAATAATTAAGTTTAAATTTAATTCTTGTACTCTTAGGTTTGACCTTTTGGTTCACTTGGTGGCTCTAGTGAACCAAACTAGAATAAAAGTCCATAATCAATCCAGGTAGAATATAGTATTCTATATGTGCATGCTAAGTATTATATATATTATATTTTATGTAAACATGCTTCGCAGGTTTTATAAAATGACGTGTATTTTATATATATATATGTGCATGCGTGCTAAAGAAGATGAGACTAATAATAAAAAAAACCCTCAAAGGAATTATATTAAGTCTAAAACGTTCAAAGATATTTGGAATATCGAACGTCGCCTTCTAGCATGATAAAATTAATAGAGTATTAAATATTTAATATGAGTTTGTTGTGCACACACAAGACAAGTATTAAGTATTTAAGATGTTAACTTAATCACATTAGATGCTTATAAAGAAAATTGAATAATATTATTTTGTTGTGCACACACAAGGATAATATTTTTCTTTTTTGAATATATGGAGTGCTAGGTTGGACTTAACTTAAATCTTTTTAGTTCGGATATGCACACACTTGACCATTATGATCTAAGAGAAAAAATACAAGAAGTTACATGATGATGTAATTGACAAGAGTTGTCTACCTATTTACTTATATATAGTTTGTTGTGCACACATAAGTCTATATACATTTGAAATAGGATCCTTAATCTCACTAGCAAATCTTTAATTAGGTTTTGCAGAAATATATAAGTGAAGGTAATATAGTTTGAAGAAAATAGAGGGAGATACCAATTTAAAATAAGACCTAATTTATCTTGGTATGTAAATAATTAATTAAATGAATGTTTGCTAAAATATTGTCTTTTCACATGCAAAAATTTAAAAATGTCGAAATCACTAATTTCACTGCGTAGCATACTTGATGCTAACAAACTGACTGGACCGAATTTCACGAACTGGTTAAGGAATCTGAGAATAGTTCTTACTGCTGAAAAGATTTCTTATGTCCTAAATTCACTTGTCCCTGCAACTGTTCCAGAAACAGCCTCTGAGGAAGAGATTGCCACTATTGTTAAGTGGCATAATGATGCATCTGTGGCTCAATGCATCATGCTCGCATCCATGAATAACGAGCTTCAACGTCAGCATGAAAACATGGATGCTCTTACTATGTTGCTTCACCTCAAGGAGTTGTATGGTGAACAAAGTAGGACTGCTAGATATGAGATATCTAAGGAGCTCTTCCGATCTCGAATGACTGAGGGCACTGCCGTTGAGACTCATGTCCTAAGGGTGATCAATCTAATTGAACGCCTTGGATAGTTTGGGTTTGTCATGTATGGGGAGTTGAGTCAAGACTTAGTCTTGCAGTCACTCTTTGAGACCTTCTCGCAGTTCGTTATAAATTTCCACATGAATAAGTTAGATGTCAGCTTGCTTGAATTACTTAACATGTTAAAAATTGTAGAAGGTCACTTCCCATTCAAGAAGAACCATGTCTTAATGGTGGATGATTCTTCTAAGAAAAGGAAGAGGCCCAATGTATCTTCTGAAAGAAGAAATCTAAGAAGGCTAAGGGCAAGGTGAACAGAAAGGATCAAAAGAAACGTGATCCAGCTAGCAAAGGAATGTGCTTCCATTGCAATATGCCGGGTCACTGGAAGAGGAACTGCAAGAAGTTTCTAGCAGAGAAGTTTCTAGCAGAGAAGAAGCTTGGAGAAGCTTTAATTTCCAATCAAAGTTTGTTCATGATTGAAATTAATTTTTCAGAAAGTTCAAATTCTACTTGGGTATTGGATACTGGCTGTGGTTCTCACATATGTAATACTGTGCAGGGACTAGTCATAAGTAAAAAGCTGAACAAGGATGAGGTTGTCCTACGAGTGGGAAATGGTGCAAAGGTTGCTGGATTAGCTGTAGGCACTTATTATTTTGCACTGCCTACGGGCAAGTCCATTTATTTAAATAATTGTTATTTTGTTCTGAATATCATTCAAAATATTATTTCTATTTCTGTATAAGATATAGATGGATTTGACATTATAATAAAGAACAAAAGTTATTCTATTTATAATAACAATATTTTATATGGTGTTGGCAATTTGCGAAATGAACTTTATATACCTGACTTGAATGAAAATATATTTCAAATAGAATAAACTAAGAAAAGAAAAAGAGATGATGTTAATTATACCTATATATGGCACTGTAGACTCGGTCATATCAATGAAATAAGATTATCCAAGTTGCATAAGAATGGGCTCTTAGAGCTATCTGATTATGAATCATATCCAACTTGTGAATCTTGTCACATGGGTAAAATGACTAAATCTCCTTTTAGTGGAAAAGGAGAAAGAGTTACCGAGTTGTTCGTGTTGGTTCACACAGACGTTTGTGGACCTATGACAATGAATGCATGGGGAGGGTATTCTTATTTTATTACTTTCACTGATGATCACTCAAGATTCGGATATGTGTAATTAATGAAATAAAAATCTAAATCATTTAAAAAGTTCAAAGAGTTAAGAATTGAAGTAGAGAAACAAAATGGCAAAAGTATTAAGATTTTTTGATCGGATCGAGGTGGTGAATATTTAAGCGGTGAGTTTCTCAATTGTCTCAAAGATAGTGGTATAATCTCACAATGGACTCCATTAGGTACACCACAATTAAATGGAGTATCTGAAAGGAGAAATCGAACATTGTTGGACATGGTTCGTTCCGTGATGAGTTTTACCGATCTTCCAGTATTATTCTAGGGTTATGCCCTAGAAGCGACTGCATATCTACTAAATAAGGTCCCCTCGAAATCCGTCCCTAAGACTCTATATGAGATGTGGACAGGGAGGAAACCTGGTCTTAAGCATGTTAGGATTTGGGGTTGTCCAGCTTATGTGAAAAAGTTTCAAAATGATAAGCTTGGGACAAAATCTGATAATTGAACATTTGTGGGATATCCTAAAGAAAGTTTGGGATACTATTTCTACAATCCTACTGAGCAAAAGGTGATTGTTGTGAAACACGCAGCCTTCTTGGAATATGAGTTTATCCTTGAAGGGGCTAGTGAGAGAAAATTAGATCTTGAAGAAATTGAAGAACCACAAACCACTACAGATCAATTGGATGAACCTGTCCAAGTAGAGATAGACACCTTCTGTACAATACCCTATTCGTAAATCTGGAAGAGTACCGAAGATACCTGATAGGTATGGATTCATCACAGAGGATGACGATGAGGTACACGTCATGAATGATGATGATCCATTGATTTACAAACAGTCTATGAGTAATAAAGACTCACGAAATGGCTTGAACCTATGAAATCCGAGATGGACTCCATGGATGAGAATCAAGTATGGACTTTAGTTTCACCACCTGAAGGAATTAAGCCTATTGGGTGTAAATGGGTCTTTAAAAGAAAGACTGGAGCGGATGGCAAGGTAGAGACATATAAGGCCCGACTAGTTGCAAAAGGTTTCAAACAAAGACAAGGAAGTTGACTATGATGAAACCTTCTCACCAGTAGCAATGCTCAAGTCCATTCGGATTTTGCTTGCGATTGCAGGTTATTACGATTATGAGATCTGGCAGATGGACGTGAAAACGACCTTGCTCAATGGAAAACTTGAGGAGGATGTGTATATGACACAACCAGAGGGATTTGTTTTAAAGGTTGGAGCATATCAAGTCTGTAAGCTATAACGATCCATTTATAGATTAAAACAAGCTTCTCGTAGATGGAACATCCGTTTTGATGAGACAATTAAAGCGTTTGATTTTATCAAAAAGGAGGATGAACCATGTGTGTACAAGAAGGTTAGTGGGAGCGCTGTTTCATTCCTTGTATTATATATTGATGATATATTACTGATAGGGAATGACATTCCTATGCTACAATCGATTAAAATCTGGTTATCTAAACACTTCTTCATAAAGGACTTGGGAGAAGCATCCTATATTTTGGGGATAAAGATCTATAGAGATAGATCTAAAAGGATGCTTGGCTTATCCCAAGGAACGTACATTGACTCGATGCTAAAGAGGTTTAGCATGGAAGATTTTAAAAGAGGTCTCATATCGGTGAGCCATGGAATACATCTCTTCAAGAAACAGGCCCCAAAGACACCTGAGGAGAGAGACCGTATGAGTATGATTCCTTATGCTTCAACGATTGGATCTATCATGTACGGTATGATATGTACTAGATCGGATGTCGCTCATGCACTTAGTGTAACGAGCACAGGAAGGCAGTGAAAAATATCCTAAAGTACTTACGAAGAACTAAGGATGTATTTCTTGTCTACGGTGGGTCTGAATTAAAATTCGAGGGCTTCACAGACTCAAGTTTTCAAACGGACCAAGATGACAGTAAATCTATTTTGGGGTATGTATTTACCTTGAACGGAGGCACAGTGAGTTGGAAGAGTTCTAAGCAGCAAGCAATTGATGATTCAGTGACAGAGGCAGAGTACATAGCTGCAAGTGAAGCTGCAAAGGAGGCTGTTTGGATGAGGAAGTTCATAATAGAACTTGGTGTGGTTCCTAGTATTAGAGGAGCAGTCCCCTTATACTGTGACAACACTGGAGCTGTTGTGCAGGCTAAGGAACCCAGGTCCCATCAAAAATCCAAACACGTGTTGTGACGATTTCACTTTTTTAGGGAGATCATTGAAAGAGGAGACGTCACCTTGGAGCTAGCGTGTAGACTCTAAAGATAACATTGCAGATCCATTTACTAAAGCTTTAACACAACATCAGTTTGATCATCACTTAGAGAAGATGAGTATGAGATACCATGGCGATTGGCCTTAGTGCAAGTGAGAAATTGAAAGTAGTATGCATACAAGCCAATCATGTTTGACGATAAAGCATATACTTTATAAACGAGCTTATTTATTTATTAATAAAAGTATTCATCTATTAAAGGTATTTAATTATCTACATGATACTATTTTTATAATATATAAATAATCCATAGTTTTAAGCAATGCTTTTAGAATCATGATGTTGATCATGCTAATGAGATCTAAATTCTTAGAAAGCTTAAAACTAAAATAGTTCCCAATCGATGGATTACTAAAAAAGGGATTAGTAAATTCGTATAGATTGGTACATATGTTGCTTGCTCATTGGATGAGGATGATTGATCTCATGATCATTTGTGTGGAGACACTAAAGCAAGTATGTAGGTGCTTATTGGAGAATAAGTACACTGAACGTGACTCGCTAAGGAATACTTAATGGAGTTTTACTCTCCTGTCAATAGAAATTCCTAATGTGTTAGTAGTACAAGTGATCCTTGGACTTGAGATCATCATAGTATCTTATGTGTAATGAATTATACTTTGATTTATTCTTTAAGACCCTTAGGGTATATCAAAGGGTATGCTTGGGTGTAATAAGTTACATATGGAGATAATGAATGATCAATAAAGAATCTACCACTTCTAGTAAAAGAAGAGATATGTCCTATGTGATTCGTTAAATGACAACCCAATAGTCATTGGCCAAAGCAGAATAAAATTAGAATAGAGTTTCTAATTTGCATTATTTGGAGTTGTACATTTTCTAATCGAAATAGATATAATTAAATAAAGTAAGACTTGATAGTAATTCCATGTCTTATATTTAATCGGGTCATTGTATGGTGAGAAGATTGAATTGTACGGTAACTATTAACTCACAGGTTCTTTTATGATTAATGTTGAAATCTATATTATCTAAAAAGTCGTTGATCGCTAGGGAGGCTTATTCCTATTGTAGAATAAATTTTATTTATTTAAATAGATTATTAGTTTAATTTATTTATTTAAATAAGATTATAATTGTTCTAATTGATTTATTCATAACCGGTTTAATATGGAGAACCTAAAGGGTCACGCCATAAAAGGAAGAATAATTTTTTAAGAAGGTAATGGCATAATCATACTAATGCATTAAGTGTAATTAATTTAATCTATGGTGATAGAATAAATTAAATAGTTTAATGTTTATTATTTAATATTTTGAAAATATTAAATATAAATTAATAAGAGGAGTCTTATTAATATTATTACAATTATTGTTATTTTAATTTCTAAAGGAGTTTAGGAGTTAATTTAATATTAGTACTCTCATTTATTCCTACTGAGATTAGGAGGCAAATTAATTAAAGGAGTTTAATTAATTATTCCCAATATGTTGAGAGACCTAATTAATTAAAGGAGTTTAATTAATTAAATAAAACCCTAAGTCTAATAGGATTAGAAGGGTTGACCAATATCTATATAAGAGGAGTCTTGTGTTATATATCAGCAGACGTAATTCTAATTGTTGGAGAGTACTCCTTTTCTACAGAGAATAGAAAACTAGGGTTTAGCCAACCACTTTTCTTCTTGAACAATTCCTCTTCCTTGGTGGATCACCTCTAGAGGCCAAACACTTGGGTGGCTAACATTGATCAAAGGAATGAATCAATCCCAAATATTCAAGGAGATCACGAAGAACAAGGAGTTGAACTCGTACCTGTGGAAGCTTCGTTCTACAATGGTATGAATATAATCTCCTTTTATTTCATTTTAATTAATAAATGTGCATAAAGGATGATCCGGGTTAAAGATTTGTGATTTTTTTTAAAAACTTTGATATACCATGCTTTCGCTATTTTGCAATTTGATTGCGCCACGATTTCGTACAAACCTAACATTTAATTCACTTTATAATATATATATATATATATATATATATATTTATTTATTTATTTATAGGATATATTTATTTAGTCTTATACATATCCCACATATATCATAACATATTAATCATCATTGATAAATATTTATTATACTGATTTAATCACATATTCATTTTATATAAGTCACAAAGTGTTCAAAATAATTTAATATTCTTATTTCTTGGCTTTCCTCTTTGTTTCACTAATTTAGTTACTATATTAACCCTAATTGGCTTGATAAGTTAATACACATTCATATAATCACTTTATATAAGTCATATCAATTAATCACTTAAAGATATAAATATTTTAATTTACCATTCAAGGCCAATATTAAAGCTATATTAATTTATACATAAGTTTGTCTTACTTTTTTCTTTAATCAATTTGATTAGTTAATCCTCTTGGCTTCCTTTTCATTTCTTAGTTAACTTAAATTAAATAAATTAACTAACTTACTGAATTCACATCACATATTTACTAATATTCTTAAAGTAAATAAAAAAATATTTATTCGTAAAAATATACATCTATAATTATATAAAATTCTCGGTCCTTACATTTTCCCCTCCTTATAAGAATTCTATCCTTGGAATTACTATTACTATGCGTTCAAATTATATCTATCTTTAGACCCTTATTTATTAATCAATCAATTTTTTATTATTCTAACATATGTATTACTTCATTTACTTTGTCCCATCCCATTCAAGGGCAGAAATTTTACTTAACTCAAGTCTCGTTGGACTTGCCATTGCTCATAATTACATGTTATATTTAGGTATCCATATCTTCCTCATAATAGTATTCTTTTAATATATTAAGCAACTTGTGATTTCTCTCATTCTACTTTGAAACCTAAGGGTTATAAAAAACCACTTGGTTATAGTTGTTATCTAATAACTTTTAAAGTTGCATCATCAATTCCTTCATACAAACATGTGATACCAACTTGTGACTCATATCCGTAAATGGACAGCACCTCACAGTGATATCTATCAAATAATAATACGTACACTATTATATTACTGAGTGGAATTTTTACCTGACACTATTTCCTTTGAAGCCACTACATCCTGAACCGTCATGTTAAACGTTCGTGCCGTTGGTTTTCCTGGCTGAGCTGGTCCTTTGATCATTAGTGTCCCACTGCTATTCTCTTTGTTATTGCTTCCTTTTTCAGTATTCTTTTTTAGATAGTTACGGATATAGTGGTCTGGCGATCCACAAAAAAAGAACCTTGTAATTTCTTCGGACTGGGACAGTTGGGACAGATGTTTCCCTCATGTCCACAGTTAAAACACACACCATTACCTTTCAGGCATAATCCTTGATGATTCTTCCCACAATTGGTACACGGTTCACCTCTCTTCCTACTATTTCCTAGTTTATTTTTTGAGTTAGTATTATCGTTTCACTTACGTTTGTTGGAGTTACTGCCTCCACTACTACCTACCCTATTACCTCCTTCACTCTTCTTCTTCTTTTGTTCTTGATTGTACTTTGATACGACTTCACTTTTTCCCTTGGTGTTAATCGCTTTATCCAACAGGGTCGTAAAGGAATCAATCTACAACACAATTACTTTACTGAATATCAACGACTTTAGTTCCTCGAAGTCCACTTGATGTGGAGCGAACCTAGCTAACTATTTAAATTTGGCGGCATAATCTGCTACCGACATGTTCTCCTTCTTCAAATTTGAAAATTGCACCTTCATTTTATTCTTCATACTTCTCCTAGGCGGTATGGTCTGAATTAAACAAAACCTTAAATTATTCTTTGTGTTTTATATTTTATGCCATATATTATTAGTGCTAGCATTAGAATTTAACGCGCAATTAAAGCTTAAACAAACATGTAATCATAATAAGGTTGCATTTGTATTCATATACCAAATCATAGCATCACTCACTTATCGTTAACTCTTTCTTCCTAATAATTCAGGATACTGGATTTTAAAATTCAGTTTATTGGATTAACGAATTTAGTTTACTAGATTATCAAATTATCAGAAAAATAGCTTACTATCCTAATTCTCAAAATTTATTTATTTATATAATCATAATACTGCATTTATAATCATATACCAAATCATAGTGTCATACACTTACATTTTCTAGCATATTACTATAAATGCTAACTATCCTATTTTAGCAACAAAAATTGGATCTACCAAGACTATATTCCCCTTATACTCATAAAGTGGGAATACATAACACTTACATACTACCTCTCACAGTCTGAGGTTTACATTCATATAGATATATAAATATATACATATCCACCATCTTTGATATTACATTCTTAAGATATTATCTTACTTCAAAAGGTTAATATCCTTCAGACTTAATCTTTTTTATGTTCATTACATTCACCAGTATTCCTTAACTCCTCTTTTAGGGCTTCCACTTGATCTTCCATTGTGACACCCCCAAATTCGGGTCTCTTAACCTCAGATTCAATGCTCATGATCCATCATCAACACACACATTCTATCATTATAGCGAAAATAATACAAATACATTGTTCATTACAATAAAGTTCTAATCAATAATCCCAAGGTCTAATAACCTTAACTTTAAACATACCATTAATATTACAAAAAGTTTACATAAATAATTACATCAGATAACTTAATAATTTAAGAGTTCATAATAAACTACTAATATACTTTTCCTTTCCCTTTATCCTTCTTGGACATCTCTGTCTTAGCTGAAACAAACGTCATGATATAGCAAGAATGAGCAACTAATTCTCTCAACAAGTTTAAATATAAAGGAGATATATCATGATTAGAAAGGAATTGTAACTTTCATTGTTCAACAATAGAATTCGATTGTGGAAGAACATGAATTATGTTTAAATAATTGAATATTAGATGCTGAGTGGTCAAGAATGTTCATGAACATATGCTAAGGTTGTTAGTATTTAAATTTGTTCTTTTAGTAAGTTTTGGTAATCGAGGGATCAACCTCTCATACCCGACGAATATGCATAATCACTTAATAAAAGATCAACAATTGTTTTCCAATTTAATGCTTTAATACAATTGTTCTTTTTATCAGTCAAGAGTCCTTACCAAATCAATTGGTTTGGAAGAGCTTTTAAAATGTATTTGATTTAACAAATTTAAACATAATTGATCTAGTTGATATAACTAGCATACATTGTAGACACTCAAAATTTTACATTCCTGTTACTAACCCTGCAAGAGGGCAAAACAGCCTTTTACCTTCCAGAGACAACCTTGGAAGTCCAAATCACGAAAATAAACCCCGGCGACAACACAGGAAGACCAAAGCCAAACCCCGGCGACAACACTGGGAGACCAAAGCCAAACCCCGACGACAACACCGGGAGACTAAATCCGAACCCCGGCGAAAACACCGGGAGACCAAAGCTAAACCCCGGAGACAACACCGGGATACCAAAGCCAAAACCCGACGACAACACCGAGAGATCAAGAAAAACCCCGACGATAACACCGAGAGATCAAATCCAACCCTATCGACAACACCGGAAGATCAAGTCAAGCCCCGATGATAACCCCGGGAGATCAAACTAAGCCCGGAAGACAACCCCGGGAGATTAAACCAACCTTCAGAGATAGTCCCAAAGCATCAAATCATCCCCAGAGACATCTCTGGTATATCAAGTCAACCTCAGAGATGACTCTGAGGAAGAACAGAGTCGGCTGGGATCAAACCTCGGAGACAACCCCGAGAAACAGTCGAAAACCTTGTCAATCCGAGAGATAACCCCGGAAGGGCAAAATGGTAATTTTACCAACTTGACATCAAATCAAGTCAAAATACGGCCAAATCAATGCAATGAAGGTCATGCAGAACCATAATATCAATCCCGAGTAAAAACAGCGCAAGGCAGCTCAATAGACGGACTGCGAAGACTCGAAGATCTGGTCATGGACCCATCTTCCTAGATTCAGAAAAGGTCAAATCCCATGTCATTGTGTAGCTCTCAGAAAGGGCTTTTCGGAAACGTATAGCACGCCTCCATCGGACTCCCAGATTAAAAGTTATGAAGGTTCGAAGTAGACATCGTATTGGTCGGAGTGCATGTACTTCGAGACAACGGGACCACGGGACTTGGGTCCACCCGGGGAGCCGCAGGTAGACCCGCGGCTGCCACGGGTAGACCTGCGACTATTTTGGTCTATAAATAGAGACCTCCACCAGCCAAAAAGAAAAGAGAAAAAAGAGAAAAAGAGAGGAAATTTCGTTGATTTCAGTTCTTAACCCTACCTACAGTGCTCCAAACTTTAATTTTACTCTTCCAATGCACTTGTATACATATATATACTAATATATCAAATTTTAACCGGTGGAAACGGAGTTTTCAAGCCTACCAAGTGGTTTAAAGCCTCTAGCGTTATACATTGTATGATTTCTTGTGATATGGAGATTTTTACTACTTTAACATATATATATATATATATATATATATATATATATATATATATATAGCTTTTAGTTTCGCCTGAATTTCAAATCTGTGCACTTTCTGGCTTCAATCTAAGTATATATATACACTTTTTAGTGCTATTTCAGTCTGAATTTCAAATCTGTGGCTTTTATCGCTTTAATATATATATATATATATATATATATATTATTTAGATTGGATTGTTAATCTGTGGCATTTTCAACTTTAATATATATATAACTAACTATATATATATTTACATTAGTCCAGTCATGTCTGGATTATAAATTTGTGGCTTTTTCCTGCTTTAATATATATATAACTATATATATATATATATATATATACGATAAGGATCTTAGGCTTACCCAACCAAAAGCTCACCCAAACTCATCCCCCTTTAGCGACGGACAGGGCGACGGTTCGTCCGTCGCTATATATACAACCGTCGTCTATATGTTGTCTGTCGCTAAAAGTTGTTCGTCGCTAAAAGCTAAGACGACGGTTGTATATATAGCGACGGATCAAATCGTCGCCCGGTCTGTCGCTACAGGGGGGTGAGTTGGGTGAGCTTAAGATCCGGACCGTATATATATATATATATATATATATATATATATATATATATATATATATATATATATATATATATATATATACTAACTCCGTTAGCCTGGATTGCTAATCCGTGGCTTTTTCCCGCTTTAATATATATATATATATATATATATATTTATTTATTTATACTAACTCGTTTGGCCTAGATTGCTAATCCGTGGCCTTTTCAACTTTAATATATATATAAGCATATATATATTTTTACATTAATCAGTCACGCCTGCATTATAAATCCGTGACTCTTTCCAGCTTTAATATATATACAAGTAATATATATATATATATATATATATATATTATTTATTCAATGTGATTAAATATCTATTTTAACTGTTCATTTAACGTAAATCTGTTCTAATGTAGGGTTTATTGATTAGATTTATTTAAATCTAGCCATATCTCACTTTCAATCGGTTCAAAATTTGTCAAACTAGAACTGTTGAGCTAGAATGGCTAAGATTTATTTAAATCTAATTTTCTTTCTAGTTTTGTAAATATTAAAACAACTACACGACCCTAGATCCGTATCTAGAGGGAACGTGAAGCTTAGGCTACGCGCATGTAAGGATTTAACTGATGAATCCTTTGTCTTGCGATGGCTAGATTTTAATTTTCATTTTATGTCAATATCTCTGTTGTGTAAGTTTTTTGATAATATTCTGTGAGCCTACGAATCACGGGATCTATGATTAATCACATGGATCTAGATCTGATTCCCACGATGGACAACTTTACACTATAAATATCGCTTGCTTGTCTTCTTGTAAATGTAAATCAGAGGGACCTTAAAACAGTTATCCAAATTTAAGGTCTTAATATAGTAAATTGTGGTTTGTAGTGCTCGGGTCACTTCGATGGCTTTCATGCCCATAAGGAGCCCGACACTTGTATATATATTATTTAGTCGAGGATGCTTCGCATTCCGATTATAAAATCAAAATCAGACTAAGGCAGAATAAAATGGAAGTATCAAAAGGCTTCAATTCCTATTTAGCGAAAGGGTTTGAAAACCATCTTTCAAAACGTCATTTTCATATCTTGTCTAAAAATGGACTTTTTATTCAATCAAACCCTTCGTATATAGGTTCAACAAAGCACAACACTACTTCCAAATAAAGCACTTAGGCCCAATTACTACAAGCACACACACACACACACACACACACACACACTGCAAATAAAATAGGGAAGTTAAAAAGACGTTGTAACCGTGTTTCACAGAAGTCGGGGGGGGGGGGGGGTGCCTAACACCTTCCCCCCGCTTAATCAGGCCATCGAACTTTATGAATCTCGGTTTCCAAGGCCAAGTTAAGCAGAGTCCAGTTATTGGGCCTACTTGTAAAACTTTTCAAAAATAACTCGGTTGAGTAGGTACAACCATTTTAAACATACCAACTGGCGACTCTATAAAATCAAACTTTTCAAATTGTCGACATTATATGTCGGTCTTTTCCTAAAAATTCACCCTTCAGATCAAACAAATGGAAAACAAACAAGGGTAGAAACAAATAGGGAAAGGGGGATCGCCAAATATTTTTCCCGACGTCGACAGGTGGCGACTATGCTGGGGATGGTAGAGGGCTTAAGCAGCACTTCAATCTTTTCAAAAAAAATTCCCTTTTTATCTGCATGTGCGTGGATGCTGTGTTTATATTGAATGGATGTAAATATATATTTGACTGCTTTAAATAATATTGCTTCGCACACTGTCATCATTTCATACCGTGAGACACGTTGTATGTGAATGTATGTTGTGTGATTCCTCCACTAGGAGGCAAACCCGACGGCATTTGATTACTGGACTCAAAGGAGACTAATCCTGCGAAGCTCAGGAAAGGCGCCACTCAGATCCGCTCTAGTTTAAACAACGGATTCAATTCCCCTCTAGTAAATTGCGATGATCTGGGGACCTTCATGCCGAAAAGCCAAGAGAGTAGCCTAAGATAGGTCAGCCTATGATAAACCAAATTCGAAGGGGAGTCTCTTCATGCATTCCCTTTTCAAATTCTATGTAAATTCAATGTAAAATTCAAATTCCATGTGAATATCAATATACATTTCATTTCTTATCAAATTTATTTCCTGCCATACTGTCCTTCTATTAAAACAACTGACCTTTATTTAACAGGAAAAGATTAAAAAAATTTAAAAAAAACGCATGGCATAGCATGCATCCTGTTAATATATATATATATATATATATATATATATATACATATCAAAATTAACATACCTACTTTTATTGTAGGACAAAATTGGACTCGTTACCAGGTCAAAGTCTAAAAAGGCACTAAGCCTGTCTCCAGGCATGGATTCAAGTGCCCAACCTGAATCCACTACTGCCTCTCGGGAAGAGTTCGAAGGATTAAAATACCAGATAGCTGAATTGGGTATTTTCCTTAAAGAACAAAGCAAAAGTCTTCAAGGTAAACAAATACCCGTTCAAACATAATCATCCACACAAGGTGGCAGTAAGGATACCGACAAAAAGGAAGATACTTAGATACCTGAGCCTCAAAATAAGGATATGACCAACAAAAAACCTGAAATCACCAATCTCAGAAATGATCAGGAAACTGGTGATATTAGGAAAAAAGTCCAGCAAATGGTAGAAGCAATCCGGTCCATTAAAGGAACTGGGGCATCTTGAAGTGTAAACTACTCAGATCTGTGTATATTTCTAGGGGCTCGATATCCAGACAAATTTCAAGTCCCAAATTTTGAAAAGTATGACGGATTAGGAGATCCTTACACTCATTTAAAAGTAATCATTGGAGAACTCAGATCCTATGTTGAGGATGAAAAACTCATAATGCAGTTATTCCAAAAGAGTCTGACTGGAGAAGCCCTAGCTTTTGGTATGCCCGACTTGACAATTCAAAGATCCACAGCTGCGAAGAGCTAGCAAATGCCTTCCTAAATTAATATAGCTTCCAGTCTCCGATGGTTCCAGATCGATATCAAGTGACCAAGGTCAAAAAGCAAAGCAACTGAGTCTTTCCGTGAATATGCCCAAAGATGGAGACGGATGGCCGCACAAGTCACCCCACCTGTGACAGAGACTGAGATAGTAACGACTTTGATAGACATCCAGGAAGCTCCATATTATGAGAAGGTCCTAGCATGTATAGGAAAATCATTCTCAGAAATGATTAAACATGGAGAAATGGGAATAATCCACGGAGAGTCCATAAAAAGAAGGAGGATGATGTGTCCTTGATACTTCAGGGGCAAAATTAGAGAGTCAATCCAAACTTGCCCATTCAAAGAAGAAATTATTACCCTTTCCAAACTCCTGCACAATCTTTGAATCCTCCCTTTCAAAAAGCCGGAGAAGTTAAATATCAAAGAACGTTCACACCCTTAGGGGACTCACTGGAAAATGTAATGAAACTTCTGATAACACAAAAGAAGATTGTCCAGCTCCTTCCGCCCGCCAATTAGGGACGAAATTTAAACCCGAGTAAGAAGTGTGCTTATCATTCTGGAGCACCGGGCCATGATACCCAAGATTGTTGGTCTCTCAAACACAAAATCCAAGAATTGATAGATAATGGAGAGATTGTGGTGACAACACAAGAACAACTACATGAGGAGAGCGTCAATATGATCAACATGGAAAATGGAGAAGGATCTAAATACCTCCATTATATCGGAGAGTCATCCCAAGCCAACAAAGATAGGCCAGACAATTGGGAATATTCAAAAAGGTAGTTAATGATAGAACAAGAAATCAAATCTATTAAGGAGCAGATTGGTCAATTGGCAGAATTGGTAGTTTATCAACATCAGATAACATTACAATTGATAAATCAAACCAATCAGCTAGAAACAAATCTTTCAACGCCTTAAATTAGTCACATTGCCTAGAGGGATCATTACCGATTCCATGAGCATGAACCATAGGCAGACAGGGTTGCTAAGGAAGAGAAGTTTCGAGCTAATAGAGAGTTTTCCTTCAAAAGGAATTTCACTCATTTGAATCAGCCCATGAAAGAAATTCTCCAAATATTGATTAACGAGGGGAAAGTCACAAAATTGTTACCCCTAGTGGACCCTTGATCCAGGAAGTTAAAACCGGATAGGATCTGTCAATATCATTCCAACACGTCTGGTCATGACATAGAGGATTGTTAGGGACTTCATCATTTGATTCAAAATATGATTGAAAGCGGTGAGTTGCTGAAGGCAAACCAAGATTATGGCTATCCTGGTGAGGAAGCAATCTTTCTTCCCATGACATGGAATTTGAAAAAAGTAGTGGCTGCCATTTTCTGTGAAAACGATCTATCCATAACGCCCCTGATACTTCAGGGAAAATGGGCCCAAGAAAGAAAGAATCCTGTGAAATTGGTTGCGCCCGAGCCTCTAATATTTCCATTCAGACCGCAATATCTTGTAGTCAGCTTTAAGAAAGTCCCATGGAACTATGGGAAAGATGAAGGATTAACATCAAACCACATTGCTATTATATCAAAGGAAAACCCGTTGTACCTGCCTCAACGAGTAATCAACTCAGTCATTAAAGCCAAGGGAAGAGTGTTTGAGGAGAAAATTGAAGAATTCCTCAGTAAGATGGGGCATAATGAAGTCAAAGTGGTGCAAAACTTAAAAGAGGCACCCCGAAAGATATCCATTATGGATTTGGTCTTATCTTTGGAAGATCATCGCAAGATTCTAGTGAAAGTACTGGAAGAAGCACATCTGTCAAAAACGGTAGATATCGAGAAGTTTCATCATATGATAGAGCACATTTTCAACAGTAATGTGATATCTTTCATTGATGATGATATACCAGTCGAAGGGACTGGTCATTGCAAGTTATTGCACATAGAAGTGATGTCATTAGGATATGTGATCGGAGGTGTGCTGATAGATGGAGGATCATCCCTGAACATCTGTCCCTATGACACATTGGAGAGAATAAAGATTAATCTAAACGGAATCCGGACTAGTCATGTAGTCATCAGGGCTTTTGATGGATCTCGCCGAGAGGCTGTGGGAGAAATCGAGCTTCCTTTGGAGATTGGTCCCCATACTTTCTACATATCCTTCCATGTACTAAACATTACCACGAGATATAATTTGCTGTTGGGAAGACCGTGGATATATATAGCAGTAGCAGTTTCGTTCACCCTTCATCAACAACTCAAATACATCATTGATGGCAATTTGATAACTGTAAATGTCAAGCCAGAATATCCTGTCTATATACAAAGCGATATGCTGGTAATCAGTCTCGATGAAGGGGTTGAGTCTGTCAATTTAGCTATGCATTAGTGAGGTTTAGTAATAGTATGGTAGAGGCAGGAACCGATGGATGTTTTTGTGGATTCTGGTGGTTTGATCCAGAGGATAGCATAATCTCGCCTTCACTATTTGACTAGGGATTTGCACTAAACTTCTGATTCCTTGCTGACTTTTCCCTAACCTTTTTCCAGGGCAGAAACCCAAGGTTATCATTTCTTAATTGACCGTCATTACTTTGGTGGAGAGTCTTGGCTTTAAGGCAGGTGCCCCAATAGATAGGTATTGAGTGTTGCTCGCCTCCAGAGCTTGAAAACTGACAGACTCAACCCCTTCATCGAGACTGATTACCAGCATATCACTTTGTATATAGCTAGGATATTCTGGCTCGATATTTACAATTATCAAATTGCCATCAGAAGATCAAGTCCTAATCCCTAGCATCAACAGGGATAAGGAGAGTAGTTCAAAGAAAAGCATTAGCCCTGATATGAATGTTGTCTTAGTCATCATCAAAGAGGATACAGACGACAACAACTCTTGTATCCTCCCTGTTCATGAGGATTTGACTCTAGACAATTGGAGCAGCACACCGTGCATCAGTCGAAAACGGTAAAAGGGCAGAAAGTCCATCTGCCCTGAAGTGTGGTTTTATTTCCTACTTATTTTGTTACACAACAATATTAGTTGCTTTTGTCATGCTTTTTGCTAAATGCATTGTATGATCAAACTGTCTCATATATTAAAGTGAAAGCATTTTGTTTTCAGGACTCCAGAGTTGGGTTTGTTTGGCGTTGCTAATGAGATACCAAATTTTCATAGTGACTATAACTTTGATGTAGAACTAGACTTTGACTTGATAGGGATTGATCAAGAGGAGATAGATGACTACGAGGTGCCCGAGGAGATCAAAGAATGGGTCGAAGAAAAACCCAAACCAAACCTCGACCAAACCATCACTGCCAATATTAGAACCTTAGAAAACCATAAAGAAGTCCAAATAGGCATGGACCTTACCCAAAAATAAAGAAAAGCCTGATTGAACTATTAACTCAGTTTCAGGATGTGTTTGTATGGTCACATAAAGACATGATTGGTTTGTCTACTGACATTGTCATTCATCTACTGCCCATTAAAGATGGATTCAAGCTAGTCAAGCAAAAGCTCATGCGATTGAAACTTGAGTGGAGCCTGAAAGTCAAAGAATTGTCAAGCAATTCAAAGTCGGCATCATCATGGTATCAACTTACCCTGAGTGGCTATCCAACATAGTTCCCGTGCCTAAGCCCGGAGGGAAAGTACGAGTATATGTGAATTACCGGGTTTTGAACAAGGCTTGTCTCAAGGATAACTTCCCAGTACCTTTTATCCATATACTGATAGACAACACGGCACAGTATGACATTTATTCTTTTTTTGACTGTTTTGCCGGTTACCATCAAATTATGGTTGCTAAAGAGGACCGGGAGAAAATAGCTTTCATCACTCCTTGGGAAACCTTTTGTTATAGACGTTTGTCTTTTGGCCTTATCAATGCCGGTGCCACTTATTAGCGAGCCATGATGGCCCTTTTTCATGACATGATGCACAAAGAGATAGAGGTATATATGGATGATATCATCGTCAAATCCCGGGAGGAAGACGACCACATCAGCCATCTCAAAAAGTTTTTCAACAGGTTAAGCAAGTACAACCTAAAGCTGAATCTAACCAAATGTGCTTTTGTTGTTAAATCAGGCAAACTAATTGAATTTCTAGTAAGCAACAGAGATATTGAGCTAGATCCCGGTAAGATTAAAGCCATCACGGAGATGCCCATACCTCAAACAAAAAACGAAATACGGGGATTCTTGGGGGAGAATCAATTTCATAAGCCGATTCATCTCTCAACTCACGACAATGTGTGAACCCATCTTTAAGCTGTTAAAGAAAAATTCCTCCATGAAGTGGAATAAAGATTGTCAAAAATCCTTCCTTTCCATCAAAAAGCAGTTGATCGAAGTGCCTGTCTTGGTACCCCCAAGAGATGAGGTTCCCTTATTTATGTACCTGTCAGTCAATGCCAATGCCATGGGTTGTATGCTGGTACAGAAGGATGATAGAAGCAAGGAGAGAGCTATCTATTACCTCAACAAAAGATTCAGTAGCGGAGAACAAAAGTACACTTTGATTGAAAAGACCTGTTGTACGTTAGCATGGGCCGCCATGAGGTTACAACATTATTTGTATGGGCAAATGACCTATCTCATATCCCTCATGGATTCACTGAAGTATGTATTCAAGAAACCCATGTTGAATTGCCTATTGTCCAAATGGCAGTTGATCCTCCAACAGTTTGATATCATCTACTTGACTCAGAAGTCTGTCAAAGGTCAGGGAATTGTGGATCAATTGGCTAAAGCACCGTCAGGGGATTTTGAACCCTTTGAAACTTATTTCCCGGATGATGGGATAATGACAATTCAACAAATCCCTCAAGAAAATACAGTTCAATATTGGAAAATGTATTTTGATGGAGCCGTGAACATGGAAGGTGCCGGAGCTGGGGCAGTTCTTGTCTTTTTTCCTAGGGAACAATATCCTATGGCCATCAAGTTGTAGTTTGTCAACACCAACAACACAGCTGAGTATGAGGGCTGTATAATGGGGTTGAAAATAGCCTAATCCATGGGTATTAAACGTTTACTAGTCTTTGGGGATTCTGAGTTGGTTATCAAACAAACCACCTAGGCATATCATACCAAAGAATTACATTTGCTGCCATATCATTGGCAAGTTATCAAGGTATCCATGGAGTTTGAAGAAATAACCTTCATCCACATCCCTCGAGGTAGGAATGGCTTCGCTAATGCATTGGCAACGTTGACTTCCTTGATCCACATATCTGATAGGATGGGAATTCCTGACATTAAATTTGCAAGCTAAAAGGCCCCAGCATATGGGAATTACATTGGAGAAATATCAGATGAACTACCTACTATTAAACAGCCTTGGTACCAAGATATAAAAGAATATCTTCGAGATGGATCTACGCCAACCAAGTTAAGTCAAGTTGAAAGGAAGCGGATTCATAAGATGCCTATGAAGTTCTATCTGAGCGAAGACGCACTCTATAAAAGGGATGCTGGAATAGGCCTTTTAAGATGCCTGAATAAAGATCAAGCCCAAAGAATGATGGATGAAGTCCATGGTGGAGTCCGTGGTCCACACATGAGCGGTCTTTTACTTGCCAGGAAGATATTGAGAACATGGCATTACTGGATCTCTCTCAAAGCTGACTGTGATGATCATGTTAGGAGATGCTACCAATTCCAAGTCCATTGAAATGCCATCCACGCTCCTCCAAATGAACTACACAATATGAGTTCGCCAACACCCTTTTCCATATGGGGAATGGAAGTGATTGGGCCAATAGAACACAAAGCCATCAATGATCATCGATTCATCCGAAACAAAGAGGTAATCATTGGTTTCATCCGAAACAATGTAATCTGTTGATATTGACAATCGGAGGTTATCGTATCAGACAATGCCAAGAATCTAAACAACCAGATGATGAAAGAATTATGCAGCAAGTTTCAGATCAAGCATCCTAATTCTGTCATCTAGCGTCCTAAGATGAATGGTGCTGTCAAATCGCCCAACAAAAATATCAAGAAAATTATGCAAAAAATGTCCACCAATTATAAGGGATGGCCTGACTTATTTTCTCTGACTCTGCTAGCCTATAGAACGACAATGCTTACTTCTGCCAAAGGAAAGTTTGCCCCAAATTGGGAAGGCCCATTCATTATAAAAGAGGTGTTGCCAAGAGGAGCCATAAGATTACAAGAAATGGATGGGAAAGAATTTCCCCAGCTCATCAATTTAGACACCGTGAAAAGGTACTAAGTCTGAGTTACCTGCAAGCCATCATCCTGGTCCTGAAAAAAAGTTAAGAAAGAAAAAAGATCAAATCAAGTCAGGTTTTCACCAAAAGCTTGAACTACGAATGACCTGATCTCCCCAATCTATGGGAGTACGTAGGCAGCCATCTATGGTGCGGTCCAACCAAACAAAAATCAAAAAACCCCTCAAACAAATCTTAAACCCAAATAAAAACTTTTCAACCGTTCAGGCCAAGCCTGAACTACGAATGACATGATCTCCCTTAACCACGGGAGTACGTAGGCAACCATTTATGGTACGGTCTAACCTTGAAAAGAAAAAACAAACATAATTCTCCTTATAAATAAGACCTTATTATAAACAAGTCCCAAGACACCAAAACCTCATATAAAACCCAAATACTATCAAGTCTCCCTGATCAACATGCCCTTCTGAGGTGCTCTCCTACATCTCAGTGTCAATCCATCAAGGAAAAGTTCATGATACATCAAAACAACAAGTCATGAAAAAAGTGTTAATCACTCAGCAATAACAATACATATCCAAAAGGGAAGTGAATCAAAATATATTTCTCTACCATATAATACTATTTAATATATACAATATGTCATGTACATGACAAAAATGGCTGACCTAGTCTATGCAGGAAAATAAAAGCTAGTCTATAAACCCGCTGATAAATGGGATAACAAGTCCAACATGGCATCCCTCTCAGAAGATGGAGGAGCATCTGTAAGCTCCTATCCTAAGGTCTTTATGCGAGCTAGAAGATCTATAGCCATCTGCATAGTGCTACTATGATCATCTATGAAGGCACTTATATCTGAAATAATGCTATGGGTATAGGACTTGAGTGTAGTACTATCAGCGATGTAAACATCCCGGGTAGCTAAAGCCTCATCCCGCTCAACAAAAGCAGCATCCCGGGAAATTAAAGCGTCATCTCTCTCAACAAAAGCTGTGTCTCGAGTAGCTCGAGCATCGTCCTTATCGATAAAAGCAGCATCCCTGCCAGAAAGGGCTGTCAACATCAGTGCTCTTGCCTGATCCCTCGTAAAGGTCATCCAAGCTAACGAATTTATAAGAGATGGATCCGTCGCTGTAGGAGTGCTCGGGGTGTCACTGAACAAAGTTGCTGTCAAACCAGCAAATAACTCATCCTTGATGGGAGAATCAGGGTCCTCCTCATCAGAATCAATACTCAGAGCTGAGTAAACAACCGCAACTGATGTAATATCTGCCTCTAGCCATGCCGAGTACTCTAAAGACCGACCCAGATGACTAGTCAAAAAATTAGCCCTCTCGCGACGAGTCCAATAATCATAAATCCTAGTTAAGTCAGCTGATGACAAAGATGAAGCTGATAGCTGCTGATCCAAAGCCCCTTCAAAGTGGTGAATATCCTAAAACTGATCAAACTGTCCCATGACAGCCAGTGGATGATATTTGGTCACCCCTTTTAAACCCGCCAATGGTAGATAATCCATGCCAACTGCGTGAGTAATGAAGCTATAAGGAGAGCTGAGCCCTGAACATGGAAAGATCGCAAGTGGATGCTCGATCTCCGTCAGAAAGGCCAACCACGATGCCGCATCTGTACACTCAGCCAGCTGAAAGGAGTAGGATACGACTATCTTATGAGTAAAATAGTACCCATGATGTCTAAAAGTGCCAATGAGTCTCAAGTGTGCCATAAACTACACGTACAATAACACGGCACTACCCCTGAAGAACCCCACAGGATGGGTATGACAGAATGTTGCAGACCTCAATGTCTCTGCCAATATCATGGACAGGATGGTACAACCCTGTCTAAGAGCACAAACCACTGTGATCAGGTCGATATCCAAGTGATCCATATACAACGACATTTACAAGTAGACTGTGACGCACATCAACAAAATATCTACGAGTGCAATCTGCCAATCCACTGCAGTGATAGTAAAATCTCTTGAATATCGTGTATAGCTATCCAGCTGGCCAAATCGAATAATTAGGATGTTCAGGGACACTACATGCCCCGAAGTAATCTCATCCATGACGACCCTACGCCTCAAGCCAGTCAAGATTATGAACTGTCGTCACATATCACTGAGGGCCATCCTAGCACAAGGCCGATCCAATGACAAACTGGTGATGTGCTCATACTCCTCCAACGTAGGAGTCAGCTCATGGATGCCGAATCTAAAAACCTGTCGCTCAGGTATCCAGCAAGATAACATGCTGTCCACGAAGCCTAGTGGGACCTGGAAAGCCAAGATGGCCATCGAATGCCCCAATAACTGATCAATTGTCGCCCTATCTGTGGGAGACAAATTGTCATACCAAGATCTCAAAGAAGATGCTATCAATGTAAGTGGCATGTGCTCAATACAACTAACGGTAGATGAAGACATCTGTAGAACTGTATAATGAGACCATCCAGGGGTCAAAGCTAAACTCACATATCTGAATTCTTATCCATGACATAATGCATGCATCATGATAGATGATAATGATAAATAACAATAGGATGCAATAGATAGGAAATATCATGCATTTTTAAATACACTGTCTACCGAAAGCATCATATCTGCCTGCTACTAAAATGAAAAATAAAAATTACAGGGAAATGGGGCACAACCGCCCAATGACTAAAAGAGGCCTATCAAATGAGATACCGAGAAATGGGGCACAACCGCCCAATATCTAACATAGGCCTATCAAAAGATATAACAAGAAATCTATCAAAAAAAGTCTATGATATCTGCATCTAGATGATCAACCTGCTGCTAGACGATCAACCTGCTGCAACTACTCCTGAGTCACTGAATCCTTGCCAGAAGTAATGTCTGGTCGATATAGGGGAGGATCTGCACCAGTACAACATCCAGAATATAGACCTCTAGAGGGGCCAGCTCCGGAGCTAGAAGGATCAAAAGAATCTGCCTCTTAAGGATCCTTGCCAAAGTGCCTGATAAAAAATTATGCCCGCTCCAACCGCTGGGTCAAACTGGAAATCTACTCCAAATGAGTAGGCTCTCAAAGGCAAGCTATCCAGTTTGTCATCATGACAGACCTAGGAACCATGTCTGCTATGAACTGAGTGGCACAAGTTTGAGCCCCAATAGTGTGAGGAATCCACCAGAGATAAAATGTCTCCTGTTTGTGAGGACCTCTGATAGGGTGAAGCTATCTAAGCCCACCAAGGGAATATCCGTGAATGGATGAGATAAGGGCCAATGATGCCTAGCAGGAGGGAATGGAATACAGATCTCTCCTGTGATGCTTCTGATAGCTCGCTCTCCCAAGTAGAGCTCCCAGCCTTCATCAATCAAAAGGCAAATCCAACGAGTGGCCAATGTAAACTCTATTCCGGTCGAAAAGCCATCTTCAAAATCGACTGTCAGATAATCCAGGGTGTAAGGAACCCACGTGATGGAATCGACGGTTAATTGCTCCAACTGCAAGAAGGAATGGAAGAACTCCTCTGCTATAGGGACCTCTGTAAAGGTGGAATAATGCCATGGCCATCCTCGAGGATAGGTCTCTATACCTAAAGTAGTTCCCCCATGGGCTGAGTAAAGCCGAGAACCTGCATCAAATTGCAAATCCAGATTAAACCTTTGTCCTGAATTGGAAAAAGGAAGAAATGTTTAGAATAAAAACTTGGATCACCTCATTGGCATGAAGATAGATCGAAGGATAGCGCCTCAAATCATCCAAAAGCTCTAAAATCATCACAATGATAGCTGGAAGCTCCCAATGTGGAGCAATAGCTGGAGCGGGATCCACAAAAAGGGGACATCCTCCTCGTCGTCTACGTCATCCAGCTTATCAAACTGGATATGATGAATCACTGACTCAGCCAATCGGTGAGGCTGACGGGCTGGACGAGGCCAAGGGACATCAGAAACTCTCCTCCGCCTCACACCTACGGAGACCCTGCTAGAGCTGCCTGGTATATCTGAATCCATAACCTGAACAAAATCTCCAAATCACCTCAAAAAGGGTGAGGTAAGCCTTAAACTTACTGCCTATTAAAATTAAATCATTGTTTTATGCATGCATTAGTTAACATACATCTCTAGTAGAGTTAAAATTGCATGTTCATTAAATGCTCAGGCTTTTGAATTTTTTTTGCCAGAGTCTCCTTTGTAAAATGGACTATCTGTATGCACATACACATGACTAGGTGGCCATTCAGTAGCACACCTACCCAAAATCATGAGCATTTCATATATATGAAAAATATCAAAATCAAACTCCCCATGGCAGCTAAATTACCATATGTATTTTTATTTAAAAATCCAGGCTCATTTGTCCTCAAATAGGAAGACTAAATGGCCAAAAAGGGCGCCAAATAACTATCTCAGAAATTAGTTTTTTAACATCAATCATCATGGTAAAACACATATTTACTAAGTCTAAAATTTTTATCAAGTCATATAAGCATGCATATTCACTAAATTGTGTTTAGAAGCATTCAATATGAAATCTAATGTTCTAACGGCCAAAACTTAAAAAGAAAGGATGTAAACGTTACTAGAGTTGTGCCAAATGATTGTACGGTGACGGATTTTGAAAAAAGCAGCCCAAACTCAGTAGATTAGAAGAGGAAATTTCAGATTTTCTATATAGTTCAACTTGAAAATAACTTATGAAAGCCACGGGAGGAACTAATATAAACCCATGGGGGCCGCGACTCTACCTACGGCAGCCGCAAGTAGACCTGCGGTAGCCTAGGGTGGGTCCCACCCCCTCCAGTTCGGTCCAATTAAAGTTAAAGCAGAGTTCATGGAATCTTAAAAGTCAAATCATGGAAAAAGTGCTACGCAATTAAGCAGAAAAGGCCTGAAACCCTGAATCTAGGTGTCAAAATCCTGATGAAAGAAAATCTTCATATAAGCCATTGGTAAGAACCCTGATGTGGTATTTGGAATGCCAATGATTGAAATTGCTAAAAACTGCCTCTATCAAAGCATCGGGAAGGTCCGACGTTATAAACAGTGGGTTTTGAATGCGTCAAAGTATCCAGATTTGTTCGAGGGTATGACTTATCATAAAGATTACCCCAACATCGAGATTTGGTATGTCTGATATTGCAAATCATTGGCAACAACTCTAGCGTAGCATCGAGAAAGAGCCGGTGATGAAAGCCGTTGAGAACTGCTTCAAATAAGGTCTGAATATCTGATATTGTAAACCATTGGCGACGACTTAACCGTAACATCGGAAAAGATTCGATGATGAAAATCATGGAAAACTATCTTTCTCGGGGAGAACCGATGATGGACTCTGTTATTCAAATCCTTAGTCGAGGCTCCAAATCAGCTCAACCGACCATTGTAAACTATCGTCCGAGTAGGCATCGAGGAGGTTCGAAGATGGTCAAATCATTGTAAACTATTGTTTGAATAGATAATGAGAATTCTATCCCCGACAGAAATGCCAGCATCAATCGAACAGCAATCCAAACTGTTGGCGACAACCCCAACGTAGCGTCGGGAAAGATCCGATGATGTAAATCGGTGTAAGCTATCATCAAGATAGTCATTAGGAATTCCCAATGAGGTCACTCGTCATAAAAGGAACATCACCAGAGGAGGAAGAGTCGGTAAGTGTATCTACAAAAAGAGAATGTTGGTGGCAACCCCAACCTCGATTTCAAAAATGTTCAATGGCATCAGCAAAGGAAGAATATCCCCAGCAGGGATTTTGAAAAAATCTCTACAACATTTCATAGAATCAGTCTTGGTATCACCGACAGACATGGTAAACCATTGGCTTCAACCCAATGTAGCTTCGAGAAAGATCCGGTGATGAAAGCTTTGCAAACTACCGTTCGACTAGGCATCAAAAGAGTTCAGTGAAAACCATCATAGACAACTCCATCCCTAGCAGAAGTGGCGGAAGCGGTCAGTGATGGAATACCATGGCAGCTAATACCGCAGATGCATATAGCATAACACAGCATATCATGCATTGCATTACATTTTCATGTATCATATTTCCAGTGTCTAGAAGTCTTTATCCTATTCATTCCATTGCATTGCATAAACATGATAAAGAGGGGCATCTGTAGACACTCAAAATTTTGCATTCCTATGTCTAACCCTGTAGGAGGGCAAAATTATCTTTTACCTTCAAGAGAAAACCCTAGAAGTCCTAAATCACCAAAATCAACCCCGGCAACAACATCGGGAGAATAAAGCCAAACCCCGACGACAACACCGGAAGACCAAAGCAAAACCCCGGCGACAACACCGAGAGATAAAAGCCAAACCCCGACGACAACAACGAAAGATCAAGCTAAACCACGGTGACAACCCTGGAAGATCAAATCCAATCCCTGGTGATAACACCGGGAGATCAAGTCAAGCCCTGGTGACAATCCCGGGAGATCAAGCCAAGCCCAGAGACAACCTTGGGAGATCAAACTAACCTTTGGAGATAGCCCCAAAGCATCAAATCATCCCTAAAGACAACCCTGGGATATCAAGTCAACCTCAGAGACGACCCTAAGGAAGAACAAAGTTGGCTGGGATCAAACATCAGAGATAACCCCGAATAACAGTAGAAAACCATGTCAATCCTGGAGACAACCACTAAAAGGGTAAAATGGTCATTTTACCAACTTGACATCAAATCAAGTCAAAATCAAGACAAATCAATGCCATGAAGGTCATGTAGAACCATAATGTAGACACTCAAAATTTTGCATTCCTGTTACTAACCCTGCAGAAGGGCAAAATCGTCTTTTACCTTTCAGAGACAATCCTGGAAGTTCAGGTCAAAATCAAACCCCGATGACAACACTAGGAGATAAAATTCAGCCCTGGCGACAAGATCGGGATGTCGAGTTAAGCCACGGCCATAACCCGAGAGGTACAGCAGTCTCGACGACAACACTGGGAGATCAATCTCAGCCCCGGTGACAACATTGGGATGTTAAGTCAACCCCGACGACTACCCTAGTAGATGCAGTCACCCCAGAGACAACCTTGGGAAACCAAATCAACCTCAGAGACAACCCTGAGGACGAACAGAGTCGGCTGGGATCAAACCTCAGAGACAACCCCGAGAAAACAGTCGAAAATCGTGCCAACACAGGAGACAACCCCTGGAGGGGAAAAATGGTTATTTTATAAACTTGAAGCTAATTCAGTAAAAATCAAGCCGAATTGATGCAATGAAGGTAAGAAAAAGCTATAACATTGATCCCGAGTAAAAACAGCACAATATAGCTCAGAGGATATACTGCAAAAAAATAAAGATCCGGTTATAAACCAATCTTCCTAGATAAAGTAAAGGTGTAGTCCCATGTCGTTGTGTCACTCTTGAAAAGGGCTCTCCAGAAAGGTATAGCACGCCTAAAACGAACGCTTTGACTAAAAGTTAGGAAGGTTCGAACCTGACATCGCGTTGCTCGAAGTACACGCACTTTGAGAAGACGAGACCCATCGGGTGGGGCCCACCATGAGGAGCCGCAGTTCTACTCGCGACAGCAGCGGGTAGACCCGCTATCATCGGGTCTTTAAATATAACCCCTCTTGCCAAAAAAAAGAGGAAAAATTAAGAAAACGCTCTAAAACTTCGCCTATTTTGTCCCTTAGCCCTACTTCTAGTACTCCAAACTTAGATTTTATTCTTCCAATATGTTTGTATTCGTATATTCTAAAACATATCAAAAATTAACCTATGGAAACGTCTATTTGAAAGCCCACCGAGTGACAAAAAGCCCGTGGACCAGTCCATTGTAAGTTTTTTGACGATCAGAACTCATTTCTTACTATATTACGTATATGTGAACATGCATATAAAGTTTCATCTTCTGGTTTTGCCCGGAACTCAGTTCCGTGGACGTTTTAGTTAACTTTTTAGTACATATAAGTATATATATATATATATATATATATATATATATATATATATATATATATATATATACAGCCTCGGATCGTCGATCCGTGGCTTTTACTCGCTTTTATGTATATATGTATATATATATATATATATATATAATATATATATATATATATATATATATAATATATATATATATATGTATATATATATATAATCACTTGTTCAGCCTGGATCACTGATTCGTGGCCTTTTTAACTTTATTATATATATAAGTGACTATATATATACTATCTTTTAATTTAGTCGGGCTTGAATTGCAAATTCGTGGCCCTTTTACTGTTTATATATATATATATATATATATATATATATATATATATAATTTTTCTGACGTTGTTTGGCCTAGATTGCTAATTCGTGGCCTTTTTCGCTTTAATATATATATACTAACTGTATATATTAACATTTACATTTCAGTTCATCCTGGATTGGAAATTCGTGGTTTTTTTTATCGCTTTTATATATATATATATTTACATTCTATTGAGCCTAGATCATTTCGTGGCTCTTTACAACTTTTCTATATATATTTACATTAAGTCGAGCCTGGATCATTTCGTGGCTCTTTACAGCTTTTCTATATATATATATATATATATATATATATTACATTCAGTCGAGCCTGAATTAATCTGTGGCCTTTTTACCGCTATTAAAAATATATATATATATATATTTATATTATGTCGAGCCTGGATCATTTCGTGGCTCTTTACAGCTTTTCTATATATATATATATATATATATATATATATTTACACTCAATCGAGCCTGGATTAATTTGTGGCTCTTTACCGCTTATATATATATATATATATTTATATTTTTTCGAGCCTGGATTAATTCGTGGTTCTTTTACAGCTTTTATAAATATATATATATATATATATATATATATATATATATATATATATATTTACATTCCAGTCGGGCCTAGATTGGAAATCTGTGGCCCTTTATAGCTTTCGTATATATATATATATATAATTATATATATATATTCATTGTGATAAAATATCTGCTTCAATTATTCATTTAATATGAATTTGTTTTAATGTAAATTTGGCGAATTAGATTTATTTAAATCTATCTCTTTCTACCTTTCAAAACGGTTCAAAATAGGTCCAACCAAAACTGAAAAGCTAGAATGACTAAGATTTATTTAAATCTAGCTATATGGATTTTCACTTGTAAGACCACGAAAAGTAGGCAAAAGACGAATTAGTCCAGAGTTAAGTTCGAAAGCAACATCTAAAGTAAGATATTCAATATATAAGGATGATTGATCAAGATCAGGAGTAGCCAGTTCTTTTAAAGTTCTGTTGGTGTTTGGCACCGCCATTCTTCCCTCTTCAAGTGATGGAACAAGAGCTTCTTTTGTATCTGCAGTTTTCTCTATCTCTTGATCAAAATTTAAGTCAATACAGTGAGAGGATTGAGTCATAAAGCAAAAATAAAAAAACAAAGAAAATGAAAAATGAAAAATAAAGAATAAACAAAAACAAATAACATTCCCCGGCAACGGCGCCAAAATTTGGGAACTGTCGTTTAGCACTCCAAAATTAACCTTACTCCTATTTCACTAACTCAAGAATTAGTATAGTAACAAGCAAGGATCGATCCCACATAGAGTGTATTGTTTTATATTTAGCCAATTATTTTCCAATGAATTGGAAATTTTATTTTGAATAACTAAATTAACAAAAGTAAATTTAGAAGATATATCAATAAGTAAAAATCTTCAATTCTTCAGTTCAGTACCACCTTTTCACAATCATGGATTAATCAAGTTTTACAATATTCATCCTTCAATGAGATTAACAACCCTAGATAACCACAATCGCTAATTATCCGAAATTCTCCTTATGTGTAAATCTAATGCGACGATCGCCAACATAAGACCCTAACTATCATATAACTCAAAACTATCAGTCTAGATTTAATACAATAGAAGTATGAATAATGAGAATTAGATTGTTCCAAGCAACAATTGAACAATCAAGAATTATTTAATTTATCTTCTGAAAGCCTTAACAATACCCAAAAGCTTGTCCACAATCAAGTATCATTAATTGCTACTTATGATTAGACATACATCGTTTGCTTAATATATATTTTATCTAGCAGATGATATTAATCAGATTAATCTAACTGGCCATATCAAATTAATTAGATAGTATAGCATAAAAGAAGTTTATGTAGATAATCAGAATAAATCTCACATACGAAAGAGTAAATAAAATAAACTTGCTCAAACCATTAACTATAAATAAGGTTTAACATCCCTTCAGAATTGATTTGAGTAGTTTAGCTTGACATGCTTTGATTCCCCAAAACTAGGGTTGAATGAATGAATAGCCTCCAAGAATTTCTAGTTCCCCCCTATGTATAAAACTAAGAGAATAACTCCTATTTATAGTCTAAACAAACCCTAGTACAATTAGTAAACTTCAAAATCCTATTTTCAATCAACTTTTGCTCAATAAGGTAACAAATCTGATTTCCCCCGTCCGACATGCGCGGTCCACGCGTGTTCCTTCACACAAGAGGTGCGCTTCGCGCTTGGCATGCAGGGACCATCAGCCGATCTTGCGTGCTCCGTGCTTCTGTAAATACTGCTAGGGCGCGGTCCGCGCTTGGGGTCCAACAACTTCATCACCAAAACGCGCGCCCCGCGCATCTTCCTTTATAACTCTCGCGATCCGCTCTCCAGCCACAGAATTGTCCCAAATGTCCAGCTTTTCCTTAAGTTTCCTTTCTATCATGCTCTACTCCTCTTTCCTTGATTCTCTAAGTTCTAAACCAAGTCCATGAATCCAACTTAGCATTAAAAACCTAACAATCTTCCTGTTTTTATCGTTTCATCTCCATTTTGACCTGAAACCCATAAACAAACCTATTAAGCCCTTGTAAACAACCAAACATGCAATAGACTACGCATAAAGAAATCAAAATAAATGAATATCATGCACTCGTCAAATTCCCCCACACTTAGCTTTTACATGTCCTAGTGTAAACCAAACCCAAGTTTATGCTATCATTAACATAATTCTATCCACCCATAATATCAAAAAGTTTAAGTTAAAATTCATTAATATCAATACTTATCAACAGAAACCCGATTAGCATCTCATTAATCAATTCATAACTACTAACCCTATCACCTCACCAATGAATTTCATCAAATCGAACTGCATCCACATACGTATCTATCCTACGATCCACAAACTTACCCAACTTAATTATCATAGAGCAAAAACCACGCAAACTAACTCATAACTCAAAACAAATTTTCCTGCACTTTGCCTTGATTTTCGTAGAACCTTCTTTATATCCCAGATGACTATATTTTGATATTTTCTTGTATTCTTCTTTTTCTTGACATGTGCAATGTCTCCTTTTCTAAGGCTTTTCAGTGCTACACATGTAACGAACTTTCCACCAACGACTCCCAAACCAGATGGTCTTAAGGCGCTGGGTGTAAAGACACCCCTAGGGCTTACCCACTCAAGTAACAAAGGCCACAAAAGTCGACTAGTTAAGCTGCTTTTATCCATCACACTTTTGAGCGTGAATACTGATGCTTCCTGAGGCTTGGATACCTAGTTAATTCATAAAATGAACATTGAAGCAGATTTTTCACTATTTTTCCAAACATCAATTTCATCATCAATATTTTTCACTTTTTTTCTTTTCACAAGGATCTTTTATTGACATAGCAGTGAAAACAGTTCTAAAGCAAGAAATTAGTGCACATAGACAACTCCACATACAACTTAGTCAACTAAGCATGTTTCACATATTCAAGTACTCATGCATCATGATAAGTAGGTTTTTAACGTACTTAAGAGGTATTTCTTAGCTTGTTATATTGCATTTACTTAAGTATGCATGTTACTTTTCATGTGTTATGTGTTAATGTGCAGGAATGGAGAGTGATTGGGTAAAAGAGGATAAAAGTAGCAAATTTGGGACTTGATGACTGACTGGCGCGGGGCGCGCTGCAAAGGCAAAGGAACCGGCGCGGGCCGCGTTGCTTCAAAGACTAGAGATTCCTGCATACCTAGCGCGGGGCGCGCCAGGAGAAGAAGGAGATGGGCACGAGGCGCGCCGACAGACGGGCTTACCTGATTTAAATGTTATTAATTGTAAAGTTGAGTAGGATTAGGACTGCAGTCTTGCCTTATTAGACTAGGGTTTTGTTAGTCTATATATATCAGTTGTTTTGCTAGGTTTAGACGATCTTGAATCTTATAATTTCATCTTTCATCTTGGAGGCTATTCATCAAGGCATGTCAGGCTAATTCATTTATTCAATTATGAAGGGATGTTAAACCGGATTAACAATTTATTGTTTGGTTAAAGTTTATAATATTTATTCTTTAATATTGAGATTTATTTTGATTATCTACATGAACTTTCATATATGTTATTCAATTGATTAATTTGGTTTCTCCAGGATTAAATTAACAAATTGATATCAACTGCTAGATTAAGACAGATTTTAAGCAAACGAAGTGTGTGTAATCTTAGTAGCAATTAACAGTATTTTATTGTGGACAAGCTTTGAAATATTGTTAAGATATTCAGAAGACAAGTTAAATAATTCCTGATTATGTAATTATTGCTTGAAATAATCTATTCTCATATTTAATGCTTCTATCATATTAAATCTAGGCTGATAGTTCTAGGTTGTATGTTAGATAGAATCTCTTGTTGGCGATCGTCGCATTAGATCTACAGTTAAGGAGAATTTTGGGTAATTTGTGATCGCGGTTATCTAGGGTTATTAATCTCAAAGGAAGATAAATAGTATATTAACTTGATTAATTCATAATTGTGAAAAGGGGATACTGAACTGAAGAATTGAACTCTTTTACTTATTGATATTTTCTTATTAATTCACTTTTGTTAGTTAAATTGTTTTTAACAAAAACCCCCAATTGATTGGATTCATTGGATAATTAAAATACAATTCACTTTCTGTGGGATCGATCCTTGCTTATTGCTATATTGATTCTTGAGTTAGTAGAACCTGAGTAAGGTAAATTTTGTAGTGCTAGACGACAGCTACCAAATTTTGGCTCCGTTGTCGGGTAAGTGTTATTTGATTTTATTTATTCGATTATTTCCATTTTTTTATTTTTTTGCCTCGATCCTCTCACTCTCTTGATTTGAAATTTGATTTATAAATAGAGAGAACTGCACGAAGGCTTAGGACGGAAGCTCGAAAAAACCAAGGTTCACTTGCAGATTTCGACGAAGCTCCATCATAGGGCCTCAACATCGCACTCACACTACTTTCAAACCAATCTTCGTCAATCGAATCAGAAGAGGAGATGGTGTTGCCAAATAACAGGACTTTAAAGGAGTTGTTAACTCCTAATCTTACTCAACAACCTCTTTATAATGAATATCCCACGTTAAATGTTTTGTTTGAATTAAAATCTGGACTAATTCACCTTTTGCCTACTTTTCGTGGTCTTACAGGTGACGATCCTTACAAGCATTTACATTAGTTTCATATTGTGTGCTCAACCATAAAGCCACACAAGCTAAGAGCTTTCCCATTCTCATTGGGAGATTTAGCAAAAGATTGGTTATTTTATCTCCACGCGAGACCAATTCAATCATGGAACGACATGAAAAGACTATTTTTGGAGAAGTATTTTCCTGCTTCAAGAGTAGCCAACATCAGGAAGGACATTTGCAGAGTCCGACAGTTCAGTGGTGAAACACTGTATGAGTATTGGGAGAGATTCAAGAAGCTTTGCTCCAGCTGTCCACCCCACTAGATCGACGATCAACACCTTATCATCTACGTTTATGAAGGACTCTTACTAATGGATAGGAGTATGATAGACGCTGCTAGTGGAGGCGCATTAGTGGACAAAACACCAGAGGCGGCTAAGAACAAGATTGCCAACATGGCAGCAAATGCACAATAATATGGAACAAGGAATTCTAATCCAGCCCAAAGAGTAAGTGAGGCAAGCATAACTAATGTAGAGCAACAAATTTCTGACTTAACTGCTTTGGTGAAACAATTAGCTATAGGTAACGCACCGGTTGCACAAGCTTGCCAAATCTGTTTAATGGCGGGGCACTGATGAGAATGAAATATGTTATATTTTATTTCCTTAATACTTAATCTTTTATATCTATTTTGCACCTAAAATATATTCATTTTGCTTATATTTTTTATTTTAGGTACAATTGAATCAAGTCATGAAATGGGCTTAGCAAGCTTGTATGTATGTGCATGGGTCACGAATTGGGCCAAGGTGGAAAATGGATTGAGCAGCTTATGCAAGCTAGGTGGGCCACGAATTGAAGAGTGCCAAATAAGAATCCATGCAAAACAATGGAGCAGCAACGTTGGCAATAAGCATGCAAAGGGTTCCTATGCAATCAAAAACAATTACTAGCAGCTTAGGAAATTAATTAAGCAGCTCATGTTATTATAAGTTTGCAAAGGAATGATTGGGCCCACGGTTGGTTTCACCAAGAAGTTAAAGGAAATTAACATGCTTATAAGGAGCCCAGCCTTCTAATACAATTTAAATGAGCAGCTCATCCAACTCCTAACAACATGTGGGGGCCACACCTTTGACATATTACAATATCATGTGAGCCAATGATTAAGGAGCAGCCACGAAAATGCAAGCATATACAATTCACACATGGGGCCCACGGTTGCATGCATTATCAATTGAAGGAGCACGTGAGTCTTAGCAGCTGGAAAATAATATAAAGCAAGTGGACAGGAGATTTAGTAAATTACCATGCAAAGAGGTGGGCCACGTTGGAAGCTTGCAAGGGATTACAAATATAGTGGATAAGCAGCCGGCTGGGCAGTGTACAATCTCGCCCCAGCGAGGCTTCACTAAGGAATTCTCCCGACCCAGTGGAGAGGCGGAACACAGTTATTTTTTTCCCTTTCGCGAACAGGACTCGGCAACATAATGAGGGTTTAGGTTATAATAGTTATAAATAAGGGGCTTGGGTATCAAACCTGGAGATCTCATCTCTCTCATATCTTATACTTATTCAATAAAAATACTTGTTTTCTCTATATTTCTTGGTGATTCAATAGTCATGTGCGGCTAAATTCTTGTACTTGGATTGAGGGGACGGAAGCCTTAGAGCATTACACTGTGAGATCTAATTGATTTTAATTGTTCAATTAATATTGTGAGTATTGATTATTCTTCTGTGCTTGAAATACATGATTGATTTGTTTAATTGCTAGGATGCGTACTAGTTTATTATTCATTGAAATCTACTGCTAAATTAGATATCGAATCCGTAATTGTTCGGTCACTCTAATTTGCGAAGCAACTAAGATTAATAATTGACTGCAGATCACGAGATTATTATATCTTAGGAAGAATATTCAACTAAATTAAATGCAACCGCTTGTGCTTGTGTTGTTTAGCTTCATCGATTTTTCTAATTCTTAAAGCTTCTACTAGATTAAACTTTTAGCGCTTGTCTGAAGTTGTTTAGTAGTTAGGGTTATTTAGATCGCTTGTTTCTATCTAACTAAAATTAAGGAAAGACATGGAAGTGATTTTAACGATGAATATTCAAAGTATTGATTGTGTATGCTTGAGTTAATGATCAGTGTATATTGCTAAGGTGGAAGTTGACTTAACCCAAGGTTTGTTCTCTTGATTTAATCGTTACAATATTTTACACATTAGTTTGTTTTTAATTAAAAATATTCAAAACCCCCTCTTTTGGAATACAAAGTATATAAAAATAGATTAATCAGTCTCTGTGGGATCGACTCTTACTTGCACTACTATATAATTATTTTTCGCAGTAAGGTTTATTTTTGGTTGTCTGCGACAGTACACCAGGCACCCTACAGATGCATGCCCGACATTGCAAGAGGATGATACTACACAACAAGCTAATGTAGTGGGGAATTACCAAGCACAGCCGCAGAGGAAATATGATCCTTTCTCCAACACATACAATCCAGGATGGAAGGATCATCCTAACTTCAGTTATGGGGGTACAAGGCCGCAGGCGCAAGGGTTTTACGAAGTTAAGCCGCAGTTTCAGCCAAATCAGCTACAGTATAGACCAGCAGCACCGGCCAATCCTAGAACATCCTTAGAGGACATGTTTAAGGCGTTCATGCAACAGACACAACAATTCCAACAAGAGACGAAGTCTTCCATCCATAGCTTGGAGAGTCAAATGAGCTAATTAGCCACTACTGTAGGTCGGTTGGACTCTCTAGGTTAAGGGAAGCTTCCATCGCAGACTGTTGTGAACCCAAAGGAGAATGCCAGTGCCATAACACTGCGGAGCAAAAAATGGATGGACACATCAACAGCAACAGTTGAGTATGAGAAAGAGCTGGCAAGGGAGGAATCGGAGAAAACTAAGGTACACCCTAACCCTCCTTGTCAGATTAAGGATATTCCACTTCCCTTTCCTCATAGAAATTCTAGAAAATCAAAGAAGGATAAATAAGATAAAGAAATTCTAGAAACCTTTAGGAAAGTAAAAGTGAATATTCCACTACTTGACGCAATTAAACAAGTGCCACGGTATGCTAAATTTTTGAAAGAATTGTGCACTAATAAACAAAAATTAGAAAACGATGAGAAAGTCACAGTAGGAAAAATGTATCGGCTGTTTTACAAAGAAAAATGCCACCTAAATGTAAATATCCAGGCATGTTTACTATACCATGTAAGATAGGAAACACTAGATTTGAAAATGTCATGCTAGACTTAGGTGCTTCAATAAATGTGATGCCATTATCTGTTTATAAGTTTATGAATCTTAGACCTTTGAAAAATACAGGTGTTATTATTCTATTGGCTGATTGTACTAACAACTACCCCCGAGGGGTAGTCGAAGATGTCTTGGTGCAGGTGAACGAACTAATCTTTCCTGCAGATTTTTACATCATGGATATGGAAGACCCTTCCTAAAGACAGCAAGGACTATGATCGATGTTCACAACGTGACCTTGACAATGGAATTTGATGGCGAGAGATCCAATTTAATATCTATAATTCCATGAGGTACCCTAGTGATATTTGTCAGGTTTATGCTATTGATGTGTGTGATTCGTTAGTGCAGGAAATTTTTGAACAGATTTAAAGAGATAGTTTGGAGGTTGCAATTTCCAGCAATTTGAACATGGATGGGACATATGAATTTGAGCACAGTCAGGACTTGAAGGAAACTGTGGCTGCATTACAGTCATTACCTAAACTCTCAGAGAAGCATGCAGTCCAATTAATTCAACTACCTGTAACTCATCAAAAGCTATTACCATCTGTGGAGTAAGCTCCAATACTTGAATTAAAACAATTACCGACACATTTAAAATATGCATATTTAGGGGCTAATGAAACTTTACCTATGATAATTGCTACTAATCTAACCAAAGTGTAGGAGGAAAAGTTATTGAGAGTCCTTAGGGACCACATCACAGTATTGGTTGTACAATAACAGACATCAATGGTATTAGTCTCGCTATGTGCATGCATCGAATTTTGTTAGAGGAAGAAGCTAAACCAACGAGAGATGCACAAAGATGGTTGAACCCTCCGATGATGGAGGTAGTGAAGAAAGAGGTGATCAAATTACTTGATGCAGGAATCATATACCCTATTTTCGACAGTCAATGGGTAAGTCCAGTGTTGGTAGTTCCAAAGAAATTAGGTATCACGGTTGTCAAGAACACAAGGATGCAAACAGGTTGGAGAGTGTGTATAGATTATAGAAGATTAAATGCTGTAAGTCGAAAAGACCACTTTCCCTTGCCGTTTTATTGATCAAATGTTAGAACGTTTAGTGGGGCATTCTCATTATTGCTTTCTAGATGGTTTTTCAGGTTATAACCAGATTGTGATCGCCCCAAAAAACCAGGAAAAGACCACACTCACATGTCCTTTTGGTACCTTTGCTTATCGGCGAATATCTTTTGGACTATGCAATGCCCCAGGTACTTTTCAACAATGTATGGTAAGTATCTTTTCAGATCTTCTAGAAGAATGTATTGAAGTCTTTATGGATGATTTCACAGTTTACGGTGACTCGTTAGATGCCTGTTTAGATAATTTAACACATGTACTAGACAGATGCTTAGAAACAAACCTTGTGTTAAACTGGGAGAAATGTCACTTTATGGTAGAACAAGGGATAGTACTTGGACATGTGGTGTCAGTCAATGGTTTAGAAGTTGATAAAACTAAGATTGATATAATATCTACATTACCTTACCTCGTCAGCGTGCGAGAGATACTCTCTTTACCTGGACATGCATGATTTTAGCATAGGTTTATCAAGGATTTCGCCAAGATAGCATTGCCCTTATGCAAGTTGCTACCGAAAGATGAGGAATTACAGTTCAATGATGAATGCAAGGTGGCCTTTGATACATTAAAGAAATTGTTAACGTAAGCCCCCATCATTCAACCACCGAATTGGAAGTTACCTTTTGAGATAATGTGTGATGCGAGAAACTATGCTATCGACACCGTCTTAGGCCAAAAGATTGACAAAACTGTCCATACGGTCTACTACGCTTCCAGAACTTTGAACGCGGCTCAGATAAACTATTCAAAAACAGAAAAAGAACTCTTATCTGTTGTATTTGCTTTCAATAAATTTAGATCTTATTTACTCGGTATCAAAGTAATAGTTTATTCTGACCATGCTGCTCTCAAGTACTTACTGAACAAGAAGGAATCCAAACTTTGAATCATAAGGTGGATCTTACTGCTGCAAGAATTTAACTTGGAGATCAAAGACAAAAAGGGTGCGGATAACTTGGTGGTGGATCACTTGAGCAGGATCATTAAGGAAGAGGAAGCACTACCATTACACGACATGTTTCCAGATGAGCATCTTCGTGAATTTTTTGGTAAGTGCTTATGTACCAAGTGAGTTTTCTAAAGCTTAAAAAGAAAAGCTTAGGAGTGATGCCAAACATTATGTATGGGACGACCCATACTTGTGGAAATTTTATGCTGATCAGATAGTTAGACGATGTGTACCTGAAAATAAAATATAGTCTATTCTAACTTTTTTTCATTCCTATGCCTATGGAGGTCATTTTGGACCTAAGAGAACGTCACGTAAGGTGTTAGAGAGTGGTTTCTTTTGGACCTCAATTTTTGAAGACTCTTATTTGTTTTGTAAATCATGTGCAAATTGTCAAAGAACTGGTAATATATCTCATAGAAATGAGATGCCACAAAAGCCTATCCTAATTGTGGAAATTTTTGATGTTTGGGGCATTGATTTTATGGGACCTTTTCCTGTTTCTTTTGAAAATATTTACATCTTATTGGTAGTTGATTGTGTATCCAAATGGGTGGAAGCTAAAGCCACCAAGATTGATGATTCTAAAGTTGTTACAGAATTTGTCAGGTCTAATATTTTTGTCAGGTTTGGAGCACCACGGGCCATTATCAGTGATCGCGAAACTCATTTTTGCAGTAGGGTGTTAATAACTTTGTTAAAGAGGTACAACGTTCTTCACAGGGTATCAACATCCTACCATCCGCAAAGCAATGGCTAGGCAGAGGCCTCAAATCGAGATATCAAATCCATTCTGGAGAAAGTAGTCAACCCCAACCGAAAATATTGGAGTCTGAGATTAGAAGACGCATTATGGGCCTATAGGACGGCATACAAAACCCTGGTAGGTATCTCACCTTACAGGCTAGTGTACGGGAAGCCATGCCATTTACCTATAGAGCTTAAACATAAAACTTTCTGGGCAATCAAGTAGTGTAATATGAACATGGATATGATAGTAGTGTGCATACAAGCCAATCATGTATGATGATAAAGCACGTACTTTGTAAACAATCTTATTTATTTATTAATAAAATATTCATTTATTAAAGGCATTTAATTATCTACATGGTGCTGTTTTTATAATATGTAAATAACCCATAGTTTTAAGCAATGCTTTTAGAATCATGATGATGATCATGCTAATGAGATCTAAATTCTTAGAAAGCTCTAAAACTAAAATAGTTCCCAATCGTGGGATTACTAAAAAGGGGATTAGTAAATCCAGATAAGTTGGTACATATGTTGCTTGCTCATTAGATGAGGATGATTGATCTCATGATCATTTGTGTGGAGACACTAAAGCAAGTATGTAGGTGCTTATTGGAGAATAAGTTCACCGAACGTGACTCGCTTTGGAATACCTAATGGAGTTTTACTCGCCTGTCAATAGGAATTCCTAATGTGATAGTAGTACAAGTGATCCTTGGACTTGAGATCATCATAGTATCTTGTATGTAATGAATTTTACTTTGACTTATTCCTTAAAGTCCTGTAGGGTATATAAAAGGGTATGCTTGGGTATAATGAGTTACATATGGAGATAATGAATGATCAATAAAGAATCTACCACCTCTAGTAAAAGAGGAGATATGTCCTATGTGATTCGTTAAATGACAACCCAGGAATCATTGGCCAAGGTAAAATGAAATTAGAAAGGTGTTTCTAATTTGCATTATTTGGAGTTGTGCATTTTCTAATCGAAATACATATAATTAAATAAAATAAGACTTTACAGTAAATTCATGTCTTATATTTAATTGGGACATTGTATGGTGGAAGGATTGAATTGTATGGTAACTATTTACTCACAGGTTCTTTTATGGTTAATGTTGAATTCTATATTATCTGGAAAGTCGTTGATCGCTAAGGAGGCTTATCCCTATTGTACCATAAAAGGAAGAATAATTATTTAAGAAGGTAATGGCATAATCGTAATAATGCATTAAGTATAATTAATTTAATCTATAGTGATAGAATAAATTAAATAGCTGAATGTGTATTATTTAATATTTTAGAAATATTAAATATAAATTAATAAGAGGAGTCTTATTAATATTATTACAATTATTATTATTTAAATTTCTAAAGGAGTTTAGTAATTAATTTAATATTAGTACTCTCATTTATTCCTAATAAGATTAGGAGACAAATTAATTAAATAAATTTAATTAATTATTCCCATGTGGTGGGAAGCCTAAATTAATTAAAGGAGTTTAATTAATTAAAAGAAATTCCATGTCTAATAGGATTAGAAGGGTTGACCAATATCTATATAAGAGAATTCTTATAATAGATATGGATTGATGAAATTCCAATTGTTGGAGAGTACTCCCTTTCTATAGAGGATAGAAAATTAAGGTTTAGCCAAACACCCTCCTTCTTGATAATTCCTCTTCCTTGGTGGATCACCTCTAGAGGCCAAACACTTGGGTGGCTAACGTTGATCAAAGGAAGGAATCTAACCCGGAAATTCAAGGAGATCACGAAGAACAAAGAGGAGAACTATTACCTGTGGAAGCTTCGTTCTACAAGGGTATGATTCCATAACTTCTTATTTATCGTTTTAAATTAATAATTTGCATAAAGGATGATCCGGGTAATGGTTTTGCAGAAATTTTTTTAAACTCTGATATACCATGTTTCCGCTAATATTTGCAATTTGATTGCATCACGATTTCGTACAAACCCAACAGTGGCATCAGAGCCAAACCTTTATGTAATTATTAATTTATTTTTGATTTCATATACATATGGGTATATATTTAAAATAATTTATTGGGCATAATTTTTATTGTATAAAATTATTTTTTGAAGAAAAAAAATTGCGTTTTTTTTTTGGGATGAATCACAATTTTTTTTTTGGGTGCTAATCTTGAATTCTGCAAAGAAAAGGTGTTGTCTCTTTCTTACTCCAAAAAGAAGGTGACCCATCAGGAAATGACTCTTTTAATAAACCTGCAGGACTCTTTTAATAAAAGAAGGTGACTTCTTTTTAAAAAATAAATATGATATATTTATATATTATATTCTAAATAATTTTATAATTAAAATAAAGAGTTTATTTTAATCTTGAAATTGGATTTATGTAATTTAAAATTGCCCATTAAATGATACAAATATATATATGGAATGTTTTAATTCATGAGATGAATATTTATTTATTGATATATATGGTGATATGTATGATAATAAATGGGGATTGATTATGGACTATTTGACCAATGTGATTAGATTTTATTTTAGTTGAATGCTTGAATGAATGGGTTTTATTAAATGGGGTTTGTGTACCTCGTCTTCTCTAAATTTTTTTTCTTGATGTAAAATTCTATCTTCCTCCTATGTACCCTTGACTGCTAATCAAGGTTTCTATTTAAATTAAATAGTTTAATGTAATAGAAATAGTTAGAATTATCTTGAAGAAATTGGAGACCAAGGAACAAGAAGCGCATGAAGACCCATTTGTATGGAGCCCGGGTTTAAATGTAATAGTTATATTTAAATTTAAATTCTTGCACTCCTAGATTTGACCTTTTGGTTCACTTGGTGGTTCTAGTGAACCAAACTAGAATAAAAATTCATAATCAATCCGGGTAGAATATAATATTCTATATTGCATGCTAAATATTATATATATTATATTTTATGCAAACATGCTTCGCATGTTTAATAAAATGACACGTATTTTATATATATATGTGCATGCACGCTAAACAAGATGAGACAAATAATAACAAACCCCTCAAAGAAATAATATTAAGTCCGAAGCATTCAAATGATATTTAGAATATCGAACGTCGCCTTCTAGCATGATAAATTAATAGAGTATTAAATATTTAATATGAGCTTGTTGTGCTATCCACAAGGCGAGTATTGCGTATTTAAGATGTTAATTAATCACATTTGATGCTTATCAAGAAAATTGAACGATCTAGTCTTGTTGTGCTATCCATAAGGACGAACATTTTTCTTTTTTGAATTTATGGAAGTGCTAGGCTGGACTTAACTTAAATCATTTTAGTTCGGATGTGCACACACTTGACCATTATGTTTTAAGAGGAAAAATAAAAGGAGTTATATAGTGATGTAATTGACAAGAGTTGTCTACCTATTTATCTGTATATCGCTTGTTGTGCTATCCACAATGTTATATACATTTGAAATGGGATCCTTATTCTCACTAGCAAATCTTTAATTAGATGTTGCCGAACTATATAAGTGAGGGTAATATAGTTTGATAAAAATAGTGGGAGATACCAATTTAAAATAAAGACCTAAATTTATTTTGGTATGCAAAATTAATAAAGTGAATGTTTGCTAAAATGCTATTTTTCACATGCAGAATTTTAAAAATGTCAAAATTACTAATTTCACTGCGAAGCATACTTGATGCTAATAACCTTACCGGGTCGAATTATACGGACTGACTAAGAAATCTGAGAATAGTTCTCACTGCTGAAAAGATTTCTTATGTCCTAAACTCACCTGTCCCTGGAACTGTTCCAGAAACAGCCTCTGAGGAAGAGATTGCCACCATTGTAAAGTGGCAAGATGATGCATCTGTGGCTCAATGCATCATGCTCGCATCCATGAATAACGAGCTTCAGCGTCAGCACGAAAATATGGATGCTCCTACTATGTTGATTCACCTCAAGGAGTTGTATGGTGAACAAAGTAGGACTGCTAGATATGAGATATCTAAGGAGCTCTTCCGATCTCGGATGACCAAGGGCAAAGTGAACAAAAAGGAACAAAAGAAATCTGATCCAGCTAGCAAATGAATGTGCATCCATTGCAACGAGCCGGGTCATTGGAAGAGGAACTGTAAGAAGTTTCTGGCGAAGAAGAAGCTTGGAGAAGCTTCGACTTCCAATCAAGGTTTGTTCATGATTGAAATTAATTTTTCAGAAAGTCAAAATTCTACTTGGGTATTGGATACCGGCTGTGGTTCTCACATATGTAATAATGTGAAGAGACTGGTCAGAAGTAGAAAGCTGAACAATGATGAGGTGATCCTACCAGTGGGGAATGGAGCAAAGGTTGCTGCATTAGCTGTAGGAACTTATTATTTAGCAATGCCTTCGGGCAAGTCCATTTATCTTAAAAATTGTTATTATGTTCCGAATATTATTAAAAACATTATTTTAATTTATGTATTGGATATGGAAGGATTTAACGTTGTTATAAAGAACAATAGTTGTTCTATTTATAAAGACGATGTTTTATATGGTGTTGGAAATTTGCGAAATGGACTTTATACACTTGACTTACAAGAAAATATTTTTCAAATTGAACAAACTAAGAAAAAGAAAAGAGATGATATTAATTATACCTACATGTGGCACTGTAGACTCGGTCATATCAATGAAACAAGATTATCCAAGTTGCATAAAGATGGGCTCCTTGAGTTATATGATTATGAATCATATCCAACTTGTGAATCTTGTCTCATGGGTAAAATGACTAAATCTCCTTTTAGTGGAAAAGGAGAAAGAGTTACAGAGTTGTTGGCATTGATTCACACAGACGTTTGTGGACCTATGACAACAAGTGCACGGGGTGGGTATTCTTATTTTATTACTTTCACTGATGATCACTCAAGATTTGGATATGTGTATTTAATGAAATACAAGTCAGAATCATTTGAAAAGTTCAAAGAGTTCAGAGGTGAAGTAGAAAAACAAACGGGCAAGAGTATAAAGATACTTCGATCAGATCGAGGTGGAGAATACTTAAGCGGTGAGTTTCTCAATTGTCTCAAAAAAATGGTATAATCTCACAATGGACTCCTCCAGGTACACCACAGTTAAATGGAGTATCTGAAAGGAGAAATCGAACACTGTTGGACATGGTTTGATCTATGATGAGTTTTACCGACCTTCCAATTTCCTTCTGGGGATATGTCCTAGAAACGGCTGCATACCTACTTAACAAGATACCTACCAAATCCACCCCAAAGACTCCATATGAGATGTGGAAGGGGAGGAAACCAAATCTTAAGCATGTTAAGACTTGGGGTTGTCCAGCTTATGTCAAAAAGTTTGAAAATGATAAGCTACACACTAAATCCGATAAGTGTAGATTTGTGGGATACCCTAAACAAAATTTAGGGTATTATTTCTATCATCCAAATGATCAAAAGGTGTTTGTTGCGAAACATGCTGCCTTCTTGGAAAAGGAGTTTATCCATGAAGGGGTCAGTGGGAGTAAGATATATCTTGAAGAAGTTCAAGAACCACAAATTACCACAGATCAAAGTCAGGTACCTGACAAAGTAGAAGAACCTACAATACCACACCCTGTTCGTAAATCTGGAAGAGTACCGAAGATACTTGAGAGGTATGGATTCGTTATAGAGGATGACGATGAGGTACACATCATGAATGATGATGATCCATTGAATTACGAATAGGCTATGAGTAATAAAGACTCAGGGAAATGGCTTGAAGCCATGAAATCCGAAATGGACTCCATGTATGAAAACAAAGTATGGACTTTGATTTCACCACCTGAAGGCATTAAGCCTATTGGGTGTAAATGGGTCTTTAAAAGAAAGACTGGAGCGGATGGCAAGGTAGAGACCTATAAGGCCCGACTGGTTGCAAAAGGTGTCAAACAAAGACAAGGAGTTGACTATGATGAAACCTTCTCACCAGTAGCTATGCTCAAGTCCATTCGGATTTTGCTTGCGATTGCAGCTTATAACGACTATGAGATCTGGCAGATGGACGTGAAAACGGCATTCCTCAATGGGAAACTTGAGGAGGATGTGTATATGACACAGCCAGAGGGATTTGTTTCAAAGGTTGGAATAAATCAAGTCTGTAAGCTGCAACGATCCATTTATGGATTGAAGCAAGCTTCTCGTAGATGGAACATTCGTTTTGATGAGACAATCAAAGAGTTTGATTTTGTCAAAACTGACGATGAACCATGTGTGTACAAGAAGGTTAGTGGGAGCGCAGTTTCATTCCTTGTATTATATGTTGATGATATATTACTGATAGGGAATGACATTCCTATGCTACAATCGATTAAAATCTGGTTATCTAAACACTTTTCCATTAAGGACTTGGGAGAAGCATCCTATATTTTGGGGATAAAGATCTATAGAGATAGATCTAAAAGGATGCTTGGTTTATCCCAAGGAACGTACATTGATGCGATGCTAAAGAGGTTTAGCATGGAAGATTCCAAAAGAGGTCTCATGCCGATGAGCCATGGAATACATCTCTCCAAGAAACAGGCCCCAAAGACACCTGAGGAGAGAGACCGTATGAGTAAGATCCCTTATGCTTCTGCAATAGGATCTATCATGTACGGTATGATATGTACTAGACCGGATGTTGCTCATGCACTTAGTGTAACGTGCAGATACCAGTCAAATCCTGGAGAAGAGCACTGGAAGGCAGTGAAGAATATCCTAAAGTACTTGAGAAGGACTAAAGATATTTTTCTTGTCTACGGTGGGTCTGAATTAAAACTCGAGGGATTCACAGACTCAAGTTTTCAAACAGACCAAGATGACAGTAAATCTGTTTCGGGGTATGTTTTTACCTTGAACGGAGGCGCAGTGAGTTGGAAGAGTTCCAAGCAGGAAACAGTTGTTGATTCAGTGATAGAGGCAGAGTATATAGCTGCAAGTGAAGCTGCAAAGGCAGCTGTTTGGATGAAGAAGTTCATAACTGAACTTGGTATGGTTCCTAGCATTGGAGAAGAAGTTCCCGTTTACTGTGACAACACAGGAGCAGTTGCACAGGCTAAGGAACCAAGGTCTCATCAAAAATCTAAACACGTGTTGCGGCGATTTCACTTAATCAGGGAGATCATTGAAAGAGGAGACGTCACCTTGGAGCGTGTAGACTCTCAAGACAACATTGCAGATCCATTAACTAAAGCTTTAACACAACAGCAGTTTGATCGTCATTTAGAGAATATGGGTATGAGATACCATGGCGATTGGCTTTAGTGCAAGTGGGAGATTGATAGTAGTGTGCATACAAGCCAATCATGTATGATGATAAAGCACGCACTTTGTAAACTATCTTATTTATTTATTAATAAAATATTCATTTATTAAAGGCATTTAATTATCTACATGGTGCTGTTTTTATAATATGTAAATAACCCATAGTTTTAAGCAATGCTTTTAGAATCATGATGATGATCATGCTAATGAGATCTAAATTCTTAGAAAGCTCTAAAACTAAAATAGTTCCCAATCGTGGGATTACTAAAAAGGGGATTAGTAAATCCGGATAGATTGGTACATATGTTGCTTGCTCATTAGATGAGGATGATTGATCTCATATTCATTTGTGTGGAGACACTAAAGCAAGTATGTAGGTGCTTATTGGAGAATAAGTTCACTGAACGTGACTCGCTATGGAATACATAATGGAGTTTTACTCGCCTGTCAATAGGAATTCCTAATGTGATAGTAGTACAAGTGATCCTTGGACTTGAGATCATCATATTATCTTGTATGTAATGAATTATACTTTGACTTATTCCTTAAAGTCCTGTAGGGTATATAAAAGGGTATGCTTGGGTATAATGAGTTACATATGGAGATAATAAATGATCAATAAAGAATCTACCACCTCTAGTAAAAGAGGAGATATGTCCTATGTGATTCGTTAAATGACAACCCAGAAATCCTTGGCCAAGGTAAAATGAAATTATAAAGGAGTTTCTAATTTGCATTATTTGAAGTTGTGCATTTTCTAATAGAAATATATATAATTAAATAAAATAAGACTTTACAGTAAAGTCATGTCTTATATTTAATTGGGACATTGTATGGTGGAAGGATTGAATTGTATGGTAACTATTTACTCACATGTTCTTTTATGATTAATGTTGAAATCTATATTATCTGGAAAGTCGTTGATCGCTAGGGAGGCTTATCCCTATTGTAGAATAAATATTATTTATTTAAATAGATTATTAGTTTAATTTATTTATTTAAATAAGATTAGAATTGTTCTAATTAATTTATTCACAACCGGTTTAATATAGAGAACCTAAAGGGTCACACCATAAAAGGAAGAATAATTATTTAAGAAGGTAATGGCATAATCATAATAATGCATTAAGTATAATTAATTTAATCTATAGTGATAGAATAAATTAAATAGATTAATGTTTATTATTTAATATTTTAGAAATATTAAATATAAATTAATAAGAGGAGTCTTATTAATATTATTACAATTATTATTATTTAAATTTTTAAAGGAGTTTAGTAATTAATTTAATATTAGTACTCTCATTTATTCCTAATAACATTAGGAGACAAATTATTTAAATGAATTTAATTAATTATTCCCATGTGGTGGGAAGCCTAAATTAATTAAAGGAGTTTAATTAATTAAAAGAAATCCCATGTCTAATAGTATTAGAAGGGTTGACCAATATCTATATAAGAGAAGTCCTATAATAGATATGGATTGATGAAATTCCAATTGTTGGAGAGTACTCCCTTTCTATAGAGGATAGAAAATTAAGGTTTAGCCAAAGACCCTCCTTCTTGATAATTCCTCTTCCTTGGTGGATCACCTCTAGAGGCCAAACACTTGGGTGGCTAACGTTGATCAAAGGAAGGAATCTAACCCGGAAATTCAAGGAGATCACGAAGAACAAGGAGTTGAACTAGTACCTGTGGAAGCTTCGTTCTACAAGGGTATGATTCCATAACTTCTTATTTATCGTTTTAAATTAATAATTTGCATAAAGGATGATCCGGGTAATGGTTTTGCAGAAATTTTTTTAAACTCTGATATACCATGTTTCCGCTAATATTTGCAATTTGATTGCATCACGATTTCGTACAAACCCAACAGTGGCATCAGAGCCAAACCTTTATGTAATTATTAATTTATTTTTGATTTCATATACATATGGGTATATATTTAAAATAATTTATTGGGCATAATTTTATTGTATAAAATTATTTTTTGAAGAAAAAAAATTGCGTTTTTTTTTTGGGATGAATCACAATTTTTTTTTTTGGGTGCTAATCTTGAATTCTGCAAAGAAAAGGTGTTGTCTCTTTCTTACTCCAAAAAGAAGGTGACCCATCAGGAAATGACTCTTTTAATAAACCTGCAGGACTCTTTTAATAAAAGAAGGTGACTTCTTTTTAAAAAATAAATATGATATATTTATATATTATATTCTAAATAATTTTATAATTAAAATAAAGAGTTTATTTTAATCTTGAAATTGGATTTCATGTAATTTAAAATTGCCCATTAAATGATACAAATATATATATGGAATGTTTTAATTCATGAGATGAATATTTATTTATTGATATATATGGTGATATGTATGATAATAAATGGGGATTGATTATGGACTATTTGACCAATGTGATTGGATTTTATTTTAGTTGAATGCTTGAATGAATGGGTTTTATTAAATGGGGTTTGTGTACCTCGTCTTCTCTAAAAATAATTTCTTGATGTAAAATTCTATCTTCCTCCTATGTACCCTTGACTGCTAATCAAGGTTTCTATTTAAATTAAATAGTTTAATGTAATAGAAATAGTTAGAATTATCTTGAAGAAATTGGAGACCAAGGAACAAGAAGCGCATGAAGACCCATTTGTATGGAGCCCGGGTTTAAATGTAATAGTTATATTTAAATTTAAATTCTTGCACTCCTAGATTTGACCTTTTGGTTCACTTGGTGGTTCTAGTGAACCAAACTAGAATAAAAATTCATAATCAATCCGGGTAGAATATAATATTCTATATTGCATGCTAAATATTATATATATTATATTTTATGCAAACATGCTTCGCATGTTTAATAAAATGACACGTATTTTATATATATATGTGCATGCACGCTAAACAAGATGAGACAAATAATAACAAACCCCTCAAAGAAATAATATTAAGTCCGAAGCATTCAAATGATATTTAGAATATCGAACGTCGCCTTCTAGCATGATAAATTAATAGAGTATTAAATATTTAATATGAGCTTGTTGTGCTATCCACAAGGCGAGTATTGCGTATTTAAGATGTTAATTAATCACATTTGATGCTTATCAAGAAAATTGAACGATCTAGTCTTGTTGTGCTATCCATAAGGACGAACATTTTTCTTTTTTGAATTTATGGAAGTGCTAGGCTGGACTTAACTTAAATCATTTTAGTTCGGATGTGCACACACTTGACCATTATGTTTTAAGAGGAAAAATAAAAGGAGTTATATAGTGATGTAATTGACAAGAGTTGTCTACCTATTTATTTGTATATCGCTTGTTGTGCTATCCACAATGTTATATACATTTGAAATGGGATCCTTATTCTCACTAGCAAATCTTTAATTAGATGTTGCCGAACTATATAAGTGAGGGTAATATAGTTTGATAAAAATAGTGGGAGATACCAATTTAAAATAAAGACCTAAATTTATTTTGGTATGCAAAATTAATAAAGTGAATGTTTGCTAAAATGCTATTTTTCACATGCAGAATTTTAAAAATGTCAAAATCACTAATTTCACTGCGAAGCATACTTGATGCTAATAACTTTACCGGGTCGAATTATACGGACTGACTAAGAAATCTGAGAATAGTTCTCACTGCTGAAAAGATTTCTTATGTCCTAAACTCACCTGTCCCTGGAACTGTTCCAGAAACAGCCTCTGAGGAAGAGATTGCCACCATTGTAAAGTGGCAAGATGATGCATCTGTGGCTCAATGCATCATGCTCGCATCCATGAATAACGAGCTTCAGCGTCAGCACGAAAATATGGATGCTCCTACTATGTTGATTCACCTCAAGGAGTTGTATGGTGAACAAAGTAGGACTGCTAGATATGAGATATCTAAGGAGCTCTTCCGATCTCGGATGACCAAGGGCAAAGTGAACAAAAAGGAACAAAAGAAATCTGATCCAGCTAGCAAAGGAATGTGCATCCATTGCAACGAGCCGGGTCATTGGAAGAGGAACTGTAAGAAGTTTCTGGCGAAGAAGAAGCTTGGAGAAGCTTCGACTTCCAATCAAGGTTTGTTCATGATTGAAATTAATTTTTCAGAAAGTCAAAATTCTACTTGGGTATTGGATACCGGCTGTGGTTCTCACATATGTAATAATGTGAAGAGACTGGTCAGAAGTAGAAAGCTGAACAATGATGAGGTGATCCTACCAGTGGGGAATGGAGCAAAGGTTGCTGCATTAGCTGTAGGAACTTATTATTTAGCAATGCCTTCGGGCAAGTCCATTTATCTTAAAAATTGTTATTATGTTCCGAATATTATTAAAAACATTATTTTAATTTATGTATTGGATATGGAAGGATTTAACGTTGTTATAAAGAACAATAGTTGTTCTATTTATAAAGACGATGTTTTATATGGTGTTGGAAATTTGCGAAATGGACTTTATACACTTGACTTACAAGAAAATATTTTTCAAATTGAACAAACTAAGAAAAAGAAAAGAGATGATATTAATTATACCTACATGTGGCACTGTAGACTCGGTCATATCAATGAAACAAGATTATCCAAGTTGCATAAAGATGGGCTCCTTGAGTTATCTGATTATGAATCATATCCAACTTGTGAATCTTGTCTCATGGGTAAAATGACTAAATCTCCTTTTAGTGGAAAAGGAGAAAGAGTTACAGAGTTGTTGGCATTGATTCACACAGACGTTTGTGGACCTATGACAACAAGTGCACGGGGTGGGTATTCTTATTTTATTACTTTCACTGATGATCACTCAAGATTTGGATATGTGTATTTAATGAAATACAAGTCAGAATCATTTGAAAAGTTCAAAGAGTTTAGAGGTGAAGTAGAAAAACAAACGGGCAAGAGTATAAAGATACTTCGATTAGATCGAGGTGGAGAATACTTAAGCGGTGAGTTTCTCAATTGTCTCAAAAAAATGGTATAATCTCACAATGGACTCCTCCAGGTACACCACAGTTAAATGGAGTATCTGAAAGGAGAAATCGAACACTGTTGGACATGGTTTGATCTATGATGAGTTTTACCGACCTTCCAATTTCCTTCTGGGGATATGTCCTAGAAACGGCTGCATACCTACTTAACAAGATACCTACCAAATCCACCCCAGAGACTCCATATGAGATGTGGAAGGGGAGGAAACCAAATCTTAAGCATGTTAAGACTTGGGGTTGTCCAGCTTATGTCAAAAAGTTTGAAAATGATAAGCTACACACTAAATCCGATAAGTGTAGATTTGTGGGATACCCTAAACAAAATTTAGGGTATTATTTCTATCATCCAAATGATCAAAAGGTGTTTGTTGCGAAACATGCTGCCTTCTTGGAAAAGGAGTTTATCCATGAAGGGGTCAGTGGGAGTAAGATATATCTTGAAGAAGTTCAAGAACCACAAATTACCACAGATCAAAGTCAGGTACCTGACAAAGTAGAAGAACCTACAATACCACACCCTGTTCGTAAATCTGGAAGAGTACCGAAGATACTTGAGAGGTATGGATTCGTTATAGAGGATGACGATGAGGTACACATCATGAATGATGATGATCCATTGAATTACGAATAGGCTATGAGTAATAAAGACTCAGGGAAATGGCTTGAAGCCATGAAATCCGAAATGGACTCCATGTATGAAAACAAAGTATGGACTTTGATTTCACCACCTGAAGGCATTAAGCCTATTGGGTGTAAATGGGTCTTTAAAAGAAAGACTGGAGCGGATGGCAAGGTAGAGACCTATAAGGCCCGACTGGTTGCAAAAGGTGTCAAACAAAGACAAGGAGTTGACTATGATGAAACCTTCTCACCAGTAGCTATGCTCAAGTCCATTCGGATTTTGCTTGCGATTGCAGCTTATAACGACTATGAGATCTGGCAGATGGACGTGAAAACGGCATTCCTCAATGGAAAACTTGAGGAGGATGTGTATATGACACAGCCAGAGGGATTTGTTTCAAAGGTTGGAATAAATCAAGTCTGTAAGCTGCAACGATCCATTTATGGATTGAAGCAAGCTTCTCGTAGATGGAACATTCGTTTTGATGAGACAATCAAAGAGTTTGATTTTGTCAAAACTGACGATGAACCATGTGTGTACAAGAAGGTTAGTGGGAGCGCAGTTTCATTCCTTGTATTATATGTTGATGATATATTACTGATAGGGAATGACATTCCTATGCTACAATCGATTAAAATCTGGTTATCTAAACACTTTTCCATTAAGGACTTGGGAGAAGCATCCTATATTTTGGGGATAAAGATCTATAGAGATAGATCTAAAAGGATGCTTGGTTTATCCCAAGGAACGTACATTGATGCGATGCTAAAGAGGTTTAGCATGGAAGATTCCAAAAGAGGTCTCATGCCGATGAGCCATGGAATACATCTCTCCAAGAAACAGGCCCCAAAGACACCTGAGGAGAGAGACCGTATGAGTAAGATCCCTTATGCTTCTGCAATAGGATCTATCATGTACGGTATGATATGTACTAGACCGGATGTTGCTCATGCACTTAGTGTAACGTGCAGATACCAGTCAAATCCTGGAGAAGAGCACTGGAAGGCAGTGAAGAATATCCTAAAGTACTTGAGAAGGACTAAAGATATTTTTCTTGTCTACGGTGGGTCTGAATTAAAACTCGAGGGATTCACAGACTCAAGTTTTCAAACAGACCAAGATGACAGTAAATCTGTTTCGGGGTATGTTTTTACCTTGAACGGAGGCGCAGTGAGTTGGAAGAGTTCCAAGCAGGAAACAGTTGTTGATTCAGTGATAGAGGCAGAGTATATAGCTGCAAGTGAAGCTGCAAAGGCAGCTGTTTGGATGAAGAAGTTCATAACTGAACTTGGTATGGTTCCTAGCATTGGAGAAGAAGTTCCCGTTTACTGTGACAACACAGGAGCAGTTGCACAGGCTAAGGAACCAAGGTCTCATCAAAAATCTAAACACGTGTTGCGGCGATTTCACTTGATCAGGGAGATCATTGAAAGAGGAGACGTCACCTTGGAGCGTGTAGACTCTCAAGACAACATTGCAGATCCATTAACTAAAGCTTTAACACAACAGCAGTTTGATCGTCACTTAGAGAATATGGGTATGAGATACCATGGCGATTGGCTTTAGTGCAAGTGGGAGATTGATAGTAGTGTGCATACAAGCCAATCATGTATGATGATAAAGCACGCACTTTGTAAACTATCTTATTTATTTATTAATAAAATATTCATTTATTAAAGGCATTTAATTATCTACATGGTGCTGTTTTTATAATATGTAAATAACCCATAGTTTTAAGCAATGCTTTTAGAATCATGATGATGATCATGCTAATGAGATCTAAATTCTTAGAAAGCTCTAAAACTAAAATAGTTCCCAATCGTGGGATTACTAAAAAGGGGATTAGTAAATCCGGATAGATTGGTACATATGTTGCTTGCTCATTAGATGAGGATGATTGATCTCATATTCATTTGTGTGGAGACACTAAAGCAAGTATGTAGGTGCTTATTGGAGAATAAGTTCACTGAACGTGACTCGCTATGGAATACATAATGGAGTTTTACTCGCCTGTCAATAGGAATTCCTAATGTGATAGTAGTACAAGTGATCCTTGGACTTGAGATCATCATATTATCTTGTATGTAATGAATTATACTTTGACTTATTCCTTAAAGTCCTGTAGGGTATATAAAAGGGTATGCTTGGGTATAATGAGTTACATATGGAGATAATAAATGATCAATAAAGAATCTACCACCTCTAGTAAAAGAGGAGATATGTCCTATGTGATTCGTTAAATGACAACCCAGAAATCCTTGGCCAAGGTAAAATGAAATTATAAAGGAGTTTCTAATTTGCATTATTTGAAGTTGTGCATTTTCTAATAGAAATATATATAATTAAATAAAATAAGACTTTACAGTAAAGTCATGTCTTATATTTAATTGGGACATTGTATGGTGGAAGGATTGAATTGTATGGTAACTATTTACTCACATGTTCTTTTATGATTAATGTTGAAATCTATATTATCTGGAAAGTCGTTGATCGCTAGGGAGGCTTATCCCTATTGTAGAATAAATATTATTTATTTAAATAGATTATTAGTTTAATTTATTTATTTAAATAAGATTAGAATTGTTCTAATTAATTTATTCACAACCGGTTTAATATAGAGAACCTAAAGGGTCACACCATAAAAGGAAGAATAATTATTTAAGAAGGTAATGGCATAATCATAATAATGCATTAAGTATAATTAATTTAATCTATAGTGATAGAATAAATTAAATAGATTAATGTTTATTATTTAATATTTTAGAAATATTAAATATAAATTAATAAGAGGAGTCTTATTAATATTATTACAATTATTATTATTTAAATTTTTAAAGGAGTTTAGTAATTAATTTAATATTAGTACTCTCATTTATTCCTAATAAGATTAGGAGACAAATTATTTAAATGAATTTAATTAATTATTCCCATGTGGTGGGAAGCCTAAATTAATTAAAGGAGTTTAATTAATTAAAAGAAATCCCATGTCTAATAGTATTAGAAGGGTTGACCAATATCTATATAAGAGAAGTCCTATAATAGATATGGATTGATGAAATTCCAATTGTTGGAGAGTACTCCCTTTCTATAGAGGATAGAAAATTAAGGTTTAGCCAAAGACCCTCCTTCTTGATAATTCCTCTTCCTTGGTGGATCACCTCTAGAGGCCAAACACTTGGGTGGCTAACGTTGATCAAAGGAAGGAATCTAACCCGGAAATTCAAGGAGATCACGAAGAACAAGGAGTTGAACTAGTACCTGTGGAAGCTTCGTTCTACAAGGGTATGATTCCATAACTTCTTATTTATCGTTTTAAATTAATAATTTGCATAAAGGATGATCCGGGTAATGGTTTTGTAGAAATTTTTTTAAACTCTGATATACCATGCTTCCGCTAATATTTGCAATTTGATTGCGTCACAATTTCGTACAAACCCAACAAGATCAAGCTGGCGTCAATAAAAAGTTACAGTTACAAGAACTCGAGGAGTTACGGACCGAAGCATACGAGAGTTCTAAGCTGTACAAAACTAGGACAAAAGTTTTTCATGATAAGCAGCTCTTGCGAAAAACTTTCACTGTGGGACAGAAAGTCTTTCTATTCAATTTAAGATTGAAGCTACTTCCAGGAAAGTTGCGCTCTCGCTGGGAGGGACCATTTGTCATCTCTATTATTTTTCCTTATGGTGCAGTTGATATCCAGAATCCAAAAACAAAAAATGTATTCAAAGTGAACGGCTATAGGCTGAAGCCGTTCCTGGATAGCATTCAAATAAAGGAAATTGAGGTCGTGACGCAGATGGATCCAACCTTCGGATAATTGATAGGACGTCAACTCGAGCCAACGACGTTAAACAAGGACAGCTAATTGGGAGGCAACCCAAATTTCTTAAACTTTAGTAGCTTATATTTCAGTTTTGATATATATATATATATATATATATATATATATTAGTATCATATGCCTAGTATAATAAACTCCTAAGGCACATCATGATTCAATGCATAAGGTGGTAGGGAAACTGATCAAGTAAAGAAAAATCAACAATGCCAAAAGGCTGGCGCGGGCCTCGCCCAAAGAACAAAAGACACGGTGCGAGGCGCGCTACACCACTAGCATTTGATATTCACCAATTTCCTATATGGCGTGGGGCGCGCCACTCTAGGCGCGAGGCGCGCTGCACATCCAGTAGAAATCAGGCGTATCAATCCATTCAGGTGAGGGGCGCGCTGTATTAGTCGCGGGGCTCACTAGTGTTGTAGGGAAATTGCCTCGAGACAACACGCCATCACAGGCCGCGCTGCAAGGAGTAATAACCGGGCGCGGGGCGCTCTGATTTACGATTTTAGATTTCAAAAAGGTTTTAAATCATGTTTTGTCCTTCCCAAAACCTAATCTAATTCTAATTCCTCTAATCCTAATGTAACTCGAAGCCATCTCTTCTACTCATACCCTATAAAAATCTCCTAAGCCTAACCCAAGTACAAAATCCTCTTTCCCAAATCCAATCCTACCTCTACTCTCTCTCTCTACATAACAATCCTAATCCACCCATACACTATCATCATCAAATTCGTCCACTACCACCCACTCCCAAATTTCCTCTGCAACTAACAAACAAATCATCTCAGATTAGAGGAAAGGTACATAAAGGAACTTGAATTCACACACAAATCCAATCAAAGCAACAATTCAAAGGTATTGCCAATAATTTTTATTCACTGTTAATTGGGTTTTATTGTCTAAGATATCATCAATTTCAGTGTATTGCTTAAACAATTGTTTTGGGAATCCTTGGTTTATTGAAGACCCAAGGTTGGATTCAAATTCTTATATTTGGGGGAGTTTGCTATATATATTGTACTAAGTTTGGGGGAGAGACATTGTCGCCCACCAAGTGTTCGACGAATTGTTTTAACAGGTTTTCACAGGTTATCTTTACTTTTTGAACACCAATTCAAAGAGCAAGCTTCATCATGACATCCAAACGAGCAAGGACTTCATCCTCTAGTGCTTCGCTATGCTTCGATGCTACTCGGTTTGTGAGCGAAGGCACGGCAACACGTTACGCCAAAGTCATCAACAAAAAGACTTTGGCACTGGAAAGAGGGTTGAAGCCGGATGCAAACCTTGACGGCGACATATCACAGATGATAGCAGAGCGTGAGTGGTTTCAACTGGTCGCTCAACCTAAGCCAGCAGTGATCAACATCGTGAAAGAATTCTACGCCAACGCCATAGAGCATGTTGATCACGTGGTTTTGGTTCGGGGCACGCTGGTGTCCTTTGATGCAGAGGTGATCAATGACTATTTTGGGGTGGACACACCACAGACAGACCGTTATGAGGATCATCTTCTAAATCTCGATGAGATCATAGAACGGCTCTACAAGCCAGGCACTCAGTGGGTCACCATAGTAGGCACCGACGAAAAGATTTCTTTTTCGCACGCTGCCTTGAGCAGATACGGCAAAGCCTGGTATGCCTTCATATATGCCCGCTCTTACCAACGCGTCATCAAAATGACGTCACCAAAGAACGGGCACAACTACTTTTTTGTATTGTAACTCATGAGGAAGGGTCCAATAATGAGGTCGAGATTCTGAACGTCGACATCGGCCGGTTCATTCAAGATTCCATTGCACGATCACTGAGGGGAGGAACCATAGGTGGGTTGCTGCACTGTTTCATCATCACAAACCTATGCAGAAAGGCGGGAGTTTAATGGCATGCCTCTGAGCCGATCATCTAGCCTATGGCCATCATTGATCATCCTACTATAGAGTCCTAGGACAGGGGCACGGTCACATCCGCGAGGGGAGGGGTTTATCATGATACCGACATCCTCACCACCACCTCAACTAGATGAGTCGATGTCTGATGCGGATGAAGTAGATTCGCCACTAGAGTCGCCATCCACTTTTTAGCGACACAGTCGACAACGAAGTATGCGACTTGCCCAACGTCAAGCTTCTATACATATGTACAATGTTAGGGCATTCACTGCATTAGCCGACGCCTTCTCTCGTTTCTCTCCGAATGATCCAGTTCAGATGCCCACTCCTCCAGTTCTGCCTACTTACCCTCCACAAGAGGATTATTCCGATGAGTTTTAGCTCATCGCTCAAGGAAGTCCTCATTTTTTAAATTTATATATACCAAGTAATAAGGGTATTCCTTGATTTAAGTGTGTGTGGGGGGGGGGGGGTAATTCAAATTTTTAGTGTTTTAGCATATAGATTTGGTTGCATTTAGAGTAGATTCTGTTCATATACATCTTATAAAAAAATATTGCATTCATTTAGGAATTTTGTCAGTAGAAGCATGCATATAGGATCATACATAGCGATTGAGCAGTACTTCAAGGTAATGAAATACATGGTTGATGATATTAGCACTGAATCTTGCATAAAATTGAGCTTCATGATCTGATTAGTTTTGAACATAGTAACGTCATTGCATGATTGTAGTTTTTCATCAACTTTCAAGCACACCGATTAACTGTCAGTAGTGATTAGGGATTCATGTGTATTAGGACCACGAACAGTTACTTGATCACAGATTAGAGATAGAGAATTGGCTGAAACATAAGTTTGGGGGAATAAAGGCTCAGAAAAGAGAAAAAAATAAAGAAAGAAAAAAATTGAGAAAAAAAGTACTTATGAAATAAAAACTGATTTAGTTTGACCTTGTGGCCTTTGTTACTCGAACAAGTAAACCCTAGGGGATGTCTTAACACCTAGCGCCCTAAAGCCTTCAGATTTGGGAATCGTTAGCCGAAAGTCTGTTACATGTGTGACATTGAATAACCTAAGGGGGTTGAACACTGCACAAATCAAGAAATATAAAATAATTGGTGGGATGGAGAGTTAAAACGCACCCACGAAGCATGAGCTTCGATGTTTATTCTGTTATTGCTTATTTAGCCTGATTTCCATAATGCTTATGTGGATGCCATATTTGTATGAATTATTTGTGTAACAGTAGGCTGTTTGTTGGAATAATCATATGGATCACTGTGAAATGCTGATATAAAATTGGACACACACGCACGAGAGTGGATTAGAGTCATGTATGTGATGTGATGATGTGAGAGTCTATGATTGGTCATGAGTGAAGATAAAGTGTGAGCTTAAGTGTTCATTCGAAGTATACAACCTGTGTTTGCTTACTGAGGTTTCTGCTCGATTTTGTTAGGTTCCATTCATTTTGTTAAGTAGTTTTCATTGTGTTTCTTTGCTTGAGGACAAGCAATTGTTCAAGTTTTGGAATATTTGATAAGTAGCATTTTAACCTACTTAATAGATATTTCTTAGCTTGTTATATTGCATTTACTTAAGTATACATGTTACTTTTCATGTGTCTTGTGTTAATGTGCAGGAATGGAGAATGATTGGGCAAAAGAGGATAAAAGAAGCAAATTTGGGACTTGATTACTGACTGGCGCGGGCCGCGCTGCAAAGATAAAGGAACCGGCACTGGCCGCGCCGCTTCAAAGACTAGAGATTCCTGCATACCGAGCGCGGGGCGCGCCAGGAGAAGTAGGAGATGGGCGCGGGGGGCGCCAGATGGACGGGCTGACCTGATTTAAATGTTTTTAATTGCAAAGTTGAGTAGGATTAGGACTGCAGTCTTGCCTTATTAGACTAGGGTTTTGTTAGTCTATATATATCAGTTGTTTTGCTAGGTTTAGACGATCTTGGATCTTATAATTTCATCTTTCATCTTGGAGTATATTCATCAAGGCATGCCAGGCTAATTCATTTATTCAATTCTGAAGGGATGTTGAACCGGATTAACAATTTATTGTTTGATTAAAGTTTATAATATTTATTCCTTCATATTGAGATTTATTCTGATTATCTACATGAACTTTTATATATGTTATTCAATTGATTAATTTGGTTTCTGCAAGATTAAATTCATAAATTGATATCATCTGCTAGATTAAGACAGATTTTAAGCAAACGAAGTGTGTCTAATCTAAGTAGCAATTAATAGTATTTTATTGTGGACAAGCTTTGAAATATTGTTAAGATATTCAGAAGACAAGTTAAATAATTCCTGATTGTGTAATTATTGCTTGGAATAATCTAATTCTCATGCTTAATGCTTCTATTATATTAAATCTAGGATGATAGTTCTAGGTTGTATATTAGTTAAAATCTCTTGTTGGCGATCGTCGCATTAGATCTACACTTAAGAAGAATTTTTGGTAATTTACGATCGCGGTTATCTAGGGTTATTAATCTCAGTGGAAGATAAATAGATATTAACTTGATTAATTTATAATTGTAAGGGGATCTTGAACTGAAGAATTGAATTCTTTTAGTTATTGATATTTTCTTATTAATTCATTTTTGTTAGTTAAACTGTTTTCAACAAAACCCCCCAATTCATTGGATTCATTGGATAATTAAAATACAACTCACTCTCTATGGGATCGATCCTTGCTTATTGCTATACTGATTCTTGAGTTAGTAGAACCTGAGTAAGGTAAATTTTGTAGTGCTAGACGACATCTACCACATCAATACTTCAATTCAAATCAAGTACACTGGTTACTGACTTAGTTTTCAACATTCATTGATCAACTAAATACCAACAGATCTTGAAATTAATCATCAATTTTCAATTTGTAACTCTAACCCTTCAACACTTTGGTGAATAAAATCATAGAACCAAGCAAAAATTTCAGCAGATTTCTAAATTATAGCAAATATTAGACTATTATACCTAAAAAAACAAATAAAACTAAAATCTAAAATTTCCTCCCCCACACTCAAACTTTACATTGTCCCTATGTAAGAAAATCATGCAAAGTAGAAAACTACTACAACTAACAAAATAAAAAGGAAAGGGATAGAAAGATCAAATCTGAATTCCTGGGTTGCCTCCCAAGCAGTTGCCCTTGTTTATTGTCATTGGCTTGACATCTTCCCTCTCATTCTATGTAATTGAACTTGTGAACTTTAAGTGGACTGGTAACAGTTTCAGCTCTAAATTAGGAACATTTTGTATTTCATGATCCTGCCCCTTTCCAGCCATAAAATCCTCCTTGTATAATTGTATTCGATCAAAAGATTCCTGCACTGAATAATCCAAAACATCAATAGCAAAAATAGATTTAACATTACCAAGATACCTTTTAGCCTCATATGCGCTGAACTAGAACTTTGCATTGTCTAGTTCCATGGTAAAGGTTCGATGGTTTGTATCACTCATTGTTTCTGTTGGCTGTATTAATGGAGATGAATCCATGTCTTTTTTGTAGATTTCTGTAAAACTTAATAATTCATTCCCCTCTTCCTCTTGTTCCTTCTCTTTATCAAATTATATATTAATGTCTGTTCCTGAAGTAAGCATTGAATCCTCCTGCTCCTCTTCGTCACATCCCATTGCACTTAAGTTCTCAACAAACTGAGGAGTTCACTTCCCCAAGCCTTGAGATTCCATACTGCTAACTGTGGTAGCAAGCTGACTCATCTAATTCTCCAATATGTGGATAGAAGTCCTTGTCTCTTGTTGGAACTATTGCGTTTGATTCATGAAAGCCTTGAACATATCCTCTATAGATGTTCTAGAATTAGCAGGTGCTTCGTAGCTCAAGTCGAGATGATCTCTCCATCTGTGATTGTGAGTTTCTGCCCAAGGATCATATTGATGCTGATGATGTCCTAAGAATGTTCCCACGACATTAACGTGTTGCACAGTTTCATCCTTATGCAATATTGGACAAACATCACTGGTATGTCCTGACTTTGAGCAAATTCCACACTCTTTTGCAACTTGCATATTCCCTGTAGCCATTTAAGGAACCAAAATAGTTAATTCAAAAATCTGTTGTTCAATATTACTTGCACTTACCCCATTTAGCCTTTGAGGTATACTATCCATCTTAGTTCCATACTGCTGCGAGTTAGCTGCCATATTTGCAATTAAGTTTCTTCCCTCTTCTGGGGTCTTGTCTACCAGTGCTCCTCCACTTGCTGCATTAATCATACTTCTATCCATTGGTAGCAACCCCTCACAGAAGTACTGAATCAAGTGATTGGCATCGATTCCGTGAGGTGGACAGCTGGAACACAACTTCTTGAATCTTTTCCAATACTCACAGAGATTCTCTCCGTTAAACTGCTTGATTCCACATATCTCCTTCCTTATGTTAGCAACTCTCAAAGCAGGAAAGTACTTCTCCAAGAATAGCTTTTGCATCTCAGGCCATGATCGTATTGATCTTGAAGGAAGATAGTATAACCAGTCTTTAGCCAAATCTACTAATGAGAACGGAAAAAGTCTAAGCTTTATCTGCTCCTCTGTCAGTCCTTGAGATTTCATTGTGCAACACACCACATGGAACTCCTATAGATGCTTATATGGATTTTCACCTGTAAGACCACGAAAAATAGGCAAAAGATGAATTAGTGCAGAGTTAAGTTCCAAAGCAACATCTAAAGTAAGATATTCAATACATAAGGATGGTTGATCAAGATTAGGAGTAGCCAATTCTTTTAAAGTTCTGTTGGTGTTTGGCACCGCCATTCTTCCATCTTCAAGTGATGGAACAAGAGCTTCTTTTGTATCTGCAATTTTTTCTATCTCTTGATCAAAATTTAAGTCAATACAGTGAGAGGATTGAGTCATAAAGCACAAATAAAAAAACAAAGAAAATGAAAAATGAAAAACAAAGAATAAACAAAAACAAATAACACTCCCCGGCAACGGCGCCAAATTTTGGGAGCTGTCGTTTAGCACTCCAAAATTAACCTCACTCCTATTTCACTAACTCAAGAATTAGTATAGTAACAAGCAAGGATCGATCCCACAGAGAGTGTATTATTTTATATTTATCCAATTATTTTCCAATAAATTGAAAATTTTATTTTAAATAATTAAATTAACAAAAGTAAATTTAGAAGAAATATCAATAAGTAAAAATCTTCAATTCTTCAGTTCAGTATCACCTTTTCACAATCATGGATTAATCAAGTTTTATAACATTCATCCTTTAATGAGATTAACAAGACTAGATAACCGCGATCGCTAATTGTTCGAAATTCTCCTTATGTGTAAATCTAATGCGACGATCGCTCACACAAGACCCTAACTATCATATAACCCATAACTATCAGTCTAGATTTAATACAATAGAAGCATGAAGAATGAGAATTAGATTGTTCCAAGCAACAATTGCACAATCAGGAATTATTTAACTTGTCTTCTGAAAACCTTAACAATACCCAAAATCTTGTCCACAATCAAGTATCATTAATTGTTATTTATGATTAGACATACATCGTTTGCTTAATATATATCTTAATCTAGCAGATGATATTAATCAGATTAACCTAACTGGCCATATCAAATTAATTAGATAGTATAGCATACAAGAAGTTTATATAGATAATCTTAATAGATCTCACATACGAAAGAGTAAATAAAATAAACTTGCTCAAACCATTAACTATGAATAAGCTTCAACATCCCTTCAGAATTGATTTGAGTAGTTTAGCTTGACATGCTTTGATTCCCCAAAACTAGGGTTGAATGAATGAATAGCCTCCAAGAATTTCTAGTTCCCCCCCCCCCCATGTATACAACTAAGATAATAACTCTTATTATAGTCTAAACAAACCCTAGTACAATTAGTAAACTTCAAAATCCTATTTCCAATCAACTTCTGCTAAATAAGGCAACAAATCTGATTTCCCTTGTCTGACATGCACAGTCCGCGCGTGTTCCTTCACACAAGAGGCGCGCTCCGCGCTTGGCATGTAGGGACCATCAGCCGATCTTGCACGCTCCGCACTTCTGTTAATACTGCTAGGGCGTGGTCCGTGCTTGGGGTCCAGCAACTTCATCACCAAAATGCGCGCCCCGCGTATCTTCCTTTATAACTCGCGTGGTCCGCACTCCAACCACAGAATTATCCCAAATGTCCAGCTTTTCCTTAAGTTTTCGTTCTATCATGCTCCACTCCTCTTTCCTTGATTCTCTAAGTTCCAAACCAAGACCATGAATCCAACTTAGCATTAACAACCCAACAATCTTCCCGTTTTCCTCGTTTCATCTCCATTTTGACTTGAAACCCATAAACAAACCTATTAAGCTCTTGTTAACAACCAAACATGTAATAGACTATGCATAAATAAATCAAAATAAATGAATATCATGCACTCGTCAATTCCCACGATGGACAACTCCACATTACAAATGTATCCTGCCAGATTTTTCGTAAAATGTACAGCCGGGGGACCTTAAAACGGTTATCCGGATTTAAGGTTCCAAAGATAGTGAAATATTGTTTATAGTGCTACGAGTCACTCCAATGGCTGTCATGCCCATGAGAAGACCGACACTTGTATATATATTTCGTGGTCGAGAATGCTTCGCATCCCGACAATAAATATTCAAATCGAGCCAAAAGCTGAATAGAATAAAATGGAAGTTTCGATATGTTTCAATTCCTATGCGAGCGAAAGGGTTTGAAAAACATCTTTTAAAACATCATTTTCATATCAAACTAAACAAAAAGGACTTTTCAAAACCAATTAAATCCTTCGTATATAGGTCCAACAAAGCATGACACTACTTTCAAAAAAAACAAAAGTAGACTCAGTTACTTCCAGCATACACACACACACATTGCAATTTAAAAGGGGAATTTTGAAAAGATGTGTTATCGTATTTCAAGGGAGTCAGGGGTGCCTAACACCTTCCGCCCGCTTAACCAAGCCCTCGAACTTTAGGAATCTTGATTTCAAGGCCAAGTTTCGACAGTGTCCAGTAATTGGGCCTACTTGCAAAATCAAACAAAACTCGATTTAGTTGGTACAACCATTTAAAAAATCAACTAACTAGCGACTGTAACGACCTCAAAATTCATACAATAATATTCTCCTTATCGATCGTTAACAATACAACTTTAATCTATCTTTATATCATTATTCGATATTAAAATCATAAAAAAATATGGAATAATTTAAAAATTTTATAAACTTCTTTCTTTATTGTCCTGAATCGCAACGTTTACATTACATAACTTCGATTCAAATCTAAATCATGAATCGTTACAATGTAATGACTATACAAAGTCTTACATTACAATTATTACCCGTATACATCGGATAACTAAACTTTACAGCTTTAGATCTACATTACAATCAAGATATTAAATGCATTTCTCATAAAACATAAGTAAGCTTATTGAATTACTATTGAACTCTAACATTCAACTAGCATGTATCATTACCTTGCCTCCTTAACCTGCAAAAATGGTTAGTTGCAAGAGTGAGCTCGACAACTCAGCAAGAACTAACAATTTTCATGCATCACGTAACACATAATTAACATGCTAAATATACATCTCATAAACATTAAAGTAATATGGCATACATGCTTTAATCATATAACAAATATAATATTGAGTTCCTTACTCAATTAACATTCTTAAATCAATCAATGTAGTCATAAATTGACTTTAACATTTCATGCTTGCAACATATATAACATAACATGCTCTTTGCAATACGTTTTAAAACAGTTCATAATATCATCAAGTTCACATAGAGAATAGAAACCAAAAGACTTACTTGGCTCGTAGATTATCAATTATCGAAAAATAACTTATAATAATCTGCTTCATCAATTCTACACACGTATTACCATACGCATCAACTATTAGTCTCATAGCGATGTTTAGCAAACGCTTAAGTAACTTCTACTTTAAACTTTCTAATTCTCTTCTATTTACTCGTTTGACACTCACTGTCAAATCATTTGTATAATTAACAATATAAGTTAATTATCGCATAGCTAATCCTCATCGTTAGTTAACCAATCTAGGTTAACTCATTCCTCATTAACTAATACGTTAATACTTAATTATCACGTAACTAATCACATCACATAATCATATTATATTTCACATGATTAATCAATTAATAATTACATTCTCATACTAATTTAAATTATAATTAAACAAAATTATAATTTAAACATCCACTTTAATCAAATTATAATTAAACAATCATAATTTATAATAAATCAACTACATCATGCATTAAATCATAATTAAACATATTTAAATTAAACCATTACTTAGATTATGAATACTCAATTTCTATTCATGCCCTCATTAAATTATAATTAAATATATTACAATCTAAATTACACTTTTACCTTAATTATAATTAATCCAAATTATAATCACATATTAAGTTATAACTAAACAAATTATACTTCAAGTTAAACATTTACTTTGATTTAAAATTAATCAAACTATAGTTATTTAACAATTCATAACTTAAATTAAACCTTCAATTTAATTATAATTATTTCGAATTATAATTACAAATTAAATTATATTAACATAACTCATTATCATTATTTTAGCATTTTAAGGTATGCTAACATGTCATCAAATATCACATAAACTTAGCTTTTCAAAATACACAAAAAAACAAAGCTTTATTTCCTGCATACCCTCCGCCGGGGCAAGCCCCCTTCGGGGGTTCAATTTTTGCTCGCGCATTGTGTAGAGAAAATTCAATTTGGCTTATTTCTCCACACCAAGTTCCAATTCCAGCCAACACAATTCATAACAACTTAATAGAAAACATAATTTTTAAATTCCTAACATGTTTCAACACATTTAATCCTTAAAACACATAGTTTAAAACAACCTATTCCTTGATTTTTGAAGAAAACTATTAACAAGTGTTCTTGACGAAATTGAACACTGAAATATATTTTTAAATCAAAACACCCAATAAAAACATATTTAAATTTGTTTATAAACATGTTATCAACATTTAACCTCAATTTACACAATCAAATCACAATTTTTGATTTCAAATAGGGCAATTATAAAGCTATTTCACTAAGACTTGTTGATGAACATGAATCACTCGTGTTCAATATATACACATGGATTAATCATCCTAATTAACCATATAAATCAATTATAAGCATATATTGACACAATTCACATATAGAATTTTATGTTTATACAAACTTTTCATGATAACTCAATTTACTGAAGACACAATCATGAAGAACATAAAAATAATATAAAAACTGAAATTCAAAGATTATACCCTTTTGCTTTGATTAGGAGAACAAGATGAAGATGATGATGGTGAGGTGTTTGATTCTCCCAAACTTCTTCTTCCTCTACCTTCTTTCTCTCTTCCTCTTCTCTTGTCTCTTTATCTTTCTCTATAACTATATAATATATATTTATCTCCCAATTATTAAATCATCCATTAATACCATAATTGCATTTAATATATATAAGTTACAATTTTGAATATCAAAAGTCTAAGGCTTGTTTGGCAAAACTCATTATTTTTTAAAAAAATAGCTTTTTAAATAGTTAAGGTCCTGTTTGGCAAAATGGATTTAAAACAATGTAAGGGCCTTGTTTGGGAAAACGGTTTTAAAACTCTTTTAATTCTTTTAATAAATCCTTTAACACATATTCTTAATGTTATCCTTTAATTAATTAAATCTTAATATTATAATTTAATTAATTAAAAATTGACATCAATTAATCAAATAAACATTATCACATAATTATAATTACTCGCTAATTATAATTGCATATAACACTCAGCGCATTACTCATCTAATTTAATTATCTCATATAAATTAAAAATATAACATAAAATTATTATATATTAATTAAATTAAATATTAAATATCTATTTAATTAATATATTACACTTAATTAAATTACTCCATAATCAACATATAATTTATTTAACTCAATAAATAAATCAATTAAAATATTTATTTAATTCAATAAATATATAAATTCTCCTTACACCAAATCACATATTTCACAATATATGACACGTATACACATACTCAAACTCAAAATATCTCATAATAAGAATTTTATTTATTAAATTCTCATTTAGAATTCTTAAAAATTCGGGATATCACATCCTTCCCTCCTTATAAGGATTCTGTCCTCGGAATCAATGAAACCTCCCTTACTCAGTTTTCACAAATTCTATTTCACAGTTGTATTGTTGAATAACTTCAACACATTATCTCAACAAAAGTTATACATATATATTATACATATATCTTACTCCATTCACCTCTTCAACAAGGTTTAGATTTATTACAAAACCTACTATTAAACACAATCATATTCAAATATTATATATCTTCTTTAACTCATTCATTTCCTTTCTAAGAATCATTACTATATATTCTACTCGTAGAATTTATATACTACATAATTCACCATCTATAATTATTCGGGTTATCACATTCACCTCATCTTCTAAGAATTTCGTCCCCGAAATTTAAGTCTATCAATATATATATCATTCTATCAAAATAGATTTTACGTTAATCTCTTTTCACTAGATTGTTGCGTTCTACAACTACTCTTTTCTAAGGTCTATTCTTCTTATCACATTCACCTTCAGAATAATAAGAATCTTCCACAATTGTTCAATAATTGGGAAGCGATATTAATAACTCAGGAATTTAAAAGATTCCAAATCATGCTGAGTGGTCGCAAGACCTTGAACTTATTTTTAGGTTTAATAGTGCTTCACCCTTGGTACTTCACACTATAAACCGCATCGGTACTCTAGGTGGCCAGCCTATCGTACCCCTACGTCGGGCCCAAACGTAGTAAATTGTAACGACTATATGCGTTACATTCGGAACTATAGTCTCCGATAACATGTCCCCTTTTTATAGGGTTGTTCACCTCAGCTTCTTAACATTTGAATCCGCACCAAAATAATTTGGTTTAGCATAGTTTGACCAAGAACGCTCGAATTTATAAACATCTTTCAATATTTGCCTAGCTGAATCCAGTAGCATAGACTTCTAGCAATAATTCGGACATCAATCGAAATATATATATATATATATATATATATATATATATATATTTTTAACCAACTCAATCAAATAAAAAAGATATTCTTCGTTTAAAGAAACTAAAATTAAATAAATCCTTTTTTTTTCTAAGGAAATTAAAGTTTTTTTTTTCTCGTTTTATGAAACCAAAATAAATAAATCAATCTTTTTATAATATCCTGCTACCGTACCGTAGTAATGGTACATTGAGGATTTCGTCATTACATGACGTTGTCATACTACATCATACCATAGTGGACTGACGATCATACGATCACATACAACACTAGGTTTAACTGCATTGATAACTTCCTCGATTATTGCTTCTACAGCACATGAAATGATGCATATAAAATACATTTTGAAGATTTAAAATTATTTTATTTGTGTAGCTGAAGCAATTAGCACATACATTAGAATAATAGCACGTATTTTAAAAATTCATTGGTTCCATCGTTTGATCCAATGTTTTTTAAGAAAAACAGAAGTGCAACATCAGCATGAAGTCAATAAATTTTAAAAATCTAGCAAAGCTAGGAGATTTAGAATATAAACTTTCTCCATCAATTAAATCTTTGCTCCACCATTACTTAATCATTTTATTAATCTTAAACAACAACAATGCTTTCTATACCATAACTTTCTATACCCAGTATAGTTCATCGAACCTACCACACTTTGGAAGTTCAGGAACTTGCCACAATAATATGAGTTTAAGAACTTGTCCTAGCAATATGTAGTCAAAGAACTTATCAGAGACTGTCCATATGCTTAGGGGTTCGAAACATACATACGATTATGAGTCACGAACTTACCATAAGTATTAATTTTAAGAACTCGCCTAACCTTAAGATCATCTAATGTAATCTTAATATCATCTAATCTAATCTCTATTGACTCTAACTATCAAATATAAACATGGGACAAGAATCACCTTCTCACCATATATATATATATATCGATAGCGCGACACCAATCTTCCAGCAATTATCAATATGATAAACCAAGTGTAAGCATAAAACCCTGCCCATACAAAGATTTGTACAACCCAGCCACCACATGAGTCCTCAGTTGAAATCCCACTTAACTCTATCTTACTCGTAACTTCTTATTCTATGCTTGATATAGACTTTCTGTATCTCATCATTTATAACTCCTCGTGAGTTAATCTCGTACTATATCATAGTACCTTCTCGTTATAGTCTCAAACTATAACTATTCAATTATTAAAGACCATCTGTCTTTCAACTTTAAAAAGATCACACTGTGATCTTATTCTATAATCATCTCCCTTCATTATCGTTTTATTTTAAAACTTCTTATCTCTACCTTTCATTATGTCATACCATGATTTCATTACGCTTTTAATCTTATAGACTTCGTTTATTCATCGTTATTCATCATCTTGATTACTAGAGTTAGACAACTCCTGGTTCTTATCTCTAAATCTCTTCAAGATTCTTCTTTGAATCTTCTTGTTTAATAAACAACTCTTCCATTAAGAATTTCTAATTCATCTATATAGTTCAATATTTATTCGGGTTTTATTCCATGTCATTCTAATCTTCTTCTTATGACATTTCTAGGACTTAACTCATCCTATACATCTACGTATAATGAAAAGGTATGTGAAAAGAATCACCTTTTCATTATACGTAACTTAAACTTAACTTTTTATTCTCTAAGGTCATAGCCTAAGGTACTCTTACCTAAGGTGTAAAACCTACAGCTTTGATACCAACTGTAACGACCTCAAAATTTATACAATAATATTCTCCTTCTCGATCATTAACAATACAATTTTAATCTATCTTTACATCATTATTCGATATTAAAATCATAAAAAAAATGTGGAATAATTTAAAATTTTTATAAACTTCTTTCTTTATTGCCCTGAATCGCAACCTTTACATTACATAACTTTGATTCAAATCTAAATCATGAATCATACGCATTACCATATTACCATCCGTATCATCAATCCTACACGTATTACCATACGCATCAACTATTAGTCTCATAACGACGTTTAGCAAACGCTTAAGTAACTTCTACTTTATACTTTCTAATTCTCTTCTATTTACTCGTTTGACACTTACTATCAAATCATGTGTAATTAACAATATAAATTAATTATCACATAGCTAATCCTCATCGTTAGTTAATCAATCTAGGTTAACTCATTTCTCATTAACTAATACGTTAATACTTAATTACCACGTAACTAATCACATCACATAATCATATTATATTTCACATGATTAATCAATTAATAATTACATACTCATACTAATTTAAATTATAATTAAACAAAATTATAATTTAAACATCCACTTTAATCAAATTATAATTAAACAATCATAATTTATAATAAATCAACTACATCATGCATTAAATCATAATTAAACATATTTAAATTAAACCATTACTTAGATTATGAATACTCAATTTCTACTCATGCCCTCATTAAATTATAAATAAATAAATTACAATCTAAATTACACTTTTACCTTAATTATAATTATTTCAAATTATAATCACATATTAAGTTATAACTAAACAAATTATACTTCAAGTTAAACATTTACTTTGATTTAAAATTAATCAAACTATATTCATTTAACAATTCATAACTTAAATTAAACCTTCAATTTAATTATAATTATTCTAAATTATAATTACATATTAAATTATATTAACATAACTCATTATCATTATTTTAGCATTTTAAGATATGCTAACATGTCATCAAATATCACATAAACTTAGCTTTTCAAAATACACAAAAAAAACAAAGCTTTATTTCCTGCATACCCCCCGCCGGGGCGGGCCCCCTTCAAGGGTTCAATTTTTGCTCGCAAACTGTGCAGAGAAACACCAATTTGACTTATTTCTCCACACCAAGTTCCAATTCCAGCTAACACAATTTATAACAACTTAATAGAAAATATAATTTATAAACTCCTAACATGTTTCAACACATTTAATCCTTAAAACACATAGTTTAAAACAACCCATTCCATGATTTTTGAAGAAAACCATTAACAAGTGTTCTTGACGAAATTGAACACTGAAATATATTTTTAAATCAAAACACCCAATCAAAACATATTTAAATTTGTTTATAAACATGTTATCAACATCTAACCTCAATTTACACAATCAAATCATAATTTTTGATTTCCAATAGGCCAATTATAAAGCTATTTCACTAAGACTTTTTGATGAACATGAATCTTTCATGTTCAACATACACACATGGATTAATCATCCTAATTAAGCATATAAATCGATTATAAGCATATATTGACACAATTCACATATAGAATTTCATGTTTATACTAACTTTTCATGATAACTCAATTTACTGAGGACTCAATCATGAAGAACATAAAAATGATATAAAAACTAAAATTCAGAGATTATACCCTTTTGCTTTGATTAGGAGAACAAGATGAAGATGATGATGGTGAGGTGTTTGATTCTCTCAAACTTCTTCTTCCTCTACCTTCTTTCTCTCTTCCTCTTCTCTTTTCTCTCTATCTTTCTCTGTGTTTTCTCTCTAACACAGACTAACCCTTTTCTTTGTTTTAGACTTAGGTTTAGAATAAGAACTAACGTAGTTTTTACAAAATGTAAACTGATATCATATATATTATATGTATAACTATATAATATATATTCATCTCCCAATTATTAAATCATCCATTAATATCATAATTGCATTTAGTATATATAAGTTACAATTTTGAATATCAAAAGTCTAAGGCTTGTTTGGCAAAACTCATTATTTAAAAAAAAGGTTTTTAAATAGTTAAGGTCCCGTTTGGCAAAACGGATTTAAAACAATGTAAGGGCCTTGTTTGGAAAAATAGTTTTAAAACTCTTTTAATTCTTTTAATAAATCCTTTAACACATATTCTTAATGTTATCCTTTAATTAATTAAATCTTAACATTATAATTTAATTACTTAAAAATTGACATCAATTAATCACATAAACATTGTCACATAATTTTAATTATTCGCTAATTATAATTGCATGTAACACTCAGCGCATTACTCATCTAATTTAATTATCTCAATTAAATTAGAACTATAACATAAAATTATTATATATTAATTAAATTAAATATTAAATATCTATTTAATTAATATATTACACTTAATTAAATTACTCCATAATCAACACATAATTTATTTAACTCAATAAATAAATAAATTAAAATATTTATTTAATTCAATAAATATATAAATTCTCTTTACACCAAATCACATATTTCACAATATATGAAACGTATACACATACTCAAACTCAAAACATCTTATAATAAGAATTTTATTTATTAAATTCTCATTTATAATTCTTAAAAATCCGGGATGTCACATCCTTCCTTCCTTATAAGGATTCCGTCCTCGGAATCAACGAAACCTCCCATAATCAGTTTTCACAAATTCTATTTCACAATTTTATTGTTGAATAACTTCAACACATTATCTCAACAAAAGTTATACATATATCTTACTCCATTCACCGCTTCAACAAGGTTTAGATTTATTACAAAACCTTCAATTAAACACAATCATATTCAATTATTATAAATCTTCTTTAACTCATTCATTCTCTTTCTAAAGATCATTACTATATATTCTACTTGTAGAATTTATATACTACATAATTCACCATCTAAAATTATTCGGGTTATCACAGCGACTCTGTAAACTTTTTAAATCGTCGACATTATACATGTTGCCCTTTTCATAAAAATCTTCACCCTTCATAAAACAGATAAGACAAATAAGGGTAGTAAACAACAAAATTTAGGAAGAGAGAAAGATCTGTCCAAAGCAACGCAGATTTTTTCCCGATGTCGACAGGTGGCGACTCTGCTAGGGACTAGTAGACGGCTTAGGCCGTGCTCAAATCTTTTCAAAATTTCCCCTTTAAAACTGTGTATGTGTGGATGCAGCATTTTACATTGAATGGATGTAAATGAATGCTTTACTGCTTTATGTTAGTGCTTCTCACAATGTCAGCATTTCATACGATAAGACACGATGTATGTGAATGTATGTTGTGTGATTCCTCCACCAGGAGGCGAACCCGTTGGTGTTTGATTACTGGACTCAAAGGAGACTAATCCTGCAAGGCTCAGGAAAGGCACCACTCAGATCCGCTCTAATTAAAAGATCAGATTAATTTCTCCTCTAGTAGATTGCGATGATATGGGGAACTTGATTCCGAAAAGCCACGAGAGTAGCCTAAGATAGGTCAACCTCTGATTAACCAAATCTGAAAGGAATCTTCTTCATGCCTTCTTCTGTCAATTCAATGTTAATTTTCAAATTCCAATGTAAATTTCATAGTGTAAATATACATTCCATGTCTTGTAAATCCCATCATGTTATCTTGTCATCAAAACAACTGACCTTTGTTTTACAGGATAAGGTTAAAAAAACGCTCAAAAATAAACATTGCATAGCATGCATCCTGTTGATACACACATCAAAATTAACACACCTATGTTTGTTATAGGTAAAATTGGTCCAGTTACCAAGTTAAAATCTAAGAATGCACTAAGCCCATCTCCAAACATGGCTTCAAGTGCTCAACCTGAGTCTACCCCTATCATTAGGGAGGAGTTTGAAGGATTAAAGAACCAGATAGCGGAATTAGCTATTTTTCTCAAAGAACAAAGCAAAGGCCTTCAAGGGAAACAAACACCCGGTCATATAGAATCATCTGCACCCGGTGGCAGTCAGGATACCGGAAAGAAAGACACTCAGATCCCTGAGCCTTAGAACCAGGATCCTACCAACAAAACTCCTGAAATCGTCAACCTTAACAAAGAGTAGGAAGATGGTGATATTCTGAAAAAGGTCCAACAAATGGAAGAAACCATTCGGTCCATCAAACGGACTGGGGCATTTGGGAGTGTCAATTATTCAGACTTATGTATATTCCCAAGGGCTCGTTATCTAGAAAAATTTCAAGTCCCTGATTTTGAGAAGAAGGATGGATTAGGAGATCCCTACACCCATTTGAAGGTATTCATCGGAGAATATAGTGATTTTGGCACATAAACGCAGTGGAATTTAAAATTTTCAAAAATCCTAAAACATGATCCGTGCAAAAACATATTAATTCAGAGGTTTAGATTTGTTTTACTGATTATCCAAGCTTGAATGGAGACGATGAAAATTCTGGAACTGCTTTGAATCTTCAACGCAATCTAACGAAACTGCGCCTCTTTGGTATCCACACGAACGCCCACGCGAATCGTCACACGATCTGCAGTAAAGAGAGCTGCGGTACTAGCCGCCAAGATTTGGATTTTTGAAGCTTTTCTCTTTAGTCTCTCTCTAAGAGCGTCTAGGGTTTTGTTTATCATGATTACCCTAAAACGGCTGATATATCATATATATAGCAGTTAAAGGAATTATCCAAAACTTAATCCAATTAGGAAAGTAAAATCTGAATTTATATATATTATATCTTAATTAATTCTTACTTAATTAATATACATATATACAAATTATCCTATTAATTTAAATTTATAATTTAAATACTATCAATTATATTGACATATTTAAATCCTTACAATTTAAATTAATTCCCTTTTAATTACGTTCTAAGTGTGCGACCCTATAGGTTATTATTACGTTAGCAATAATTTTAAAATCATATTATAAAATTATAAACAGTGAGCGGCATCTAGTAATGCGTCACTGCTACCCAAGTAATAATAATATCGGTGATTCGATGTAACCTTTTCGTGACCAATGTTTCAATGTAATTTAATCCTTTTAACCTTGACATCCTAGATTAAACTCGAGTCATAGAATGTGTCATACTCTTCATAATTTAATCTGAGTTTTCTTGATCAATGAGTAGACTATATGAAACAAATCATTAATTGAGCATGACCATGTATTTCATAGTCCTACTCAATCAAGAAGCCTATGGATATCACCCCTAATATATAGGAGGGTTAAATTCCATCTAGATCACTCATATTCCTCACACGATTCATGATGTACCCAATAATCACCTTTATTATCCCCCTATTAAAGGTGACCTTTGATGATATCAAAGTACATAAATTTATGTTTAGTAATATAGTGATTTCATGTCGGAGGATCATTACATCATTGTCACTATGAGAATTGCTTATGACACTTTGCATAATGCTCCACATAGAATTCTCATGGTGGGTCTGTCTAGTACATTGTTCTCTGACATGTACCTATGCATTGACACAATATCTCATATATTTATGACTAATGAGATTTGGCCATCAGTCAATCCACATACTAGTCTCAATATATCATTGTTGTCCCATTAACAATGATACTCGACTAGGGACATTTAAGAGCAATGATACTAATTATAATTATATGATCTCATGTTCAAGTCACATACTGGAAGCTATATAATTTGTATCACTATTCTAAGGACTTTTATTATGCTAACATTTATATAACGCTGTAAATAAAACCATAATAAAATAATTCATTTATTCAATCAAATATAATATCAAAAATGTTAAGCAATGACATCAAAGAATTGGCCTCTAGGGCATAAATTCTAACAGAGAACTCGGATCCTATATAGAGGACGAGAAGCTCATAATGCAATTGTTCCAGAAGAGTCTAACTGGAGAGGCTTGAGCCGGGTATGCCCGTCTGGATAATTCCAAAATTCATAGCTGGAAGAGTTAGCACATGCCTTCCTCAACCAATACATCTTTTAGTCTCAGATGGTTCCAGACAGATATCAAATCACCAAAATCAAGAAGCAAAACACTAAGTTATTCAGAGAGTATGCTCAACGATGGAGACGAATGGCGGCACAAGTCACCCCGCGTATGACCGAATCGGAGATAGTCATGACCTTCATCAACATGCAAGAAGTTTCGTATTATGAAAGGGTCCTAGCAGGCATAGGAAAACCATTCTTGGAGATGATCAAACACAGAGAGATGGTTGAAATGGGGCTAAAGTCTGGAAAGATAAAAGACATGACCTCCTTGGAAGCTATGGCCGAGCATATCAAATTCAGGAGTTATGGAAGTAATCCCCGGAGAGCACACAAGAAGAAAGAAGAAGAAGTGTAACGCCCCCAAATTCGGGTCCCTTCGATTACCTCGGATCCGGTGCAGTCACGGTACAACCATCGTCAAACTATTACATCTCTTATTCATTGCTTAAAGAATATAACTTTACTTTATTACAATTTAAAATATAAATTCATTCCATCTCCAGGATCTGTATAATGACCCCGATCTTTAATGAGTTCCGATCTTGGTCATTTACCATTCATGTCTTACATCATATTTGATGTTATAAAAATACAGAATAATTTAAACTTTTTCAATCTTCCTTGAATAAAATCTTTTATTCATTTTCATCATTTGAATCAGTTACAAACCTTGAATCAATTATATATGATTCACTATATTTTAATTACTATATAAATTTTTACATCTCAATTCGAGATCATCTATGTAACACATAGTACAAATTTACAAACTTTACATGTATTAAACATTGTAAACTACTATTGTGGATAACTCCTAGAACCTAAGCATGGTTCAAGCAATAACTTCGATTACATAGTAATCTTCTTTGCGATACTATAAAACTCTATCATTCAAGAAGCACGTAACTCTACCGTGAATCCTTAACATGCAAAAGTGGTTATTTGCAAGAGTGAGCTCGATAGCTCAACAATTCTAACAGTTTTCATGCATCACATAGCATATAATATCATACTCAGTTCATGCATTTATAATCAATTTAAATTTAGTACACATGTTACTTCTCACATAACATGCATATCATCAAAGATTAACTTTCAATCTCATACATATCTCATATACAGTTCATATATAAGTTAACATCATCATAGCATAATATAATTCAACTGACACTTATTGAATTCATATATCAAATAGGAACTGAAAGACTTGCCTGATTCGTAGTTTAACAACTACGACTTAACTGCTTAAAGATATTTGCACATCGTGTAATCCTACACAGTTATATAATCATGAATTTCACACTCGTCAGTTATACACCTCCATACATTTCATACGCTCTAAGTATAAGAACAATTATATGTTATTTTCTAACTAGGTTTGTACAACCTTCTTTTCACTTTCTCATCATGTTCTTAGAATAGCTAAGTATGTATAGGTATACCTTAACTACCCACACTTGACATCAACATTCATACACACTCAACTATCTATGTGTTCGACACACACATTCTGAAACTCATAGATACACAATTCACATTATCTTTGGGTTTCTCAAACCCTAGGAAAATTTATCAATTTTGGGTTTTCTATCATCATTACATTAATCAACACTCAACGCATCATTTAGACTCTGTTTTATGTCTTATGATAACAATGTAAGCCTAGCACAAGGTTCAGGCTGCATTTAAAACAATCAGGCAAAATTACCCTGTGGCTCAGCTGCGCCACAATTAGACCTGGGAGGGGCGCAGCTGCGCAACTGCGCAGCTCCCTGTCCAGATCAGATTTGACTTTTGATTTCTGGTTTTGTTTTGGTTTTCTAGCATGCAAGAGTATTAACACATAGCAACATACATCTAAAAAGGTCTTAGACATTCTTAGGGTCACCTCAAGTCCACATTATCATAATGTGTCTCTAGTTGTAAATTTCTACCGAATTAAGGACAACAAATTCATGAAATAATGAGGCCAACTATATTAACCATCTTTTTATATGAGAAGGTCCTATAATCTGTAATGTGCACTCTTGTAAGTATTCTCATCATTTACACATAACTAGTGTCGTTTATCACCTCATTACTTAACATGCCATCACATAACACATACACATGTTAAGAGGTTTTGATCCAAGTTTGGTGCCCCTTGTATTTACTTCAAGTTTGCTGTTACACTTTATAGCTTTATTGCCATTTATTTCACGGCTAAGCGATTTCATGCAACAAGGGTCTAACTACGTACTCATCAATCCTTATAACGATGTTAATAACTTTTGATACGCATGCTCACATGTTAACAACTTACTTTAAAGATCATGCTCTAATGACTTTTATTGTATCAAACTAGATAAGTGTACTTATGGCCATGTTTAATGACATAAATAGTACTAGCATACCATCCTACAAGTTTAGAATATAATTATCATCATGCTTGTAAATATTCATTTCATCTACATATGACTAGCATAGTTCATCACTTGAAGACTTACTTTTAAAACATGCTCGAATGACTCAACCATATACACATACTAAAAAGTCAGAACTTAAATGACTTAAAGTTCGCCAAGATTTGTTTTCAAAATCTTCAAATTTTCCTTAGAAAACATACATTAAAGCAAGTAAGAGGTTCATTGTATTCAAAGGGGTTTGAAACCACATGGCATACCTATTTCCATACATAACTAGGTCATACAATCATGCTCAAGAAGTCAGAACATACACGTCATACGTATATGTCAAGGTTCATTTTTAAAACTATAAGTTTACTTTAAAATTATAAGTTCTTCATCAATAATGTATACTATCATATTCAAACATGCTCATGCTATGTCCATATACTTATATATACATGTTACTCATGTTAGCATGCTTGTCTAAGTCATATTAAGTAATTAGCACTTAACAGATTATAGCAAAATCAGAAAACCAATATCAGAGACCGGCGCAGCTGCGTTGCACCCAAGTACTAAATGGGCGCAGTTGCGCCGTTGCTTGGCCAGAACTACAATGCTTCTACTTCAGTAGTTAGCAAACACAAATCAAGATTTCTCAATGAATTCGATTGCAACCTAGCTACAATGCATTACTAACATGATTGCAAACTAATACAATAACTAACAAATATTATCCAATCACATTATCATGAAGTTCATGCTCAATTCAGGAATTAGAAATTTCATCAATGAAGAACACAATGAGAGTTATACCTTTAAGGCTTGAACGAATTTGTTCTTCTTAATCTCAGTCTCCTCACTACTCTGCTATACTCCCTCTCAAACTCACATTATACATGTATTAGCTTTCACTTAGAATTTTTAGCAATTAATTTCTTAGAAGAGACGAACTCTATTTATAGAACTTGCATTACACAGACCATGTTATTGCCTCCCAAATCAAACCAAAGGAATGAAGGATTGCATGATGGTTAAGGTGAAGTTGGTGATTAGTTGTTGAACTTCACTATTTTGCCCACTCCCCCCCCCCCCCATGATCATTGGCTATATAGGTTGCTGAGTTTGAGAAGGAATAGACTTAGGCCTCATAATGCTACACATGTGAGAAGGGAGAGAGCCTCTCATTATGGGACAAGGAAATGAACTCAGCATTTGGCAAATGAAGAGTATTAACACTTAGGTTATATACATATACATATAATGTATACTTAGGTTATAACTAGAGTCACCATGTAATCCCAATAAATAAAAAAAATACTACAATGTAGTAAATTTAATTTGCACATATATAATCCATGTACATTTCATCCTTTCGGATATAATTCTATCGGGTATCATCACATTGTATTATCCCAACTCTATTATTCCAATTAAATTATTGAAGTAATCATCAATTAACAATAGCTTACTCATAATAATATTCATGAGGTACTTATTAATGTTCACCCACACATAAATGGCATACCCATGTATAATAATGTAATTCATGTACATCGGTAAAATTCAATTAATATTTTAGTTGGACTAGATATAAAATGGTTGGGCATTCTCAACCCATAATTATTATCTCAAGTACACCCAAATATTATAATGATAATTAATGTCAATTATTTATTAACTTACCATTTAATAATTATAGCTAAACCTCCAATTGATTTAACTCTACTATTTATGCTACACAAGGCATAATTATATAAGCTTGGAAATTAATAGGTCTCAAGCTTAACACAATAATCTCACCAACTAATTTTATTCTTATCATTACACCTTATAATATGCTCATGATGTAATATCATTACATTTCTTATTATGTGCTCTCTTAGCAACAATTTAGCAATTGAACTAACAAACTCTGCACATCAGTGCATTGCCTCTAATTATAGTCAAGATATTACCCTCCTATGGTCATTACACAAAGGGCAAAGGAGAGTTGGTGGCTAACTCCCACCAACTGCTACTATTCATTGTACCTTAGCCACTTGGTTAACCATCATTGCTATCACATGGGCTATCATGCAAGCTTATTTAATTCCAATTTTCATCATTCTAAGGGTCAAGTAATACCATGCCAAGTAATATATATTAAGGCACTTACTATACTCACTTACTCCATACATGTTGTAACGATTGAGATTTTATATTTAATTTTAAATATTTATTGAATTAAATAAATATTTTATGTTATTTATTTATTGAGTTAAATAAATATTTTATGTGAATTATTTATTGAGTGAAATAAATAATTATGTGATTTATGGAAATGATTTAATTAAGTGTTACATATTAATTTAATGGATGTTATTTAATTGATGTGTATATATTAATTTTATATTATAGTTCTAATTTAATTGAGAGAATTAAATTAGATGAATTATGTGGTGGAGTGTTACATGAATTATAATTAGCGAGTAATTATAATTATGTGGCAATTTTATGTGATTAATTGATGTTAGATTTTAATTAATTAAATTAGTTGATTAATATTTAATTAATTAAAATGTGACATTAAAGTATGTGTTAAATGATTTGTTAAAATAAAAAAAAGGTTTTAAATTATTTTGCCAAACAAGGCCCTTGTATTTGTTTTAAACCTATTTCTATCAAACAGGGCCCTAACTATCAAAAAGCAATTTTTAAATAAACTGTTACCAAACAATACCTTGGCATTAATAATCTGTTTTTGAAAATAACCTTGTTTTGCCAAACAAGGCATTGTGATTTTTGAATTTTTGTAACTTACATAATAAATGTATTTATTATATATTAAGTAATTAGCAGTTACATATATATCATTAGTATACGTATATTATATCAGTTATAATATATCTAAACTACGTTAGTTTTTCCTAAGTCTAAACTAAGAACTAAGAAGAAAAGAGAGCAGAAAAAAGGAAGAGCAGAGAAGAGAAAAGAGGAAGAAGAATTGCTAGAATTGAACTCACATCGCTTTCTCTTTCAATCTATTAACAAAAGGTATTATCTATAATCTCTAATTATTATAGAACTCAATTCATATGTTACATGTATTTTATTCTCTGTCAAAAGATGAGTTTTCATGAAGTTGTATAATTATGACTATGTATATATGATGTTCATATATTTTCATATGTAATTGTGTGCCATAAAAAGATTTTCAAAATACAATTGTTGTAAAAACAAGTTTTAAAGTTATGATCCTTATATTTTCATTCTCTATAATCATGTCTATATGTGATGGTATGCTTAATTAGTTGTTTAATTCATGAATATATATATATATATATATATATATGATATAATGGAGAATTTATGTTTTTCAAAAGTTACATTGAAGTGTCTGAAAAAAATAAAGTTTCTCATAGAAATCAAAATATATGTTGATTGTTGATTTTTGTATAAATTAATTGTGGAATATGTTATTATGTTTAGAAATTAGTTGATTGGGATTGGAATTGTGAGAATAGGTTTTAAAACAAATTCGCAGTGTTCAATTTCATCTAGAACACTGACATTGGTATTTTCTTTAAATTTTTGTAAAAATTAAGCGTTGTAATCTTGCTAATTGATGTATTAGTGTGTTCAAAACATGTTAGAAACTTTGCACTTTGTTTCTGTAAAGTTTTATATGAAAATTGCTGGCTGAATTGAGAACTCATTGTAGAGAATTAAGCCAATTTGGCTTTTCTCTGCACTGTTCGCGAAGCTGATCTGTTTTTGTCCGCTGCCGGCGCAGCTGCGCAGGCAGTAAGGGTAGAAACGGACGCAGCTGGGTTTTCGCAGGTTTGGCCCCTGCGCAGCTGCGCCGGTGTCAAGGCTAAAGGTGGCGCAGCTGCGCCGTGTCCCGGGCAGTGGCAGTGACTTTAGTTTTTGTGCATTGTTAATTCTAAGCTTAGTTTAATTATTCAACGACAATGAGCATGTATCTAGCTGCTATAACATGTGTTATAATTTGAGAAAAAGGAAGTTTTGAAAAACTAATATGGTATTTAAATTATAAACTATAATTGTTTAATTGTACAATAAGTTACTTAATTATAATTTTATTAATTATAATTAAGAGTAAATGTTTAATTTAAATAATAACTTTTGTGAAATTATAATGTATAGAAGTTGATTTATTTTAATCAATTAGATGTTAATTTAAATTATAATTTATGTAATTATAATTTAATAAATGCATGTTAAATTATGGATTATAAATTGATAATTTCATGATTAATTATAATTTGTGTAATTAAATGCATGATGAGATTTAATTGATTATAATTATTTATAATTTAAATGGTAATTATAATTTAAGTAATTATAATTTGATTAAGTATTTGAATTATAATTGTTTAATTATAATTTAGTTAAATACATAATTGATATAATTAACTATGTGATAGTTGATTATTATTATTAGAGTGAGTTAACCATGAGGGTTAACCACTTATGTGAATTAGTTACATGTTAACTAATTTAGGTTATTGTGATTGAATATATATGTGTAGTAAGTGTTAAAGTACGTGAATTGTGTTAAGTAGCTTGCGCTTGAGGCAAGTCTTCTAAACCCTAAACTTGTTAATTTTATGCAAGTTTTCTAAACCCTAATCTTCTATAATTTCTGAAATTCATATATTCATTATTGAGAATGTCCTTTCCATTTCTGTATTGGACAATTGTTTATTTAATTGAAATGATCTTAACTTATCGTTCAAGTATAATCCAGTTATTATGTTAAATGCTTTAAATTTACTTCTAAAAGCATATGTTAATTCATAATTCTTTTATTTATGAATTATTGAAAGTCGATTCAACTAATCCTTAGTTGATGAACGTGAATTCTAAATTACTCTTGTAAGCTTATCCAAACCAAACTTTCTTTGGTGCGGACTCGAATTCAAATTACTGAGTTGAACAACCCTATTTACTAGGGGAGGTTACTACGCATAGCGTTAATATGTTTGTGCACAATACATGGTACAAAGGGCTGATCCCCCTAAGTACGAGTTAAGGTCCATAGTCTTATTGACTGTTAAAGGTTTAAATAGAAATATTTATAACCTAGGACAAGAGTTCAAAGGTCTTATGACCCTCAGATAAATTCTATATTCGAATTTTAATGTTGATAGAGAATTATTATTCAATTCTTTATTATTGAAGCAAGCTAAGTTGTTCAGATTCTTTTAAATATATCCTTTCATGTCTATATTATTGTTAAACTCCAATAAGCTGTGGTTTGCTCACTCTTGCATTAAATAACAATTTCAGTTAAGGTTGATAACGCTGATGCTCCGTCTACAAGTAAGGGCAATGGAAAGCAAAGTAAGTGATGACTTAGTTTTTATTATATTGAGAATGATTGTAATAAGACTTGAATGTTATGTTTTTGTTTCTGCACTTTATTATATTCATGTCAGGTTTAGAGTAAACCGGGATTATCTTGAAAAGGTTGTAACCCTTGTTTTAAGGGAGATTTATCTATTCTAATTTAAGTTGTAGTTTATTTTACATTATTCATTGGGTAGATGTATGTTATATTAGAAAGTGAACACCAAATCATGTGGAAACGAAGTACTCGGATTTGGGGGTGTCACAGGTTGGTATCAGAGCTATAGGTTATGAAACCTTAGGTGGGGAAAAACCTTAGGTAGTAGCCTTATAGGTAAGATCGAAAAGATAGATGTGATAGGTAAAAGATAATAAACTACCTTATATGCTACGTGTTTACATTATAGTATTCGAAGAGTGACGACTCGATATCACGTAATAATGAACATTAAAATTCATTTGTCAGGATGTCGAACGTTGGAGAACCTAGTCAGGCTAGAGAGGATGTATGTACCTCAAGTGCCTAGAGAGGAGGAGCCCCGTGACATACATGTTATCTGGGAGCAGCTGGTTAGGAGAGAGCCATCTCTAGTGATCACCATAGCTGGTCGGGAGCGTGAGCTGCACCTATTCCAGAGGATGAGGACGAGGACGAATCTGAAGAGGAGGAAGAGGATCCCGAGGAGGAAATTCCCACCTCACTCTACGAGTGCTGAGATGTACGAGACAGTCTACGATAGTAATGTGGAACTTCATGGATGCGTAGGAGATCTCGAGGAGACTATTCAGCAGCGAGACGAGACGATCGAGGAAATGGCAAGTGACCTAGGAGATGCACAGTGGAACCTGATACATATGGAGGTTGATAGAGATGCTGCTCGATTTGAACTGACAAAGCTGAAGCAAGACATCCAGAAGGAGTCGAGGAAGCGTGCCAGAGCTGAAGAGTCAAGCTTGAGGGCTAATCAACGAGCCGATCGAGCTGAAGGTGAAGCTGAAGCCAAGAGGGCCAAGCTGAGGGAAACGAAATATTCTTTTCATACAGCGATAGAGAGAGCTCAGGACCGTATTTTCTACTACCCAGCTCAGTTCCAAGGTTTACCGTGGTATGTGGTGGACCGAAGAACGGCATTTTGGGTAATAGAAGAGGAACGCAGAGAGACTGTGCGACGTATTAATATGCCTAGGCAGTGGCAGTAGCAGTAGTAGCAGTAGTAGAGTTTTATTTATGTATTGCTTTTTGTATTAAATAATGTAAATTCCATAATTTGAGATAAGAATGGGATGAGTTAATAATATAATCCTGCAACTTTTCCAGTTCAGGAAGGATGATGTAAATGGCAGAAATACTATCTGATTGATGTTTTTAAACTACGACTAATGAATAAAAGAAGTTTATTGACGTGCTTGGTGTTCTATGTGAACTGAATTGTCTAGAACGTTTAAGTATGAACTGGAGTACTTAATAGTTGAATAAAGGATCTAATAATAATATTTTCTTAAGAGAAAATGCCTCCTAGAAGAAGAGTAACACATCAAAATCCCGAGGGTTCAACAAACAACAACAATAACGATGGGACGAATCCCAATTCGATTCAACAGTTGGTGAACCTGTTGACCGGAGCTCTTGCGAATCAGCCGCAAGTGCAGGGAACAACATTCAAGAAATTCAAGGCAGTAGGACCGCCTGAGTTCAAAGGATCGACTAACCCTATTGAAGCTCAGACGTGGGTTATGGAAATGGAGAAGGTATTTGACGTGGCTAGAGTAGGTGAAGACCAAAAGACAACATTCGCGACTTTCATGTTAAAGTCAAATGCTAGCTTTTGGTGGCAGGCTAACAAGACTCGAGAGGGGGAGGGAGTCATCACGTGGGAACGTTTCAAGGAAATGTTCTACAAGATGTATTTTCCAGTGAGTTCGCAGGACCAGATGGAGGTCCAGTTCCTAGAATTTAAGCAAGGAGGGATGACGGTGTCCGAGTATGATGCTAAGTTTAACAACTTGGCCAAGTTCGCTACATACCAGGTCAGCACTGATGCTAGGAAAGCGAGGAGGTTTGAGCGGGGACTGAAGCCCTGGCTCTACAGCAAGGTTTCCATGTTTCAGCTGAATACCTTTGCAGCGGTACTGGAGAAAGCCATACTTGCTGAAGGAGGAAGCGAAGCGGTGATGAAGTTCAACCAAGAGAAGAAGAAAAAGAATGAGGTAGAAACCAAGACTGGGGGTAGCAGCGCTGTGAACCAGAAGAGGAAATGGAATGGCAACACCTTTGCTGGGAGTCAGCAAGGAAGTCAGCAGAAGAAAAAGTTTGAAGCATGTGCTACATGCGGTAAGAATCACATTGGCGTGTGCATGAAGGGGAAACGGGTGTGCTTCAACTGTGGTCAGGAAGGCCACATCGTGCCTAATTGCCCAAACCCGAAGAAGGGAGCTTGCTTTATATGTGGATCCAAAGATCACATGGCTCGCAACTGCCCGAAGAAGCTGACGGCAGGGTCAACAGGGAACGGAGGGAATGGAAGCGGCAGTACCGTTACTATTGCTGCACCATTGCAAGCTGTTCGACCCACTGCACAGACATTCAATATGACGGTGCAGGATGCTGTGTAATCAAAAGACGTGGTGTCTGGTATTATTTTGGTAAATAGTATAAATGCATATGTATTATTTGATTCGGGTGCTACTTGTTCATTCATATCTGATTATTTTGCTAAAACCCTAGACTTACCTGTAGAGGAGTTAATTTATCCTTTGAACATAGAGATTGCGAATAGGGAAGTTATTTCTGTTAGGAGCGTTTATAAGAACTGTAGACTGGACATTAAGGGTCAGAAGCTTAGAGTATATTTGATTCCGATAAAACTTGGGGAATTCGACGTCATACTAGGTATGGATTGGTTGTTCAACCATGGGGCGGTAATCGACTGTCAGAAGAAGTCGGTGAACCTTACGACTCCGTCGAAGTTGGTGTTCTGTGGTAGCAAATCTCCTAGACAAGCGTGTTGTCTGACGGGTATGCAAGCCAAGAAACTTTTAACGCAAGGCTGTGTAGGATATCTAGCCTACATAGTAGATACGCGTAAGGAAGGCCCGAAGGTGGAGGAAATATCGGTAGTTAAGGAGTTTGTGGACGTTTTTCCGAGCGATTTGTCAGGACTTCTGCCAGATAGGGAGACAGAGTTCGTGATCGATCTAGCGACGGGAACTGCTCCGATTTCGAAGGCTCAGTACCGAATGGCTTCAGTCGAGATGAAGAAACTGATGATTCAACTGCAAGAACTGCTAGACAAGAAGTATATCCAATCGAGCGTTTCGCCATGGGGAGCGCCTGTTTTGTTCGTGAAGAAGAAGGATGGATCGATGCGTCTTTGCATTGATTATAGGGAGTTGAATAAAGTTACGATCAAGAATAGGTATCCTCTACCTAGGATTGATGACTTGTTTGATCAACTGAAGGGTGCGAAGTACTTCTCGAAAATTGATTTGAGAAGCGGGTATCATCAGTTGAAGGTGAGGAAGGAAGATATACCGAAAACGGCTTTTAGGACTCGATATGGTCATTACGAGTTCTTGGTGATGTCATTTGGTCTCACGAATGCCCCAGCTGCATTTATGGACTTAATGAACAGGGTGTTCAAGCCATTTCTGGACAAGTTTATGGTAGTGTTCATAGATGACATGCTGGTTTATTCCAAGACCAAGGAGGAACAAGCTGAACACTTACGACTAACCTTAGAAGCACTGAGACAAGAGAAGCTTTACGCTAAATTCTCGAAGTGTGAATTTTGGGTGGAACGTGTGCAATTTCTTGGCCACGTGATTGACAAGGATGGTATTTAGGTGGATCCATCGAAGGTTGAAGCATTTATAAGTTGGGAACAGCCGAAGACGTCGTCTGAAGTGAGGAGTTTCTTAGGATTGGTTGGTTATTACCGTAGATTTATCCAAGACTTTTCTAGAATCGCAACTCCGTTGACGAATTTGACTCGTAAAATAGTTAAGTTTGTTTGGACGGAGAAGTGTGAGGAGAGTTTTCAAGAGCTAAAGAAGAGGCTGAGTACTGCGCCTGCATTGTCTTTACCGGATAGTTCGGGGAATTTCGTAGTATATAGCGATGCCTCACATAAAGGATTAGGTTGTGTATTGATGCAGAGCGGCAAAGTCATTGCCTATGCGTCACATCAACTGAAGGATTACGAGAAGGGGTATCCGACCTATGATCTAGAATTGGCGGCAGTAGTGTTTGCCCTAAAGATTTGGAGGCACTACTTATATGGAGAGAAGTGCGAAATATACACAGATCACAAGAGTCTGAAGTATATATTTACCCAGAAGGATTTGAACAAGCGCCAAAGAAGATGGTTGGAACTGATTAAAGACTACGATTGCGAAATACTTTACCATCCGGGTAAAGCTAACGTTGTTGCCGACGCATTGAGCAGAAAAGGTCAGGAGAAGCTGAACGTATTAACTGACCAGGATCGGTTAATAGAACAGATGGCTAGATTGGAGTTAGAAGTGAAGTTTCCAAAAGAATCGGATGAGATGTTGTTTCAAGTAACCACTGGTTCTACTTTAATAGACAAAGTGAAAGAAGCACAACTTCATGATGAAGAATGTGAAAAGATTCGGACGAGGTTAACTAATGGCGAAGAGTTCAAGTTCAAGGTCGATAATGAAGGACTGTTACGATTTGAAGGTAGAATCTGGGTACCGCCAGTACCAGAGGTCAAAGAGGAGATTTTGAGCGAAGCTCATAGTTCTAGATATTCTATTCACCCTGGGAGTACGAAGATGTACCAGGATCTCAGGCATCATTTCTGGTGGCCGAATATGAAGAGGGACGTGGCTGAATGCGTTGCGAAATGCTTAACGTGTCAGAAAGTCAAAGCAGAACACCAAAGACCTAGCGGGTTGCTACAACCGTTAGAGATCCCAGAGTGGAAGTGGGAACACATCACGATGGATTTTGGGGTAGGACTTCCAACGACTCAGAAGGGATTTGATGCGATATGGGTTATAGTGGATCGACTGACGAAGTCAGCCCACTTTCTTCCGATCAGGGTCAAGTAAAACCTGGATAAACTAGCGAAGCTCTACGTGAAGGAAATTATTTCTCGACATGGTGTTCCGGTGTCGATTGTGTCCGACAGAGATCCACGTTTCACCTATAATTTCTGGAAGCGATTGCAAAAATGTATGGGCACGCAGTTGCGAATGAGTACAGCATACCATCCTCAGACTGATGGACAGAGCGAGAGAATGATTCAGATGCTTGAGGATATGCTGAGAGCTTGTGTGATGGACTTCAAAGGAAGCTGGGAGGATCATCTACCGTTGGTGGAGTTCTCCTACAATAATAGTTATCATGCGAGTATAGGCATGCCGCCTTACGAAGCATTATACGGTAGAAAATGCAGAACTCCTTTGTGCTGGGATGAAGTCGGTGAACGTCAATTGTTGGGACCAGAATTGGTACAACAAACCGCTTATCAGAACAAGATTAGTTGCTGCTCAAGACAGACAGAAGAAGTATGCCGATTTACATCGACAGAACCGAGAATTCTTGCCAGGAAGTTTTGTGTTCCTGAAAGTATCTCCCTGGAAGGGGAAGATTCGATTCGGTAGGAAGGGGAAGCTGAGTCCCCGATTTATTAGACCTTTTGAGGTATTACGAAAGGTGGGCGAGGTAGCTTACGAGATTGCATTACCTCCGGAGCTCGAGAATATACATAATGTCTTTCATATTTCTGTGTTAAGACCTTACAAGCATGATTATAAACATGTAATAGAATATGAACCTTTGCTATTTGATAAAGACTTATCATATGAAGAAGTGCCTGTTCAAATAGTTGATAGAAAGGAACAAGTACTTGGGAATAAAGTGATACGTTCTGTTAAGGTAATCTGGAGGAACCACAGTGCTGAAGAAGCTACGTGGGAACTCGAAGATGTTATGATGAAATCTTATTAGCATTTATTTGCTTAGTTATGTGTAACTCCTTGTATACTGATTCTGGGGACAGAATCCTTTTAAGGAGGGAAGATTGTAACGATTGAGATTTTATATTTAATTTTAAATATTTATTGAATTAAATAAATATTTTATGTGATTTATTTATTGAGTTAAATAAATATTTTATGTGAATTATTTATTGAGTGAAATAAATAATTATGTGATTTATGAAAATAATTTAATTAAGTGTTACATATTAATTTAATGAATGTTATTTAATTAATGTGTATATATTAATTTTATATTATAGTTCTAATTTAATTGAGAGAATTAAATTAGATGAATTATGTGGTGAAGTGTTACATGAATTATAATTAGCGAGTAATTATAATTATGTGGCAATTTTATGTGATTAATTGATGTTAGATTTTAATTAATTAAATTAGTTGATTAATATTTAATTAATTAAAATGTGACATTAAAGTATGTGTTAAATGATTTGTTAAAATAAAGAAAAGGTTTTAAATTATTTTGCCAAACAAGGCCCTTGTATTTGTTTTAAACCTATTTCTACCAAACAGGGCCCTAACAATCAAAAAGCTATTTTTAAATAAACTGTTACCAAACAATACCTTGGCATTAATAATCTGTTTTTGAAAATAACCTTGTTTTGCCAAACAAGGCATTGTGATTTTTGAATTTTTATAACTTACATAATAAATGTATTTATTATATATATTAAGTAATTAACAGTTACATATATATCATTAGTATACGTATATTATATCAGTTATAATATATCTAAACTACGTTAGTTTTTCCTAAGTCTAAACTAAGAACTAAGAAGAAAAGAGAGCAGAGAAAAGGAAGAGCAGAGAAGAGAAAAGAGGAAGAAGAATTGCTAGAATTGAACTCACATCGCTTTCTCTTTCAATCTATTAACAAAAGGTATTATCTATAATCTCTAATTATTATAGAACTCAATTCATATGTTACATGTATTTTATTCTCTGTCAAAAGATGAGTTTTCATGAAGTTGTATAATTATGACTATGTATATATGATGTTCATATGTAATTGTGTGCCATGGAAAGATTTTCAAAATACAATTGTTGTAAAAACAAGTTTTAAAGTTATGATCCTTATATTTTCATTCTCTGTAAAACATGTTTTGGAAGTTGTATAGCATGGTGGATATATATATATATATATATATATATATATATATATATAATTGTGTTCATATCATGTCTATATGTGATGGTATGCTTAATTAGTTGTTTAATTCATGAATATATATATATATATATATATATATATATATATATGATATACTAGAGAATTTATGTTTTTCAAAAGTCAAAGTGAAGTGTCTGGGAAAAATAAAGTTTCTCATAGAAATCAAAATATATGTTGATTGTTGATTTTTGTATAAATTAATTGTGGAATATGTTATTATGTTTAGAAATTAGTTGATTGGGATTGGAATTGTGAGAATTGGTTTTAAAACAAATTCGCAGTGTTCAATTTCATCTAGAACACTGACATTGGTATTTTCTTTAAATTTTTTAAAAAATTAAGCGTTGTAATCTTGCTAATTGATGTATTAGTGTGTTCAAAACATGTTAGAAACTTTGCACTTTGTTTCCGTAAAGTTTTATATGAAAATTGCTGGCTGAATTGAGAACTCATTGTAGAGAATTAAGCCAATTTGGCTTTTCTCTGCACTGTTCGCGAAGCTGATCTGTTTCTGTCCGCTGCCGGCGCAGCTGCGCAGGCAGTAAGGGTAGAAACGGCGCAGCTGGGTTTTCGCAGGTTTGGCCCCTGCGCAGCTGCGCCGAATGTCAAGGCTAAAGGTGGCGCAGCTGCGCCGTGTCCCGGGCAGTGGCAGTGACTTTAGTTTTTGTACAGTGTTAATTCTAAGCTTAGTTTAATTATTCAATGACAATGAGCATGTATCTAGCTGCTATAACATGTGTTATAATTTGAGAAAAAGGAAATTTTGAAAAACTAATATAGTATTTAAATTATAAACTATAATTGTTTAATTGTACAATATGTTACTTAATTATAATTTTATTAATTATAATTAAGAGTAAATGTTTAATTTAAATTATAATTTTTGTGAAATTATAATGTATAGAAGTTGATTTATTTTAATCAATTAGATGTTAATTTAAATTATAATTTATGTAATTATAATTTAATAAATGCATGTTTAATTATGGATTATAAATTGATAATTTCATGATTAATTATAATTTGTGTAATTAAATGCATGATGAGGTTTAATTGATTATAATTATTTATAATTTAAATGGTAATTATAATTTAAGTAATTATAATTTGATTAAGTGTTTGAATTATAATTGTTTAATTATAATTTAGTTAAATACATAATTGATTTAATTAACTATGTGATAGTTGATTATTATTATTAGAGTGAGTTAACCATGAGGGTTAACCATTTATGTGAATTAGTTACGTGTTAACTAATTTAGGTTATTGTGATTAAATATATATGTGTAGGAAGTATTAAAGTACGTGAATTGTGTTAAGTAGCTTGCGCTTGAGGCAAGTCTTCTAAACCCTAAACTCGTTAATTTTATGCAAGTTTTCTAAACCCTAATCTTCTATAATTTCTGAAATTCATATATTCATTATTGAGAATGTCCTTTCCATTTCTGTATTGGACAATTATTTATTTAATTGAAATGATCTTAACTTATCATTCAAGTAAGATCCAGTTATTATGTTAAATGCTTTAAATTTACTTTTTAAAGCATATGTTAATTCATAATTTTTTATTTATGAATTATTGAAAGTCGATTCAACTAATCCTTAGTTGATGAACGTGAATTCTAAATTACCCTTGTAAGCTTATCCAAACCAAACTTTCTTTGGTGCGGACTCGAATTCAAATTACTGAGTTGAACAACCCTATTTACTAGGGGAGGTTACTACGCATAGCGTTAAGATGTTTGTGCACAATACATGGTACAAAGGGCTGATCCCCCTAAGTACGAGTTAAGGTCCATAGTCTTATTGACTGTTAAAGTTTTAAATAGAAATATTTATAACCTAGGACAAGAGTTCAAAGGTCTTATGACCCTCAGATAAATTCCATATTCAAATTTTAATGTTGATAGAGAATTATTATTCAATTCTTTATTATTGAAGCAAGCTAAGTTGTTCAGATTCTTTTAAATATATCCTTTCATGTCTAAATTATTGTTAAACTCCAATGAGCTGTGGTTTGCTCACTCTTGCATTAAATAACAATTTCAGTTAAGGATGATAACGCTGATGCTCCGTCTACAAGTAAGGGCAAGGGAAAGCAAAACATGTGAAGACTTTTTTTTATTATATTGAGAATGATTGTAATAAGACTTGAATGTTATATTTTTGTTTTCGCACTTTATTATATTCATGTCAGGGTTAGAGTAAACCAGGATTATCTTGAAAAGGTTGTAACCCTTGTTTTAAGGGAGATTTATCTATTCTAATTTAAGTTGTAGTTTATTTTACATTATTCATTGGGTAGATGTATGTTATATTAGAAAGTGAACACCAAATCATGTGGAAACGAAGTACCCGGATTTGGGGGTGTCACACATGTATTAACTCACTATTTATTTAAGTCATCTTAAACCCCTTACTATATCACCATAGTTAATTAAGGCTTTAATATTCACATTATATTGTTCCATAATATAATTTTCAATTTAATATAAATTAACCAATATTTATACTCATTAGTTAATTCCCTTAACTAACTAATTCATGCTTTACTATTTCAATCCATCCATGGATAGCTTAAGCCTAAATAATAACCTATATTGCAATCATACTAGTCACTAGTATATATACTCAAGAAGATGGTGCTTATTCGTCAAAGATATTTAATGTCACCAACTTACTATGATAAAATAATTCTATAAATTATTTAATATCGATAGATAAATCTTATCCATCTTCTTACTAATTCATCTCTACAATTTATAACAAATATATAATAATGATATATATTTATTAAACACAAAATCACTTATTACATAGCTCATATTACCTTATGTAACACAATACTACATACTTCGTATCACATATATATATTCTTATTCGAACCCATCTCATGCTTTAAGAATTTTATTTATTAAATTCTTATTTTAATAATTCTTGAAAATTCGGGTTCTTACAAGAAGTGTCCTTAATACTGCAAGGACAGAATCAGAGAAGCGATTCGAGCAGCATGCCCATTCAAAGGAGAAACTATTCCCCTCTTCACGCTCCAACACAACCTTCTAATCCTCCATTTCAGAAAAATTTGGAGGCCAGACGTCGAAGAACGTTCAACCCCTTATGGGATTCATTAGAATGTGCTAAAACTGTTAACAGCACAAAAGAAGATTGTTCAACTCCTTCCACCAACCAGTACCGGAGTTTCGACCCAAGTAAAAAGTGTGCATACCATTCTGGATCCCTGGGCCACGATACACAATACTGTTGGTCTCTCAAGCACAAAATCCATGATTTGATAGACAAAAGAGAGATTATGGTGACCAAATCAGAGCAACCGCATGTGTAAGATAATCCCCTCCCATAACACAAAGAGGAGAATGTTAATATGATTAGCACGAGGAGTGGAGAAGGATCCAAATATCTTCGTTATGTTGGACAGTCAACTCAATCAAGTACTAATAGCTCAGACAGTTGGGAGTTCTCAAAGAGGCGATTCCTGATAGAACAGGAAATCAAGTTTATTAAGGAACAGATTGGACAGTTGGCAGATCTGGTTGTGTATCAACATCAGATAATCAGGAAGCTAATAAATCAGACCAGCCAGCATAAAGTGAGTCCTCATACACCAAAAATTAGCCCCATTGCTATGAGGGACCATTATCGGTTTCATGAGCATGAACCTTAGGCCGACAAAGTGGTCAAGGAAGAGAAGTTCCAAGTGGATATGGAATTCACCTTCCAGAGGAATTTCACTAATTTGAAATAGTCGATGAAAAAAATCCTCCAGATGATGATCAATGAGGGAATGGTTACAGATTTATTACCCCCAGTGAACCCTCGATCTAAGAAGTTAAGCCTGACTTGATCTGTCAGTATCATTCCAATGCATTTGATCATGACACTAAGGATTGTTGGGGACTTCGTCACCTGATTCAGAATCTGATTGAAAGTGGCGAACTGATAAAAGGAAATCAAGATTATGGCTTCCCCGATGAGGAAGCACTCTTTATTCCCATGGCATGGAATAAGGAAATAGTGGCTGTTATTTCGTATGAGAACGATCTAGCCGTAACACCCCTCATACTGCAAGGGAAAGGGGTCCAAGAAGGAACGAATCCCGTAAAGGTGGCTGCACCCAAACCTTTAATATTACCCTTTAGACCGCAGTATCCAGTAGTCAGCCTGAAGAGAGTCCCATGGAACTATGGGAAGGATGAAGGTTCAACCTTAAATAATATTGCCAGCGTATCCAAGGAAAACCCACTGTACCTGCTTCAGCGGGTGATCAATTCAGTTATTAAAGCTAAAGGGAAAGTGGCTGAAGAGAAAATAGAAGAACTCCTCAGCAAAATGGGGCATAATGAGATCAAGGTGGTGCAAAGCTTGAAAGAGGCACCCAAACAGATATCAATCCTAGATCTATTCTTTTACTAGGTGGATCATCGCAACATTCTGGTGAAAGTACTGGAGGAAGCCCATCTGCCGAAGAAGGTCGATACTGAGAAATTCTGTCATGTGATAGAGCACATTTTCAACAGCAATGTGATATCCTTCACTGACGATGATATACCCACAGAAGGGACGGGTCATTGCAAATCACTACACATCGTTATGATGTCATCAGGGTATGTGATTGGAGGTGTGCTACTAGATGGAGGATCATCCCTAAACATCTGTCCCTACGATACCTTGGAAAGAATGAAGATCAACCCAAACCGGATCTGTACTAGTCATGTAGTCATCCGGGCTTTCGATGGGTCTCGCCGAGAGGCTATGGGAAAGATTGAGCTTCCACTAGAGATTGGTCCCCATACGTTCTATGTATCATTCCAGGCACTCAACATTACCACCCGATACAACTTGTTGTTAGGAAGGCCGTGGATCCACATGGCAGGAGCAGTTCCATCGACCCTCCATCAGCAGCTCAAGTACATTATTAATGGCAACCTAATCATGGTAAATGTTGAACCAGAATACCCTCTCTGCATACAGGGAGACATGCCGGTGATCAGTCTAGATGAAGGGATTGAACCTGCTAGTTTTTAAGCATTGGAAGTGAGCAATACTCAGTATCTACCTGTTGGGGCACCAGCCTTGAAACCAAAAGTCTCCCTCAAAGTAATGACCACTGATCAGGAGATGGTATATTTGGGTTTCTGCCCTGGAGAAGGGTTAGGGAAAAATTAGCAGGGTATGAAGAGTCCCGTACAAATCTTGAGCCAGTTAGGGAAAGTCGGATTGGGCTATTCGTCCGGGTCAAACCACCAGAACCCACACAAGCATCCGAAAGTTTATGCTTAAACAGTTTCATATATTAAAGTGAAAGAATTTTGTTTTTCAGGACTCCAGAATTGGATTTGTTTGTCCTTGCTGGTGAGATGCCAAACTTTCACAGTGACTACAACTTTGATGTAGAATTGGACTTCTGTGAAATCCCAAAACCCTAATAAGACTCGGTTATGTAAATTCATCAATTATCAATAAAATCTCTTCGTTCTGAATGTGTATTATGCTATTATATACTCTATTGAAGACTTCGGTCAAAAATATTTTTCTTCAAAGAATGTCATGCTTGACACGTCGTGCTTAAATTTTTATTTCGTATATGGACTTTTCAGTATATTATTTTGTCAAGCTGCTTTATCGTGCTTACACGGACAAAACTCTTTGTCGTGCTTTGTCTAGATTATAATAAAAACCCTAAATTATAAAACCCTAATGTTAAATTAGGAAAATCTAAACCTAATTTAGAAACTCTAACCCTAAATTCAAACCCTAACTCTAATTAAGAAGTACTAACCCTAATTAGGTTATCCTAAACCCTAATTATGTTAACTAAACTTAAATTAGATGTTAATAACTTCATTAAGTTATCCTAAACACAAATATCATAAACCTAAATCACAATTAGTGAAGATTAGGGCACAATTAGCGTACTAACCAACTTGAAGTTGCTCACAAGCAAGTACCACCACCACCTTTCGGAATCCTATCATCTTTGGCCTCTAAACAGGTGGTTGGATATTTGTGGAGGTAAAGAGTGAAAAAAGAGCTAAAAACCCTAAACTAGTAATTCTATAAATAGCAGCCTAATTTAAGTTCAAACTCACGAAATTTCTCAACCATTACACTTATACTACCTGCCATATAAAGCTCTAGCAATAGCAAGTGTCGACCTCGGGAAAAAATCCGGTCTGACTTTGGACCCGATCTTTCTCTCTTCCTAAGTCTTTTTTATTTTCTACCCTTATTGCCTTGCTTGTTTTATGAAAAGGGTGAAAAGGTTTTTTAGGAAAAGGCCAACATGTATCATGTCGACAATTTGAACGGTTTACAAATTTCCAGTTGGTAGATTTGAAATGGTTGTATTAACTCAACCGATTTTTGTTTGCAAGTAGGCCCAATTACTGGACACTGTCGAAACTTGATCTTGAAACCGAAATTCTTAAGTTCGGGGGCTTGATTAAGTGGGGGGAAGGTGTTAGGCACCCCCCAACTCCCGTGAAACGCTGTACCGCATCTTTTTAATATTTCCCTTTTTATTTGCAATGTGTGTGTGGATGCTGGAAGAAATTGGGCCTACGTTTGTTTGATTTGAAAGTATTGTTGTGCTTCGTTAAACCTGTATACGTAGGGTTTGATTTGAATTGCAAAAGTCCCTTTTAGATAATATGAAAATGATTTTTGAAAAGGTTAATTTTCAAACTCTTACGCTCACGTAGGAATTGAAGTATGTTGATACTTCTTTTTAGTCTTCGGCTCGATTTGGATGGTGATTTGTTGGGCTGCGAAGTATCCTCGACCACAGAATATAGACAAGTGTCGGTCTTCTCATAGGCATGACAGCCACCAGAGTGACTCTAGCACGACAAACCTATTATTTTATTATATTTGAGACCTTAAACCCGGATAACCGTTTTAAGGTCTTTCGGATGTACATTTTTACAGAAAACCTGGCAGGGTACATTTGTAATGTGGAATTTGTCCATCGTGGGAATCAGATTCTGATCAGTTTGATTATGAATCCCACGATTCCTAGGCTCACAAGTAGGCCAAGAAAAATCTGCACATCATAGATATTTACAGAAAATGTATATTTACATCTAGACGTCGCAAAAAACAAAGGATTCATCAGTCAAATCCTGGCATGCGCGTAGCCAAAACTTCTCGTTCCCACTAGATAGAAATCTGAGGGTCGCGGGGTTGCTTTCATATTTAACAAAATTAGAAAGAAAGCTAGATTTAAATAAATCTTAGCCATTCTAACTTTTCGGTTCCGGTTGGACCTATTTTGAACCATTTGAAAGGTAGAGAGGGCTAGATTTAAATAAATCTAATGTGCCAAATTTATATTAAAACAAATTCATATCAAATGAATAATTGAACCTGATATTTAATCACAATGAATAAAGTATATATATATATATATAAAAGCTGTAAAGGACGACGGATTTTCAATCTCAGGCCTAGACAAAAAATGTAAATATATATATATATAAGCTGTAAAGGGCGACGAATTTCCAATCCCAAGCTCGGATAGAAATATATATATAAAGCTGTAAAAGAGCCACGGAATAATCCAGGATTTGACAAAAATAGAAATATATGTATATATTTATAAAAACGGTAAAAGAACGACGAAATAATCCAAGTTTGACAGAAATATATATATATATATATATATATATATATAAACGCTGTAAAAGAGCCACGAATTAATCCAGGCTCGAAAGAATGTAAATATATATATATATATATATATATATATATATATATTTATAAAAGCGGTAGAAAAGGCAACAGATTTCCAATCCAGGCCAAACTGAAATAGAAATATATATATATATATATATATAAAAAGAAATAAAAGGCCACAAATTAGCAATCCAGGCTAAACGAAGTCAGATTTTTTTTATATATATAGTTAAATATATAAAAGCAGTAACTACCACTGATTTGCAATCCGGGCATGACATAATTGAAAATTAGTATATATATAGTCAAATATATACATAATAAAGCCAAAAAGGCCACGAGTCAGCAACCCAGGCCAAGAAAATTAATACATATATACATAAATATATATATATATAGTTAAATATTCACTGTTTAATTTTTGATATGTGGTAGTATATGAGTATATCTACATGTTAGAGTGATAAAATCTGGACTTGGAGTACTAGAAGTCGGGCTAGGAAGCGAAATAGGAGGAGTTTAAGAGCGTTTTTCTATTTTTTTTTCAAAATGACTAGGTGGCACTTGTATATAAAGACCCAAAGGAAGCAAGCCTACCCGCGGCAGCCGCAAATCTACCTGTGGTGCCACTTGGCAGGCCCCAGTTTGTGGGTCCCGTTGCCTCGAAGTGCGTGCACTCTTAGCAACGCGAGGTCGGATTCAAAACTTTCTAACTTTTGATCAGATCGTCCGTTTGAGGCGTGCTATACCTTTCCGGAAAGCCCTAGACGAGAGCGTCACAATGACATGAGACTAAACCTTTTTCGAGTCCAAGTTCATGGTCTTGTGACCCCTCAGCATATATTTGAAATCTGAGTTATTCATATTACTTCTCGATTATTGAAAAAAAAAACGTGGAAGATTCTTATTCTTCTTAAGGATGAATATAGTAAGTAGATGCTCCTTAGAAAGGAGAAAGTGATAGAATGCAATTGAGAAAGTTATAATAATAAAACTTCTGAAAAAAGAATGGATAAAATTATTCTAAAGAATATGTAATATTCGGAATAGCACCGAGTAGAGGAAGTTTCGGTGATTCCGAGGACGGAATCCTTATAAGGGGGAGAGGATGTAAGAACCCGGATTTTCAGAAATTATTAAATAAGGATTTAATAAATAAAATTCTTAAACCGTGAGATGGGTTCGAATAAAAAGATATATATGTGATATGAGGTATGTGGTATTATATTACATAGGGTAATATGGACTATGTAATATGTGTTTTTGTGATTAATGAATATATTATTAATATATATTTGTTATTTATTTTAGAGACGATTCAATTGAGGTAAAGGAAGTGGATAAATTCCTATCGATATTAAATAATTTATAGAATTATTTTATCATAGTAAGTTGGTGACATTAAATATCCTTAATGTATAATCACCATATTCTTGTGTATGTGTACTAATAACTCGTATGTTTATAATATAGGTTATTAATAGCACTTAAGCTATCCGTGAATAAGTTTGGATAGTGAAGCATGAGTTAGTTAAGGAATTAACTAATAAGAATAAATATTGGTTAATTTAAGTTGAGAGTTATATTATGGAATAATATAATGTGAATATTGAACCTTAATTAACTAAGGTAATATGGTACAAGGTTTAATTTACTTAAGTAAAGGAGTGAATTAATATATATGTTGAATATATGATTCTAATTAGTACCTTCTATATATTACTTAGAATGGTAATATGTGTGAAAGTCTAATGTACAAATAACGTTAATAGATATATATACGTTATTAAAGAGAAATGGAAATCATTATATCTTTAAATAAATATTTGAAGAAATTGTTTTGGGAACAATTTATAGAAAAGAAAGAGAAATAATTATTATAAAGGATATTAAAATAAATTCTAATATTGAATTATTTTAATAAAGGAGGAAATATTATTTTTGAATAATAAAATTACCCTATATGTTTTTGGTATGATGTAATAAGTGTGATTAATTAATATGATAAATACATTAAAACATATTTGGTATATATAAATAAATTGATGGAAATAAATTATTATAATAGAAAATAAACTTATTACCTATTTTCTATATATAATGTATGTACATGTGCCATACATGTAATTATTTTAGTAGATATTATATTAAGAATAATATCTTGAGACAATAAGTAAATTATTTTCTAACAATGAATATCTTTATTTGGAGAAAATATAATATTTTATGTTATGGAAAAATACATAATTCCTAATGTATTTTCAAGAAAGTTTATTAATGAAAGAAAACTAAGTTATTTCAATATATTAAATAACTTAAGTTATTATTTTATCGTAGATTTTATAATAATTAATAGAGTAAATATTAATTATTCTAGTGTAAAGGTTATACATATAATTGTTCAAGGTAGCTAAATAATTTAGCATTAAAGTGCATGTGTCACACAAACCTTATATTAAAAGAATATTAAAGTGTGATGGGAGTGATAATAAGCTTAAGGTAAGCTTGTGAGATATGCCTAGTGTGGCAAAGTGGTGGAATAAACATTCATTAAATAAATTAATGAATGAATAATTAATGGAATTAATTATTATTATTATGTGAATAAATTCCTATGTGCAATGATGTGTAATTATAAGTTATATAGTAGCTACATCTATATAATATGGAATGAAGTGTGACACTTCAAGAAAACTATATAATATAGGAAACTATATGATTAAGTGTAATAATAAAGTTACAATAATGGGGTGTGACACTACTCAATTAAAATATATTCGGTATTGTCAAATGTACATGGATTATATGATTGGGTGTATGTGTGACCCTATCATATCATATGGTAATAACATTAAGTTATTAGATATAAGCTTGCAAGTTAGTCCATGTGAGAGCAATAATGGTCAATTAAGTGGTTAGGGTACATGAATAGTGGTAGTTGGTGGGAGTTAGCCACCAACTTCCCTTTTGCCCTTTGGGTAATAACCATAGGAGAATAATAGCTTGATAATGAATAGATGCAATACATTGGTGTGTAGAGTTTGTTAATTCAATTACTACATTGTTGCTAAGAAAGCATATAATAAGAAATGTAATTACACCATGAGCATGTTATAAGGTGTAATGATGAGAAAGGACCATGAATAGTAGTAGTTGGTGGAGTTAGCCACCAACTCCTCTTTGACCATTGGGTATTACCCATAGGAGGGTAATAGATTGATTATAATAGAGAACATGTAAATTAGTAATGTAATAGTATTACATTATAAATATATTATAAGATGTGACATTGAGTATAATATTTAGGAGATTATATTATTATAAGCTTGTGGACTATTAAGTACTAAGTTCACATAATTATGCCTTGTGTGGCATAAATAATGAAGTTAAATCAAGGGGATTTAATTGGAAGTATTAGAAGAGAATGAATGGTTGATATTAATTATCATTATAATATTTGAGTATATTTATGATAATAATTTTATGGAAAATGGTGGGATGATAGTACCCAACCATATTATATTTAGTCCAATTAGAATATTAGCTTAACCTATGTACATGAGGTATATGATTATATGTAGTAGTGTATATTTAAAATATGAGTGTACAATAAAATAATATATCATGGATATATTATAAATAATTATTGAATTAATAAAATTTAATAATAAAGGAAACAATGTAATGTGATAATACCCGATAGAATTATATCCAGTAAGATGAGATATATATGGATGATATATGATACAATGTAATTAGAGATTTTATTTACAATTCATTCATAACCTAAGCTATATGTATGAATGTGTATATATGTATATATTATAACCTATGTGTTTATAAAATGAAATGTGATATAGCCTTGGTAAGTGGTGGACTATATAACATTAGTATGAGGTAATTGTAAGCAAGTTGCTGAGATTTAGTAGCATTGTCCCATATTAAGTGCCCACTTTCTCTTCCTTTTCTCATTCACGTGAAATACTCAAGGCTATTCTACTCCCTACCATCTCAAAATCAGCAATCTAGCTAGCAATGATCAATGGGGAGTGGGGATCATGATGGGTTCTACCAACCATTCAACCACTCCACCTTAACCAACATACAAACCTTCAATCTCTTGGTTTGATTCAATGAAGGAATTCATTGACTGGTTCATAATTTTCCTATATATTTAGCTCTTCTCCTTCATGTTTTCATTTGCTGAGAATTGTTTAAGTTGGAATTGAGAGCATATAGAGAGTGGATACTTGTATACATATCAGAAGAGGAAGTGAGAATTAATAATTTCATTGCAGAGGTATAATCTCCTCCATGTCTCTTGTTCTTTATTTTGTTTCTAAGAATTCTTAATTCTTGAAATTTAGTATGGAATTTATGATTTTGTGAGCAAGTATTGATTGTTAGTTGTTATATAGACCTAGTAACATCATTAAAATACAATGTGGCATGTTTAGAATCAAGTTCGTGAAAGAATTTTTGAGGTTGGGCTAAGAAACTGCCGAAGCAGTAAAGCTTCTGGTTTGGAAACGGGGACGCGCGGACGCGCGGCCGCGCGTCTCCCTAGTACAAATGGGGCGCGGCCGCGCCCATCTGCAGAATCAGTTTCTGATTTCTGTTACAGGTTCTGTTATATGCTAGCATATGTTATCGCTTTAGACAAACATGAGGACATGTTTAATATGTATATATGGGTACATTAATCGAGCATGAACATGTTTTACTATGTTAGCAAGCATGGTTGATAAAAGTTATAGTTTTCAAAGTGAAATTAGAGTTTGTAAAATGAACTTTGATAAATACATACCATATTTAAATTTTGACTTTTTAAGCATAATTATATGGTTTAGATATGCATGATATGTGAGTCGAAGGTATTGAGCATACACTAGAACACATTGTTTAAATTAAAAATAATTTCAAAAGACAAACTTAGAGTTTTTGGACATATATATAGGATGTCCACATTCTGATCATTTGAGCATGTAAAAGTGGCTTATGTATGTGTTCTAATACGTGATAGTCATGACTACGAGGTACTTTGCATATACTTAGTTACCTTTCTTGACTTAAAGCGATTTTTATAAAAAGTTTAGAATGTGTAAGATGATAGCATCAAACACGGAGTGAGTTATATTATGATCATACGAGCATGTATATTAGGATTCATTATGCCTATAGACATGTTGACATAAGCATCATGTGATGAAACATGGATTTCACCTATGCACGCATATTCGAGAAAATGAATTTCAAAAGCATAGACTATGTGATTAAGTATACATGTGTAGTATAAGCACGAGCATGCCTACTTAATGTGTGTGTATAATATATATCAGAATGCATGATATGTTAGGACCAAACTAAATTTATCAAATCTAAGTTCTGGTTCTGGCAGGGAGTCGCGCGGCCGCGCCACTCCCAAGCTAAATTGCCGCGCGGCCGCGCCGTGTTGCAGAGCTGCCTAGAACAGTTTGTTAACTGTCTGGTCCTAAGTTATTTTCCTTAAGAACCCTAAGGACCGAAATAGAATGGTTTCTATAGAATAAGTATGAAGGTATGATGTTGTAACATCGTGGTTATCCTAAGATAGAGTGAAACGAAACCAAGATTAGAAAACGATATACGAATTGTTATTCTATTAAGAGCATATGAAATGTATGACTGATGGATGTAAATCCATGATTATATAACTGTGTAGGAATACACGAAGTGCAGATAGCTTTAAGCAGTTAAGTCGTAGTTATTAAACTACGAATCAGGCAAGTCTTTCAGTTCCTATTTGATATATGAATTCAATAACTGTTAGTTGAATTATATTATGCTGTGATAATGTGAACTTATATATGAATTGTATATGAGATATAAATGAGATTGAAAGTTGATCTTTGATGATATACTTGTTATGTGAAAAGTAACATGCGTAGTAAATATAAATTGTTTATAAATGCATGAACTGAGTATAATGTTGTATGCTATGTGATGCATGAAAACTGTTAGAATTGCTGAGCTGTCGAGCTCACTCTTGCAAATAACCACTTTTGCAGGTTAAGGACTTACGATAAAGACTTCGTGCTTCTTGATTGATAAAGATAGATAGTATCGAATTGAAGAAGTACTATTTAGATTATTGCTTGAACCCTGTTTAGATTCTAGAAGTATTACTTGATAGTTGTTTACACTGTTTAATACAGGTTGTGTTGTAAAGATGTATTAGTTAATACATAGAGGATATCAAGTCGAGTTGTAAACGTTATACGATAACTCAAATATAATGAATCATATTTTATAATTGATTCAAGGGTTGTAATTGATTCAAGTTATGAAATCAATAAAAGATTTTATTCAAGGAGGATTGAAAAAGTTTAAATTATTCCGCGTTTTAGTAACATCGAACATGATGTAAAGATGATATCTTAGATATAAATAAAATTTATATTCTAAATTGTAATAAGTAAAGATGTATTCTTTTAGTAATGAATAAAAGATATAATAGTTTGGCGTTAGTAGTATCGTGACTGCACCGAATTCGAGGTTTCGAAGGAACGTGGATTTGGGGGCGTCACAGGTTGGTATCAAAGCTGTAGGTTATAAACCTTAGGTAAGTGTACCTTAGACTATAACCTGAGAGAGTGAAAGATAAGATTAAAATATATCTAAATGAAGATTCAAAGAAGAATCTCGAAATATCTAGAGAATGAGAATCAGGAGTTTCCTAACTCCGGTAATGAAAATGTTAAGACGATGTCTATAATATGAATATGACAGGGATAGTGAGAATAAACTCAGATGGAGTTTGGTTGATAATAGGGAAAGAACCCTAAGGTATAGTGATGATCACGACATGATCAGATTGAACTGTAAAATGATAGATAGTTTGTAATGACTAAGTATGTATAGCTTGATGCTATAAGAGAATGTACTATGATATAGTACGAGATGAACTCATGAGGAGTTATATGTGATAAAACATAGAAAGCTCGTAACGAGCAAGTGATAAAGTAAGATAGATTTAAGTGTTGGACTTCCATTGAGGACTCATGTAACGGCTTAGTTGTACAAACCTTTGTATGGGCAGAAGTTTTGTGCTTGCACTGAGTACGTCACATTGATAATCGTTGGAATGTTAGTGTCGCGGTATCATTATACATATGGCGAAAAGGTGATTCTTTTCTCATATTTATTTTGATAGATAGAGATTTCTAAGATATGATTAGATAATACTAAGATTAGGTGCGAGTTCTTAAGACTTATGCCTATGACGAGTTCGTGACTCATAATCATATGATGGGACCCCTCAGCGAATGGACGATTTTGGTCTGACTAGGATAAGTTCCTCAACCCATATGATCGTGGTAAGTTCCTGAACTTCCATGGTGTGGTAAGTTGGTGAACTGTACTGAGAATAGATATATTATATAAGTGTTTTGGAATAGTGAGCAGTGATGGTAGTAAGATATTGAAGTGATGGAGAAATTTTGATTTTTCTAAATCTTCTAGCTACGCTAGATTTTCAAAATTTATTGACTTCGTGCTAGTGTTTGCACTTCGGTTTTCTTGAGAAAAACATTGGGTCGGGTGACTGAACCAGTGAGTTTTAAAAACAACACCGTTATTCGTATGTCTAAGCTATTTGTTTCGGTTAAGACAAAAATAATTTGAAAATCTTTCAAAATGTATTTTGACCATATGCATCATTTGATATGATGTAGAATGGTAAACGATGGAGTCATCAATGCAATCGAACCTAGTGTAGGTTGTGATCGAAAGATCGTCAGCCCACTATGGTATGATGTAATATGACAAAGTCATAGAATGGCAGAATCCTCAACGTATTATTAAGTTGGTGCGGCATCATGACGTCATAAAATGGTTTTTGGTTTTTCTTTCGAATTATGAAAAGTGACTAAATTATTTCGATTGATGTCCGAATTGTTGATAAGAGTCTAAGCTATTTGATTCGGCTAGGCGACTGTTGAAAAGAGATTATAGAATTCAAGCATTCTTGTGTATTTACGCCAAACCAGATTGCTCTGGTGCGGATTTTGATGTTGAAAAGCTGTGGTGAACAACCCTATAAGGGAACATGTTTTCGGGGACAATGGTTCCGAGCGTAACGCATATAGTCGTTACAAAACACTACGTTGCGGCCCAATGTAGTGGTACAATAGGTTGGCCACCTAATGTACGCGTGGAGGGTGTTTTCAGTCTTTGTGATTGATAAACACTCTGGTTTGCAATGTGAAGAATTGTGTTGAAACATTAGTAAACCTGTGGAAAAGTTCACGGTCTTGTGACCCCTCAGCATATATTTGGAATCTGAGTTATTCATACTACTTCTCGATTATTGAAAAAAAAATCGTGGAAGATTGTTATTCTTCTTAAGGATGAATATAGTAAGTAGATGCTCCTTAGAAAGGAGAAAGTGATAGAATGCAATTGAGAAAGTTATAATAATAAAACTTCTGAAAAAAGAATGGATAAAATTATTCTAAAGAATATGTAATATTCGGAATAGCACCGAGTAGAGGAAGTTTCGGTGATTCCGAGGACGGAATCCTTATAAGGGGGAGAGGATGTAAGAACCCGGATTTTCAGAAATTATTAAATAAGGATTTAATAAATAAAATTCTTAAACCGTGAGATGGGTTCGAATAAAATGATATATATGTGATATGAGGTATGTGGTATTATATTACATAGGGTAATATGGACTATGTAATAGGTGTTTTTGTGATTAATGAATATATTATTAATATATATTTGTTATTTATTTTAGAGACGATTCAATTGAGGTAAAGGAAGTGGATAAATTCCTATCGATATTAAATAATTTATAGAATTATTTTATCATAGTAAGTTGGTGACATTAAATATCCTTAATGTATAATCACCATATTCTTGTGTATGTGTACTAATAACTCGTATGTTTATAATATAGGTTATTAATAGCACTTAAGCTATCCGTGAATAGGTTTGGATAGTGAAGCATGAGTTAGTTAAGGAATTTACTAATAAGAATAAATATTGGTTAATTTATGTTGAGAGTTATATTATGGAATAATATAATGTGAATATTGAACCTTAATTAACTAAGGTAATATGGACAAGGTTTAATTTACTTAAGTAAAGGAGTGAATTAATATATATGTTGAATATATGATTCTAATTAGTACCTTCTATATATTACTTAGAATGGTAATATGTGTGAAAGTCTAATGTACAAATAACGTTAATAGATATATATACGTTATTAAAGAGAAATGGAAATCATTATATCTTTAAATAAATATTTGAAGAAATTGTTTTGGGAACAATTTATAGAAAAGAAAGAGAAATAATTATTATAAAGGATATTAAAATAAATTCTAATATTGAGTTATTTTAATAAAGGAGAAATATTATTTTTGAATAATAATATTACCCTATATGTTTTTGGTATGATGTAATAAGTGTGATTAATTAATATGGTAAATACATTAAAACATATTTGCTATATATAAATAAATTTATGGAAATAAATTATTATAATAGAAAATAAACTTATTACCTATTTTCTATATATAATGTATGTACATGTGCCATACATGTAATTATTTTAGTAGATATTATATTAAGAATAATATCTTGAGACAATAAGTAAATTATTTTCTAACAATGAATATCTTTATTTGGAGAAAACATAATATTTTATGTTATGGCAAAATACATAATTCCTAATGTATTTTCAAGAAAGTTTATTAATGAAAGAAAACTAAGTTATTTCAATATATTAAATAACTTAAGTTATTATTTTATTGTAGATTTTATAATAATTAATAGAGTAAATATTAATTATTCTAGTGTAAAGGTTATACATATAATTATTCAAGGTAGCTAAATAATTTAGCATTAAAGTGCATGTGTCACACAAACCTTATATTAAAAGAATATTAAAGTGTGATGGGAGTGATAATAAGCTTAAGGTAAGCTTGTGAGATATGCCTAGTGTGGCAAAGTGGTGGAATAAACATTCATTAAATAAATTAATGAATGAATAATTAATGAAATTAATTATTATTATTATGTGAATAAATTCCTATGTGCAATGATGTGTAATTATAAGTTATATAGTAGCTACATCTATATAATATGGAATGAAGTGTGACACTTCAAGAAAACTATATAATATAGGAAACTATATGATTAAGTGTAATAATAAAGTTACAATAATGGGGTGTGACACTACTCAATTAAAATATATTCGGTATTGTCAAATGTACATGGATTATATGATTGGGTGTATGTGTGACCCTATCATATCATATGGTAATAACATTAAGTTATTAGATATAAGCTTGCAAGTTAGTCCATGTGAGAGCAATAATGGTCAATTAAGTGGTTAGGGTACATGAATAGTGGTAGTTGGTGGGAGTTAGCCACCAACTTCCCTTTTGCCCTTTGGGTAATAACCATAGGAGAATAATAGCTTGATAATGAATAGATGCAATACATTGTTGTGTAGAGTTTGTTAATTCAATTACTACATTGTTGCTAAGAAAGCATATAATAAGAAATGTAATTACACCATGAGCATGTTATAAGGTGTAATGATGAGGAAGGACCATGAATAGTAGTAGTTGGTGGAGTTAGCCACCAACTCCTCTTTGACCATTGGGTATTACCCATAGGAGGGTAATAGATTGATTATAATAGAGAACATGTAAATTAGTAATGTAATAGTATTACATTATAAATATATTATAAGATGTGACATTGAGTATAATATTATTTTAGGAGATTATATTATTATAAGCTTGTGGACTATTAAGTACTAAGTTCACATAATTATGCCTTGTGTGGCATAAATAATGAAGTTAAATCAAGGGGATTTAATTGGAAGTATTAGAAGAGAATGAATGGTTGATATTAATTATCATTATAATATTTGAGTATATTTATGATAATAATTTTATGGAAAATGGTGGGATGATAGTACCCAACCATATTATATTTAGTCCAATTAGAATATTAGCTTAACCTATGTACATGAGGTATATGATTATATGTAGTAGTGTATATTTAAAATATGAGTGTACAATAAAATAATATATCATGGATATATTATAAATAATTATTGAATTAATAAAATTTAATAATAAAGGAAACAATGTAATGTGATAATACCCGATAGAATTATATCCAGTAAGATGAGATATATATGGATGATATATGATACAATGTAATTAGAGATTTTATTTACAATTCATTCATAACCTAAGCTATATGTATGAATGTGTATATATGTATATATTATAACCTATGTGTTTATAAAATGAAATGTGATATAGCCTTGGTAAGTGGTGGACTATATAACATTAGTATGAGGTAATTGTAAGCAAGTTGCTGAGATTTAGTAGCATTGTCCCATATTAAGTGCCCACTTTCTCTTCCTTTTCTCATTCACGTGAAATACTCAAGGCTATTCTACTCCCTACCATCTCAAAATCAGCAATCTAGCTAGCAATGATCAATGGGGAGTGGGGATCATGATGGGTTCTACCAACCATTCAACCACTCCACCTTAACCAACATACAAACCTTCAATCTCTTGGTTTGATTCAATGAAGGAATTCATTGACTGGTTCATAATTTTCCTATATATTTAGCTCTTCTCCTTCATGTTTCATTTGCTGAGAATTGTTTAAGTTGGAATTGAGAGCATATAGAGAGTGGATACTTGTATACATATCAGAAGAGGAAGTGAGAATTAATAATTTCATTGCAGAGGTATAATCTCCTCCATGTCTCTTGTTCTTTATTTTGTTTCTAAGAATTCTTAATTCTTGAAATTTAGTATGGAATTTATGATTTTGTGAGCAAGTATTGATTGTTAGTTGTTATATAGACCTAGTAACATCTTAAAATACAATGTGGCATGTTTAGAATCAAGTTCGTGAAAGAATTTTTGAGGTTGGGCTAAGAAACTGCCGAAGCAGTAAAGCTTCTGGTTTGGAAACGGGGACGCGCGGACGCGCGGCCGCGCGTCTCCCTAGTACAAATGGGGCGCGGCCGCGCCCATCTGCAGAATCAGTTTCTGATTTCTGTTACAGGTTGTGTTATATGCTAGCATATGTTATCGCTTTAGACAAACATGAGGACATGTTTAACATGTATATATGGGTACATTAATCGAGCATGAACATGTTTTACTATGTTAGCAAGCATGGTTGATAAAAGTTATAGTTTTCAAAGTGAAATTAGAGTTTGTAAAATGAACTTTGATAAATACATACCATGTTTAAATTTTGACTTTTTAAGCATAATTATATGGTTTAGATATGCATGATATGTGAGTCGAAGGTATTGAGCATACACTAGAACACATTGTTTAAATTAAAAATGATTTCAAAAGACAAACTTAGAGTTTTTGGACATATATATATAGGATGTCCACATTCTGATCATTTGAGCATGTAAAAGTGGCTTATGTATGTGTTCTAATACGTGATAGTCATGTCTACGAGGTACTTTGCATATACTTAGTTACCTTTGTTGACTTAAAGCGATTTTTATGAAAAGTTTAGAATGTGTAAGATGATAGCATCAAACACGGAGTGAGTTATATTATGATCATACGAGCATGTATATTAGGATTCATTATGCCTATAGACATGTTGACATAAGCATCATGTGATGAAACATGGATTTCACCTATGCACGCATATTCGAGAAAATGAATTTCAAAAGCATAGACTATGTGATTAAGTATACATGTGTAGTATAAGCACGAGCATGCCTACTTAATGTGTGTGTATAATATATATCAGAATGCATGATATGTTAGGACCAAACTAAGTTTATCAAATCTAAGTTCTGGTTCTGGCAGGGAGTCGCGCGGCCGCGCCACTCCCAAGCTAAATTGCCGCGCGGCCGCGCCGTGTTGCAGAGCTGCCAAGAACAGTTTGTTAACTGTCTGGTCCTAAGTTATTTTCCTTAAGAACCCTAAGGACCGAAATAGAATGGTTTCTATAGAATAAGTATGAAGGTATGATGTTCTAACATCGTGGTTATCCTAAGATAGAGTGAAACGAAACCAAGATTAGAAAACGATATACGAATTGTTATTCTATTAAGAGCATATGAAATGTATGACTGATGGATGTAAATCCATGATTATATAACTGTGTAGGAATACACGAAGTGCAGATAGCTTTAAGCAGTTAAGTCGTAGTTATTAAACTACGAATCAGGCAAGTCTTTCAGTTCCTATTTGATATATGAATTCAATAACTGTTAGTTGAATTATATTATGCTGTGATAATGTGAACTTATATATGAATTGTATATGAGATATAAATGAGATTGAAAGTTGATCTTTGATGATATACTTGTTATGTGAAAAGTAACATGCGTAGTAAATATAAATTGTTTATAAATGCATGAACTGAGTATAATGTTGTATGCTATGTGATGCATGAAAACTGTTAGAATTGCTGAGCTGTCGAGCTCACTCTTGCAAATAACCACTTTTGCAGGTTAAGGACTTACGATAAAGACTTCGTGCTTCTTGATTGATAAAGATAGATAGTATCGAATTGAAGAAGTACTATTTAGATTATTGCTTGAACCCTGTTTAGATTCTAGAAGTATTACTTGATAGTTGTTTACACTGTTTAATACAGGTTGTGTTGTAAAGATGTATTAGTTAATACATAGAGGATATCAAGTCGAGTTGTAAACGTTATACGATAACTCAAATATAATGAATCATATTTTATAATTGATTCAAGGGTTGTAATTGATTCAAGTTATGAAATCAATAAAAGATTTTATTCAAGGAGGATTGAAAAAGTTTAAATTATTCCGCGTTTTAGTAACATCGAACATGATGTAAAGATGATATCTTAGATATAAATAAAATTTATATTCTAAATTGTAATAAGTAAAGATGTATTCTTTTAGTAATGAATAAAAGATATAATAGTTTGGCGTTAGTAGTATCGTGACTGCACCGAATTCGAGGTTTCGAAGGAACGTGGATTTGGGGGCGTCACAGGTTGGTATCAAAGCTGTAGGTTATAAACCTTAGGTAAGTGTACCTTAGACTATAACCTGAGAGAGTGAAAGATAAGATTAAAATATATCTAAATGAAGATTCAAAGAAGAATCTCGAAATATCTAGAGAATGAGAATCAGGAGTTTCCTAACTCCGGTAATGAAAATGTTAAGACGATGTCTATAATATGAATATGACAGGGATAGTGAGAATAAACTCAGATGGAGTTTGGTTGATAATAGGGAAAGAACCCTAAGGTATAGTGATGATCACGACATGATCAGATTGAACTGTAAAATGATAGATAGTTTGTAATGACTAAGTATGTATAGCTTGATGCTATAAGAGAATGTACTATGATATAGTACGAGATGAACTCATGAGGAGTTATATGTGATAAAACATAGAAAGCTCGTAACGAGCAAGTGATAAAGTAAGATAGATTTAAGTGTTGGACTTCCATTGAGGACTCATGTAACGGCTTAGTTGTACAAACCTTTGTATGGGCAGAAGTTTTGTGCTTGCACTGAGTACGTCACATTGATAATCGTTGGAATGTTAGTGTCGCGGTATCATTATACATATGGCGAAAAGGTGATTCTTTTCTCATATTTATTTTGATAGATAGAGATTTCTAAGATATAATTAGATAATACTAAGATTAGGTGCGAGTTCTTAAGACTTATGCCTATGACGAGTTCGTGACTCATAATCATATGATGGGACCCCTCAGCGAATGGACGATTTTGGTCTGACTAGGATAAGTTCCTCAACCCATATGATCGTGGTAAGTTCCTGAACTTCCATGGTGTGGTAAGTTGGTGAACTGTACTGAGAATAGATATATTATATAAGAGTTTTGGAATAGTGAGCAGTGATGGTAGTAAGAGATTGAAGTGATGGAGAAATTTTGATTTTTCTAAATCTTCTAGCTACGCTAGATTTTCAAAATTTATTGACTTCGTGCTAGTGTTTGCACTTCGGTTTTCTTGAGAAAAACATTGGGTCGGGTGACTGAACCAATGAGTTTTAAAAACAACACCGTTATTCGTATGTCTAAGCTATTTGTTTCGGTTAAGACAAAAATAATTTGAAAATCTTTCAAAATGTATTTTGACCATATGCATCATTTGATATGATGTAGAATGGTAAACGATGGAGTCATCAATGCAATCGAACCTAGTGTAGGTTGTGATCGAAAGATCGTCAGCCCACTATGGTATGATGTAATATGACAAAGTCATAGAATGGCAGAATCCTCAACGTATTATTAAGTTGGTGCGGCATCATGACGTCATAAAATGGTTTTTGGTTTTTCTTTCGAATTATGAAAAGTGACTAAATTATTTCGATTGATGTCCGAATTGTTGATAAGAGTCTAAGCTATTTGATTCGGCTAGGCGACTGTTGAAAAGAGATTATAGAATTCAAGCATTCTTGTGTATTTACGCCAAACCAGATTGCTCTGGTGCGGATTTTGATGTTGAAAAGCTGTGGTGAACAACCCTATAAGGGAACATGTTTTCGGGGACAATGGTTCCGAGCGTAACGCATATAGTCGTTACAAAACACTACGTTGCGGCCCAATGTAGTGGTACAATAGGTTGGCCACCTAATGTACGCGTGGAGGGTGTTTTCAGTCTTTGTGATTGATAAACACTCTGGTTTGCAATGTGAAGAATTGTGTTGAAACATTAGTAAACCTGTGGAAAAGTTCACGGTCTTGTGACCCCTCAGCATATATTTGGAATCTGAGTTATTCATACTACTTCTCGATTATTGAAAAAAAAATCGTGGAAGATTCTTATTCTTCTTAAGGATGAATATAGTAAGTAGATGCTCCTTAGAAAGGAGAAAGTGATAGAATGCAATTGAGAAAGTTATAATAATAAAACTTCTGAAAAAAGAATGGATAAAATTATTCTAAAGAATATGTAATATTCGGAATAGCACCGAGTAGAGGAAGTTTCGGTGATTCCGAGGACGGAATCCTTATAAGGGGGAGAGGATGTAAGAACCCGGATTTTCAAAAATTATTAAATAAGGATTTAATAAATAAAATTCTTAAACCGTGAGATGGGTTCGAATAAAAAGATATATATGTGATATGAGGTATGTGGTATTATATTACATAGGGTAATATGGACTATGTAATATGTGTTTTTGTGATTAATGAATATATTATTAATATATATTTGTTATTTATTTTAGAGACGATTCAATTGAGGTAAAGGAAGTGGATAAATTCCTATCGATATTAAATAATTTATAGAATTATTTTATCATAGTAAGTTGGTGACATTAAATATCCTTAATGTATAATCACCATATTCTTGTGTATGTGTACTAATAACTCGTATGTTTATAATATAGGTTATTAATAGCACTTAAGCTATCCGTAAATAGGTTTGGATAGTGAAGCATGAGTTAGTTAAGGAATTTACTAATAAGAATAAATATTGGTTAATTTATGTTGAGAGTTATATTATGGAATAATATAATGTGAATATTGAACCTTAATTAACTAAGGTAATATGGACAAGGTTTAATTTACTTAAGTAAAGGAGTGAATTAATATATATGTTGAATATATGATTCTAATTAGTACCTTCTATATATTACTTAGAATGGTAATATGTGTGAAAGTCTAATGTACAAATAACGTTAATAGATATATATACGTTATTAAAGAGAAATGGAAATCATTATATCTTTAAATAAATATTTGAAGAAATTGTTTTGGGAACAATTTATAGAAAAGAAAGAGAAATAATTATTATAAAGGATATTAAAATAAATTCTAATATTGAGTTATTTTAATAAAGGAGAAATATTATTTTTGAATAATAATATTACCCTATATGTTTTTGGTATGATGTAATAAGTGTGATTAATTAATATGGTAAATACATTAAAACATATTTGCTATATATAAATAAATTGATGGAAATAAATTATTATAATAGAAAATAAACTTATTACCTATTTTCTATATATAATGTATGTACATGTGCCATACATGTAATTATTTTAGTAGATATTATATTAAGAATAATATCTTGAGACAATAAGTAAATTATTTTCTAACAATGAATATCTTTATTTGGAAAAAACATAATATTTTATGTTATGGCAAAATACATAATTCCTAATGTATTTTCAAGAAAGTTTATTAATGAAAGAAAACTAAGTTATTTCAATATATTAAATAACTTAAGTTATTATTTTATCGTAGATTTTATAATAATTAATAGAGTAAATATTAATTATTCTAGTGTAAAGGTTATACATATAATTGTTCAAGGTAGCTAAATAATTTAGCATTAAAGTGCATGTGTCACACAAACCTTATATTAAAAGAATATTAAAGTGTGATGGGAGTGATAATAAGCTTAAGGTAAGCTTGTGAGATATGCCTAGTGTGGCAAAGTGGTGGAATAAACATTCATTAAATAAATTAATGAATGAATAATTAATGAAATTAATTATTATTATTATGTGAATAAATTCCTATGTGCAATGATGTGTAATTATAAGTTATATAGTAGCTACATCTATATAATATGGAATGAAGTGTGACACTTCAAGAAAACTATATAATATAGGAAACTATATGATTAAGTGTAATAATAAAGTTACAATAATGGGGTGTGACACTACTCAATTAAAATATATTCGGTATTGTCAAATGTACATGGATTATATGATTGGGTGTATGTGTGACCCTATCATATCATATGGTAATAACATTAAGTTATTAGATATAAGCTTGCAAGTTAGTCCATGTGAGAGCAATAATGGTCAATTAAGTGGTTAGGGTACATGAATAGTGGTAGTTGGTGGGAGTTAGCCACCAACTTCCCTTTTGCCCTTTGGGTAATAACCATAGGAGAATAATAGCTTGATAATGAATAGATGCAATACATTGTTGTGTAGAGTTTGTTAATTCAATTACTACATTGTTGCTAAGAAAGCATATAATAAGAAATGTAATTACACCATGAGCATGTTATAAGGTGTAATGATGAGGAAGGACCATGAATAGTAGTAGTTGGTGGAGTTAGCCACCAACTCCTCTTTGACCATTGGGTATTACCCATAGGAGGGTAATAGATTGATTATAATAGAGAACATGTAAATTAGTAATGTAATAGTATTACATTATAAATATATTATAAGATGTGACATTGAGTATAATATTATTTTAGGAGATTATATTATTATAAGCTTGTGGACTATTAAGTACTAAGTTCACATAATTATGCCTTGTGTGGCATAAATAATGAAGTTAAATCAAGGGGATTTAATTGGAAGTATTAGAAGAGAATGAATGGTTGATATTAATTATCATTATAATATTTGAGTATATTTATGATAATAATTTTATGGAAAATGGTGGGATGATAGTACCCAACCATATTATATTTAGTCCAATTAGAATATTAGCTTAACCTATGTACATGAGGTACATGATTATATGTAGTAGTGTATATTTAAAATATGAGTGTACAATAAAATAATATATCATGGATATATTATAAATAATTATTGAATTAATAAAATTTAATAATAAAGGAAACAATGTAATGTGATAATACCCGATAGAATTATATCCAGTAAGATGAGATATATGGATGATATATGATACATTGTAATTAGAGATTTTATTTACAATTCATTCATAACCTAAGCTATATGTATGAATGTGTATATATGTATATATTATAACCTATGTGTTTATAAAATAAAATGTGATATAGCCTTGGTAAGTGGTGGACTATATAACATTAGTATGAGGTAATTGTAAGCAAGTTGCTGAGATTTAGTAGCATTGTCCCATATTAAGTGCCCACTTTCTCTTCCTTTTCTCATTCACGTGAAATACTCAAGGCTATTCTACTCCCTACCATCTCAAAATCAGCAATCTAGCTAGCAATGATCAATGGGGAGTGGGGATCAGGATGGGTTCTACCAACCATTCAACCACTCCACCTTAACCAACATACAAACCTTCAATCTCTTGGTTTGATTCAATGAAGGAATTCATTGACTGGTTCATAATTTTCCTATATATTTAGCTCTTCTCCTTCATGTTTCATTTGCTGAGAATTGTTTAAGTTGGAATTGAGAGCATATAGAGAGTGGATACTTGTATACATATCAGAAGAGGAAGTGAGAATTAATAATTTCATTGCAGAGGTATAATCTCCTCCATGTCTCTTGTTCTTTATTTTGTTTCTAAGAATTCTTAATTCTTGAAATTTAGTATGGAATTTATGATTTTATGAGCAAGTATTGATTGTTAGTTGTTATATAGACCTAGTAACATCTTAAAATACAATGTGGCATGTTTAGAATCAAGTTCGTGAAAGAATTTTTGAGGTTGGGCTAAGAAACTGCCGAAGCAGTAAAGCTTCTGGTTTGGAAACGGGGATGCGCGGACGCGCGGCCGCGCGTCTCCCTAGTACAAATGGGGCGCGGCCGCGCCCATCCGCAGAATCAGTTTCTGATTTCTGTTACAGGTTGTGTTATATGCTAGCATATGTTATCGCTTTAGACAAACATGAGGACATGTTTAACATGTATATATGGGTACATTAATCGAGCATGAACATGTTTTACTATGTTAGCAAGCATGGTTGATAAAAGTTATAGTTTTCAAAGTGAAATTAGAGTTTGTAAAATGAACTTTGATAAATACATACCATGTTTAAATTTTGACTTTTTAAGCATAATTATATGGTTTAGATATGCATGATATGTGAGTCGAAGGTATTGAGCATACACTAGAACACATTGTTTAAATTAAAAATGATTTCAAAAGACAAACTTAGAGTTTTTGGACATATATATATAGGATGTCCACATTCTGATCATTTGAGCATGTAAAAGTGGCTTATGTATGTGTTCTAATACGTGATAGTCATGTCTACGAGGTACTTTGCATATACTTAGTTACCTTTGTTGACTTAAAGCGATTTTTATGAAAAGTTTAGAATGTGTAAGATGATAGCATCAAACACGGAGTGAGTTATATTATGATCATACGAGCATGTATATTAGGATTCATTATGCCTATAGACATGTTGACATAAGCATCATGTGATGAAACATGGATTTCACCTATGCACGCATATTCGAGAAAATGAATTTCAAAAGCATAGACTATGTGATTAAGTATACATGTGTAGTATAAGCACGAGCATGCCTACTTAATGTGTGTGTATAATATATATCAGAATGCATGATATGTTAGGACCAAACTAAGTTTATCAAATCTAAGTTCTGGTTCTGGCAGGGAGTCGCGCGGCCGCGCCACTCCCAAGCTAAATTGCCGCGCGGCCGCGCCGTGTTGCAAAGCTGCCAAGAACAGTTTGTTAACTGTCTGGTCCTAAGTTATTTTCCTTAAGAACCCTAAGGACCGAAATAGAATGGTTTCTATAGAATAAGTATGAAGGTATGATGTTGTAACATCGTGGTTATCCTAAGATAGAGTGAAACGAAACCAAGATTAGAAAACGATATACGAATTGTTATTCTATTAAGAGCATATGAAATGTATGACTGATGGATGTAAATCCATGATTATATAACTGTGTAGGAATACACGAAGTGCATATAGCTTTAAGCAGTTAAGTCGTAGTTATTAAACTACGAATCAGGCAAGTCTTTCAGTTCCTATTTGATATATGAATTCAATAACTGTTAGTTGAATTATATTATGCTGTGATAATGTGAACTTATATATGAATTGTATATGAGATATAAATGAGATTGAAAGTTGATCTTTGATGATATACTTGTTATGTGAAAAGTAACATGCGTAGTAAATATAAATTGTTTATAAATGCATGAACTGAGTATAATGTTGTATGCTATGTGATGCATGAAAACTGTTAGAATTGCTGAGCTGTCGAGCTCACTCTTGCAAATAACCACTTTTGCAGGTGAAGGACTTACGATAAAGACTTCGTGCTTCTTGATTGATAAAGATAGATAGTATCGAATTGAAGAAGTACTATTTAGATTATTGCTTGAACCCTGTTTAGATTCTAGAAGTATTACTTGATAGTTGTTTACACTGTTTAATACAGGTTGTGTTGTAAAGATGTATTAGTTAATACATAGAGGATATCAAGTCGAGTTGTAAACGTTATACGATAACTCAAATATAATGAATCATATTTTATAATTGATTCAAGGGTTGTAATTGATTCAAGTTATGAAATCAATAAAAGATTTTATTCAAGGAGGATTGAAAAAGTTTAAATTATTCCGCGTTTTAGTAACATCGAACATGATGTAAAGATGATATCTTAGATATAAATAGAATTTATAATCTAAATTGTAATAAGTAAAGATGTATTCTTTTAGTAATGAATAAAAGATATAATAGTTTGGCGTTAGTAGTATCGTGACTGCACCGAATTTGAGGTTTCGAAGGAACGTGGATTTGGGGGCGTCACAGGTTGGTATCAAAGCTGTAGGTTATAAACCTTAGGTAAGTGTACCTTACACTATAACCTGAGAGAGTGAAAGATAAGATTAAAATATATCTAAATGAAGATTCAAAGAAGAATCTCGAAATATCTAGAGAATGAGAATCAGGAGTTTCCTAACTCCGGTAATGAAAATGTTAAGACGATGTCTATAATATGAATATGACAGGGATAGTGAGAATAAACTCAGATGGAGTTTGGTTGATAATAGGGAAAGAACCCTAAGGTATAGTGATGATCACGACATGATCAGATTGAACTGTAAAATGATAGATAGTTTGTAATGACTAAGTATGTATAGCTTGATGCTATAAGAGAATGTACTATGATATAGTACGAGATGAACTCATGAGGAGTTATATGTGATAAAACATAGAAAGCTCGTAACGAGCAAGTGATAAAGTAAGATAGATTTAAGTGTTGGACTTCCATTGAGGACTCATGTAACGGCTTAGTTGTACAAACCTTTGTATGGGCAGAAGTTTTGTGCTTGCACTGAGTACGTCACATTGATAATCGTTGGAATGTTAGTGTCGCGGTATCATTATACATATGGCGAAAAGGTGATTCTTTTCTCATATTTATTTTGATAGATAGAGATTTCTAAGATATAATTAGATAATACTAAGATTAGGTGCGAGTTATTAAGACTTATGCCTATGACGAGTTCGTGACTCATAATCATATGATGGGACCCCTCAGCGAATGGACGATTTTGGTCTGACTAGGATAAGTTCCTCAACCCATATGATCGTGGTAAGTTCCTGAACTTCCATGGTGTGGTAAGTTGGTGAACTGTACTGAGAATAGATATATTATATAAGAGTTTTGGAATAGTGAGCAGTGATGGTAGTAAGAGATTGAAGTGATGGAGAAATTTTGATTTTTCTAAATCTTCTAGCTACGCTAGATTTTCAAAATTTATTGACTTCGTGCTAGTGTTTGCACTTCGGTTTTCTTGAGAAAAACATTGGGTCGGGTGACTGAACCAATGAGTTTTAAAAACAACACCGTTATTCGTATGTCTAAGCTATTTGTTTCGGTTAAGACAAAAATAATTTGAAAATCTTTCAAAATGTATTTTGACCATATGCATCATTTGATATGATGTAGAATGGTAAACGATGGAGTCATCAATGCAATCGAACCTAGTGTAGGTTGTGATCGAAAGATCGTCAGCCCACTATGGTATGATGTAATATGACAAAGTCATAGAATGGCAGAATCCTCAACGTATTATTAAGTTGGTGCGGCATCATGACGTCATAAAATGGTTTTTGGTTTTTCTTTCGAATTATGAAAAGTGACTAAATTATTTCGATTGATGTCCGAATTGTTGATAAGAGTCTAAGCTATTTGATTCGGCTAGGCGACTGTTGAAAAGAGATTATAGAATTCAAGCATTCTTGTGTATTTACGCCAAACCAGATTGCTCTGGTGCGGATTTTGATGTTGAAAAGCTGTGGTGAACAACCCTATAAGGGAACATGTTTTCGGGGACAATGGTTCCGAGCGTAACGCATATAGTCGTTACAAAACACTACGTTGCGGCCCAATGTAGTGGTACAATAGGTTGGCCACCTAATGTACGCGTGGAGGGTGTTTTCAGTCTTTGTGATTGATAAACACTCTGGTTTGCAATGTGAAGAATTATGTTGAAACATTAGTAAACCTGTGGAAAAGTTCACGGTCTTGTGACCCCTCAGCATATATTTGGAATCTGAGTTATTCATACTACTTCTTGATTATTGAAAAAAAAATCGTGGAAGATTCTTATTCTTCTTAAGGATGAATATAGTAAGTAGATGCTCCTTAGAAAGGAGAAAGTGATAGAATGCAATTGCGAAAGTTATAATAATAAAACTTCTGAAAAAAGAATGGATAAAATTATTCTAAAGAATATGTAATATTCGGAATAGCACCGAGTAGAGGAAGTTTCGGTGATTCCGAGGACGGAATCCTTATAAGGGGGAGAGGATGTAAGAACCCGGATTTTCAAAAATTATTAAATAAGGATTTAATAAATAAAATTCTTAAACCGTGAGATGGGTTCGAATAAAAAGATATATATGTGATATGAGGTATGTGGTATTATATTACATAGGGTAATATGGACTATGTAATATGTGTTTTTGTGATTAATGAATATATTATTAATATATATTTGTTATTTATTTTAGAGACGATTCAATTGAGGTAAAGGAAGTGGATAAATTCCTATCGATATTAAATAATTTATAGAATTATTTTATCATAGTAAGTTGGTGACATTAAATATCCTTAATGTATAATCACCATATTCTTGTGTATGTGTACTAATAACTCGTATGTTTATAATATAGGTTATTAATAGCACTTAAGCTATCCGTAAATAGGTTTGGATAGTGAAGCATGAGTTAGTTAAGGAATTTACTAATAAGAATAAATATTGGTTAATTTATGTTGAGAGTTATATTATGGAATAATATAATGTGAATATTGAACCTTAATTAACTAAGGTAATATGGACAAGGTTTAATTTACTTAAGTAAAGGAGTGAATTAATATATATGTTGAATATATGATTCTAATTAGTACCTTCTATATATTACTTAGAATGGTAATATGTGTGAAAGTCTAATGTACAAATAACGTTAATAGATATATATACGTTATTAAAGAGAAATGGAAATCATTATATCTTTAAATAAATATTTGAAGAAATTGTTTTGGGAACAATTTATAGAAAAGAAAAAGAAATAATTATTATAAAGGATATTAAAATAAATTCTAATATTGAGTTATTTTAATAAAGGAGAAATATTATTTTTGAATAATAATATTACCCTATATATTTTTGGTATGATGTAATAAGTGTGATTAATTAATATGGTAAATACATTAAAACATATTTGCTATATATAAATAAATTGATGGAAATAAATTATTATAATAGAAAATAAACTTATTACCTATTTTCTATATATAATGTATGTACATGTGCCATACATGTAATTATTTTAGTAGATATTATATTAAGAATAATATCTTGAGACAATAAGTAAATTATTTTCTAACAATGAATATCTTTATTTGGAAAAAACATAATATTTTATGTTATGGCAAAATACATAATTCCTAATGTATTTTCAAGAAAGTTTATTAATGAAAGAAAACTAAGTTATTTCAATATATTAAATAACTTAAGTTATTATTTTATCGTAGATTTTATAATAATTAATAGAGTAAATATTAATTATTCTAGTGTAAAGGTTATACATATAATTGTTCAAGGTAGCTAAATAATTTAGCATTAAAGTGCATGTGTCACACAAACCTTATATTAAAAGAATATTAAAGTGTGATGGGAGTGATAATAAGCTTAAGGTAAGCTTGTGATATATGCCTAGTGTGGCAAAGTGGTGGAATAAACATTCATTAAATAAATTAATGAATGAATAATTAATGGAATTAATTATTATTATTATGTGAATAAATTCCTATGTGCAATGATGTGTAATTATAAGTTATATAGTAGCTACATCTATATAATATGGAATGAAGTGTGACACTTCAAGAAAACTATATAATATAGGAAACTATATGATTAAGTGTAATAATAAAGTTACAATAATGGGGTGTGACACTACTCAATTAAAATATATTCGGTATTGTCAAATGTACATGGATTATATGATTGGGTGTATGTGTGACCCTATCATATCATATGGTAATAACATTAAGTTATTAGATATAAGCTTGCAAGTTAGTCCATGTGAGAGCAATAATGGTCAATTAAGTGGTTAGGGTACATGAATAGTGGTAGTTGGTGGGAGTTAGCCACCAACTTCCCTTTTGCCCTTTGGGTAATAACCATAGGAGAATAATAGCTTGATAATGAATAGATGCAATACATTGTTGTGTAGAGTTTGTTAATTCAATTACTACATTGTTGCTAAGAAAGCATATAATAAGAAATGTAATTACACCATGAGCATGTTATAAGGTGTAATGATGAGGAAGGACCATGAATAGTAGTAGTTGGTGGAGTTAGCCACCAACTCCTCTTTGACCATTGGGTATTACCCATAGGAGGGTAATAGATTGATTATAATAGAGAACATGTAAATTAGTAATGTAATAGTATTACATTATAAATATATTATAAGATGTGACATTGAGTATAATATTATTTTAGGAGATTATATTATTATAAGCTTGTGGACTATTAAGTACTAAGTTCACATAATTATGCCTTGTGTGGCATAAATAATGAAGTTAAATCAAGGGGATTTAATTGGAAGTATTAGAAGAGAATGAATGGTTGATATTAATTATCATTATAATATTTGAGTATATTTATGATAATAATTTTATGGAAAATGGTGGGATGATAGTACCCAACCATATTATATTTAGTCCAATTAGAATATTAGCTTAACCTATGTACATGAGGTACATGATTATATGTAGTAGTGTATATGTAAAATATGAGTGTACAATAAAATAATATATCATGGATATATTATAAATAATTATTGAATTAATAAAATTTAATAATAAAGGAAACAATGTAATGTGATAATACCCGATAGAATTATATCCAGTAAGATGAGATATATATGGATGATATATGATACATTGTAATTAGAGATTTTATTTACAATTCATTCATAACCTAAGCTATATGTATGAATGTGTATATATGTATATATTATAACCTATGTGTTTATAAAATGAAATGTGATATAGCCTTGGTAAGTGGTGGACTATATAACATTAGTATGAGGTAATTGTAAGCAAGTTGCTGAGATTTAGTAGCATTGTCCCATATTAAGTGCCCACTTTCTCTTCCTTTTCTCATTCACGTGAAATACTCAAGGCTATTCTACTCCTTACCATCTCAAAATCAGCAATCTAGCTAGCAATGATCAATGGGGAGTGGGGATCATGATGGGTTCTACCAACCATTCAACCACTCCACCTTAACCAACATACAAACCTTCAATCTCTTGGTTTGATTCAATGAAGGAATTCATTGACTGGTTCATAATTTTCCTATATATTTAGCTCTTCTCCTTCATGTTTTATTTGCTGAGAATTGTTTAAGTTGGAATTGAGAGCATATAGAGAGTGGATACTTGTATACATATCAGAAGAGGAAGTGAGAATTAATAATTTCATTGCAGAGGTATAATCTCCTCCATGTCTCTTGTTCTTTATTTTGTTTCTAAGAATTCTTAATTCTTGAAATTTAGTATGGAATTTATGATTTTGTGAGCAAGTATTGATTGTTAGTTGTTATATAGACCTAGTAACATCTTAAAATACAATGTGGCATGTTTAGAATCAAGTTCGTGAAAGAATTTTTGAGGTTGGGCTAAGAAACTGCCGAAGCAGTAAAGCTTCTGGTTTGGAAACGGGACGCGCGGACGCGCGGCCGCGCGTCTCCCTAGTACAAATGGGGCGCGGCCGCGCCCATCTGCAGAATCAGTTTCTGATTTCTGTTACAGGTTCTGTTATATGCTAGCATATGTTATCGCTTTAGACAAACATGAGGACATGTTTAACATGTATATATGGGTACATTAATCGAGCATGAACATGTTTTACTATGTTAGCAAGCATGGTTGATAAAAGTTATAGTTTTCAAAGTGAAATTAGAGTTTGTAAAATGAACTTTGATAAATACATACCATGTTTAAATTTTGACTTTTTAAGCATAATTATATGGTTTAGATATGCATGATATGTGAGTCGAAGGTATTGAGCATACACTAGAACACATTGTTTAAATTAAAAATGATTTCAAAAGACAAACTTAGAGTTTTTGGACATATATATATAGGATGTCCACATTCTGATCATTTGAGCATGTAAAAGTGGCTTATGTATGTGTTCTAATACGTGATAGTCATGTCTACGAGGTACTTTGCATATACTTAGTTACCTTTGTTGACTTAAAGCGATTTTTATGAAAAGTTTAGAATGTGTAAGATGATAGCATCAAACACGGAGTGAGTTATATTATGATCATACGAGCATGTATATTAGGATTCATTATGCCTATAGACATGTTGACATAAGCATCATGTGATGAAACATGGATTTCACCTATGCACGCATATTCGAGAAAATGAATTTCAAAAGCATAGACTATGTGATTAAGTATACATGTGTAGTATAAGCACGAGCATGCCTACTTAATGTGTGTGTATAATATATATCAGAATGCATGATATGTTAGGACCAAACTAAGTTTATCAAATCTAAGTTCTGGTTCTGGCAGGGAGTCGCGCGGCCGCGCCACTCCCAAGCTAAATTGCCGCGCGGCCGCGCCGTGTTGCAGAGCTGCCAAGAACAGTTTGTTAACTGTCTGGTCCTAAGTTATTTTCCTTAAGAACCCTAAGGACCGAAATAGAATGGTTTCTATAGAATAAGTATGAAGGTATGATGTTCTAACATCGTGGTTATCCTAAGATAGAGTGAAACGAAACCAAGATTAGAAAACGATATACGAATTGTTATTCTATTAAGAGCATATGAAATGTATGACTGATGGATGTAAATCCATGATTATATAACTGTGTAGGAATACACGAAGTGCAGATAGCTTTAAGCAGTTAAGTCGTAGTTATTAAACTACGAATCAGGCAAGTCTTTCAGTTCCTATTTGATATATGAATTCAATAACTGTTAGTTGAATTATATTATGCTGTGATAATGTGAACTTATATATGAATTGTATATGAGATATAAATGAGATTGAAAGTTGATCTTTGATGATATACTTGTTATGTGAAAAGTAACATGCGTAGTAAATATAAATTGTTTATAAATACATGAACTGAGTATAATGTTGTATGCTATGTGATGCATGAAAACTGTTAGAATTGCTGAGCTGTCGAGCTCACTCTTGCAAATAACCACTTTTGCAGGTTAAGGACTTACGATAAAGACTTCGTGCTTCTTGATTGATAAAGATAGATAGTATCGAATTGAAGAAGTACTATTTAGATTATTGCTTGAACCCTGTTTAGATTCTAGAAGTATTACTTGATAGTTGTTTACACTGTTTAATACAGGTTGTGTTGTAAAGATGTATTAGTTAATACATAGAGGATATCAAGTCGAGTTGTAAACATTATACGATAACTCAAATATAATGAATCATATTTTATAATTGATTCAAGGGTTGTACTTTATTCAAGTTATGAAATCAATAAAAGATTTTATTCAAGGAGGATTGAAAAAGTTTAAATTATTCCGCGTTTTAGTAACATCGAACATGATGTAAAGATGAGATCTTGGATATAAATAGAATTTATATTCTAAATTGTAATAAGTAAAGATGTATTCTTATAGTAATGAATAAAAGATATAATAGTTTGGCGTTAGTAGTATCGTGACTGCACCGAATCCGAGGTTTCGAAGGAACGTGGATTTGGGGGCGTCACAACAGTCAAGAGCAAAGTAGAATAGTATAATATTGTTATGCATGGATAACTATTTAGTTATATTATGTAAACCTTTTTGATTGATAAAGATATGTATTCAGTTAAGGTTAATAAATCTGGGAAAATGTTATAGAATCATGTGAAATAAATAATATATGTTTATTAGTTCCGCATTAGATGATAGAATATGTATGATAATGAAGTACTGTAACGTACCGAATCCGAGGTTAGAGGACCCGGGTTTGGGGGCTTCACAATCTCTCTATCTGGCGGAAGTCCTGCTAAATCGTCCGTTAATACGCCCACAAACTCCCTAACCACCGATATCTCTTCTATCTTCGGGCTCTCCTTACGCGTATCTACTATGTAGGCTAGATATCCTACACAGTCCTTGCATCAAAAGTTTCTTGGCTCGCATAACCGTCAGACAACTCGCTTGTCTAGGTAATTTGCTACCATTGAACACTACCTTCGACGGAGTCGTAAGGTTTATCGACTTCTTCTGACAGTTGATTACGCCCCATGCTTGAACAACCAGTCCATACCCAATATGACATCGAATTCCCCAAGTTTTATCGGAATCAAATCTACCCTTAATTCCTGACCCTTAATGTCCAATCTACAATTCTTGTAAACAAACCTAACTGGAATAATCTCCCTATTCGCAATCTCTATGTTCAAGGGGTAAACTAATTCCTCTTTAGGTAAGTCTAAGGTCTTAGCAAAATCATCAGATATGAATGAACAAGTAGCACCCAAATCAAATAATACATATGAATTTATACTATTGACCAGAATAATACCTGCCACCACATCTTTTGACTGCACAGCGTCTTGCACCGTCATTTTGAATGTGCGGGCAGTGGGTCGAACGACTTTAAGTGGTCCAGCGATAGTCAGAGTGCTGCCGTTGCCATTTCCTCCATTCCCTGTTGACCCTGCCGCTGGCTTCTTTGGGCAATTACGAGCCATGTGATCCTTGGATCCACATGTGTAACAAGCTCCTTTCTTCAGGTTCGAGCAATTTGGTGAAATGTGGCCTTCCTGACCACAGATGTAGCACACCCGCTTCCCCTTCATGCACACTCCAATGTGATTCTTCTCTCATGTAGCACATGCTTAGAACTTCCACTTCTGCTGGCCTCCCTGCTGACTCCCAGCAGAGGTATTGTCGTTCCATTTCCTTTTCTTGTTTATAGCCCCGCTACCACTAGCCTTGTTCTCCGTCTCGTTCTTCTTCTTCTTGTCTTGATTGAATTTAGTCACGGCATCGCTCCCTCCTTCAGCGAGAATGGCCTTTTCCAGCACAACTGTAAACTTGTTTAGCTGGAACATGGAGACCTTGCTGTAGAGCCAGGGTTTCAGTCCCCGCTTAAACCTCCTCGCCTTCATAGCGTCAGTGCTGAGCTTGTAACTAACAAACTTGTCCAGCTTGTTGAATTTTGCGGCGTATTCCGACACTGTCATCTCTCCCTGCTTTAACTCTAGAAATTGGACCTCCATCTGGTCCTGCAAGCTCACGGGAAAGTACATTTCAAAAAACATCTCTTTAAAACGTTCCCACGGTATCACTCATTCACCCTCTCTGGTCTTATTGGCCTGCCACCAACAGCTAGCATCCGACTTTAATATGAAAGTCGCTAAAGCTGTCTTCTGGTCTTTGATAACCCTAGCCACGTCGAAGACCTTCTCCATCTCCATTACCGATGTCTGGGCATCTATCGGGTTTACCGATCCCTTGAACTCCGGCGGTGTAGGCACTCAAAATTTTGCTTTTGTCGTACTAACCCTGCAGGAGGGTAAAAGCATCATTTTACTTCGGAGACAACCCCGAAGTGGGGCAAAAGATCCTGGTCACCTAGGATATTACCCCAGAAATGTTGAAGAGGACTAATGAAGTCTGAACATACCGCAACCCGATCGAAGATCGATGAGCTGAGACAATGATCATCGGAAACCACCTCAGCAAACCTCGAACAACGTACCATCAAGAGATAAGCCTGCAGACTGATATCTGGACTTGGAAGGTATCTCGGCTACGAGTATCAACTTCCCGAACCCTAACTCAGTCGGACTCGGTCATATCTCGCTGCGTTCGTTAAATACGGTCCGAAAGATCAAACGGCAGACGTCAACATCTTGTTCGAATTAAGACCGAAAGAGCCATAACCAGGCCGGGGGGGCACCATGTATGCGGCTAGATGCATGTATGTGTGCGGCTTCCCCGGACAGGTTATAACCCCCCACTTAGTTCATTTTAAAAGAAAGAAGAGATAGATAGAGAGAGAAGGACATTTCTAGAGAGAGAAAGGCTCGGGTTCGGCATCAACATAGCAACTTGAAGCTTATTTCTTCCATCTAGCATCTCATTGAAGCCATCTTAGTGTTCTTACTTCATCTCGGGAGTCAAAACGCTTGTTCACGCGTCCCCCAAGGTGAAATAACGCACTTCTAGCTTCGTTTTCTTTGTAAACTATGTTCAAATAATAGATTAATGAAGGATCTTGTTTGAATCTAGCTATATTTGTTGTATTATAAGCATATTGTGTAATAGTTGGTAGTTTTAATGTTTTTATCGATTATTTATTGCTTTAATACGTTGTATATAGCTTCGGAGACTAGATATACCTCAAGCTAAGCTTAAGCTAGTTCCCGAGAGGTTGTTAGCATGATGCTTCAACTCGGGAGCTAGAACGGCTTAGATCCGTGGTATATCTATGGATATATTTACTTGTAAATGGTCCCGGTTAACCCGTATAGCCCTAAATATATATTTAGAGGTGAAAGTGGGGCTGAATCGGCGTGAACGGTGATTTTAACCGATGAAATCACTTAGTAATGAAGCCGTGGACGTTATGTATATATGAAATGGTACAAATATTGTGAGCCTAGGAATCCCGATGTCGAGATCCCTAAACGGATCCAACTTGATTCCCACGATGGACCGATTTTTACGTTGTAAATGCTTTAAATACTGTAAATATCGTGTGCATGTAATATTTGTATCTTGATGATGAACTCGAGGGGTTAGTCTCGAGAGCTCGGATTCAAGACCCCGTGATAGTGAAAACCTTCATTACGGGAGCTCGGTTCATCGAGATGGCTTTTATACCCGATGATGATCCGAACCTTCTTAACGCTTTAGCATACATATCATCAAAATGATTTCTCAAAGAAAACCACAAAGAGCTTTTGATGAAAAATAAAGCGATTCGGGGTAGATCATATAATGAACGTAAAGAATAAAAGGAAATATCAAAGTCCTCGATTCCTAGTCGGGCAAAGGATTTGAAAACCTTACTTTTCAAAACCTCATTTTAATTTACATATCTTGTTAAAATTGAATCTTTTGCTAAATCAAATCCTTCGTACCTAGGCGCAAAAGAGGTACAACACTACTTTCAAGTCACCAAAAAGACTTAGAAACCAACTAATAAAGCTTTCAAAATCACACACACAAACACACACACACTTTTGCATAGAAAATCAATAAGATGCGATATCGTGCTTGCACGGGAGTCGGGGGGTGCCTAACACCTTCCCCCCCGCTTAACCTAGCCCCCGGATTCCACAAATCTCGGGTTTCAAGACCAAATCAAAGAGTCACTCATTGGACCATCTTGCGAAAAACTATTAAAACCCGAATAAGTTGGTACATCCATTTCCAAAATACCAACTGGCGACTCTGTCTCAATCGGTCCCATCAATAAAATCAATCTTTTAAAATCATCGACACATATGTCAGTACCGGTTTTCTATGAAATTCACCCTTTAAAATGGAACCCCAAAGACAAAGCAAAAGCGAAAGAGAAAAGAATTAAATAGGGAAATCGGGGCACTCCTTTCCAGTCCCACGGATAAGAGACGAGGGCAAACAACTCCAAAAGAGAAAAAAAAAGACCTCCTCCTTCAACAAAAGGGAGACCGAGGACTTGATTTTCTGCCCGGCATCCACAGGTGGCGACTCTGCTGGGGATCAAAGAGGGCTTAAGCCGCGATCAAACTTTTTGATTTTTGTTCTGCATATGCATTTGTGAGAATGATCTTTGTGTGTGTCAATCTTTTAGCATTTTGTATTAGTGCCACACACAATATATTAGTGCTTCGCACAATGTCATCATATTACATGCGGTGAGGACGTGAATGTATGTGAATGTATGTTGTGTGGTACCTCCATTAGGGGGCAATCCCGTCGGTTGTTTATTACTGGACTCCTATGGATGTTTCCATTGTGAGGCTCAGGAAAGGCAGCACTTAGATCCGATCCAATCGAAACATAGATGTTTTCATCAATTAGATTGCGAAGATCTGGGAACCAATTTCAAACATCCCGTGAGAGTAACCCTAAGATAGGTCAGCCTCTGATAAACCAAACGGGCGGTGTGCTTCTTCATGCCCCATTTAAATCTTTTGCGTATATAAATGACCGTTATCTTGAACTGTCATACATACATCTTTCACACCCTATCATCAATTTGACTAACTCGTTGTATTGCAGGAAAAGATTAAAACACCATTAAACTGATGCATAGCATATCATGCATCCCTATCCATCAGTATCCAGTCTAAACTAGATATCGGTTGTTGTGTAGATTGGTCCTAAAACATGATCTCCAGCCAAAAAGGCCCTTTCACCAGTCCAGATGGCTGAAGCAAGTTCATCAGAACCCATCCCAGTATCTCGAGATGAATTCGAGAGTTTAACAAGCAAATGGCTGAGATGATGACCCTGTTAAAAGAACAGTGCAAACTATCTCAGGAATCTAAACACAAGAGTTCGACTGAATCCTCTGTGCAAGGAGACATGAAAGTACCAGAAAAGGAAGGTGATACCTATACGTCCACACCTATATCTCCCCTCGATGTTAAAGTACCCAAGGAGGCCCCGATCCAGAAGATGACATGGGACATCACAAACCTCCGGGAGGACAAAGACACTGGAGATATTAGGATGAAAGTTAGACAGATGGAAGACGCTATCCGGTCTATGAAAGGGACGGGATCCCACGAGAGCATGAATTACTCGGATCTGTGTATTTTCCCAAAGGCGAGATACCCGGATAAGTTTTAAGTCTCCGAATTCGAGAAATACAACAGACTGGGAGACCCGTACACTCACTTGAAAGTCTACATAGGTGAACTTGGAACTTTCGCTAAGGATGAAAACCTCAGGATGCAGCTGTTTCAGAATAGCCTTATCGGTGAAGCCCGCACGTGGTACGCACAAATAGACAATTCCAAAGTCAGAGGTTGGGAAGATTTGGCCCATGCTTTCCTCAACCAATACAGTTTTCAATCCCAGATGGCACCTGATCGTTACCAGCTTACCAAAGTCAGAAAGCTGGGAAATGAATTGTTCAGAGAATACGCGCAGCGGTGGAGGCGAATGGCGGTCCAAGTCAACCCACCAATGTATGAGGGTGAGATAGTGACCACCTTCATTGATATACAAGAAGCCCCTTTCTATGAGAGAGTCCTCACCGGGTTAGGAAAATCCTTCTCTTAAATAATTAAACACGGGGAAATGGCAGAAATGGGTTTGAAGTCTGGAAAAATCAAAGACCTCGCTTCTTTGGAAGCCGTAGCCGAGCACATACAGTCGGGAAATTATGCAAGCGCTCTCAAGAGAGGATCAAAGAGGAAGGAAGAAGATGTCTCATTAGTATTGCAAGGACAATCTGCTAACAAGAGCCCTAACTCACCTATCTAGAGGCAGAACCTTCATCCAGTGAATTTTCAAAATCCTACAGCAATTAAAGTTGGGGAAAACAAGCGAAGAAGGATATTCACTCTTTTAGGAGACTCATTGGAAAACTTATTAGCCCTACTGATCGCCCAGAAGAAGATCGTTGAGCTCGCTCCACCTTCCGATCCAAATGGAAGGCAATTCGATTCCAGCAAGAAGTGCGCCTACCATTCCAACTCACCGGGGCATTATACTTAGGAGTGTTGGACTCTGAAGCAAAAAATTCAAAACTTGATTGACAGCGGGGAGATTATAGTCAAAGCGCCCGAACAGCCAAATGTCAACAGCAACCCTCTGCCTCAGCATGCATAGGAAGGAGTCAACATGATCAGTGCCAGAAGCAGGGAAAACCGTAAATACCTGAGGAAGATGGGAGAGTTACCCTCGGCACATGACCCTGCAATATGGGAATAACCTGAAGAAAATTACGGGGTAGAACAAGAATTGGCTTCAATCAGAGCGCAAGTGGATCAGCTAGCTGAACCAACACCAGTTGGCCCGACAGCTCATCGACCAGGTCTTATCAAAGCCAAATGATGTCATATCTGTCCAAGATGTTTCCACCTCCAGAAGGGATCGGATCCATTACCCAGAGCAGAATAAATGGACTGAAAAGATGGCTCGAGAAGCTAGATTGCAGAGCTGTCGAGATTTTGCCGTCAAACGGAAATTCACCCCGTTGAGGCAATCCAGGGAGGAGATTATTTGTACCTTGATCGAGGAGGGGAAAATTATAGAATTTCTGCCACCACCAGATACGAGAGCGAAGTGTTTCGATCCTTCCACATCCTGCCTTTACCATTCTAATGCTCCTGGACATGCCACGGAAGAATGTTGGGCTCTGCGACATCTAATCCAGAACTTGATTGAATCCGGAGAGCTAATAAACAAAGCTGAGATCTTCCTTGAGGAAGAAATATACTACCCTCGGGGACCGAGGAACGTATAAGGTATGATAGCCATTATCCTTTGCATGGAAGGGATATACAGCGGACCCATAACCATCCAAGGGGTACCTGAGCAGAGAAATAAAGCCACTCTCAAGATACCAGCGCCTAAACCACTGATGTTGGCCTCTTGGCCACAACTCCCAATTCTCAGCCTAAAGAAGGTACCGTGGAATTACGGAGAAGGGATAAAGTTGGCATCTGACTGTACCGCCATCATACCTAGGGAGAATACATGTTACCTCCCGGGGCGTTTAGCAAAACCAACAACCAAGGTATTAGGGAAGGTATCTACTGGAAAGATCACAGAGTTCCTCCACAAAATGGGGCACGATGAAGCCAGGACGGTGAGGCAATTGGAAGCTGAACCCTATCAAATTTCTATCCTAGATTTGGTATTAGAATCTGTCGACCATCGTCAAATTCTGATCCAAGTATTAGATAAAGCATACTTACCCAAGACTATCGATACTGAGAAATTCCAGCACTTGATCAGCCATGTACTGGACAGTAACGTGATATCCTTCACTGACGATGATATACCAGCCGAAGGAACTGGGCATCACAAACCATTACATATCGCTGTCGTTTCATCAGGATACGTGGTAGGTGGCGTGCTGATCGACGGAGGGTCGTCTTTAAACATCTGTCCACAAGATACTCTAGAGAAGATGAAGATCAACCCAAAATGAATTTGGGACAGCCATATCGTGGCATGGGCTTTCGATGGATCAAGAAGGGATACCGTGGGGGAGATTGAACTTCCTGTGGAGATTGGCCCTTTCACTTTCAACATACCTTTTCAGATCCTGAAGATCACTACCGGGTAGAATTTGTTATTAGGACGACCATAGATCCATATGTCTGGCGCCGTCCCTTCAACTCTTCATCAACAACTGAAATATATCGTCAACGGCAATCTGGTGACTGTCAGTGCAGAACCTAATTATCCTATTCATGACCTGGGAGATATGACCCTGATCGGTGTGAATGAAGAGGGAGTCCGCTAGTTTTCAAGCCTTTAAAATCAATAATCTACGATATAACTCTATGGGTGCTCCGGTCTTAATTCCCCAGATATCTACAGAGGTGATGGCAGTTGGCCAAGAGATGTTGTCCCGAGGACATCGACTAGGCCGAGGATTGAGACGAATGGCCAAGGAATCAGGAACCCAATCCGTATACCCACGTAGTTGGGAAAGGCTGGACTCGGATACCATGGTGGATCCAAGCATCAGAATCCTCACAGGTGTCAACCAGTTAATCAGTTAATTCACCTCAAGCCAAATCTGGGTGAAATCGAATCTAAAGAGCCACTCAAGAAGATCCCCCTCATGATTTCAAACCTTCTGATTCCTAAAGTCAATCAAAGAGAACATCAGACGGACGGGGATGAAAAGCCTCTCAAGGATGCGGTCCAGAAGGCCAAAGACCAAAAGTTTATGGAAGAGATCCAATTGCAATTCGTGAGCAATTTTTACCTCTCTGAAGAGGACCTGAAGAAGTTCGACGGGGCAGATCTGTCAAGTGATTAACCTAACCTCCCGACACTTAACTAGGGAAATGTAAACATCCCAAGCAGTGATCCAGGGATCGGTTCCAAACCAGTTATGGCCATCTTGGAAGACTGCGACTCCAGTAGCGCGTCTATCTCAACGACTTCCTAGGAACTGTAGACCAGCAAGTGGACGACCACTCCACAGATCGTCCAAAAAGGGTAAAAACCGAGAAGCGACCGCTGACAGGGAGCTCCACCTTTATCTATATTTATGTCTATTTTATTTCATCTGTAGTTTGTTATTGCCAGTTGTCATATTAACTGATGAATCTTTTTGTAATTGACGACTACTTGTATATATTTAGCAATCAAGTTTTTGTATCAGGTTTCCAAATTTGCATGTATCTAGCCACGTCCATGGTTTGTAGAATTTGAGTAATGATTACGATTTCGACATAGAATTGGTGTAAGACCCCAACTTTTATGAATAAAGATTTAATTTTCTTTATATATTATTTCGAAATAGTAAGGTGTTGATTTGATAAATATGAAAGTTATGGGTAAAATGTGCAAACATTTTTAAAATGAGCAAGTGGTTATAAAATATTCTTTTTGTCGGGGAATATTCGTTTGGCCGTGGAATATTCTTGTTGTCGGGGAATATTCGTACGACGGCGCAGCTATTTGTGGGCCCCCACAACGGAATAACTGTCGGATATAGAAAGCGACAGAAATAACTTTTTTACAAGATAACGACGTAGTTGTTACCGTTAGTACTGTTGAAATACCCGGTGGTTAAAATACAGTACGCGGTGTTGCGCAGTAGCACACGGTATTGCACAGTATTTCGAATTATTGAGTCTTACGTGAGAAGGAACCTACTCAATTATTGTTACAGTATTTACTGTTCAATATTTTATATTATTGACTCAATAATTGCTACGTTGATATTTTATATTATTGACTCAATAATTACTGCATTGATATTTTATTGACTCAATAATTGCTACGTTGCTATTTTTTATGATTGATTCAATAATGGCTACAGTTGATATTTTGTAGTATTGATTCAATAATTGTCGTTGCACAGTATTTCACGTTATCAACTCAATAATTCATATTATTTGAATAATATTATTAGATAGCATTATTGACAATGTCTAAGGAAGTTCTGTCTAGGAGGGGTTATTTAATTGCGCGCCAGTAAGGAGAAGTTCTTATCGGAAGGCCCCCTCTTTCCTGGGAACGACCTGGTTGTTAATATTGTAGTTCTATAATATTATTTGTGAATAATTAATTATTGATTTATATGATAAGGAAATATTTATTTTGTGGATATTAAAGAAGGAATTGGCGCTGATGAGTTTTTATCAATATTTTGGTGTGAGAAATCATCTGTTTATGGATTTCGGATAATTTATGTTTGGAATTTGGAAAAACTTTCTTCTGCAAAGTTGTAGAGAATTAAATTTCCTATGGAAGGACATAGAATTTGTATTTTTTCTGACAAAGGAGCTATTTGTTATGAATTATTGAAGTTTCGGAAAATATTTTTTTTTTTATGGGCGGGCCCCACTTTTGTTGGAAAATAATTTAGCCGCCAGGCGGCGAAAATTTAGAAAAAATATATATTATTTTATTCATTTAGTCTCCTTTGGCATCCTAAGCTTTTCCTATAAATAGGGTGCTTAGGTTAGAATTGAAAATCACACCAGAATCATAAGTTTTCTCTCTCTATAATATCGAGCGTATTTTTGTGAGTATTTCAATACTTTGAGTATTACTATTCAGTACAAGCTTTCGTCGGTATCATATCCGATATTCCAGTCAGAGATACTGTTCTTTTGAGGTAAGGGATGTTATTTCTTTCGTAAATGATGTTATTCTTCTCAATATCATTATACAGAAATATTGTCATGGATTTTATGTTGAAATTCTTACTTTTTCCGTCGGGGTTACTATTCACGTATACGGCACTATTCACGTATACGGCACTATTCACGGAAAAATTAAATTTTCTTCTATTTGTCCAAATTGCTTGTTAAGGTTACTATCTTTGATTGTATCCAAGTTTTGAGCTCTATTCTTAAGTTTTGCTCCATAATTGATTATTACGAGGTATTTTTGAATTGGATATACTAAAATACGAATCCTTAGTCTTTGTCTTTTATCTCACTGGATTCGTTTTTGTTTAAAATGTTTTTCATCATTCTCAGTCCTAAAAGGTGATGTAACTGAATATCTTTGGCCTGTAGAGCAAAGATGAATGATTACTTGATGAATATCTTTGGCCTGTAGAGCAAAGATGAATGATTACCTGATGAATATCTTTGGCCGTAGTGCAAAGATGACAGGTGTTGAGATGAACATGACCACTGATGATACAAATGAATATCTTTGGCCTGTAGTGCAAAGATGAATATTTGATTCGAGATGTATATTGATTGATGTTACAGGGATAAAATATTGATGATGAACGGTTATTTCCGCTGCGAATATTGATCTAAAACATGTTGTCAATAATATTTTATCTGAACTGTTGAAGGCTAACGATAATTTATTTTCCATTATCTTAGTCATAATATTCTTTACTGAGCTAGTTGAGCTCACCCTTTTCATCTGTTGTCCTCTTCAGGAAATGAGAATGTTGCGGGGACTAGTCGGGGGACAGAGTGATGGTCCGAGTTAGAGCAGCAGTAGTCCTCACTATTTCTGATAAATAGTGTGATAATAATTGTAATGAGGACTTAGTTTGAATCTTAATATTTTCTACATATTTGTATTGAGACTCAAAGTTGTGTGGTCGTATTTTGCACGACCGTATGATATAAAGTTTGTATTTGAATTCTGTACCATGTATTTGGCGACTCAGAATGGGTTGGGTTGAATGGACCTATTCTGGGGGCGTCACAGTTGGTATCAGAGCTTAGGGATATGATCTCTGGCGGAGATCGGGGAATAGAACTAGGAGGGGAGAGACGAGTAAATCCTTCGCTAGTGTGTCCTACCTAAGCTTATGTGGTATTTAATTGGTCAGTCGGAGCATAGGGTTAATATGTGATATGTTGACTTGTTTAATTAACCCTTGTTTTATGGCAGTATTTGAGAATGGCAGCTGAGAATGTTAACAACGAAGTGAATGAGACCGTGGAGACACCTTTAATCGTTAACCAGGAGAACGTGCAACAAGAAGGCAATGTTCATCCTGAAAATAACGCTGGTCAGACGATAAACGATGAGATGTTTAGAAGTTTTTTGCAGTTCATGCAAAATCAGACGAGGGAGACTCGTGTGCAACATACAGGTGGAGATAATAACAACACGCGAGCTGTCACTGCCAAGCAGTTCAAAGAATTAGGACCACCAGAGTTTCTGGGAAAGCCAGATCCGATCAAGGCGGAGACGTGGATTAAACAAATTACCAAGATATTTGATGTCTTGGGATGTACAGAGGAACAGAAGGTTCCATTCGCCACGTTTATGTTCCGTGGAGAGGCAGATTACTGGTGGGAATCCGTGAAGCGTACCCAGCCTGCCGCACTCCAGATGTCTTGGGAAGCGTTCCAGAAACTGTTTAATGACAAGTACTTTCCTGAAAGTATTCGTCATATGAAGGAAGTAGAGTTTATCAGACTCGAGCAAAACAACATGACGGTATCCCAGTACGAGGCTAAGTTCGCGGAGCTATCCAGGTTTGCACCTCATTTGGTGGAGAATGAGGAACGTATGACGCGGATGTTTCTAAGAGGTTTGAAACCCAAAATACGTCAATACCTCATTTCTCATAAATTTTCTCTATATTCAGATGTAGTGAACAGGGCCCAGTTGTTAGAACGAGATAATGATCATGTTCAACCGAGGGACCACAACCAAGGTCGTACCGGTGGCAGCAGTCATCGGAGCAATGACAACCAGCGAGGAGGAAAGTATGACAGAAGCGGTAACCACTCCGGTGGTTATCGTGGCCATGATAGTAGAAGAAGCGAATCGGGAGGAGATTTCAAAAAGAGAAGGTATAACAATGAGAACGCGAAGATGTCAACATCAGCACCAGCATCAACTGTTTCGAGGGGAGGAGAACGACCACCGGTCGTATGCTTTAAATGCGGGAAAGAGGGACATATCAGCCCAAACTGCCCACAACAGTTCAAAGGATGCTATAACTATGGAAAAGAAGGACATATAGCTCGAGATTGTCCTGTTGCGAAACCAAATTCAGCGGGGGTGGTGATTCCAAAGGCGGTTGCAGACAAGTCAAAGTCGGTGATTCCTGGAAGAGCGTTTATCGTGACAGCCCAAAACGCGAGGAATCCACACGAGGTGATTACGGGTAAGCTGATCATAAACTCTTGCGAAGTTTATACCTTGTTAGATACCGGTGCTACCCATTCCTTTATTTCACCTGCTTGTGCTCAACGTTTGAACTTGACTTCTGATAAATTAGACTTTGACTTATCTGTTGAAACTCCGTTAGGAGAAACCTTTGTTACATCTACAGTTTACAAATCTTGCTTGATTCAGATTGGTACCCTTACCTTACCTGTTGATCTTATATCTTTGAAAATACTTGCATTTGACGTGATTTTAGGAATTGACTGGTTAACCACTTACCATGCCAAAATTGATTGTTTTCGTAAGGTTGTTAGTTTTTATATTCCTAATCAACCTGTTGTGCGAATCCAAATCACCAAACCACTAAAATCAGTCAATATCATTTCAAGTCATAAAGCTATTCGTTTATTGAAAAACGGATGTCAAGCTTTCTTAGCTCATGTCACTGATCTAAATCAGAATACATCAGATTTGAATGATATTTCCGTTGTTAATGAGTTTCCTGATGTATTTCCCGAAGAACTTCCCGGTCTACCCCCAGAACGTGAAGTTGAATTCTTTATTGACCTTGAGCCCGGTACAAAGCCCATTTCTAAAACCCCATATCGAATGGCTCCTATTAAACTTCAGGAGTTAAAGGTCCAATTACAAGAGTTGTTAGATATCAGTTTTATTCGTCCTAGTACGTCTCCTTGGGGTGCTCCTGTTTTATTCGTAAAGAAGAAAGACGGGAGTATGCGACTTTGCATTGACTATCGGGAGTTGAACCATGTCACCATCAAGAATAGGTATCCGTTACCTCGTATTGATGACCTGTTCGACCAGTTGCAAGGAGCGCAATTCTTTTCAAAGATCGATCTTTGTTCTGGATATCATCAGTTGAAGATTAAAACTGAGGATATTCCAAAGACTGCTTTCAGAACACGGTACGGGCATTATGAGTTCTTAGTCATGTCTTTTGGATTGACTAATGCTCCTGCTGCTTTCATGGATATGATGAACCGTGTATTTAAGGAGTATTTAGATCAATTCGTTGTTGTCTTTATTGATGACATTCTCATCTATTCTAAAAGCCGTGAAGATTATGAACACCATTTGAAGTTGGTACTTCAAAAGCTTCGTGAGAACAAACTATATGCTAAGCTGAAGAAATGCGAGTTTTGGCTTGAGGAAGTAGCATTCCTTGGGCACTGTGGTATCGAAACGTGGAGTATCTGTGGACCCGGCGAAGATTGAAGCAATACAAAGCTGGGAGCAACCTAAGTCGGTGACCGAAGTACGAAGCTTTCTGGGCTTAGCTGGTTATTATCGGAGGTTCGTAGAGGGATTTTCTCGAATCGCTACTCCATTAACTCAGTTGACTCGGAAAGATACAAAATTCATTTGGAGCGAGGAATGCGAGAAGAGCTTCCAAGAGCTCAAGAGGAGAGTTATTTCGGCACCTGTTCTGACAATACCATCTGGTTCGGATGGATTTGTTATTTACAGCGATGCTTCGGGCAAAGGGTTAGGATGTGTTCTCATGCAACATGGGAAAGTTATAGCCTATGCCTCGCGACAACTCAAAGAATATGAGAGGAATTATCCTACTCATGATCTAGAGTTGGCAGCAGTCGTATTCGCATTGAAGATCTGGAGACATTACTTGTACGGAGAGAAAGTGGAGATTTATACGGATCATAAGAGCCTTAAATATTTCTTCACTCAGAAGGAACTCAACATGCGGCAACGACGTTGGCTTGAGTTGTTGAAAGATTACGATCATACCATCCAATACCATCCTGGAAAAGAGAACGTGGTAGCTGACGCGTTGAGTAGAAGATCATATGTGGGAACGAGTGCGATGATGTCAAGTATACGCGTAGAACCAGCTTTGATTGATAAAGTTAAAACTGCTCAAGCTACGGATGCGAAGCTGATGAAGATGAAGAAGAAGGTGCAAGAAGGTGCAATTCCAGAAGCGAGAATCGATGAAGAGGGAATACTTCGAGTCAACTCCAGACTTTGTGTTCCTAACGATTTCGACTTAAAGTATAGAATCATGATGGAGGCACACAGCACACCGTTTGCAATCCATCCTGGGAGTACTAAAATGTATCGTGATCTTCGACATACATTTTGGTGGGGCAATATGAAGAGAGAGATCGCGGAGTTCATCTCGAGATGTTTAACTTGTCAACGTGTAAAGGCGGAGCATCAAGTGCCGAAGGGTCCATTGCAACCACTGGAGATTCTGAAATGGAAGTGGGAACACATTACGATGGATTTCGTTACGGGTCTTCCCAAGGTTTCTCAAGGCTTAGATGCGATTTGGGTTATTGTTGATAAATTAACCAAGTCTGCTCAATTCTTACCGATACGAGAGACTTATTCCCTTGAACGTCTTGCTCATATGTACGTGAATGAGATTGTGAGATTGCATGGCATGCCAGTATCCATAGTTTCGGATCGTGATCCCAGATTTACTTCACGATTTTGGATCAGTTTGCAGAAAGCTATGGGCACGAATTTACGATTCAGTTCGTCTTATCATCCTCAAACAGACGGACAATCGGAAAGGACTATCCAAACTCTTGAAGATCTATTGAGACTCTGTGTTCTAGACTTCAAAGGGAGTTGGGATAAGTACTTACCATTGGTGGAATTCTCCTACAACAACAGTTATCAGGCAAGTATAGGCGTAGCTCCATTCGAAGCGTTGTATGGGAGAAAGTGTCGTTCTCCAGTATGTTGGGATGAGGTGGGTGAAACAACATTATTGGGACCAGAGTTAGTACGTATGACTACAGAAAAGATCCAAATAATCCGACAACGTATACAGACGGCACAGGATCGACAAAAGAGTTATGCAGATCTTCATCGAAAGGACGTGGAATTTAATGTTGGAGACCATGTGTTATTACGTGTTGCTCCATGGAAAGGAGTTACAAGGTTTGGGAAGAGAGGAAAGCTCAACCCACGATTCATTGGTCCATTTGAGATTCTTGACCGAGTAGGAAATGTGGCCTATAGACTTGCTTTACCTCCAAGCATGTCTCGTGTTCATAACGTGTTTCATATATCCGTGTTACGTAAATATGTGAAGGATCCAAACCGCATTATTGAGTTAGAACCAGACGAGATAGCTGAAGATTTAACGTACGAGGAGGTACCTGTCAAGATCTTGGATAGGAAGGAGCATGTCCTACGCTCGAAAATTATACCTCAAGTTAAAGTTTTGTGGAGAAACCAGGCTATTGAGGAAATGACCTGGGAGTTGGAATCGGAAATGAAAGCGAGGTATCCTCACCTTTTCGACATACCAGGTACGTACGTCAATTTCGAGGACGAAATTTCATAAGGAGGGGAGGTTGTAAGACCCCAACTTTTATGAATAAAGATTTAATTTTCTTTATATATTATTTCGAAATAGTAAGGTGTTGATTTGATAAATATGAAAGTTATGGGTAAAATGTGCAAACATTTTTAAAATGAGCAAGTGGTTATAAAATATTCTTGTTGTCGGGGAATATTCGTTTGGTCGTGGAATATTCTTGTTGTCGGGGAATATTCGTACGACGGCGCAGCTATTTGTGGGCCCCCACAACAGAATAACTGTCGGATATAGAAAGCGACAGAAATAACTTTTTTACAAGATAACGGCGTAGTTGTTACCGTTAGTACTGTTGAAATACCCGGTGGTTAAAATACAGTACGCGGTGTTGCGCAGTAGCACACGGTATTGCACAGTATTTCGAATTATTGAGTCTTACGTGAGAAGGAACCTACTCAATTATTGTTACAGTATTTACTGTTCAATATTTTATATTATTGACTCAATAATTGCTACGTTGATATTTTATATTATTGACTTAATAATTGCTACATTGATATTTTATTGACTCAATAATTGTTACGTTGCTATTTTTTATGATTGATTCAATAATGGCTACAGTTGATATTTTGTAGTATTGATTCAATAATTGTTGTTGCACAGTATTTCACGTTATCAACTAAATAATTCATATTATTTGAATAATATTATTAGATAGCATTATTGATAATGTCTAAGGAAGTTCTGTCTAGGAGGGGTTATTTAATTGCGCGCTAGTAAGGAGAAGTTCTTATCGGAAGGCCCCCTCTGTCCTGGGAACGACCTGGTTGTTAATATTGTAGTTCTATAATATTATTTGTGAATAATTAATTATTGATTTATATGATAAGGAAATATTTATTTTGTGGATATTAAAGAAGGAATTGGTGCTGATGAGTTTTTATCAATATTTTGGTGTGAGAAATCATCTGTTTATGGATTTCGGATAATTTATGTTTGGAATTTGGAAAAACTTTCTTCTGCAAAGTTGTAGAGAATTAAATTTCCTATGGAAGGACATAGAATTTGTATTTTTCTGACAAAGGAGCTATTTGTTATGAATTATTGAAGTTTCGGAAAATATATTTTTTTTTATGGGCGGGCCCCACTTTTGTTGGAAAAAAATTTAGCCTCCAGGCGGCGGAAATTTTGAAAAAATATATATTATTTTATTCATTTAGTCTCCTTTGGCATCCTAAGCTTTTCCTATAAATAGGGTGCTTAGGTTAGAATTGAAAATCACACCAGAATCATAAGTTTTCTCTCTCTATAATATCGAGCGTATTTTTGTGAGTATTTCAATACTTTGAGTATTACTATTCAGTACAAGCTTTCGTCGGTATTATATTCGATATTTCAGTCAGAGATACTGTTCTTTTGAGGTAAGGGATGTTATTTCTTTCGTAAATGATGTTATTCTTCTCAATATCATTATACAGAAATATTGTCATGGATTTTATGTTGAAATTCTTACTTTTTCCGTCGGGGTTACTATTCACGTATACGGCACTATTCACGGAAAAATTAAATTTTCTTCTATTTGTCCAAATTGCTTGTTAAGGTTACTATCTTTGAATGTATCCAAGTTTTGAGCTCTATTCTTAAATTTTGCTCCATAATTGATTAGTATGAGGTATTTTTGAATTGGATATACTAAAATACGAATCCTTAGTCTTTGTCTTTTATCTCACTGGATTCGTTTTTGTTTAAAATGTTTTTCATCATTCTCAGTCCTAAAAGGTGATGTAACTGAATATCTTTGGCCTGTAGAGCAAAGATGAATGATTACTTGATGAATATCTTTGGCCTGTAGAGCAAAGATGAATGATTACCTGATGAATATCTTTGGCCGTAGTGCAAAGATGACAGGTGTTGAGATGAACATAACCACTGATGATACAAATGAATATCTTTGGCCTGTAGTGCAAAGATGAATATTTGATTCGAGATGTATATTGATTGATGTTACAGGGATAAAATATTGATGATGAACGGTTATTTCCGCTGCGAATATTGATCTAAAACATGTTGTCAATAATATTTTATCTGAACTGTTGAAGGCTAACGATAATTTATTTTCCATTATCTTAGTCATAATATTCTTTACTGAGCTAGTTGAGCTCACCCTTTTCATCTGTTGTCCTCTTCAGGAAATGAGAATGTTGCGGGGACTAGTCGGGGGACAGAGTGATGGTCCGAGTTAGAGCAGTAGTAGTCCTCACTATTTCTGATAAATAGTGTGATAATAATTGTAATGAGGACTTAGTTTGAATCTTAATATTTTCTACATATTTGTATTGAGACTCACAGTTGTGTGGTCGTATTTTGCACGACCGTATGATATAAAGTTTGTATTTGAATTCTGTACCATGTATTTGGCGACTCAGAATGGGTTGGGTTGAATGGACCTATTCTGGGGGCGTCACAATTGGACTTTAACTTGATGGGAATCGAGCAGGAGGAAGGGGATGATGTCGAGGTGCCCGAGGAAATCAAAGCATGGGTCGAAGATAAACCTAAACCCGACGTCGATCAAACCACCACCATAAATATCGGAACCCCCAATGATCCCAAAGAAATACAGATCGGAACCAACCTTCCCTCTAACCAAGAAAAAGAAATAATCCAACTCTTAACCAAATTCAAGGATGTTTTTACCTGGTCTCATGAAGACAAGATAGGTCTATCCACTGACATCGTCGTCCATCGACTACCAATTAAAGAATGGTTCAAACCAGTCAAGCAAAAACTAAGACGGTTGAAACCTGTAATATCCGAGAGTATTATGTCTTTTAACAATTATCAATAAACGAATTTATGTGAAATTCTTGTGTGTTTTCTTTTATTAGATGTATCTGTGTTATACATACATATGTTATTTTATGATATGTGATGAGGAGTATTTAAATGGTTAGTTCAGTTTAATTCAACTATTTAAATTGGTTAAGTATGGAATTAATTCTATTAATTTCGTGGGATGGCTTTAAAGCATGATTTTGAGTTTGGAGCGGAATTTAGAGACACGGACTGCGTATTTGAGTCCGGAACGTCGAAATTAGTCAGGACAGACTATAACTACGAAAATGTGTCACAGTTGACTTTTAGGTCAAAGTCAATCGGTTGACTTTTCGGGTAAAAAGTCAACCACGAATTTTGGAGATGAATTTGACGAAACGGATAGTCCCATGACGTCCGGGACGTCGATTTTAGTAGGAGTCGATATGAGTATCGAAACGTTTAGCTACGGAGGGCAAAACGGTCAAATGGTTATTTAATTGATTAAAATAATATTTTAATAAGGGAATTGCAGCAGCTGATGGGGCCATGTGTCAGCCAAATTGGGACAAGGGGGGAGAGTATATACGTATATTCTAAATGATTAGGAAGGGAGTTATATTTTCTTCCTTAAAACCAAAGCTCTTTCATTTCTCTAACTCCCACCTTCTTCAATTCGGTTAATGGTGGCATGGGGTGTAACTGATGAATTGTGGAGATGGAAGGGCTGGAGCAAACAATGTATATTATGTGCTATATATATATTCCCAATCCAAGTCTCTTCTCCTTTTCACAAAAAGTTCTAATCGAGAGAGAAAAAAATATTGAGAGTTTGAGAGTGATACTAGGTTGTCTAAGAATTCTGGAGATTACAGAGGAGTTAGCAAGCAAGGAGTGAGGCTCTATCAGATTAAAACAAGAAGGAATTCGTCCAAGAGGTAAGCCATGAAACCTATTCTATGTTCTTAAGAAAATAGTGAAGAAAATGCATGTATAATTATGGTAAATAATTTGTTTTGACTGTGTGATGCTATCTTAGTGTTATTTACTGATATGGGGATATTGAGAATGAAAATTCTGGTCTAATCATGCTTCAAATACGTAGAGAATCAAAGAGTTCAAGTTTGCATGCTAAGTGTTCGATAAAATGCCTCATAGATGTCAATTTGTTCAAATCATGGTAACTTAGTGGGTTTGATTATTGTAACATGTGTATATATGTTAGTATATGTGATCTGGACAGTAGGAATCAACCTCATGCATGCTAGAATCAAAATCATGGTTTTTGTCAAAGGTGGGTTAACTTAGAATCTGGGACTTTTTGGGTTTTTCGGAGCCTTGGAATCATAGCTTCTGCGACTCGTTGGTTGTATGTGTTAATTTTGTAAAATACTATGTAGTATGATGTCTCACCTGACCAATTTTCAAAAGAAACGGAGTTAAAATGAGCAAGTTATGAATTTCGTAAGCAAGCTGTTGGTATAAAAATCTGCATAATTCTAGGAATTTCCAGAAATTTTCTAAGTCTGGAAGGCAGTCTGGCACGCTTATCTAGGCTGCTGGATCGAGGTCTTAACATGTTAGTTTCATGTATGTTGTATTTTTGTAAATTACTATGATGTATGGAGTGTATGGTGTCCAAATATCATGGTCATACAACCTGTAAACAAGTGGGAATTAAATTGCAAAGTGGGCTGCTCGAAAACAAAAATCAGGATTTGGGCCTGATGAGCAGCGCAGCTGCGCCTTTCATAAGGCTTATACCTGCGCAGCTGCGCCACACAAAGATGGATTCCGGGTTGGCCAGACAGCGCAGCTGCGCCGGTAACACGGCTTGAGGCTGCGCAGCTGCGCCGTACTGGGTCGGGTCGGGTCTGATCCGGGTCGGGTCGGGTCGGGCCGGATCAGAAAAATGTCAGAAATTTATTTTGCTCAGAATCTCATACTGAACCACTTTACTTATATGACGCAACATGTTATACGATCAAATTAGCTTGATGATAGCATACATGGTAGTTTAATAATAAAATTAAATAAAAGGAAATCCTTTACTTTCAAACTAGAGTTCGAGGACCTAATTGCTTAACGTGACATATGTGATTAGGTTACGTGAAGGACTAATTGATAGCTTAAACTGTAGAAGACGTATCAGGCAAGTTTCCTAGCCCTAATTTCTATTGGGTATTTATTCAATCCTTACTTATTTTATCTCAGTGAGGATAAGTATTGGACTTATGCTAGCTATTTATTCGTGCAAGTTCCTTTGTTGTGAAGTTATACAACTTCAATTATCTTGCAAGCTTATCGATGATTACTCAGTTATTATTCTAACAACTATGCTTATAAGTTTCATGTCATTATCGAACTGTTTCTAAGTATGTTTCCTGGCCTTTGTTTTCGGCTAGTTATTATTGATGAAAAATGATTTAATTCAAATCTTTCGAAGCTATTTAATGTTTACCAATCCAAATTGCTTTGGTGCGGTCTCGCATGAATACTAAGATGAACAACCCGAATAAATGGGCAAACAGATGTCGGGCATTTAGTCCCATTTATGCTTATGCAGTTTAAACTTTATACTTGTGCACAATGTAGGGTACGATAGGCTGATCACCTGGAGTACTTGCAGAGACCGTTTACAATCTATTTGATTGTTAAACCGTCTGATGGTTTTCGATGAAACAAAGCAATGTTCAGGGTATTTTACACCACTTAGTATGCTATTAAGAATTCTAAACTCTTATCTTTGATATTCTTGTTTAACACTTGATAATTCCTTTAATTGTTGAGATATGGTCATACAAATGTTTTTACTTGTGATGTATGTTTCCAAACTTCTTTATATACTTGCTGGGCAATTTGTGCTCATTCTTGCTTAAACCTTTCAGTTAAGGATGAGAAGGCTGAGGGCTCGGGCAAGGACAAGGGGAAGTCTAAGATGAAATGATGCTAGTTACCTTATGAAATAAGTTTATATTTCCGCATATGATGTAATGTAGCGATAAACGCTAAGTTTAAGTTTTGGTTTATTAAAGGTTGTAAAGACTTGGGATTTTATTTTGTACGTAATAGTTATAATATTATTATTATTATTGCTGGAGTTACTTAGATAGATGATGATGTATGTTGTATCGTGAGTACCATGTCTTGTAATCGATGTTACACGGATGTGGGGGCGTCACAGGTTGGTATCAAAGTCGTAGGTTATAAACTTTAGGTGGGGAACCTTAGACTATAACCTTAGGGAAGTTAGTGGAGGTAATAAGGAGATGAACTCACGTAGAGTTCTAAGTGTAGTGTCGAAGCTATTTTTCTAAAAACAAAATCAATATCTATTTTTAAAATACTAATTGAGTTCTTTGTCTTGATTGTAGGATGTCAGGAGAAGAGGAGGTTAGAGATATTCACGTAGTGAGTGAGCAGTTGGTGACAGCTGTACCTGAGCCTATAGCTGAGGCAGCAGCTGAGTCAGACCCAGAGGAGTATCCTGAAGAGGAAGAGGAGCCCGAGGAGGACTCCGAGGAAGCACCTGAGGATACTATATTGGATGAGTTGATGGATAGGATTACAGAATTGAATGACAAAGTCCATGAGTTGGAGGAGCTGTATCAGGGGGAGCAGCAGGCTGCAGCATTGCTTGGAGCATTGGTGCAACACCTGATAATTAGGAACGGGGATCTGGCTGACAAGCTGCGAACAGCAGGTCAGAAGGCGGACAGGCTGAAGTATGAGAAAGAAGCTATTAGGACCCACTTGGGACATACCATTAATGGGCTAGAGTTAAGGATTCAGAGTCTCCAAACTGACAAGCAGATCATTACCACATTCTGGGGAGATGAGAGGAGAGGCCGTGTTCAGGCCGAGAAGCTAACAGGCGAGTTAGAAGGAGAGGTAAGAGATAAGAAGGTTAGGATGGATAGAATGAAGTATGCGTTTAAGACAGCACATGGGAGGTTCCAGTATAGAGTGTATCACTTTCCACGTGAGGAGTACCAGTCTAGACATGCTATAAGCCGTGGGCTGGTGCTGGAAATAGCGGATGAAGAGCATGAAGACGCCATTAGGCGAGGTCTTTAGTTTGTTCGTGTTAAACTTTTACTAATAGCGTGTAGAACGCTTATCTATGAAATAAAACTTGGTTTCCAATGTTACTAAATGATGGTTAAAGTGATGTAAATGGCTTAATGCCATAAGATGATGAAATACCTTGGGTATTATGTTTATAAATAAATATGCTTTTATTTAAATATGTGATGTGATGATTAAGTTTTTATATGAATTATAAATATTGTAGGAATAAGTTATGGGATAATAACACTAAGTTTATTTAAACAGAGAGATGGCTAGAGGAAGACGTCGTCAACAAGTACCAGAAGGGTCAGGCGGTAATGGTGGGGGTCCACCAAACCCTATGCAACAGTTTGTAGACATGTTAGTTGGGGCATTACAGAATCGAACCCCGAATACCAATAACCCTCTAGCGGGCCAGGTGGCACACTTTAAAGACTTCAAGAGCGCGGGACCACCTGAGTTCAAAGGAACCACCGAACCTATCGAAGCCCAAACTTGGGTCAAGGAAATTGAAAAGGCGTTCGCTATTGCTAGCGTAGGAGATGATCAGAAAACAATCTTCGCCACTTACATGCTGAAGGGTGAAGCCAATTTCTGGTGGGAGGCAAACCAGATCAGGGCGGGAGAAGGTGTGATATCTTGGGAAGAGTTTAAGAAGATCTTCTTCGAAAACTATTTCCCTGCGAGTATGCAGAGTCGTATGGAGATGCGATTCTTGGAGCTGAAGCAAGAAGACATGACCGTACCCCAGTACGCCGCAAAGTTCAACGAACTGGCGAGGTTCGCGCCTCATCAGGTCGACACTGAGGAGAGGAAAACGAGGAGGTTTGAGCAGGGTCTCAAACCATGGTTATACAGTAGACTTTCGGTGTTGCAGACGAACAGCTTCGCGACTCTCCTGGAGAAGGCTATAATTGCTGAGGGCGGAAGTGAAGCCCTAATGAAGTTTTATAAGGAGAAAAAGAAGAAGAATGAAGGAGGGAATCGCGGGGAAGGTAGCAGCAGCAGTGGTGGAAACAAGAGGAAGTGGAACAACAACAACAACAATAACAATTTTAACTCGGGAAACTCTGGGGGAAAACCAGGTGAAGTAAAGAAGAGAACTGAGGCGTGTAAGGAGTGTGGGAGGAATCACTCGGGTGCATGTCTAAAAGGGAAGAATATCTGTTTTAATTGCGGGCAAGAGGGGCACATCTCTCCCAATTGCTCTGTACCAAAGAGGAATGGATGTTTCAATTGTGGAGCATTGGATCATCAGGCAAGGAATTGCCCAAAGAAGAATTCAGCAGGAGGAAATGGAGGAAGGGGACCAAGCGGTGGAAATCTCACAATTACTGGACCACCAACACAGAATCGACCAACAGCAAGGACTTTCAACATGACGGTTCAGGATGCAGTCGCATCCAAGGACGTGGTTTCAGGTATCATTCCGGTCAATGATATATCTGCTTACATATTATTTGATTCGGGTGCTACTTGTTCCTTCGTATCCCATGAATTCTCCCAACGATTAAACATACCCCAGGAAAAATTAGAATATCCTTTGAACATAGAAGTCGCTAATAAGGAAGTCATTCCCGTTAGCCATGTCTATAGGAATTGTGTTGTAGATATCAGGGGATATAAGTTGCCTGTGAATTTAATTCCGATTCAATTAGGGGAATTTGATGTAATTCTAGGAATGGATTGGTTATTTAACCATGGAGCGATGATAGATTGCCAGAAGAAGTGTATAAATCTTATGACTCCAAATTAGTCTAAGGTAGTATTCTACGGGGGTAAGTCGCCGAGACACTCGAGTTGTCTGACGATGTTGCAAGCGAGGAAGTTGCTAAGGAAGGGAAGTGTAGGATATTTGGCCCATATCGTCGATACACTGAAAATAGGTGTAGGAATGGGACAGATACCAGTAGTGAATGAATTTTTGGATGTATTTCCGGAAGAGTTACCAGGGCTTCCACCGGATAGAGAGGTCGAATTCGTTATAGATTTAGTACCGGGAACGGCCCCGATTTCGAAAGCCCCATACAGAATGGCACCGGCAGAGATGAAAGAGCTGATGGTACAGTTGTAGGAATTATTGGATAGAAAGTATATTTAACCGAGTGTGTCTCCTTGGGGAGCACCAGTTTTATTTGTGAAAAAGAAGGATGGATCGATGAGACTTTGTATCGACTATCGAGAGTTGAACAAAGTGACGATCAAGAACAAGTATCCATTACCTAGGATAGATGATCTGTTCGATCAGTTGAAGGGAGAGAAATATTTTTCCAAGATCGACTTGAGGACGGGATATCACCAATTGAGGGTGAGGAAGGAAGATGTTCCTAAGACAGCATTCAGGACTCGTTACGGTCACTACGAGTTCCTGGTGATGTCATTTGGATTAACGAACGCGCCGGCGGCATTTATGGACATGATGAATCGGGTATTCAAGCAATACCTAGATAAATTTGTGGTCGTGTTCATAGACGATATCCTGATCTATTCCAAGACTCAGGAGGATCATGCTGAACACTTAAGGTTGGTATTGGAGGCGTTGAGGAAGGATAAGTTATACGCAAAATTTTCAAAGTGCGAGTTTTGGTTGAAGAAAGTTCAATTTCTGGGTCACGTGATCGATAAGGACGGAATCTCTGTGGATCCAGCAAAGGTAGAAGCGGTGCAGAATTGGGAGCAACCAAAGACACCGACTGAAGTAAGAAGTTTCTTAGGACTGGCAGGCTATTATAGACGGTTTATCCAAGATTTTTCGAAGATAGCAGGAACTTTGACGAATTTAACAAAGAAGTCGGTCAAATTTGTCTGGACAGAGAAGTGTGAAGAAAGTTTTTGGGAACTTAAGAAAAGATTGAGTGAGGCACCGGTGTTGTCTTTACCAGACGATACAGGTGATTTCGTGATTTTCAGTGATGCGTCGCATAAAGGACTTGGCTGTGTGCTTATGCAACATGGTAAAGTTATTGCGTATGCATCACGTCAGTTGAAGGATTACGAGAAGGGATATCCTACCCATGACCTGGAATTGGCAGCGGTAGTATTTTCCCTAAAGATTTGGAGGCACTATTTATATGGTGTAAAGTGTGAAATATACACGGACCATAAAAGTCTGAAGTATATCTTCACGCAGAAGGAGTTGAATATGAGACAGAGAAGATGGTTGGAACTAATAAAGGATTATGATTGCGACATCTTATATCATCCGGGGAAAGCTAACGTGGTCGCAGATGCGCTAAGCAGAAAGGGCAGTGGCAGGTTGGCAATGCTAACGGCTCAAGAGGAGTTGATTAGGGAAATGGCCAGTTTGGAACTAGAGGTAAAGAGTCCGAGCGAGTCAGATGGGAAGTTGTTCGCAATGGAGGTTCGACCGACTCTATTGGACAAAATCAAGGAAGAACAAAGCAGCGATGAAGAATGCGAGAAGGTGAGGAAAAGAATTTCAGGTGGAGAGGAGCTTAAGTTCAATGTGGGTGGTGATGGATTATTAAGGTTTGAGAGGAGAATTTGGGTGCCAGCGGTAACTGAATTAAAGGAAGAAATCTTGCAGGAAGCCCATAGCTCAAGTTACTCAATTCACCCGGGAAGCACAAAAATGTATCAGGATCTTCGCCAACATTATTGGTGGCCCAATATGAAGAGAGAAGTGGCAGAGTGCGTCAGCAGATGTTTGACATGCCAGAGAGTTAAGGCGGAACATCAGAGACCGAGCGGGTTACTTCAACCATTAGAAATTCCGGAATGGAAATGGGAGCATATCACGATGGACTTCGTGGTAGGACTTCCAAACACACAGAAGGGTTACGATGCAGTTTGGGTAATCGTTGATCGATTGACCAAGTCAGCGCATTTCTTGCCAATCAAAATCAGATATACCTTGGATCAGTTGGCAAAGCTTTATATCAAGGAGATCGTTTCCAGGCACGGTGTACCTGTATCAATTGTGTCAGATCGCGATCCGCGGTTCACAGCTAATTTCTGGAAAAGCTTTCAAGAACGCATGGGAACGCAACTGAGGTTGAGCACCGCGTATCATCCTCAAACAGACGGGCAGAGCGAAAGAACTATTCAAACGTTAGAGGACATGCTGAGAGCATGTGTAATGGACTTCAAAGGAAGCTGGGATGACCACCTACCGTTAGTGGAATTTGCATACAACAACAGTTATCACGCGAGTATCGGGATGCCACCTTATGAAGCTTTATATGGAAGAAAATGTAGAACGCCATTGTGCTGGGATGAAGTGGGAGAACGTCAATTGCTAGGGCCGGAATTAGTGCAGCAAACTGCAGATGTGATCAAAACGATACGAGCGAGATTAGTGACAGCTCAGGATCGACAGAAGAAATATGCTGATCAACACCGGTAACAACGAGACTTCGACGTCGGCACTTATGTGTTTCTAAAGGTTTCACCTTGGAAAGGGAAAATGAGATTTGGGAAGAAGGGAAAACTTAGTCCCAGATTCATAGGACCCTTTGAAGTGTTAAGGCGAGTCGTTGAGGTAGCTTATGAAATAGCTTTACCTCAGGAGTTAGAACATATACACAACGTGTTCCACGTATCAGTGTTACGACCCTATAAACAGGATTACAAGCATATCATAGAGTATGAACCCATCCAATTTGAAAAGAACTTAACCTATGAAGAGGTTCCAGTACAGATAATTGATAGAAAAGAACAAGTGTTGAGGAATAAGATAATACCTTCTGTTAAGGTAGTATGGAGGAACCAAAACGCCGAAGAGGCTACGTGGGAACTCGAGGAGAAAATGATGAAAAATTATCCTAATCTTTTTGTTTGATGTGTAATGATTCCGGGGACGGAATCCTTATAAGGGAGGGTGAATGTAATATCTGAGAGTATTATGTCTTTTAACAATTATCAATAAACGAATTTATGTGAAATTCTTGTGTGTTTTCTTTTATTAGATGTATCTATGTTATACATACATGTGTTATTTTATGATATGTGATGAGGAGTATTTAAATGGTTAGTTCAGTTTAATTCAACTATTTAAATTGGTTAAGTATGGAATTAATTCTATTAATTTCGTGGGATGGCTTTAAAGCATGATTTTGAGTTTGGAGCGGAATTTAGAGACGCGGACTGCGTATTTGAGTCCGGAACGTCGAAATTAGTCAGGACAGACTATAACTACGAAAATGTGTCACAGTTGACTTTTTGGTCAAAGTCAATCGGTTGACTTTTCGGGTAAAAAGTCAACCACGAATTTTGGAGATGAATTTGACGAAACGGATAGTCCCATGACGTCCGGGACGTTGATTTTAGTAGGAGTCGATATGAGTATCGAAACGTTTAGCTACGGAGGGCAAAACGGTCAAATGGTTATTTAATTGATTAAAATAATATTTTAATAAGGGAATTGCAGCAGCTGATGGGGCCATGTGTCAGCTAAATTGGGACAAGGGGGGAGAGTATATACGTATATTCTAAATGATTAGGAAGGGAGTTATATTTTCTTCCTTAAAACCAAAGCTCTTTCATTTCTGTAACTCCCACCTTCTTCAATTCGGTTAATGGTGGCATGGGGTGTAACTGATGAATTGTGGAGATGGAAGGGCTGGAGCAAACAATGTATATTATGTGCTATATATATTCCCAATCCAAGTCTCTTCTCCTTTTCACAAAAAGTTCTAATCGAGAGAGAAAAAAATATTGAGAGTTTGAGAGTGATACTAGGTTGTCTAAGAATTCTGGAGATTACAGAGGAGTTAGCAAGCAAGGAGTGAGGCTCTATCAGATTAAAACAAGAAGGAATTCATCCAAGAGGTAAGCCATGAAACCTATTCTATGTTCCTAAGAAAATAGTGAAGAAAATGCATGTATAATTGTGGTAAAGAATTTGTTTTGACTGTGTGATGCTATCTTAGTGTTGTTTACTGATATGGGGATATTGAGAATGAAAATTCTGGTCTAATCATGCTTCAAATACGTAGAGAATCAAAGAATTCAAGTATGCATGCTAAGTGTTCGATAAAATGCCTCATAGATGTCAATTTGTTCAAATCATGGTAACTTAGTGGGTTTGATTATTGTAACATGTGTATATATGTTAGTATATGTGATCTGGACAGTAGGAATCAACCTCATGCATGCTAGAATCAAAATCATGATTTTTGTCAAAGGTGGGTTAACTTAGAATCTGGGACTTTTTGGGTTTTTCGGAGCCTTGGAATCATAGCTTCTGCGACTCGTTGGTTGTATGTGTTAATTTTGTAAAATACTATGTAGTATGATGTCTCACCTGACCAATTTTCAAAAGAAACGGAGTTAAAATGAGCAAGTTATGAATTTCGTAAGCAAGCATGTTGGTATAAAAATCTGCATAATTCTGGGAATTTCCAGAAATTTTCTAAGTCTGGAAGGCAGTCTGGCACGCTTATCTAGGCTGCTGGATCGAGGTCTTAACATGTTAGTTTCATGTATGTTGTATTTTTGTAAAATACTATGATGTATGGAGTGTATGGTGTCCAAATATCATGGTCATACAACCTGTAAACAAGTGGGAATTAAATTGCAAAGTGGGCTGCTCGAAAACAAAAATCAGGATTTGGGCCTGATGAGCAGCGCAGCTGCGCCTTTCATAAGGCTTATACCTGCGCAGCTGCGCCACACAAAGATGGATTCCGGGTTGGCCAGACAGCGCAGCTGCGCAGGTAACACGGCTTGAGGCTGCGCAGCTGCGCCGTACTGGGTCGGGTCGGGTCTGATCCGGGTCGGGTCGGGTCGGGCCGGATCAGAAAAATGTCAGAAACTTATTTTGCTCAAAATCTCATACTGAACCACTTTACCTATATGACGCAACATGTTATACGATTAAATTAGCTTGATGATAGCATACATGGTAGTTTAATAATAAAATTAAATAAAAGGAAATCCTTTACTTTCAAACTAAAGTTCGAGGACCTAATTGCCTAACGTGGCATATGTGATTAGGTTACGTGAAGGACTAATTGATAGCTTAAACTGTAGAAGACGTATCAGGCAAGTTTTCTAGCCCTAATTTCTATTGGGTATTTATTCAATCCTTACTTATTTTATCTCAGTGAGGGTAAGTATTGGACTTATGCTAGCTATTTATTCGTGCAAGTTCCTTTGTTGTGAAGTTATACAACTTCAATTATCTTGCAAGCTTATCGATGATTACTCAGTTATTATTCTAACAACTATGCTTATAAGTTTCATGTCATTATCGAACTGTTTCTAAGTATGTTTCCTGGCCTTTGTTTTCGGCTAGTTATTATTGATGAAAAATGATTTAATTCAAATCTTTCGAAGCTATTTAATGTTTACCAATCCAAATTGCTTTGGTGCGGTCTCGCATGAATACTAAGATGAACAACCCGAATAAATGGGCAAACAGATGTCGGGCATATAGTCCCATTTATGCTTATGCAGTTTAAACTTTATACTTGTGCACAATGTAGGGTACGATAGACTGATCACCTGGAGTACTTGCAGAGACCGTTTACAATCTATTTGATTGTTAAACCGTCTGATGGTTTTCGATGAAACAAAGTAATGTTCAGGGTATTTTACACCACTTAGTATGCTATTGAGAATTCTAAACTCTTATCTTTGATATTCTTGTTTAACACTTGATAATTCCTTTAATTGTTGAGATATGGTCATACAAATGTTTTTACTCGTGATGTATGTTTCCAAACTTCTTTATATACTTACTGGGCAATTTGTGCTCATTCTTGCTTAAACCTTTCAGTTAAGGATGAGAAGGCTGAGGGCTCGGGCAAGGACAAGGGGAAGTCTAAGATGAAATGATGCTAGTTACCTTATGAAATAAGTTTATATTTCCGCATATGATGTAATGTAGCGATAAACGCTAAGTTTAAGTTTTGGTTTATTAAAGGTTGTAAAGACTTGGGATTTTATTTTGTACGTAATAGTTATAATATTATTATTATTATTGCTGGAGTTACTTAGATAGATGATGATGTATGTTGTATCATGAGTACCATGTCTTGTAATCGATGTTACACGGATGTGGGGGCGTCACAAAACCAGAATGGAGCCTGAAGGTCAAAGAGGAAATTATCAAACAGTTCAAAGCAGGAATCATTATGGTGTCAATGTACCCTGAATGGTTGTCCAACGTAGTCCCAGTGTCGAAATATGGAGGAAAGGTGCGACTTTGTGTGGGTTTTTGAGATCTCAACAAAGCCAGCCTTAAGGATGACTTCCCAGTGCCGTTCATCCACGTATTAATTGATAACACTGCGCAATTTGAGATGTTTTCTTTTGCTGATTGCTTTGCTGGATATCACCATATCATGGTTGCTGAAGAAGACAGGGAAAAGACCTCCTTCATTACCCCGTGGGGAAACTTCTGTTATCGAAGACTAGCTTTTGGCCTTACCAACGCTGGGGCTACTTATCAAAGAGCCATGATGACTTTATTCCACGATATGATGCACAAAGAAATCAAGGTGTATATGGATGATATCATCGTAAAGTCCCGGTAGGCTGATGACCATTGCACCTATCTTTGGAGGTTGTTTGAACGACTCCGCAAGTTCAATTTGAAGTTAAACCCAGCAAAGTGTGCTTTTGGGGTGAAATCTGGCAAACTACTAGGATTTTTGGTGAGCAACAGGGGCATTGAGTTGGATCCTGCCAAAATCCAAGCCATCACAGAAATGCCTGAACCAAAGACCGAGAAGGAAATCCGAGGTTTCCTGCGAAGAATCAACTTCATCAGCCGGTTCATATCGCAGTTGACAGCAACCTGTGAACCCATTTTCAAACTATTAAGGAAGAACTCTTCTAGAAAATGGAATGAAGACTGCCAAAAAACCTTTCATATCATCAAGAAGAGGTTGATTGAAGCACCTATTTTGGTACCCCCAAAGGATGGGATTCCGCTGTTCATATATATCTCGGTCAACTCCAATGCTATGGGTTGTCTATTGGGGCAGAAGGATGACATGGGGAAAGAAAGAGCAATCTATTATCTCAGTAAGTGCTTCAGCAGCGGAGAATAAAAATATACTCTGATCGAAAGAACCTGCTGTGCATTAGCTTGGGCAGCCACCAGGTTACAACATTATTTGCATGGCCATACCACTTATCTCATATCGAGGATGGATCCTTTGAAATACATCTTCAGCAAACCAATTTTGAACTGCCGTCTATCCAAGTGGCAGTTAATCTTTCAACAGTTCGACATCATATATGTCACCCAAAAGTCCATCACAGGGCAAGGGATTGCGGATCACCTGTCGGCTGCACCAACAGGGGGTTTTGAGCCTCTGGAAATGTATTTCCCTAAGTAAGAAGTGTTGACTGTTCTCCTGATTGATAAGGAGGATCAAGGTCAATTATGGAAAATGTAGTTTGACGGCGCATCAAACGCTGAAGGTGCTGGAGCCGAGGCAGTCCTGGTATCAATCACGGGAGATCAATATCCCGTGGCAACCAAGTTGCATTTCTACAACTCCAACAATACCGCCGAATATGAAGGGTGCATTATGGGGTTGAAGCTGGCTCAGTCCATGGGAGTGAAACGTTTAGCGGTGTTTGGAGATTCGGAGCTAGTCATCAGACAGTCTACCGGGGCATACACCACCAAAGAACTGCATCTACTGCCGTATCATCGACATGTTCTCAGATTGGCAGGGGAATTTGAAGACATTGCCTTCATGCATATCCCCCAGAACCGAAATGATTTCGCCGATGCATTGGCCACATTAGCTTCACTAGTGAACCTGTCAGTAAGAAGGGGAATGCCTGTCATCACTTTCACTGTGCAGAAGACACCGTCATATGGGAACAATGTAGGGGAGATATTAGATGAGATACTATCCGTGGGGCCACCTTGGTACCACCATATAAAAGAATATCTACGAGATCAGTCAACCCTGGAAGGGATGTGTTAAGCCGCGAAGAAGCGAATATAGAAAATGGCTATGAATTTTGTTGGGTAAAATCTAGTTACGCACAACACGCAAGTATACGTGGTCAACGAGTAATAAAGTGAAAGTAAAGTATCGTTCCCACAAGGAATTATTTAATACGAATCACCAAGTACTAACTCGTAACCAACTCAATCTTATTTAAACGAATGAATTTTAATATAAAATTAAACTACTTCTAACTACCACTAATTACCACTAGTGAAATTCAGATTACGGAGATTTAAGATCATAACTTCACTTATTGCTTCATTTAATCTAACACACTTCTCATCAATCATTCTCTCTATTCTGAATTGTTAATCAAGAACACGAAAGCAAATATAACCACCTCACGATGCATCATACCATACTCACTCAAATCCACAGATGATAGAATTAAGCAAGACACCCTAATTAACTAATTCACTATATTTCTATGTGAATTACAATTAAAAAGGATTTAGTCACAAGTTCTCTATTAGATTACATATGGCGTATAGGAATATCTCTATCCTAAACACGAATCATAATTTCCATCTATGCAGAAATCACAAACACATGCTATTATGATCAGATCTAAATCTATACTCCTCTTCCGAATTCATATAGATTATCACGGTAATTGATGACCAATCAGTTAAACAATTAAGTCCAAATCACAATAGACAATCACAATGATAGAACACAATAATTTATATAGAAGCATATTAAAACAAACTACACAATAAGATCCATTGCAATCTCAAACAAAGAATTAGTTCATTGTCATTGAATTAAAACTAAGAATCCACACTTGAATACACATTAAAAGATAAGAAAAAGATTGAGGAAAAGAATTGAATCTGTTGCCGGCAAATTCGTCCTCCTTCTCTCTCTTGATCTAGATCTCCAATGGCTCCAATATGCTTCAATCTCCAAATCCCCTTTCAATTAGGGTTTATTATTTTAAATTAAAACTAAACTAAACTAATACTAATAATACTAGTCTAATCTCTAATAATATATATATAAGCTGACCCAGGATCTCCCCCTAAACTATATAATATTATATATATATATATGGAAAAATGTAAGTACACAGCTGTGTAGTGCACAGTAGGCTATAGCGACGGTTTTTCAATGCTATAGCGATGGTTTGTCTGTCGCTATAGACAGAATATCTATGGCGACAGACAAATCGTCGCTATAACCCTACAAAATCATCGCTAAAGCCTACTGTGTAGCTACACAGCTGTGTAGCTACATATAGCCCTATATATATATATATATATATTAAAACTTGTAAGCTGGTCCTTTTTGCCTTTTTTTTTTCCTTTTTACAGGTTAAGTCCCATTTTGCAATAAATCAAGTCCCTTCCTTATAACATGTAATATATGAATCCCACTATCTCTCCAATTCTCTTACACGCCAATCCGAATGGGAAAAGGAGTCAGTAGCTTGCGTGCGCCTCTCCTACTAAAATATATATTATGTATATATCCTCTAAGCTCCCCCACGTGGCTCCCTTTTATATCTCTAGGTGCTAGCCCACTCTTGTCTTTTTCGGATCCATGTCCTAATAGGAAAATAAATCCAGCTGCTTCGCCTCTTGTTGTAATAGGTCACGCCCCTTTTTATATGGTATACTTGCAGCCGCAACATAAAATAACCAAGTCCAAGTCGGCTAAGGAACGTGAGCTCAGCAGCTGGCCCACTGGTGCCTCCCCGCCCCAGCGGGGGGTCTTCACTATAAAGCCCCGCCCCAGCGGGTTACTACACTGTCCAGCCGGCTTTCTTCTCTTGCTGATTTCGTGGCTCCCTCTATATCATATATGCTGATTTCCATGTTGCTTTGGACCCCGTGAGCCCATCATATTACCATGCAAGCTGCTAGGACGTGAGCAGCACCAATTCACAAAATTCGTGCGTCGCCCATTTGATAAAATATATGGATCCGTCCCATTATGCTACCCACCTCCAATTTATAATTTCCAGGAACCCATATCAGCTAGGAAACTTTAATAATCCGTTTGTCAAATAATGCTCAAATTTTCCTTCAATTTATTTCCAAAATCATGGAACCCCTTCAATTGTACTTCTTTAATTTTACTCATCAAATTGGGCGAGTGGACCCTTCAATTGTGCTGACAATTGTCCTTTTAAGCTCCTTTTACATCCCTTTCATCTCCTGCACACAATAACATAAAATCCAGTAAAATAATGGGAAAAATTACTTTAAAACATTCAGAATCAAGCTATAATGAATATCGATTCGCAGGTATGAAACTCGCTCATCAAATTTCTACCTAAGTGGAGATGCTCTCTATAAGAGAGATCCAGGTGTAGGCCTTCTGAGATGTCTAGACCGGGAGCAAGCATAGCGACTTATGAATGAAGTACATGGTGGAGTATGCGGAGCACATATGAGTGGACCTCTGCTTGCCAAAAAGATTCTGAGGATAGGACACTACTGGATATCCCTCAAAGCGGGATTGCGATGATCATGTCAAGCGTTGCTATCAATGCCAGATCCACGCCAACATTATTCATGCGCCTCCGAATCAACTGTATTGCATGACATCACCATGACCTTTTTCCATATGGGGGAATGGACGTGATAGGACCAGTTGAGCCTAAAGCCAGTAACAGTCATCGATTCATCTTCACTATGATTGACTACTTTACCAAGTGGGTGGAAGCAGCTTCTTTCCCCAAGGTCACCAAAGAGGTCATTGTTGGTTTCATTAGAAACAATGTCATCTGCCGGTATGGACAACCCGAGGTTATTATATCAGACAACGCGAAGAATTTGAATAACGAGATGATGAGGGAACTGTGCAGTAAGTTCAATATCAAACACCTCAATTCAGTTATTTATCGTCCAAAGATGAACGGCGCGGGGGAAGCGGCTAACAAAAACATCAAGAAGATAATGATAAAGATGTCAGCAAATCACCGGGGATGGCCTGAGCTATTGTCGTTAACCCTACTTGCATATCGGATGTCGACTTGAACCTCGACTAGAGCAACACCATACTCATTGGTTTATGGTATGGAGGCTGTACTTCCTGTCGAAGTGGAGATGGAATCACTAAGAGTGATCCTTGATGCCCAGATAGAGGAGAGCCAATGAATACAAGATCGATACGATCAGTTATCCCTGATAAATGAAAGAAGAGCTGCTGCTATATTTCACGGTCAACTCTAACAATAGCGAATGTCTCGATCTTATAACAAGAAGGTGCGACCTCGAGAATTCAAAGAGCATGATTTGGTACTGAAGAAGATCATTATGGGCCAGGGTGCAGCTAAGGGAAAATTTGCCCCAAACTGGGAAGGACCCTTTCTTGTCAAAGCAATCGTATCTAGTGGAGCTTTGAAATTGGAAGAGATGGACGGTGAGGAATTCCCGCAACTGATCAATTCCGACTCGGTGAAACGGTATTATGTCTGAGACCCCTTTTCACCTTCTGACTGGACTGTTATGTCTTGATAAAAAAAAGAAAATAAAAAAAATAAAAAAAATAAAAAAGAAAAGAAAAAATATATCAAGTCTACTTTTTCAGGTCTGAGCCTGAACTACGAAAGACCTGATCTCCTATCTATGGGAGTACGTAGGCAGCCATTTATGGTGCGGTCTAACCCTGGAAAAACATCAAAACCCTCATCAAATCAAACCGAGAAACATTAAAATCTTATCAAATCAAACTCAAACCCCAAATAAACCCCTTTCAAACTTTTCAGGTCTGAGCCTGAACTACAAAAGACCTGATCTCCTATCTGTGGGAGTACGTAGGCAGCTATTTATGGTGCGTTCTAACCTTCGAAAAAGTCAAACACTTTCCTAACCTATACAAAAATGCAAAACCTATCCATCAAGCCCAAACCAATTGACTACTCATGCGGAGATGACCTAGCAACATCTCATCATCATTCTTGCCGAATTTGATGCCACATGACGAGACTAGTTCCATGTCGACATAATAAATCATGAAGCAAAAATAACAAAAGTGGACATGGTTAGACATGCGCAAATAAGGGAAGTGAACTAAACTTGCTTCTTTTTAATATATACAACTATTTAGAATACAAAAGTTGATTTTAACCTATGACAAGTGATAATAACAAAGTCTCTACAGGAAAATAAAACAGAGCTATAAATCAGTGGTAAGACGAGCCAACATCGCCAAATATCCAGCAGTCTCTGTAGTCGAGGGAGCATCTCTGAGCTCGTGCTCCAACATGTCAACCTTCCTCAGCATCTCCATTGCTATGCGGAAAATCTCCTCTTGACTCTGCACTACACCTTGTACGTGATCGATGAGTCCATCTGAGAAAGTCTCAGCTGCATCTCTATCAATGATGGCCTGATCTCTGGAAGCACGGGCTGCATCTCTCTCAGTGATAGCAGTATCTCTACCAGCTACGGTGGTCAACAATAGAGCCCGAGCCTGATCTCTCTCAAATGTCACCAGTTGAAGCTATCTATCCATCGCCTCCATGGAAACTGAGGCCAAACGCGGGACAGTGCTCACTAAAGAAGCTATCAACTCTGCAAATAACGCATCCACAGTCGGAGATATAGGATCCTCCATCGATTCCTCCGCATCCGTGGACCAACCATCGTCATCAGATAAAGATCCTGTACCAACCTGATCTGCGGTCTTCGGTGCCAAATCCGACTCAAGCCAAGCTGAATACTCTGCAGAGCGGCCCGGATGGTAATCTCTAAACTCTGCTGTCTGTCGATGATACCAGAACCCATAAACCCGAGCCAAATTAGCCTCGGTAACTAAGCAGATGGGGAATCGATAATCCTTAATCCCCTCAAATGCATGGACCTCCTAGTACTGATCAAACTGACCCATCACCGCCAGAGGATGATAGGTCATCACACGCCTCAAACCCGCCAAGGGGAGGAAATCCAGGTCAGCAACATGGGTGGTGAAACTCATAAAGGAGCAGTACCCAGAATACATGACTATAGAAAAAGGCTCCTCCATGGCACCCATAAATGAAGTCCAGGACGCCTCATCGACGCAAGAAGTCAGGAGATATGAATAAACCTGAGACAGGCCATGTCCAAAACAGAAACCATGACGGCAAAGCCGCCCTATCGGTCGGAGGTGCGTCATTAACCAGATGTATAAAAGCACTGGACTACCTCTGAATTCCTGATCACCAGCATCATGGCAGATAGAGGCTGAAATCAGTATCTCTGCCAGGATAAGGGGCAATATAGTAAAGTCCTCTCAAAGAGCCCTAACAGCCACCGACATCGCCACATCCAGATGATCTGTATAAAATGGCCTGTATAGATAAGCTACGAGACACATAACCAAGGCATCCACGTGGGCAACGTACCAACGCTCCTCTGAAATGGCGAAGTCTCCGTGATAAATAGCGAAACTATCCGCGAAAGCAAAATGCCTAAACATAAAGTCTATGGAGATGATGTGGCTACCACCCACCTCAGCCATCACAACTGCTCTCCTCAATCCAGTCATCGTCATGAACTGGCGGTGCATATGGCCCAAAGCCACTCGAGCACATGGCCCCTCTATTGACAGTCCTGAAATGCGACTATACTCCTCCAATGTAGGAGTCAACTCGGCTGAGCCGAATCGGAAGACATGACGCTCAAGAGTCTAATACCTGAGTATCCCGGCAACAAATCCCTCCAAAATCTAGAAGGACAGTAAAGACATGGAGTGGCCCAACATGCGGCTGACATTGATATGATCGGTGGATGGAAACTGGTCATACCAAACCCTCAAGCTGGTAGCTATATGGCTAGCAAGAAGGTGGTCCAAATGTACCACTGCAGAGGACGACATCTGTAAAACCTGTGTCATTAAGACCATACATGGGTCAATCTCTATCCAATCATTTAAATATATCTGAAGCATGTATCAGACTAATGATAAAATAACATGTGTGATGAATAAATAAGAAGCATCATATATAAATATCTGCCAAGTACATTAGTTTCATAAACATCACTGTCATACCTATGATACATGTGAAAACTAAAAATAAAAAGTACAGGATATTGGGGCACAAATGCCCAATGACTAACAGAGGACCTATGGACTCGTCCCCTCATCAAAATCATCCAAGAAGGTGAGGGTCTCATCAAACTAATCAACCTGAGGTCGTATACCTGGAGTAGATGCATCCTATTGATCCGACCGACAAGGTGTCTCCTGCGTATCCGGGGGAACGGTGATGGGAACATCTCTATCCCGGAAGCCACCAAAACCTGAGGGTCCAGCACCATGGGAGCCACCACCTCCTTCAGCTCGATCTGGTCGTTGAGTGGCTCTCAAGCTTGTTTCCTCTACTCTGGTAAGCTTTGTTGACTCTTCCTGGATGTCTTGTTTCAGCTTCGCTAGCTCGGTCTGTGCCTCGTCTCTATCATTCTCTACGTGGATTAGCTTCCACTGTACTTCTCGTAGCTCACAATACATCTCCTCGATAGTCTCATCCCGCTGCTGTATAGTAATCTGACTCTTGTCCAACAATTCCTAAAGCTCCACGTTGCGGTCGTAGACTGCCTCGTTCATCTCACCACTAGTAGAGTGAGGTGGAAATTCCTCCTTGGGATCCACTTCCTCCTTTAACCCCTCTGACTCATCCTCGTCCTCCTCCTCTGGAATAGGTGTCAGCTCATGCTCCCGACCAGCTACGGTGATCATTGGAGATGGGCTCTCTCCTAACCAACTGCTCCCAGACAAGATGGATGTCTCGGGTCTCCTCCTTTCTAGGCACCTGAGGTAACTCCTCTCTAGCCTGACTGGACTCTCCAACGTTCGTCATCCTGATAAAAGAATTTTAAAGTTTATTATTACGTGATATCGAGTCGTCACTCTTTGAATACTTAAACATAAACACATAGCACATAAGGTAGTTTATTATCTTTACCTATCACCACTATCTTTTTGATCTTCCTAGAAGGCTATTACCTAAGGTTTTTCCCCCACCTAAGGTTCATAACCTACTGCTTTGATACCAACATGTAACATCCCCAAATTCGGGTACTTCGTTTCCACAAGATTTGGTGTTCACTTTCTAAATAAAACATTCATCTACCCATAATAAATAATTACAAAGTAGATTACAACCTTCATAATTACTTAAATAAAAATCATCTTTCTTATAAAAAGATTACAACCTTGTCCAAAGTAAAGCCCAGGGTTATCTAACCTTAACATAACAAATAAGTGTGGAAATAAAATATTATGAACTAAGTCTTATTACAATCAAAATTGAAGACAACAAGTCTTCACTTGCTCATCTTTCCTTTTCCTTTACTTGTTGACAGTACGTCAACATTCTCGGCTTTAACTGCAAGGAGTGAGCAAACAAAAGCTCACTTGAAATATAACAATGATATGACATAACTGAACAACTTCAAAAAGGGTTTGAATAACTTTACTTTCGTCAAAATAAAGAATTGAATAATAATTCTTTCATCATATTTAAAATTCGAATATATAATTTATCTAAGGGTCATACGACCTTGAACTATGTCCTAGGTTATAAATATTTCTATTTAAAACCTTTAACAGTCATTGAGACTATGGACCTTTAACTTGTACTTAGGGGGATCAGCCCTTCGTACCACGTATTGTGCACAAACATTCAACGCTTTCGCGTAGTAACCTCCCCTAATAAATACGATTGTTCATCTCAGTATTTGAATACAAGTCCGCACCAAAGAAAGTTTGGTTTGGATAAGCTTAAAAGAAATTTGGAATTTCAACTATCATCAACTAAGGAGTAGTTGAATCGACTCACAATACTTTATCAGTTCGATAATATAAGAACTATGAACCAATTGTAAGATATAACAATAGACTTCATAATAAGTAGGCATGCTTTAGAAATAACTTAAAGCAATTGAAAGATTAAGTAGATCTTGCTTGAACAATTAAGTCAAGATCGCAATAGTTCAATAATACTTCAATACTTGTGCATTATGCATATTAGAATACAACACAACTTGTACAATACATAACAAGTTAAAAATCGAAAATAAACTTGCATGATATAATGAGCAAGGGTTAGAGAACTTGCACAATGAAAAGATTCAATGAGAAAGCGCGTATAAATGTAAAAGAAAGGTCTTATGAAACTTGCTTAATGTAAAAGAATAGGGATTAGAAAACTTGCCTCAAGCGCAAGCTACACTTTATAATTACAAACCACTTCCACAATTACCCTACATATTACATTGTTTATATAATATCAATTAGTACAAGATTGTTATGTTAACATCGTTGAACTTCTTACTTAAGTTCAACTCACAATGTGGTTTACGACATAAGTTGCTAACTAGCCACATACGTGAGTCTATACTCACAACATACACTTCATAAGCTTATAACAATTTAAACTATCAGGCGTACCTTCTGAAAGTAATACACACGTACACATATAATATATTCATATAAGACTTCAAGTCATCTTAAACATATGAAAAGTATGTTATCTCATTGTCTATTACACTTAACAAGTCATCAATATACGTTAGCTAAACAAACACTGCACAAAAACACAACGAAGCACAAAACAAAAAAAACCCGGACTGCAGGTTGCCCCGCTGGGGCGGGTCCTCTCAGGATAAAAGTCCCGATGGGGGCGGTCCCACTACTGGTGGGTTCCCCCAGCTCGCGAACAGCAGAGAAATAAGCCCATTTGGCTTATTTCTTCACATCAAAGTCCGATTTTTCTCAACATGATGTACATGAAACTTAATGAAAACAAACGTTTAGACTCTTAACATGATTATAACATACAAAATCATTACAACAAATAATCGAAACACAGTTTTCATGATTTTTGAAGAAAACGACATTCTTAAGGGTTCTTGGCGAAAATTGCTACTATGAATTCATTTTTAAATCAAATCATGAAATTCCAATTGTGTTAACTCTATTTCTTAACATATTAACATAATCCATGATCAATTTAAACAACAATTGACAAACACATACCAAATTCGATGATTTAAAGATTATTTTCAAAATAAGCTCACAGTAAATTACTATGAACATGATTTATTCATGTTCATCGTAATTACGTGGATTGAATTGCTAAAACAACTATATAACTCATATATAAGCATATATATATATATATATATATATATATCACATATATATATCATGATCAAGTAATTTACACACAAAAAAGATTATTATAGGGAAGTTCTTTTATGAAAAACATGGAATACGTAAAACACAATATATAGAGATTATACCCTTTTTAGCTTGGATTAGGAAGAAAGATGAAGATGATGATGGTGTGTTTGCTTTCTTTTGCTTTCTCAAAGCCTTCTTCTTCTTCTCTCTTCTTCCTTTCCTCTCTATCTTTTCTCTGTTCTTTCTTTTCTCTCTGTTTTGTTCTATCTTTCTCTAACAGACTAACTTTTCTAAACTAACGTATATTATAGATATATAATATACATATATAACATATATGTAACATACAATATTAATGTAACTAATAAGTATTATACTAATTACATATACTAACTACTATTTAATTATATAAGTTACAAAATTTTGAATTTAAAATGCCATAGGGCCATGTTTGGCAAAACAACATTATTTTTAAAACAGATTAATAGTAACTAAGGTCATGTTTGGTAAAACGGGTTTAAAACAAAAGTAAGGGCCTTGTTTGGTAAAATCAATTTAAAACCCTTTTCAATTCTTTTAATAAATCTTTTACCCCATAGTTTAAATGCTACACTTTATTTAATTAAATTGCAACCTTCTAATTTACTTAAATACAAGTTAACATTTATTAATTAATTAAAATTGCACATAATACTAAATTGCTACACAATTGTAATTACCTTATTAATCATAATTCATGTAACAAATTAGTAAATCATTATAAACACTTAGCACATAATATTGCTCTAATTTAATTATTCTCAATTAAATTAGAATTATGCTACACCATTACTTACACATTAATTTAATTAATTCTATTGCACTTAATTAAATTACTCCATAACAATCACACAATTTATTTATTTAGCTTAATAAATAAATCAAATCAAATATTTATTTAATTTAATAAATATTTACAATTAATATATAAAATTCTCATTCATTATATTTTATCATTTCGGCAGATGAGTGGCATTTGGCCCGGGTAAACGTCTTATTGGTGTGCGTCACGGCCTACGTGTACATGCCACTATATTTGTACCATTTGGATATTGGTTTGATGGTCGTGGTCCGTGCCCTTAGACAGAGTAGTACTATTCTGTCAATTTTACTATCCGAGACCTTGAGGTCGGCTACCTATTGCAGCACCCATCTAGAAGGGATTTTTTAGAGGTAGCTCTGTCCTGCTGTATGTATGGCTCATGACACATTTGCATCCAATTGGCACCTTTAGACACCATGGGTACTGCTTTACCCATGAGATAGCCATGTCTTACTTCTTCCAGTCAGTGGAGTGTTCGGATGCAGTGACATGGTCGGCATTCTAGTCAGATATTGAGTATCCCTTTTCGATTTTGCCATGCTCAAGGCTTGTCTCCCCTTACAGCTTCATCACCCATGCAGTTGTCATGGACTATCTGCCTCTAGCGGGATTGCGAGGGGTGACCACTTACCATCCGTTGGCAGTTATGGGTCAATTCGCTCAGTTCTAGAGCCTAAACCAATTTATGGGGGCCGTTGATCAGTGGATATCATCTTCATCTCTATCGTCAGCTGACCTGATCAGGATTTATAAATGTTGAACTCATAGGGAGAGGGCTGATTTCTCTACTAGCCATCCAGATCGATCCCCAAAGTATTCGGCTTGGTTAGCGTTCAATATAGCAGCAGCTGCGGCGGTCCAGTTAGGTTCGATCATAGATTCAGATCAGGAGGAGCCTATAGAGGATCCTGATTCTCCCAGTGAGGATGAGTTGTTCACCGGCTTGACGGCGGCTTTTGTTAGTGATCCACTGATCCAGCTATTGATGATTCTTTAGCTCGAATAACTTTCGAGAGAGATCAGGCTAGGGCGTTGATGTTGAAGGCTATGTCCGGTAGAGATACAGCTTTTGTCGCCCGAGACTGAGGCTTAGGCTACTCGGGATGCAGCATTGGTTGAGAGAGACGAGGCTCTATCTACCCGAGATACAACTTATGAGGAGAGAGATGAGGTCCGATCTGTCAGAGATGCTGCCTTTGAGGAGATTGAGGAGGTTTTGATTGCCAGGGATGCTGCTTTTGATGGAGAGGGACGAGGCCATAACCACCCGAGATGTATATATTACGGACAGCACAGCCCTCAGGTCATATACAGATATCCTGGTTGGAGAGATGAGTGCATTTATAGATGGCCATAACAGCACCATACAGATGGCAGTGTATGTCCTTTCTTGTATGGAAGCTGAGGGTATTGCACTCGTAGCTGCTTCCCCATCTTCAGAGAGAGATGACATGTTAGCACTGCTATCCTGCTTGTCCATGGGTCCATAGATTAGCTTTATTTTTCCTGCACATACTAGATCAACCATTTTTGTCATGTACAGGACACAGTGTATATATCAAATAGTATTATATATCAGAGAAATATATTTTGATTGATTTCCCTGTTGGATATGTATTGTCATTGCTGAGTCATTACCACTTCTTTCATGACTTGTTGTTATTGATGTATCACGAGCTTCTCCTTAATGGACGGACAGTGAGATGTTGGAGAATATCTTAGATGGACATGTTGACTAGGGAGACTCGATAGTATTTGGGTTTTATAGGGTTTCGGTGTCTTGGGACTTATTTTTATTGGTTTTTTTTTTCTTTGATGGTCAAATCGCGCCATGAATGGCTACCTACGTACTTTCGGGTGGAAGGAGATCTGGTCATTCGCAGTTCGAGTTTTGTGTGAGAGGTTTGAAAAGTGTTTCTTTTGAGTTTTTTGTTTGGTTTGACCCCACCAGGTGTTGGATAAAATCTATACGCGCTACACGCAAGTGTACGTGGTCAACAAGCAATATAATGATAAGATCAAGTATCGTACCCGCAGAGACAATAATCACAATTTATCCTAACAAGTACCGATTTTGTATTATTTCAATTTTATTAAACAAATGATTAAATGATGATTTTTATAAGAAACTACTACTCAGACTAGAATTAACACTATTTCAGGAATTTGACAAGTTTTCAGAGAATTAAGTCTACAACTTCACTTATTATATCACTTCGGACAATATACTTTCCTTCAATTTATATCAATTATTCCAGATTATTAACCAAGAACACGGAAGTAGATATAACCATCTCTCAATGCATTACACACATACTCACTCAAATCCACAATTGATAGAATTAAGCAAGACACCTTAGTTAACCAACTCACTATATCTCTATGTGAATTATAATTGAAAAAGGTTTAAAATCAAGTTCTCTTTAGATTATGCATGATGCATAGATATCTCTATCCTACACATGAATTATGAATCCCAACTTACAGTAGAATTCACAAACACACGTCACTCTGGCTAGTTCCAATCCCATTATCATCTCTCGAGTTCATATGGGATAACAGGTAATTGGTGATCAAGCAAATACATAAGTTACGCACAAACCATGGCAAAAAACCTGGAAATAATCTTCATAAACTAACTAACAAGCATATCAATCCTTAGTTACATAATAAGATTCGTTATAGGCTTAAATAGAATATTAGTTCATCATGAATGAAATAAAAACCATAATCAACAGGGTGTATAACATCCTGAATACAAGGTATAGATGAAGAGAGAAAATAAACTCTGAAATTGTATCACCACTCTTCTTCACGCTCCATGCTTTCTTCGTGCTTCACCATGGTTTAATTCTCCTTACGTATCAAGTCTCACGAACTAGGGCTTCTTTCTGTCCCAGTATCTCTATTATAAGCCTCTCTGGAGCCTTATATAATCTCCTAGTCGCTAGCCAAAATCACAGCCAACTTTCCACCAGAATCCTACTATAATAAGGAAGCCAAATATATCCTGCCGTAACTGCGCCTCAGCGCACATTTTGCTCTTTGAAAGCATGCCCCGGCGCACATACACCTAGGCAAAGAATTAATACTAAGAAACTGCGCCCCAACGCACATTGCAGCACCAAAGCCAATTTCTTCATTGTAAGCCTCCTGTTCCTGCACAAAAACCAATGCACATGCATGAAAAAGAACCTAAAACGTACTTGAAGTAGCGACATCTTAGGTTTAAATGGCATCAATTCGAAGGTATGAAACATACTTATCAAATACCCCCAAACTTAAGATTTCGCTTGTCCTCAAGTGAAAACAACAACAAAATGAAAATAACAAACAACATATCTATATGTATGCATATGCATAACCCACTTCTTACATGCCTACGAATCTAGCAATAGATTAATATGTTGTTTAACATTAGCCTCAAAGATATCATAAGAGACTCAAACAATAATTCAAATCAATGTACATTTCATCAGTAACCAATCAGTCCATCCAAACCTGTCCTCACCCATGTTGTGCGTGTGTGCTTGTTAACCATTCTAATCACCAACAGTCCAAAAGTGTCACATAACAACCTTCTTAAATGGAAAATTTTAGTTCTTTCTCAAATATTTTGTATTCATGACAAAACCGATCAAACATAGTAATTACTGAGTTCGGGAATCACAAATGAGGCTATTTTTCTTAATATTTCAGTCACGGGTGTGTTTTACGCTCCATCCCGTGTTCCCAATTGACTGTGCAATGCTAACATCTATTAGGCTTTTCAAGGTTACCTGTTTAGCAAACTTTCGACAAACGACTAGCAAACCAGACGGTTTTAAGGCGCTAGGTGTAAAAACACCCCCAAGGGCTTACTTAATCAAGTAACAAAGGCCACAGACACAAACTAGTCAATGTGTTTATTCTTCTTTTTTTTTTCTAATTTCTTTCCTTTTTATTTTTTTCTTTTCTTTTCTTTCACCCCAATGACTCCCCCAAACTCGAGTTCTTACTTCATTTTAACCTTTACTGTCAGTATACCATTATCGTCAAAATTTAACTAAGATTTTTCACCCAGAACAAGTTATGCACCCTTGAACTGAGTTGACTAGAACAATTAAATTCTTACGTGCTAACCAGTTACACAAATTTCAGACAGAATCAGATTTTCATCTTGATTAACATTAGAACTCCTCATTAATCTTCACGTTGTTCGAGTTAACATGTAATACCACTCCTATCATCGGCCGAGCTAAATACACATCAATCCACTACTTAACTCATGCAACCTAAATGCCTAAATGCGAAGAATATATTTTTGTGATTTTTTTTCAATTTTTTTTCATTTTTTTTAAGATATACCATATAACTCATGTAAATTTAACTAGTTACATATGCTCTACTCTAGAATGCAATTAACTACCATGCATAATGAACTACTCTAACATGCAACTAACTAATTATGCAACCTAACTAAATGACTATTCTACCCCCAAACTTAAACTATTCAATGTCCTCATTGGATATATAATTAAAAGTACGAGGATTGCCCTGAGCGGTCAAGCGCCATGCTCGATCGATGGATCCTCGGTAGGTGGGTCGTCAACCGAGTCCTCAACATGCGGTAGGGGGAGAAAAATTGGTAATGGCTAGGGAACTAGGAACTGAAAATCTTCGCCGGTGGTATTTAGTCGGGCAAACGCAGCTGCAAGAGACACGTTAAATTCATTCTGAGTGGCAAACATGTGATCCTTCCTGGATGTCAACCCTTGGAGTCTTTGATCAAAGTCTTGCTGCATGTTCCATAATTGAGAACTAAAAGTTTCCTTTGTGCGGGATGAGGTTGAAGTCCCGGCTTGTTCATGTTTTTTCTCTTCTTCGACAACAAAATTTGCATCCTGTGCGTCCGCCTCTTCATCAACCTCAGAATCAGAGAATGTAAACCCAAGGTCGCGTGGGTGCGAATGCCCTCCTTTCCAGCATCCGTACCGCTGAATCAAATTCGGATCTAGGCACAATAGAGGCTGCTAGATAGGCTCTATGGTGCTCAATTGTACCCCTGCCCAGGCACATAATGCACAAACCAGCGATGGGTAAGGCAATCATCCCTGGACTGGTCCCCGTAGATTTCGGTGAATATTGTGATGTATAATGCGGCCCATGTCGATCGATCGGTCTTTACAAATGGTATATAGTAAAACCGCCCTCTCCTTCGTGATATCGCTCGTGTGTGTAGAGGGTAGCAATTTGGCACACATGAACGAATGTTATATCATCCCATATAAACTGAGATTGGCAGTATAGAAATGAGATCCATTTGACGACCATATAGTGTACGGTTTGCACAATTCAGTCAAAATCTGCTCATAGTTCGGTCCGCTTACATTGAGGGTCGAATACGAACAAGTTATTTGCGGCAGATTGTAGTAGTCGTTGATCTCCTGCACAGTTAATTGTACCATCTTACCCCTCACGAAGGAAAAAAATGGTGATTTGTCGGGGGCATTGGCATAGAATTTTATCACCACCGCCACCACGGCGGCTTTCGGCTGTGCCGTGAACGTTTCCCATCGCCTCTCGTGAATCTGTTGAAGCACAGCCCCATTAAATTCGTCGGGCACCAGGCCACGCTCCGGTGCCAATGACTTGCTTGATAAATATTCAAACTGCTTCGCCGCCTCCGCGTTAAAGAATTTTCGTCTGTCAAATTATCGAGCGAGGGTAGATGAACTTTCCATACGTTGCCTTTTCTGCTGTCTGGAAGTCATTGTGTCGACAGTATGCCTCTAACTTGCAATAGGATGGTGAAGTGATTGTTGGGACCTTTTGTCGAACACTTGGTGTGCAAACTGTTAGAGCTTGATTCTTTACCTCCAACCTATACTTGGTATGCCTAATTGGTAGATTCTCCAAGCCCTAGTGTAGAAACCTAAAAAATCTAACAATTACCCCAAGATCAATATTACCTATAAGTGATTGTGATGAACTCTCAAGGATGCCTTGAGTTTGTGAAGAATCCCCTCTCTTTCCTTTTCTAAAAAGTGGTGGAAGTTGAACCCTTGAGGATGAAAATTGGTTAAATGTGGTTAAGAGCTTTTGAAAGTTCACTTAGATAATGGTTTGCTGTGGAGTTTGGTTGAAATATGGGGTTCTCTTAGGTTTAGGGTAGATGGAAATGGTAGAATTATATTTGAGTTATGATTTGTAATTGTCGAAATTGTGTTTTTAAAAACAGGAAAATGTGACATGCGCCGGGGTGCAAAAATTTGTTCTTTAAAATGCATCGGGACGCAGTTGACCAGAGGGGTCTGGGCCGGGGCGCCTATTTTTCTTCACAAATCTGAGCTGGGGCGCAGTTTATCTGCCAGTTTGCGCCTAGGCGCAAATATTGTTCCTTGAAACTGAGACGGGGCACAGATGGGTTTTCCTGACAAATTTTTTTACTTTGCTTGGCTGCACCTCCCGTAACCACCACATATGATTGAGTTGGTTCCTTTTTGTTCTTATTCTCATTTCTGGTCCCCTCCTGTAATCAAAACCATACACACACTTAGTATCCATGTTGACTCAAAAATTGGACACACTTTCTACTCTATGACGCGTTCTAGTCTATTACTACTGTACTTAATGAAATCAAAACAAACAACTTTCAAAACTTAAAATAAACAATTGATTGGGTTGCCTCCCATCAAGCGCTTGTTTTAGAGTCTTTCAGCCTGACTACTTCCTGTTGTTAAACTGGATCAGCGAGGTCAATTGAGGTTGCTTGTCGATCGAGATCACCACCCCAGTAGTGCTTTAAGCGTTGGCAGTTGACTTTGAATGTTTCGGATGAATCCCGACTATACACTTCAATGGCCCCATGTGGAAACACTGTCATGATGGTAAAAGGGCCCGACCACCTGGATTTCAGTTTTTCATAAAAAAGTTTCAACCCAGAGTTGAATAACAATACTGATTGGCTTGGTTTGAACCTTTTATCCACTATCTTCTGATCGTGCCATTTTTTGACCTTTTCTTTGTATAACTTTGAGTTTTCGTATGCTTGCAGGCGGAATTCATCTAACTCATTGATCTGTAAAAGTCTTCTCTCCCCTACTGCTGATATATCAAAATTGAGTTTCTTGATCGCCCAATATACTTTATGCTCGAGTTCCACTGGAAGGTGACACGCCTTTCCATAGACTAACTGGTATGGAGACATGCCGATCGGGTCTTATAAGTGATCTGATATGCCCAAAGAGCCTCATCTAGTTTCAACAACCAGTCTTGTCGAGTCGGGTTTACCACTTCCATAGGATTCTTTTTACCTCTCGGTTAGATACTTCGGCTTGGCCACTCTCCTGGGGGTGATAGGTTATGGCGATTCTATAATTGACCCCATACTTAATCAGGAGAGCGGTGAAGTATTTGTTGCAGAAATGGCTCCCCTCATCACTGATAATTTCCCTTGGGGTGCCAAATCGTGTGAAGATATTCTATTGCAAGAATTTTAGTACAACCTTCGCATCATTCGTTGGTAGCGCGACTGCCTCAACCCATTTCGACACATAGTCGACCGCCAACAGGATATACAAATTACTGAACGACGACGAAAATAGTCTCATGAAGTCGATTCCCCATACATCAAAAACCTCAACTTCCAAAATCATATTTAGTGGCATCTCGTTCCGCTTTGAAATATTTCCCACTCGTTGACATCTATCGCAGTTTTTCACGCACTAATGTGCTTCTTTAAACAAGGTGGGTCAGTAAAAACCTGCCTGAAGGACTTTCATTGTCGTTCTTTCACTCTCATAGTGTCCCCCATATAATGAGGAGTGACATGCCTGTAAGATGCTTTCTACTTCACTTTTCGACACACATCGCCGAATCATTTTGTCGGCACACTGACGGAATAGATACGGTTCATCCCACATATACCACTTCATGTCGTGTAAGAATTTCTTCTTTTGTTTGTGTGTCAAATATGGTGGGAGAATAATACTTACAAGTAATTCGCAAAATCCGCATACTACGGGAACTCGTCGTGGATCAAAAATAACTATTCATCAGGAACAACTCATTGATCACTACTTTTTCTATCTTATCCTGATTTAGATTCTCTAACCGCGAAAGGTGGTCAGCTACCTAATTTTCTGTCCCCTTCCTATCTTTAATCTCTAAATCAAACTCTTAGAGGAGCAGGATCCAGCGAATCAGTCTCGACTTTGCATCTGTCTTTGCAACTAGGTATCGTATGGCCGAGTGATCTGTGTAAACCACCACCTTAGTTCCCACCAAGTATGAGCGAAACTTATCAAACGCGTATACAACCACAAGTAATTCCTTTTCAGTGGTTGTGTAGTTCAACTGTGCATCGATCAATGTTTTGCTCGCATAATAGATGGCATGAAAGACTTTTTCTCGGCGTTGTCCAAGTGCAGCTCCTACTGTATAGTCACTGACATCACACATTAACTCGGATGGCATTGTCCAATCCGGTGCTATGATCACGGGGGTTGTGGTTAGATTCTTCTTCAACTGTTCAAATGATGTTAGACAGTCTTCATTAAATTGGAACGGTACATCCTTTTCCAAGAGACTACATAGTGGTTTTGTAATTTTTGAGAAGTACTTGATGAATCAGCGGTAGAATCCATCATGCCCGAGAAATCTCTAAATACCTTTTACTGAAGTTAGTGGTGGCAGATTATCTATTATCTCCCATTTAGTTTGATCTACTTCCAATCCTTTTCCCAAAACTTTATGCCCAAGTATTATCACCTCTTGGACCATAAAATGGCATTTTTGCCTGTTGAGCATCAGATTCATCTCAACACATCTTTTCAACATTAAGACTAGATTTTCGAGGCACCTGTCAAAAGATTCCCCAAATAATAAAAAGTTGTCCATAAACACTTCAACACTGCGCTCCACCATATCTGAGAAGATTGCCATCATGCATCGCTGAAAGGTTGCCGGTGCATTACACAGTCCAAATGACATCCTTTTAAAGGCAAAGGTGCCATATGGACATGTGAACGTCGTCTTCTCTTGATCCTCCGGTGCAATAATGATCTAATTGTATCCTGAATACCCATTTAGCAAGCAGTAGTACTCATGTCCTACTAGTTTGTCCAACATCTGATCAATAAATGGCAAAGGGAAATGATTCTTTCTGGTAGCCTTATTCAGCTTTCTGTTGTCCATGCAAACCCTCCAGTCGGTCACTGTCCTTGTCGGTATTACTTCGTTGTTTCCATTCTTCACTACTGTCATCCCACCTTTCTTTGGGACACACTGAACCGGACTCACCCATGCACTATCTGAGATTGGGTAGATAATTCCAACATCCAACCATTTCAATATTTCTCTTTTCACTACCTCTTTCATAATTGGGTTGAGCCTCCGTTGTTGTTCCACTATTGGCTTCCCATATTCCTCCATCAGAATCTTGTGCATACAGAATGAAGGGTTGATCCTTTTGATGTCGGCGATAGTCCATCCAATAGTAGATTTGTACTCCTGCATAACTCAGTAACAGCTTACTTTCCTGCAATTCGTTAAGCGCAGAAGCAATAATAACAGGTAAAGTAGATGCATTACCCAAATAAGCATACCTGAGATGTTTGGGTAAGGGTTTGAGTTCTAGTGCATGTGGTTCCTCTAGAGATGGTTTTATCCTTGCTGATGGATTTCCTGCTGCTTCCAAAGGGCTCAAATGGTAATTTAAACCTGCTCACTCTAGGATTTGCCTCTAACAATTGCAGATATTCCAATAACTCTGGATCCTCTCCATCACAATCTCCTATAAATGTTGATTCCAAAAGGTCGGTACTCAATATACGATGTTGTTCATCTCCCACTACTTTGTCGATTACATCCATTTGGAAACACTCCTCATCCTCTTTGGGGAAGTTCATGGCTTTAAAAAGGTTAAAAATTACTTCTTGGTCTTGAACCCTCATGGTCAACTCTCCTTTCTGAACATCAATGAGAGTCCTACCGGTTGCCAAAAACGGTCGCCCAAGGATTATCGAAATATCCTTATCCTCTTCATAGTCCAAGATGATGAAGTCCGCTGGGAATATGAATTTGTCAACTTTTACCAAAACATCCTCAACAATTCCCTGTGGATATGTTACTGATTTGTTCGCCAGCTGTATAGAGATGTTTGTTGGTCTTAGTGCCAGTAAACCTAACTAAGTATAAACTGATAGTGGCATGAGGTTTATACTTGCACCTAAGTCACACAGACATTTGTTGAAGGCAAAACTCCCTATTTTGCATGGGATGGTGAAACTGCCAGGATCTTTCAATTTTGGCGGAAGCTTCTTTTGTAATATAGCGCTACATTCCTCCGTTAGTGCCACAGTCTCGAAGTCCTCTAATTTCTTTTTCTTAATATCCTTTATGAACTTGGCATAACTAGGCATCTGCTCTAATGTCTCCGCGAAAAGAATGTTGATGTGTAGCTTTTTGAACACCTCCAGAAACTTAGTAAACTGCTTATCTAATTTCTATTTTCGGATCCGATGTTGAAAGGGTGTTGGTGGGTAAACTATCTTTGTAACAACCTGTTCCTGTACTGCAGATTTTTTGCCTTCTTTGTTCCCTTCCACTGTTTCTTCTATACTTGTCTCAAATTATTTCTCAGTCGTCGGCTTTTCAGAATCTTGCTCGGCTAACTGTTTTCCACTCCGAAGTGTGACAACTTGACATTTCTCATGACCTCCCCTCAGATTCTTTTCGGTATCACTCGGCAAGGTACCTTGGGGTCTACTATTCAACGCACTTGCAATCTATCCCATCTGAGTTTCTAAATTCTTGATTGCAGCCGCCTAAGTTTTCATTGCCGCCTCATTCCCTGTTATGTACTTCGCCAGTAGCTGCTCCAAATCTGTCTTTTTCTCGTGAAGCAGAGCTGACTATTGATGTTGATTCTGAAAACCAGGAGGGTATGATGGTCGTGGAGCCTGCTGCTGATTCTGATTTTGGTTCTGATTATTGCTCCACGAGAAATTCGGGTGGTTCCTTGCCCCCTGATTATATGCACCCTGATATGTGTTAGGTGTCCTGTTGTAGCTAGCAACGAACTGTACTGAAGCTGGGTTTATCGCACAATGATCTATCAGATGCTCACCTGCACAAAGTTCACATATAACTGCTACATGCTGCATAGTTGCACTTGACACGACATCCATCTTCTTTGATAACGCTACTATTTGTGCGGATAAAGCTGTCATAGAGTCTACTTGTAGAATACCCTCTGCCTTGGGTTGAGTCATTCTCTCAGTCAGCCACTGATAGTTATTTGTAGCCATTGTTTCTATCAAGTCCCATGCCTCCTCCAACTTCTTTGCCATGAAAGCTACACTTGAGGCTGCATCGATGCTAGTCCGTATATGACTCCTTAACCCGTTGTAGAATGTATTTATCTGCATCCAATGCTGTAATCCATGATTTGGGCATTTTCTCAACAGCTCTTTGTACCTTTCCCATGCTTGATATAGTGGCTCTCCTTGTAGTTGTACAAATGAAGAAATATCCGTTCTCAATTAATAGTGTCTTTGAAGGCGGGAAGAACTTAGCCAGAAAGTTTTGCGCCAAATCGTTCCATGTGGTGATTGACCTCGGTGGTAGAGAATGGAGCTAACCCATTGCCTTGTCTCTGAGCGTGAACGGAAATAACCTTAATTTGATAGCATCATTTGAAACCCCGTTGCACTTGAAGGTATCACAGATCTCTATGAAACTGATAATGTGCTCGTTCGGATCACCATTCGAAAGACCCCCAAACTGGCAATTATTATGCACCATCTATATCGTTCCAGGCTTGATCTCAAAGTTATTGGCATTAATCGCCGGCCTGGTGATACTTGATTGAATTTGTGAAATTCGCGGTGTTGCATAATCCCGCAGTGCTTTCTCTTCTTCTTCAGCCATGTTGTCGTTGCGTGTTTCAAGTTCTTCTCGAATTTTCTGAATCCACTTACTTAACCGCTAAAATCATTTTTCGATGTCATCCTCGAAAGGCAACAAATATGGCTTCTCTTATCGAGTTTGCATGCACTACTCGAGATTAACTGCAATAGCCAATGAAAACAAAAAATAAGAATAGAAATATATATATGTTTAACTAAAACTGATCTAATTAAACTGATATTGTAAGTAATAAACGCAATTACTGTCCCCGACAACGGCGACAAAAACTTATTGGGTAAAATCTATACGCGCTACACGCAAGTGTACATGGTCAACAAGCAATATAATGATAAGATCAAGTATCGTACCCGCAGAGACAATAATCACAATTTATCCTAACAAGTACCAATTTTGTATTATTTCAATTTTATTAAACAAATGATTAAATGATGATTTTTATAAGAAACTACTACTCAGACTAGAATTAACACTATTTCAGGAATTTGACAAGTTTTCGGAGAATTAAGTCTACAACTTCACTTATTATATCACTTCGGACAATATACTTTCCTTCAATTTATATCAATTATTCCAGATTATTAACCAAGAACACGGAAGTAGATATAACCATCTCTCAATGCATTACACCCATACTCACTCAAATCCACAATTGATAGAATTAAGCAAGACACCTTAGTTAACCAACTCACTATATCTCTATGTGAATTATAATTGAAAAAGGTTTAAAATCAAGTTCTCTTTAGATTATGCATGATGCATAGATATCTCTATCCTACACATGAATTATGAATCCCAACTTACAGTAGAATTCACAAACACACGTCACTCTGGCTAGTTCCAATCCCATTATCATCTCTCGAGTTCATGGGATAACAGGTAATTGGTGATCAAGCAAATACATAAGTTACGCACAAACCATGGCAAAAAACCTGGAAATAATCTTCATAAACTAACTAACAAGCATATCAATCCTTAGTTACATAATAAGATTCGTTATAGGCTTAAATAGAATATTAGTTCATCATGAATGAAATAAAAACCATAATCAACAAGGTGTATAACATCCTGAATACAAGGTATAGATGAAGAGAGAAAATAAACTCTGAAATTGTATCACCACTCTTCTTCACGCTCCTTGCGTTCTTCGTGCTTCGCCGTGCTTCAATTTTCCTTACGTATCAAGTCTCGCGAAATAGGGCTTCTTTCTGCCTCAGTATCTCTGTTATAAGCATCTCTGGAGCCTTATATAATCTCCTAGTCGCGAGCCAAAATCGCAACCAACTTTCCACTAGAATACTACTTGAATAAGGATCCCAAATCTATCCTGTCGTAACTGGGCCTCGGCGCACATTTTACTCTTTGAAAGCGCGCCCCGGCACACATGCGCTTTCAAAGAGTAAAATGTGCGCTGAGGTGAACAACCCTTTAAAAGGGGACATGTTATCGGAGACAATAGTTCCGAGTGTAACGCATATAGTCGTTACGATGTACTACGTAACGAGTAAAATTATCCTACATAATCTGCTTCATGATCCTACATAACGTATCACCATACGCATCAATTATTAGTCACTTAGCAACGCTTATCAAACGTCTAAGAAAATTCTAATTTAAACTTTCTAATTTACACTTCGTAATTCTCTTCCATTCACTCGTTTGACACTCGCTGTCAAAACATATGTATAATTAACGATATAAGTTAATTATTACATAGCTAATCTTCATCGTTAGTTAACCAATTAAGATTAACTCATTCCTCATTAACTAATAAGTTAATAATAAATCACCACGTAATTTAATCACCTCACATAATCATATTACAATTCACATAATTAATCAATTATAATTACATCTTACGTCAATCAAATTACACTTCAAGTTAAACATCATTATATTTACTAACATTCATCTTTTATAACTTAGAACAACATCTATTATCGTCGACAGCACTATACTTGCGTATGTGCATGTCCGACGCCCTCCGATTGCCTTCGAATACACATCAGTCACAAAGATGACTATTTTGACCCTTTCTAACGACCTCAAATAAAAAGAGTTAAAGAACAAAAGTTGTAGGTCTACTCGTGCTCGTTCCGGATCATCTTGAATCTCCTTAATCGGAGTTCATATGAAACAGTTATGGCCATTTTACTAACGGAGGTCAAAATAGTTTTGCATTACTACAACTAAGCTACCCCGGACAGCAAGTGTACCAGCTGGGGCGGGTCCCCCAAGGCTCAAACACCCTCTGGGGCGGATCCAAGGGCTGGTGAAGGGGCTGGTTCCCGAACTGGTGGAGAAATAAGCCAATTTGGCTTATTCCGTCACACCGAATTCAAATTTTCCCAACATGACAAACATGAAACATGTGACAAACAATATTTTAAGCTTATTAACATGATCATAACATAAAAATTTCATATAAACACATAATCACAACCAAGATTTCATGGAATTTGAAGAAAAACACAATTTTAAGCGTTCTTGACAAAAATTGCTACTACGAATTCATTTTTCATCCAATTTAAGTGATTCCAATTGTAATCACTTCTATTCTTAACATACTAACATAATACTTGATCAATTTTAACAATAACTCATAATCAACATCAATTTTGATAGTTTCAAAAGTAATTTTTAGAAATTAACTCAAAGAAAACACTATGAACACGATTCCTATTGTTTATCCAAAATCCATGGTTTAAATTGGTAATACAACCATATAATTCATATACAATCATGATATATCATATATTACACATAACTTCATGCTTTCACCAATCTCTTTGATAATTTAAGAATAATATTTAACATAAATTCATAATCTAACACTATGAACATGATTTTCATAGGGTTCATCATATACTTGTGATTGAAATTCTTAAACAACTATGAAACTCTCATATAAACATATATACATGTATATATATACAAACATATCCCATTCTCATACAAAATTGTGAAGTTTCACAAAGAGATTTTTACATAGAATTCCAAAACTATGAAAATATAGAAAACATGATTTTAAAACTTGTTTTTACAACAATTGCCCTTTCATGGCATACAATTACCTATGAAAACATATGAACATCATAGATACATATAAATTCATGATTATGAAAACCTAATTTAACAAAGACTAAATACAAAACATATGAATTGAGTACAAGGGTTAAGATTATAATCTTACTAGTTTTGAATTAAGAGAGAGATGGAGATGATGATGATGGGGCTTGCTTTGTCTTCTCAAAGCTTTCCCTTCTTCTTCTTCTTCCTCTTCTTATTCTCTAATAACTCTCTCTAACTCTCTTATTCTTTTTCTTTCTTTGTTTAGACTTAGCTTAGAAGACTAACGTACAAACTCTTTTAACTTAATGTATATTGTATATAAATATGATATATAACTTATACAATATAATTACTCTATAATAATTAACATAAATACAATTAATCACATAAGTTACAAGTTTGAATTTGAAAAGCCCTAAGGCTTGTTTGGCAAAACTCATCATTTTTTAAAAACAGGTTTTAATAGTTAAGGCCCCGTTTGGTAAAACGAATTTAAAAACGGTGCTAGGGCCTTGTTTGGGAAAATAGTTTTGAAAACTCTTTTAACTCTTTTAATAAATCATTTTAACACATACTTTTTAATGTTATCCTTTAACTAATTAAAACTCAACATTCTAATTTAATTAATTAAAAGTCTAACATCAATTAATCACATACAATTGTCATATAATTCTAATTACTCGCTAATTATAATTTTATGTAACAATTACCTCATCACTATATCTAATTTAATTATCTCAATTAAATTAGAACTATAACATAAAATTATTACATATTAATTAAATTAAATATTAAATAATCATTTAATTAATATAATACACTTAATTATATTACTCCATAATAATTACATAATTATTTATTTAACTCAATAAATAATTCAATTAAAATATTTATTTACTCCAATAAATATTTAAATTATCTTCACATAAATTCACATATTTCACCATATATGACACGTATTCACATACTCAAACTCAAAACATCAGATAATAAGAATTTTATTTATTAAATTCTCATTTATAAATTCTAAAAATCTGGGATGTCACATCCTTCCCTCCTTATAAGGATTCCGTCCTCAGAATTAATGAAACCTTCCTTACTCAGGTTTTCACAAAATCTCTTCATAATTATCGTTGAATAACTACAACATGTTAACTTAGCAAAAAGTTTTACACATATATATACTTCATTCATTTCTTCAACAACTATTAGGTTTTATTACACAACCTTCAATCAAATATAATCACATATCAAATATTATATATTCTCTAACTCGTTCATTCCTTTCTAAGGATCATTACCGAATGCTATACTCGTCGAATTAATATACTACATAATTCACCATCTATAATTGTTCACATAAGCTCTTAGAAAGCTTAAAAAATAAAATAGTTCCCAATCGTGGGATTACTAAAATGGGGATTAGTAAATCCGGATAGATTGGTACATATGTTGCTTGCTCATTAGATGAGGATGCCTGATCTCATGGTCATTTGTGTGGAGACACTAAAGCAAGTATGTAGGTGCTTCTTGGAGAATAAGTTCACTGAACGTGACTCGCTATGGAATACCTAATGGAGTTTTACTCGCCTGTCAATAGGAATTCCTAATGTGATAGTAGTACAAGTGATCTTTTGATTTGAGATCATCATAGTATCTTGAATGTAACAAATTATACTTTGACTTATCCCTTAAGGCCTTTTAAGGCATATATAGGGTATGCTTGGGTATAATGAGTTGCATATGGAGATAATGTATGATCAATAAAGAATCTACCACCTCTAGTACAAGAGGAGATATGTCCTATGTGATTCGTTAAATGACAACCCAGGAATCCTTGGCTAAGGTAGAATGAAATTAGAAAGAGGTTTCTAATTTGCATTATTTGGAGTTGTGCATTTTCTAATCGAAATACATATGATTAAATAAATTAAGACTTGACAGTAAATCTATGTCTTATATTTAATTGGGACATTGTATGGTGGAAGGATTGAATTGTACGGTAACTATTAACTCACAGGTTCTTTTATGATTAATGTTGAAATCTATATTATCTAGAAAGTCGTTGATCGCTAGGGAGGCTTATCCCTATTGTTGAATAAATGTTATTTATTTAAATAAATTATTAGTTTAATTTATTTATTTAAATAAGATTAGAATTGTTCTAATTGATTTATTCACAACCGGTTTAATATGGAGAACCTAAAGGATCACACCATAAAAGGAAGAAAAATTATTTAAGAAGAAAATGGCATGATAGTAATAATGCATTAAGTATAATTAATTTAATCTATGGTGATAGAATAAATTATATAGCTTAATGTTTATTATTTAATATTTTAGAAATATTAAATATAAATTAATAAGAGGAGTCTTATTAATATTATTATTATTATTATTATTTTAATTCTGAAGGAGTGTAAGAATTAATATAATATCAGTACTCTCTCTCAATCCTAATAAGATTAGGATATAAATTAATTAAAAGTGTTTTAATTAATTAATTAAATAAAACCCTATTCTAATTAGATTAGGAGGGTTAACCTAATATCTATATAAGAGAGTCTTATATCAGAAATAAGGGACGTGAATTTTTCAAGAGTTGGGAGTACACATATTCTATAGAGATAGAAATAAGGGTTGAGCCAATAACCCATCTTCCTGAGTTCTTCATCTTCCTTGGTGGATCACCGTTAGAGGCCAAACATTTGGGTGGTTGACATTGATCAAGGGAAGGAGCCACTACAGAGGAATCAAATGAATCAAAGGAGTAGAACTTGTACCTGAGGAAGCTTGGATCTTCAAAGGTATAAATATATTTTTCTCCTTCTATATTCACTGATAATTGATGCACAAGAATGATCATGGTTATGGGTTTGTATAAATTTTTGAAAACCTAGTTTTTTGCGCTTTCGCCCTATTTATGTGATTTGATTGCATGATTGCGTTACGTACAAACCCAACAGTGGTATATGAGTCAATCTTATGCTAATTATCAGTCTATGTGATTCCATACATGTATGATATGCGATTGGATCGATTTCTGGGCAACAAAAATTTTTCAGATTCTGCGAAGCTGCGCAGCTGCGCCAGTACAAGGAAATATTACTGCGCAGCTGCGCCGGTTACTGTTCCTGGTTTTCATGCTGCGCCGGTTCCCTTTACATTCCTGGCGCAGCTGCGCCACTGGACAGGAACTGAATTTTTTTTTGGTTATTTAACTAAATGAATGGTTTATTTAATTAATAAAGATTTAAAATAAAGATGTTTATGTTATATGAAATGAGATTTCAGAATTGCTAAAATTAAAGAGTTTAATTTGGAATTATTTTTGAATGAAATAAAGGAGTTTATTTTTCCAAAAACAAAGTTTAGCAAACTTTTGCCCATTAATTGATATTAATACATATATGGAATGAATTTATTTTCATGAGATGAATAAGTTTTATTGATACGTATGATGATATGTATGGTAATAAAAGGGATTGATTATGGACTATGACCAATGTGATTGGATTTTATTTTGGTTGAATGCTTGAATGAATAGATTTTATAAAATGGGGTCTGCGTACCTCGTTTTCTCTAGTTTTATTCTCGATGTAAATTCTATCTCCTTTCTATGTACTTCCCCTTGACTGCTGATCAAGGTTTCTATTTAATTTTAAATAGTTAATGTAATAGATATAGTCAGAATTATTTTGAATGAAATTGGAGACCAAGGAGCAAGAAGCGCGTGAAGACCCGTTTGTATGGAGCCCGGGTTTAAATGTAATAGTTACATTTAAATTTAAATTCTTGCACTCCTAGGTTTGACCTTTTGGTTCACTTGGTGGCTCTAGTGAACCAAACTAGAATAAAAGTTCATAATTAATCTTGGTAGAATATAGTATTCTATATTGCATGCTAAATATTATATATATTATATTTTATGCAAACATGCTTCGCATGTTTAATAAAATAACGCGTATTTTATATATATATGTGCATGCGCGCTAAACAAGATGAGACAAATAATAACAAACCCCTCAAAGAAATAATATTAAGTCTGAATCGTTCAAATGATATTTGGAATATTGAACGTCGCCTTCTAGTATGATTAATTAATAGAGTATTAAATATTTAATATGAGTTTGTTGTGCTATCCACAAGACGAGTATTGAATATTTAAGATGTTAATTAATCACATTTGATGCTTATCAAGAAAATTGAACGATCTAGTCTTGTTGTGCTATCCACAAGGACGAAAATTTTTCTTTTTTGAATTTATGGAAGTGCTAGGCTGGACTTAATTTAAATCATTTTAGTTCGGATGTGCACACACATGACCATTATGATTTAAAAGGCAAAATAAAAGGAGTTACCTGGTGATGTAATTGACAAGAGTTGTCTACCTATTTATTTGTATATCGCTTGTTGTGCTATCCACAAGGTTATATACATTTGAAATTGGATCCTTAATCTCACTAGCAAATCTTTAATTAGATGTTGCCGAACTATATAAGTGAGGGTAATATAGTTTGATGAAAATAGTGGGAGATACCAATTTAAAATAAAGACCTAAATTTATTTTGGTATGCAAAGTTAATAAAATGAATGTTTGCTAAAATGTTATCTTTTCACATGCAGAATTTTAAAAATGTCAAAATCACTAATCTCACTACGAAGCATACTTGATGCAAATAAGCTTACCGACCCAAATTATGACGACTGGCTAAGAAATCTGAGAATTGTTCTCACTAATGAAAAGATTTCTTATGTCCTAAATTCAACTATCCCTGAATCTATTTCGGAAACAGCCTCTGAGGAAGAGATTGCCACTTTCAATAAATGGCAAGATGATGCATCTATGGCTCAATGCATCATGCTTGCATCCATGAATAATGAGCTTCAGCGTCAACACGAAAAAATGGATGCTCCTGCTATGTTGCTTCACCTCAAGGAGTTGTATGGTGAACAAAGTAGGACTGCTAGATATGAGATATCTAAGGAGCTCTTCCGATCTCGGATGACCGAGGGTACTGCCGTCGAGACTCATGTCCTAAAGGTGATCAATTTGATTGAACGCCTTGGACAGCTTGGGTTCGTCATGGATGGGGAGTTGAGTCAAGACTTGGTCTTGTAGTCACTCCCTGAGACCTTCTCGCAGTTTGTGGTTAATTTTCACATGAATAAGCTAGATGTCAGCATGACTGAGCTGCTTAACATGCTGAAAACTGCAGAAGGTCACTTCTCATCCAAGAAGAACCATGTCTTGATGGTGTATTCTTCCAATAAAAGGAAGAGGCCCAAGGTGTCTTCTGAAAAGAAGAAATCCAAGAAGGCTAAGGGAAAGGGGAAAGAAAAGGAACAAAAGAAACTTGAACCAGCTAAAGGAAAGTGCTTTCATTGCAATGAGCCGGGACATTGGAAGAGGAACTGCAAGAAGTTTCTAGCAGAGAAGAAGCTTGGAGAAGCTTCGACTTCCAATCAAGGTTTGTTTATGATTGAAATTAATTTTTTTGAAAGTCATAATTCTACTTGGGTATTGGATACCGGCTATGGTTCTCACATATGTAACACTGTGCAGGGACTGGTCAGAAGTAGAAAGCTGAACAATGATGAGGTAATCCTACGAGTGGGGAATAGAGCAAAGGTTGCTGCATTAGCTGTAGGAACTTATTGTTTAGCAATGCCTTCGGGAAAGTCCATTTATCTTAATAATTGTTATTATGTTCCAAATATTATTAAAAATATTATTTCAATTTCTGTATTGGATATAGAAGGTTTTGACGTTATTATAAAGAACAATGGTTGTTCTATTTATAAAGACGATGTTTTATATGGTATTGAAAATTTGCGAAATGGACTTTATACACTTGACTTACAAGAAAATATATTTCAAATTGAACAAACTAAGAAAAGGAAAAGAGATGATATTAATTATACCTATATATGGCACTGTAGACTCGGCCATATCAATGAAACAAGATTATCCAAGTTGCATACGGATGGGCTCCTCGAGTTATCCGATTATGAATCATATCCAACTTGTGAATCTTGTCTCATGGGTAAAATGACTAAATCTCCTTTCAGTGGAAAAGGAGAAAGAGTTACAGAGTTGTTGGCATTGATTCACACAGACGTTTGTGGACCCATGACAACAAGTGCACGGGGTGGGTATTCTTATTTTATTACTTTCACTGATGATCACTCAAGATTTGGATATGTGTATTTGATGAAATACAAATCAGAATCATTTGAAAAAATCAAAGAGTTCAGAAGTGAAGTAGAGAAACAAAAGGGCAGGTGTATTAAGATACTTCGATCAGATCGAGGTGGAGAATACTTAAGCGGTGAGTTTCTCAATTGTCTCAAAGAAAATGGTATAATCTCACAATGGACTCCTCCAGGTACACCACAGTTAAATGGAGTATCTGAAAGGAGAAATCGAACACTGTTGGACATGGTTCGATCCATGATGAGTTTTACCGACCTTCCAATTTCCTTCTGGGGATATGCCCTAGAAACGGTTGCATACTTACTTAACAAGGTACCTACCAAATCCTCCCCAAAAACTCCATATGAGATGTGGAAAGGGAGGAAACCAAATCTTAAGCATGTTAAGACTTGGGGTTGTCCAGCTTATGTCAAAAAGTTTAAAAATGATAAGCTACAGACTAAATCCGATAAGTGTAGATTTATGGGATAACCTAAAGAAACCGTAGGGTATTATTTCTATCATCCAACTGATCAAAAGGTGTTTGTTGCGAAACATGCTACCTTCTTGGAGAAAGAGTTTATCCATGAAGGGGTCAGTGGGAGTAAGATATATCTTGAAGAAGTTCAAGAACCACAAGTTACCACAGATCAAAGTCAGGTACCTGACCAAGTAGAAGAACCTACTGTACCACACCCTATTCATAAATCTCGAAGAGTACCAAAGATACCTGAGAGGTATGGATTCTTTATAGAGGATGACGATGAGGTACACATCATGAATGATGATGATCCATTGAATTACGGACAGGCTATGAGTAATAAAGACTTAGGGAAATGGCTTGAGGCCATGAAATCCGAAATGGACTCCATATATGAAAACAAAGTATGGACTTTGGTTTCACCACCTGAAGGTATTAAACCTATTGGGTGTAAATGGGTTTTTAAGAGAAAGACTGGAGCAGACGGAAAGGTAGAGACCTATAAGGCTCGACTGGTTGCAAAAGGTTTCAAACAAAGACAAGGAGTTGACTATGATGAAACCTTCTCACCAGTAGCCATGCTCAAGTCCATTTGGATTTTGCTTGCGATTGCAGCTTACAACGACTATGAAATCTGGCAGATGGACGTGAAAACGGCCTTCCTCAATGGGAAACTTGAGGAGGATGTGTATATGACACAGCCAGAGGGATTTATTTCAAAAGTTGGAACAAATCAAGTCTGTAAGCTGCAACGATCCATTTATGGGTTAAAGCAAGCTTCTCGTAGATGGAACATTCATTTTGATGAGACAATCAAAGAGTTTGATTTTATCAAAAACGAGGATGAACCATGTGTATACAAGAAGGTTAGTGGGAGCGCAGTATCATTCCTAGTATTATATGTTGATGATATATTACTGATAGGGAATGACATTCCTATGTTACAATCAATTAAAATTTGGTTATCTAAAAACTTCTCCATGAAGGACTTGGGTGAAGCATCCTATATTTTGGGGATAAAGATCTATAGAGATAGATCTAAAAGGATGCTCGGCTTATCCCAAGGAATGTACATTGATACGATGCTAAAGAGGTTTAGCATGGAAGATTCCAAAAGAGGTCTCATGCCGATGAGCCATGGAATACATCTCTCCAAGAAACAGGCCCCAAAGACACCTGAGGAGAGAGAGACCGTATGAGTAAGATCCCTTATACTTCTACAATAGGATCTATCATGTACGGTATGATATGTACTAGACCGGATGTTGCTCACGCATCTAGTGTAACAAGCAGATACTAGTCGAATCCAGGAGTAGAGCACTGGAAGGCAGTGAAAAATATGCTAAAGTACTTGAGAAGGACTAAAGATATTTTTCTTGTCTACGGTGGGTCTGAATTAAAACTCGAGGGATTCACGGACTCAGGTTTTCAAATAGACCAAGATGACAGTAAATCTGTTTCAGGGTATGTGTTTACCTTGAACGGAGGCGTAGTGAGTTGGAAGAGTTCCAAGCAGCAAACAGTTGTTGATTCGGTGACAGAGGCAGAGTATATAGCTGCAAGTGAAGCTACAAAAGTTTTACACATATATATACTTCATTCATTTCTTCAACAACTATTAGGTTTTATTACACAACCTTCAATCAAATATAATCACATATCAAATATTATATATTCTCTAACTCGTTCATTCCTTTCTAAGGATCATTACCGAATGCTATACTCGTCGAATTAATATACTACATAATTCACCATCTATAATTGTTCGGGTTATCATATAAGCTCTTAGAAAGCTTAAAAACTAAAATAGTTCCCAATCGTGGGATTACTAAAATGGGGATTAGTAAATCCGGATAGATTGGTACATATGTTGCTTGCTTATTAGATGAGGATGACTGATCTCATGGTCATTTGTGTGGAGACACTAAAGCAAGTATATAGGTGCTTATTGGAGAATAAGTTCACTGAACGTGACTCGCTATGGAATACCTAATAGAGTTTTTCTAGCTTGTCAATAGGAATTCCTAATGTGATAGTAGTACAAGTGATCCTTGGACTTGAGATCATCATAGTATCTTGTATGTAACAAATTATACTTTGACTTATTCCTTAAGGCCTTTTAAGGCATATATAGGGTATGCTTGGGTATAATGAGTTGCATATGGAGATAATGTATGATCAATAAAGAATCTACCACCTCTAGTAAAAGAGGAGATATGTCCTATGTGATTCGTTAAATGACAACCCAGGAATCCTTGGCCAAGGTAGAATGAAATTAGAAAGAGGTTTCTAATTTGCATTATTTGGAGTTGTGCATTTTCTAATCGAAATACATATGATTAAATAAATTAAGACTTGACAGTAAATCCATGTCTTATATTTAATTGGGACATTGTATGGTGGAAGGATTGAATTGTACGATAACTATTAACTCACAGGTTCTTTTATGATTAATGTTGAAATCTATATTATCTGGAAAGTCGTTGTTCGCTAGGGAGGCTTATCCCTAGTGTTGAATAAATGTTATTTATTTAAATAAATTATTAGTTTAATTTATTTATTTAAATAAGATTAGAATTGTTCTAATTGATTTATTCACAACCGGTTTAATATGGAGAACCTAAAGGATCACACCATAAAAGGAAGAAAAATTATTTAAGAAGAAAATGGCATGATAGTAATAATGCATTAAGTATAATTAATTTAATCTATAGTGATAGAATAAATTAAATAGCTTAATGTTTATTATTTAATATTTTATAATTATTAAATATAAATTAATAAGAGGAGTCTTATTAATATTATTATTATTATTATTATTTTAATTCTGAAGGAGTGTAAGAATTAATATAATATCAGTACTCTCTCTCAATCCTAATAAGATTAGGATATAAATTAATTAAAAGTATTTTAATTAATTAATTAAATAAAACCCTATTCTAATTAGATTAGGAGGGTTAACCTAATATCTATATAAGAGAGTCTTATATCAGAAATAAGGGACGTGAATTTTTCAAGAGTTGGGAGTACACATATTCTATAGAAATAGAAATAAGGGTTGAGCCAATAACCCATCTTCCTGAGTTCTTCATCTTCCTTGGTGGATCACCGTTAGAGGCCAAACATTTGGGTGGCTGACATTGATCAAGGGAAGGAGCCACTACAGAGGAATCAAAGGAATCAAAGGAGTAGAACTTGTACGTGAGGAAGCTTGAATCTTCAAAGGTATAATTATGTTTTTCTCCTTCTATATTCACTAATAATTGATGCACAAGAACGATCATGGTTATGGGTTTGTATAAATTTTTGAAAACCTAGTTTTTTGCGCTTTCGCCCTATTTATGTGATTTGATTGCATTATTGCGTTACGTACAAACCCAACAAAAGTGTACTTAAAGTAGCGACATCATAGGTTTAAATGGCATCAATTTGTAGGTATGAAACCTACTTATCACCAGGAGTGGCTGCCTACGTACTCCCGGGCTAAAAAAAAATCAGGTCATTCGTAGTTCGATCTTCTAATGAAAATCGAAACTGATTTGATCTATTCGCAGGACTAGGATGATGGTTGGAAAGTGCTTCAGATATAGTACCTTTTTATGGTGTTTGAGTTGATGAGTTGTGGAAATTCACTCCCGTCCATTTCTTGCAATCTGATAGCTCCTCCTGTCAACACTTCTTTGACAATGAAAGGGCCTTCCCAATTTGGGGCGAATTTTCCTTTGGCTTCGTCTTGATTGGCCAAAACTTTCTTCAGTACTAGGTCATTTTCTTTGAATTATCGGAGTCGAACTCTCTTGTTATATGATCGAGCAATCCTTTGTTGATATAACTGCCCGTGGAAAATAGGTTGTAGCCCTATTTTCATCTATCAGGGACAGCTAGTGGTACCGCTCTTGCAACCACTGATCTTCTTCCATCTGAGCGTCTATTAACACTCGTAAGGATTCCATCTCTACTTCTATGGAAGTATTGCTTCCATGCCATAGACCAATGAATATGGGGTAGCCCCAGTAGAGGTATGCATTGACGTCCTGTATGCTAACAAAGTCAGAGGAAACAGGTCAGGCCATCCTTTGTGATTGGCGGACATTTTCTGCATGATCTCTTGATGTTCATATTGACCTCTTCGACAGCACCATTCATCTTGGGCCGGTAGATGGCCGAATTGAGATGCTTGATATGAAACTTGCTGCATAAGTCTCTCATCATCTGATTATATAAGTTCTTGGCATTGTCTGAGACCATCACCTCTGGTTGTCTATATCGACAAACAACATTATTTCTGATGAAACCAATGATTACTTCCTGGGTGACTTTGGGAAAAGAGGCAGCTGCAACCCACTTAGTGAAGTAATCGATCATGGTGAAGATGAATCGATGTCCGTTACTAGCTTTGGGTTCTACTGGACCGATCACATCCATTCCCCACATGGAGAAAGGCCATGGGGAACTCATATTGTGTACCTCATTTGGAGTAGCGTGGATAGCATTTCCATGGAATTGGCATTGATAGCATCTTCTGACGTGATCATCGTAGTCAGTTTTGAGAGAGATCCAGTAATGCCCGGTTCATAATATCTTCTTGGCCAGCAAATGACTGCTCATGTGTGGAACACAGACTCCACCGTGAACTTCATCCATCAGTCTCTGGGCTTGTTCTTTATCAAGGCATCGTAACAGGCCTATTCCAGCATCCCTTTTGTAAATTGCGTCTTCGCTCAGATAGAACTTCATGGACATCTTATGAATCCGCTTTCGCTCAGATTTGCTTGCCCCAGCTGGTGTAGATCCATCTCAGAGATATTCCTTGATGTCTTGATACCAAGGCTGTTTGATAGGAGATATTTCATCTGATACTTCTCCAATGTAATTCCCATTTGTCGGGGCCTTTTGGTTTGTGAATCTGATGTCGGGAATTCCCCTCCTACCAGATACATAGATTAAGGAAGCCAAATTTGCCAATGCTTCTGCAAAGTCGTTCCTACCTCGAGGGATATGGATGAAGGTTATCTCTTCAAATTTCATGGATATGTTGATGACCTGCCGGTGATAGGGCAACAAATGTAATTCTTTGGTATGATATGCCCCAGTGGTTTGTCAGATAACCAACTCAGAATCTCCAAAAACTAACAAACGCTGGATACCCATGGACTAGGCTAGTTTCAACCCCATTATGCAGCCTTCATACTCATCCGTGTTGTTGGTATTGACAAACTACAATTTGGTAGCCATAGGATACTATTCTCCTGAGATGAGGACGGCCCCGACTCCGACACCTTCCATGTTCACCGCTCCATCAAAATACATTCTCCATGCTTGGACTGTATTCTCTCATCGAATTTATGTTATGATCCCATTATCCGAGACCTCCTGATGGTGCCTCAGCTAGTTGATCTGCAATGCCTTGCCCTTTGATGGACTTCTGAGTCACGTAGACAATGTCAAATTATTGGAGGATAAACTGCCATTTGGATAATCGACAATTCAATATTGGTTTGTTGAATACGTATTTTAGTGGATTCATACGGGATATGAGATAGGTCGTGTGCCCATGCAGATAATGTTGCAACCTCATGGCGGCCCATGCTAACGTATAGCATGTCTTCTCAATCAGGGTGTACTTCTGTTCATCGCTGCTGAATCTTTTACTGATGTAGTGGATAGCTCTTTCCTTGTTACTATCATCTTTCTATCCCAGCATACAGCCCATCGCGTTGGCATTGACTGATAAGTACGTAAAAAGGGGAACATCAACCCTCAGGGGTACCAAGACAGGCGCTTCGATCAACTACTTCTTGTTGGAAAGGAAGGCTTTTTGGCAATCCTCATTCCATTTCGTGGAGGAATTCTTCCTTAGTAGCTTGAAGATGGGTTCACAAGTCGCTGTGAGCTGGGAAATGAATTGGCTTATGAAATTGATCCTCCCCAAGAACCCACGTATCTCCTTCTCTGTTTATGGTACAGGCATCTCTGTGATGGCTTTAATCTTGGCGGGATCCAGCTCAATACCCTAATTGCTTACCATAAATCCTAGCAACTTACCCGATTTGACAACAAAAGCACATTTGGCTTGATTCAACTTGATATTATACTTGCGCAATCTGTTGAAAAGTTTCCTTAGATGGTTGATGTGATCGTCTTATTTTTGGGATTTAATGATGATGTCATCCACATAAACCTCTATCTCCTTATGCATTATATCATTAAACAGGGCCATCATGGCTCGCTGATACGTGGCACCGGCATTGATGAGGCTGAAGGACAATCGTCTATAACAGAAGGTTCCCCAAGGGATTGATGAAAGCTATTTTCTCCCTGCCCTCTTCAGCGACCATTATTTGATGGTAACTAGCAAAGAAATCCACAAAAGAATACATGACGTACTGCGCAGTATTGTCTATCAGGATGTGGATGAGAGCTACCGGGAAATTATCCTTGAGGCAAGCTTTGTTCAAATCCCGATAATCCACACATACTCATACCTTCCCTACGGGCTTAGGCACAGGAACTATGTTCGATAGCAACTCCTCGTATGTTGATACCATGATGATGCCGGCTTTGAATTGTTTGACAACCTCTTCTTTGACTTTTAGGCTCCATTCAAGTTTCAATCACCTGAGCTTCTGCTGACTGGCTTGAATCCATCTTTGATGGGGAGTCGATAGATGACAATGTCGGTGGACAAGCCAACCATGTCTTCATGCGACCATGCAAACACATCCTGGAACTAAGTTAGGATTTTAATTAGGTCGGCTCTTTGGTCTTTGGTGAGGTCTTTGCCTATCTTGATTTCTTTGCGGTTTTTTGAGGTTCCGATATTGACAGTGGCAGTTCGGTCGAGATTTAGTTTAAGTTTGTCTTTGACCCATTCTTTGATCTCCTTGGGCACCTCATAGTTATCTTCTTCCTCTTGATCAATCTCCATCAAGTTGAAGTTCAGTTCTACATCAAAGTTGTAGTCACTGTGACAGGTTGGCATCTCATCAGCAGTGACACAAAAATCTAATTCTGGAGTCCTGAAAATAAAATTCTTTCGATTTAATATCTGAAACTGCTTAAACATACAAAATATTTAGCAAAGCATGACAAAAGTTATTTTTATAGCTGTGCAATCAAAATAAGCAGTAAATGAAACCATGTTACAGGGCAGATGGACTCTCTGCCCTTTTACCCATTTTAAATGAGGCAAGGGACATTGCTCCAGCTGTCCAGGGTCAGATCCTCATGAATAGGAAGGATAAAAGATTTGTGGTCGTCTGCCTCATCTCTGATGACGACTAAGACACCCTTCAAATCAGAGCTGAGGATTTTCTTTGAACTGCTGCTTTCCTTTCTTAATGCAAGAAATTTGGATCTGATCCTCTTCATCACTATCTCGGATATCATCATTCATACTGTTGTAGTGTATGAGAATAAACATATTAGCAAATGGGTCTCGTCCTTTATACATGAACTTTTCTTTTCCCTTTTTGCTCTCCCCATTATGCTTTGGGGCTTTTCTCTCACTTACTGGTATGACTGGAGGAAACAGCATGGCCGACACAACAGCAGGAATCTTCCTCATTGGCTTCATAAACCCTACTTCAGTGAGGTTTGGCAACAATATAGTGGAAGCATGAGCCTTCGGATGCTTGGGCATATTCTCTGAATGACTTAGCGTTCTGTTTCTTGATTTTGGTGATCTGGTATCTGTCTGGAGCCATTGGCACTGAAAATAGTATTGATTGAGGAAGGCATGGGCCAACTCTTCCCAACTGTGAATTTTGGAATTATCCAAATGAGCATACCAAGCTCTAGCCTCTCCGGTTAAACTCTTGTAGAACAATTGCATTATGAGCTTTTTGTCCTCTGCATAGAATCCAAGCTCTCTAATGAATACCTTTAAATGGGTGTATGGGTCTCCCAATCCATCGTATTTCTCAAAATCAGGGACTTAAAATTTTTCTGGATAAAGAGCCCAGGGGGATATATATAAGTCTGAGTAATTGACACTTTCAAATGCCCCAGTCCCTTTGATGGACCGGATGGTTTCTTCCATTTGTTGGATTTTCTTCAGAATATCACCAGCTTCACGCTCTTTGTTAAGGATGGTGATTTTAGGGGTTTTGTTGGTAGGATCCTGGTTCTGTGGTTCAGGAATTTGAGGGTCTTTCTTTTTCAGTCTCCTGACTTCCACTGGGTGTAACTGGTTCTGTATGACCCTGTGTTTGTTTCCCTTTAAGAGCTTTACTTTGTTCTTTCAAGAAAATAGCCAATTCAACTATCTGGGTTTTTAATCCTTCAAACTTTTCCTTGGAAACAGGGGTGGATTCGGGTTGAGCACTGGAAGCCATGTCTGGAGATAGGCCTAGTGCTTTCTTTGATTTTGATTTGGTGACAGGACCAATTTTTATCTACAACAAACGTAAGTGTGTTAATTTCCTAAATGGAAGTATTGGTCGGATGCATGCTATGCAATGTGTTTGTTTTTGAGGTTTTTTAATCTCATCTTGTAAAACCTTGGTAAGTTGTTTTAATGATAGGATAGTATGACAGGATGCATTATAAAATTTACATTGGAATTTGAAAATAGACATTTATATTGAAAAAGGAAGGCATGAAGAGGCTTCCCTTCGGATTTAGTTAATCAAAGGCTGACCTATTTTAGGCTACTCTCGCGTCTTTTCGGCATGAAGGTCCTTAGATCATCGCAATCTACTAGAGGGGAAATTAATCAGATCTTTCAATTGGAGCAGATCTGGGTGGTGCGTTTCCTAAGCCTCGCAGACTTAGTCGCCTTTGAGTCCAGTACTCAAACACCGACGGGTTTGCCTCCTGGTGGATGAATCACATAACATACATTCACATACATCGTGTCTCACCGTATGAAATGATGACATTTGTGCGAAGAACTAATATAAAGCAGTAAAGAATTCATTCACATCCATCCAATGTAAAGACGCATCATTTCACATACGCAGATATAAAAGGAAATTTTAAAAGATTTTAATGCAGCCTAAACCCTCTACTATCCCCAGCAGAGTCGCCACTTGTCGATGTTGGTGGAAAAATTACGAGTCGAGTTCGACCCGAATCTTCCTCTCTTCCTAAGTTTTGCTTTCTACCCTTATTACCTTGTCTGTTTTATGAAAGGTGAAAAGGTTTTTTAAGAAAAGGCCAACATGTATCATGTTGACGATTTGAAAGGTTTACAGAGCCGCAGTTGGTAGGTTTAAAATGGTTGTACCAACTCAATCGAGTTTTGTTTTGAAAGTAGGCCCAATTGTTGGCCACTGTCGAAACTTGATCTTTGAAACCGAAGTTCTAAGCTCGGGGGATTGGTTAAGTGAGGGGAAGGCATTAGGCACCCCTCAACTCCCGTGAAAACACGGTACCGCGTCTTTTCAATATTTCTCTTTTTATTTGCAATGTGTGTGTGAATGTTGGAAGAAATTGGGCCTACGTTTGTTTGATTTGAAAGTATGGACATGCTTCGTTGAACCTATATACGAAATGTTTGATTTGATTTGCAAAAGTCCGTTTTAGACAAGATATTGAAATGATGTTTTGAAAGCAGGTTTTCAAACCCTTACGCTGACGTAGGAATTGAAGCATGTTGATACTTCCATTTTCATCTTTTTAGCTTTTTGGCTCAATTTGAATGGTGATTGTCGGGCTGCGAAGCATCCTCGACCACAAAATATTTACAAGTGCCAGTCTTCTTATGGGCATGACAGCCATCAGAGTGACTCTAGCACGACAAACCATTATTTCATTATGTTCGAGACAATAAACCTTGATAACCGTTTAAAGGTCTTTCGGATGTATATTTTACAGAAAAACTGGCAGGGTACATTTGTAATGAGGAGTTTGTCCATCGTGGGAATCAGATTCTGATCAGTTTGATCATGAATCCCACGATTCCTAGGCTCACATAGTGAAGTCAAGAAAACCTGCATAGCCCAGATATTCACAGGAAATGGATATTTATATCCAAACGTCGCAAAGACCAAGGATTCATCAGTCAAATCCTGGCCTGGGCATAGCCAAAGCTTCTCGTTCCCAATAGATAGCGATCTAAGGGTCGCGAGGTTGCTTTAATAATGGATAATACTAGAAAGAAAGCCAGATTGAAATAAATCTCAGCCATTCTAGCTTCCCGGTTCCGGTTGGACCTATTTTGAACCGTTTGAAAGGTAGAAATGGTTAGATTTAAAGAAATCTAACTCGCCCAAATGAATATCAATGCCAATTCATATCAACGCCAATTCATATCAAATGAATATTTAAAGTAGATATTTAATCACAATGAAGAAAGTATATATATATATATATATATATATATATATATGAAAGCTGTAAAGGGCGATGGGTTTTCAATCTCAGGCCCGTACTAGAATGTGAATATATATATATATAAGACTGTAAAGGGCGACGAATTTACAATCCTATGCCCAAACAGATATGTAAATATATATATATATATATATATATATATATTTATATAAAAGCTGCAAAACGAGCCACGGAGTAATCCAGGCTCGACAGAATGTAAATATATATATATATATATATATATATATATATATAAGTTGTAAAAGAGTCACGGAGTGATCCAGGCTTGATAGAATGGAAGTATATATATATATATATATATATATATATATATATATATATATATAAAAGATGTAAAAGAGTCGTAGAAAAATCCAGGCTCGACAGAATGTAAATATAAATATAGAAAAGCTTTAAAGGGCGACGCATTTGCAATCCTATGCCCGGACAAAAATGTGAATATATATATATATATATATATATATATATATATATATATATATATATATATTTATAAAAGCTGTAAAACGGCCACGAAATGATCCAGGCCAAACGAAAATTTAAATGTTAATATATACATTTAGTATATATATATATTAAAACAATAAAAAGGCCACGAAGTCATAATCCAGGCCAAATGAAGTCAGAAAAAATTGTATATATATTTATATATATAAAAGTAGTAACTACCACGAATTTGACATCCGGGCTTGACAGAATTGAAAAGTTAGTATATATATAGTTAAATATGCACATAATAAAGCCAAAACGGACACGAGTCCATGACCCAGTCCAAGAAATTTTGCAATTTATATATATATATATATATATATATATATAAAGTTTTGGTTAACTATGTTCTTCTTGGTTAACTATGTTTCAAGAAGTCACCTAGTCTCTTTGTATAAACCACCCTCCATCGCCATAGGTCCCTGTCCAGCCTTTGTAAGTCTCGATAGTGTGAGCAGTTTTGGCTTTCTGGGAATCACTCGATGATAGGGTATGTGTTTATGTTAAGCAAAGAAAGGGGTATGTATGGAAGAACACAGATATATTAAAAACTTTAATTTTTAATTATGAGTAGATTATTCAGGTCTAGTTCGTCGGTTAGTAATAGATCTTCACTTCCTCCTGTTCCAAACATAGTTAACCAAGAAGAACATAGTTATGAAAATATCAATCAAACCCTTAGTAACTGGAACATACCTAGTGTGTCCCCTAAGGAGATTTACCAGTCAACTTTTATTGATAATTTTAAAACTGATTATAATGTTAAAACTGTTAAACGTGTTTATGCTATTAATAAAGAATACAAAAATTGTAGTCTTCTTTCTCCTGAGGTTATTAATAAACATCGTAAGAAAGGCTATAATTTTATTCATATTGGCTTAGTTCAGGTCGCGGTTAAACCGTTAACTATTAAAGGAATCAACTCAAGTGTCTTTTTATGTTTAAGAGATGCTCGATATCTCAATTATGCTCCAAGTATAATTGGTATTATGGAGTCAAGTCTGCATGATGGTCCTATCCATTTTAATTGCTTTCCTGACCTTCCTTTAAGTTTATTTGATATTAATTTGTTAAAAGCTTTAACTCTGAATATTAAAACTGCAGGCGAGATAACTCAAATGATTGAGGGTTCTCAACCTATAGCTTTAATATACAGAATTTATTATAAGGTAATGAAAACTAATTTAAATATTCACGCACTTAATAAAAGTCCTAAAGATCATACTGTACTAATTCAAAGCAGTACTAATAACGCTAATATCCAAACCCCAAAGACTATTCTTTGGAAAGATATTACGTTACCTACTCAGTGGATTCTTCCCCAACAGATTCCACAAAAACCTGTTAATAATAATTTATTAAATTTAGATAATATTAAACAATTTTCTGATGGTACTGTTCGGGTCAGTTTCGAACGTACTAAAAGACCTTTAATTATAGAAGAATTTACTAATTCTTCAGGTCCTTCTGTTTCAAGAAGAGATACCGAAGTTTTAAGTGATTTTTCTATTCCTGATATTAAAATGAAAGGTGTTTTGAATCAGGGACAGACAAGTCATCCTTGTTACATTCCAGCCTTTCGTGCTGAAGATGAACAAGATGACGTGTCTCCTACAGTTTCTGTAGGCCCTACTCCCTCGAATTTTATAGCCCCTATTAATCACCAGTTAAGAGTTATGACTAAAGTTGCTAAGTTAGATTGGGATAGTCTGGTTGCAGATTTCAATTCCAAATCTAATCAGGATAAACGCCATGCTTTTTGTAATATCTATGATAAGCATGATCGAGATAAAATTATTCATAATTGGAAAAAATATGTTAAAATCAATAGAGAGAACCTTACATTTTATGATTGGTACGATAAATATCACTCACACTGTAAAGTTCTTACTAAAAGCAAGTGGATGAAAGAGGATAAGTCTAAGATTTTAGCATCCCATCCTCCTTTGGAAACTGTTCTTTTAAAGGTTAAAAATGCTTCGGTAGTTGCCAGCCCTTTTAAGGTTGCTGATGGTAAATTCGATGATAAAAAAATTATTGAACAAAATAATTTCACTAATCAGTATTTAGCCACCATAGGTAAACATCTTGATAAAATTGAAGAAAAATTTGATCATGCTTCGGTTAAAAATCCTCAAGAAAAACTAGATCAACCTTTATTGACTCTCCCTTCTGACAGAGAAGGAAAGGGATTGCCTAATAAAGATTCTGACCTAGTTAAATGTATTGATAAGTTAATTAAAAGAATTGGTTCGAGCTCAGGTGAACCTAGTGGAACTGTTGCCATCATTGACCAGATCCAAGAATCTGATGATGAAAGCAATAGTGATTCAGAAGAAATTTCTGAAGTCGCTTCTATCCCTGGTCTTGCTGAACAATTAAATAAATTAACTTTTAATAACACTAGTATTACTAGAAATTGGTATTCTAGACCTACTCCCCCTGATCTTCAGTATGAGGAGAAAAATCTAGATAATCAATTTTCTGTTTCGTCTAATAAAATTTATGAGTGGAATATTGATGGTTTTAGTGAGCATCAGATCCTTACCAAAATGAATCATATGTCTATGGTCGCCAACAGCTATATTACAGCGTTTAACAGTCTTACTCAGTCTAATATCGTTGAAATATTAGCTAATGGATTTACTGGTGTACTTCGTTCTTGGTGGGAAAAATACCTTGATGAAGATGCAAGGACTTCTATTATCCATGCTCACCAGTTAGATGACAATGGTCAGCCTATCTTCCGGGAAGATGTTGGCTTTGGTATCCCTGATGGTATTAATACTTTAATTTTCACAATAATAAAACATTTTATAGGAACTCCTAGTAATATCACTGAAAGAATTCATGATCAGTTAAGTAATCTCACTTGTCCCACTTTAAGTGATTTTAGGTGGTACAAAGATGTTTTTATTTCTCGGGTTATGGTGAGAAATGATAGTAACAAACCCTTTTGGAAGGAAAAATTTGTTAATGGTCTTCCTAGCCTGTTTGCTCACAAGGTTAGAGAAGAACTCAGTAAAACTCTTGGATATATTGATTATGATAACCTGACTTATGGTGACATAATCAGCTATATTCAAAAAATTGGATTAAAAATGTGTATTGACTTTAAAATTGCTAAACAAGCCGCTAAAGATAAAAAGAAAGCTAAATATGAGCTTGGTACTTTTTGTGAACAATATGGTTTGCCTCCTATTGCTCCTTCAAGAAGAAAGCATAGGAAAAAGCAAGTTGAAGGTCATAAAAAATGTAAGCATCATAAGAAGCGTTCTAGTCAGTCTAATAACCAAGATAGTTATTACAAAAAACCTAAATCTAGAAAGAAAATTCATGGTAAGAAATCTACTTCAAAACCTAATAATAAAAGTAAAATTATATGTTATAATTGTGGTAAAAAGGGTTACTACAAAAATGAATGCAAGCTTAAGCAGAAATTGAGTCAGTTAAATATTTCTGCAGAAGATACTGAAAAGATTTTTGAGTTAATTAGAATTCAGACTGATGATGAGAATGATCATTCTGATATTCCCTATTCCTCTGGTAATGATGAAAATAGTCAAACCCCTAGTGAGGATAATGAAGTTACCCTTTGTACTGATAATTGTAGATCAGATTGCTGTAAAACCGTTAACGTCCTTAACAAAGAAGACCAAGAAAGCTCTTTGTTAATCGAATTAATTAGTAAACTTACTGATGAAGATTTAAAATTACAGTATATGAAACAGTTAAAAGACTTATTTACTAAAAATAATTCGGGTAAAGGTAAGGTTATTAGAGGTAAAGATAAACCTGTAATCAGCCTTAATACAACCATTGAAAGATTTAAAACTGCTGAGAGAGAGATCACCCTCCCAGAATTAAATCACGAAGTCAACAAACTTAAGAAAGAAATTTCTAGCCTTAAGACTGAAATTTCTGACTTAAGAAAGGATATGACTAATTTGACCTCTAAAGGTTCAGAACTTCACATTTCTGATTCTTCAGATAATGATGATCAACCTGAATCTTCAGGAGTCAAGGATGATGAATCTTTATTAATGGTTCAAGGTAATTCATTAAAAAGACTAAAAGATATAACTATTCAAAAATGGTATATCATGGTTCGTTTAATGGTTGATGGAACTTTTGCCATTCAACTTCCTGCTCTTGTTGATACTGGTGCAGACCTTAATTACATACAGGAAGGTTTGATCCCAACAAAGTTCTATGTTAAATCCAGTGAACGGTTAAACTCTGCTAATGGTAGTAGTATGGAAATAAAATATAAACTACCTAAAGTTCATATTTGTCAAGATAATATGTGTTTTAAAACTTCTTTTGTTTTAATTCGAAATTTGACTGATAAGATAATTTTAGGATTATAGTTTATATATTTATTATATCCATTTACTACTAGTAATAACGGATTAACAACTGAGCATCTTGGGCAGAAAGTGGTATTTGAGTTTATCACTCAACCTAAGGAAAAAGATTTGAAATTTATTCAGGATGAATCTATTTCAAAATCTCTCAATCTGTTAAACTGCAAAACTTCACAGTTAAAATATTTAAAACAAGAAATCAAATATAAGCAGGTTGAGGATCTTCTCCTACTTGATAAAATTCAAGATAAGATTGAAGAACTTCGGTTGTTTATGGTTAAAAACTTGTGTGCCGATTCTCCCAATGTCTTTTGGCATCGTAGGAAGCATGTGGTCAGACTACCTTATGCTAAGGAATTTAAGGAGCACCTAATTCCTACTAAGGCCAGATCTATTCAAATGAGTCATCAGCAGATGGAACTTTGTAAGCAAGAGATTAATGACTTGCTTGCAAAAGGCTTAATAAAACATAGTAAGTCCCCTTGGTCTTGCCCAGCCTTCTATGTTAATAATGAAGCTGAGAAAGAGAGAGGGGTCCCTCGTCTAGTTATTAATTATAAGCCTCTTAATAAGGTTCTTGAGTGGATTAGGTATCCTCTTCCCAATAAAGAAGACCTTCTTAGTCGTCTTAGTAATGCTACTATTTTCAGTAAGTTTGATCTTAAGTCTGGGTTTTGGCAAGTCAGTATTCATCCTAGTGACAGATATAAAACTGCCTTCACTACCCCCTTTGGTCATTATGAATGGGTTGTTCAAGCATTTGGCTTGAAGAATGCCCCCAGTAAATTTCAAAATATTCTCAATAAAATTTTGAATCCCTTCAGTCACTTTATCATTTTTATATTGATGATATTCTGGTTTTCTCCAAGTCAATTGATGAACACTTCAAACACTTGAATTCGTTCTTCAAAGCTATTAAAGTCAATGGTTTGGTTCTCTCACCAACCAAGTGCAGTCTGTTCCAAGTTAGAGTTAAGTTTCTTGGTCATGATATTCATCACGGTTTGGTTCGTCCAATCCAAAGAGTCATTCAATTTGCTGATAAATTTTCTGACAAAATTTCTGATAAAACTCAACTCCAGCATTTTTTAGGATCTCTTAATTACGTCGGCAAGTTTTATCAAAATTTGTGAAAAATCTGTAAACCTTTGTTCCTTCGATTACAGAAGAATCCTCCTCCTTGGACTGATGAGCATACTACCATCGTCCAACAAGTTAAGATATATGTTAAGGTTCTTCCTTGCCTTGGCATATCTAATGAATCCGCTTTCTAAATTATTAAAACTGACGCCTCCGAAATTGGCTTCGGTGGTATCCTGAAGCAGAAATTAATCCCTTCTTCATCTGAACAAATTGTTCGATTCCACTCTAGCACGTGGAATCAAGCCCAATTAAATTATAGCACAATTAAAAAAGAAATTTTAGCTTTGGTTTTATGTTTTAGTAAATTTCAAAATGATTTATTAAATCAAAAGTTTTTAGTTCGCATTGATTGCAAATCAGCAAAATATATTTTAGAGAAAGATGTTAAAAACATAGCTGCTAAACATATTTTTGCCAGATGGCAATCTATTTTAAGTATTTTCGATTTTGATATTGATTACATTAAAGGCAGTGATAATTTAGTTCCTGACTTTTTAACTCGGGAATTTTTTAATTCAGGTACCCCTCAAATTCAAAATAGTGTGAGAGGATCCAATAAAAGTGTTCGGGCCCCTGGCCCTCCAGGCCCTGACCCGCCTAGTCAGAAGCCCATGAGAGCTGTAATCCCTCATCCAGTTACACCTCTTACTGTAGTTAATAGGTTTATCCCTTTTGTTTCTGTAACAAAGCCCTATAGATCGGCTCTGGTCCAGCCTCCTCGGATGATTGATCCTTTTGCTTCAGTCCAGTAATCCTACTGCTGGTCAACGTACTCAAACCCAGTACATCCCTGTATATTCCACCAATTTATTTCATATTGAAAGACATATGAAATCAATTGATGATCTTATTAAATTGGTTGTCCAGTTCTTCCCAACTGGTTGGCATTTCATTCCCATGGCTCCTTATAAATCTCTTATGTATTATAAGGATGTCTTGCTTCAAACTCAGTCAATTCTTATTAAACCTATTTATGATAGAAATGATTCCTCGAAAATCATCTATCATTCTTTATATATTAAACAGATTATCACCATGCCAAACTGGGGTAATCATTCGTCAGATTTAAGACAGTTAGAAGGTCATGATAGCCAGTTCTGCTATTATGATTACATGGAAACTTGGAATAGGGTTTTTCTATTTCAAAGTCCATCGTTTAGTCATTCGTGGTTCATGCAATTTGACCACAAGTTCAAAAGTCAAATCCCTCATTGGTTCGTTTTATGGTGGGAACGATTTGGTCTCATCTATAAAATTCTTCCAATTGAGCTCCAGTCAGTTCTAAATGTTTTTAGCTCTAGGGTTCCGGTTGTGCAGTCCAATTGCTGCGTACCAGTTATTCTTAATTTCGTTAGTAAATACAAGGTTCCATGGATTCTTAAATGGAACTATGGCTTTTATTCTCCTGTTGCTAATGTTGCCCTTTCTTCGGTTGTTTCATCCGAAAAGGATGATTCTCGTTCTAACCTTAGTCAAATTACTCATGTTACTCGTGAATTTTCTGTTAAATGGTGGGATAAGTTTGATCCTTATCGCATTGGTGGTCAAGTCCAGAAGGAATTTCCTAATCCTTCTCCTATTCAAATGGTTCCTCCTCTAAAGGAATCATCCTCTAGTAAATCAAAATCCGTAAAATCTTCTGTTTCAAAGTTAGATTTTGCGGATATTGAGCATTGTACAGATAATGATTTAAAACAGTTGTCTCGTCTTATTAAAAAGCGAATGGATAAACTCAGTGAGGACTCAGTTCCCTCTGTCTGCTTCAACCTCTTCGTCCCATTCCAGTCACCATTCTAGTCATAATGATCCATATGGAAGCATCTCCCTTCAAGATGCTCAGGACCCATTGGCCTAGAATTCCTACAGTTACATTGGTCAGCCTCTTTACAAGATGCTCCTGCCCTCGCAGCCCGTGCTCCTTTGTCCAAAGTAGCCGAAAGCATGTGATGAGTCATTTGTCGTCTTGTATTAGTCATGTCCTGTTTGTCGGCTATCTGTGGTCGATTATTCAAAAGTTATTCTGTTTTGTATTATTGAGTCTGTATTTTATTCAAAGCGCGTCTGTAATAGTGAAAGGCTGATTGTAATAGTCAAAAGTTATAATAATGCTTTCATCTTTTGATAAAGCATTACTGTTATGTAATAGTCATTCATGTTTTGTTATGATTGAGTTGTATTAGTGACGCCTTTTCTCTTCATATATAAGAGAGGCATGGTCATTTGTTTGAGGCAGGATTTAGTAATCCAATAGAAAGCTTGTGAAGACTTAGATTCCTATCTAACGAATCTTCAGCTCTCTTGCCTTCTTCCTTAGACATGCTAAATTTCTATAATCGAGTCTGTTTGTAAGTAAACCCAAGTTATCTATTTGTAACTATTTCTTTATTCAATAAAATTTTTGTTTATATTAAACTTTTGTTTACATATGAACTGATGTTTACATATGAACTGTTCCAAACATAGTTAACCAAGAAGAACATAGTTATGAAAATATCAATCAAACCCTTAGTAACTGGAACATACCTAGTGTGTCCCATAAGGAGATTTACCAGTCAACTTTTATTGATAATTTTAAAACTGATTATAATGTTAAAACTGTTGAGCGTGTTTATGCTATTAATAAAGAATACGAAAATTGTAGTCTTCTTTCTCCTGAGGTTATTAATAAACATCGTAAGAAAGGCTATAATTTTATTCATATTGGCTTAGTTCAGGTCGCGGTTAAACCGTTAACTATTAAAGGAATCAACTCAAGTGTCTTTTTATGTTTAAGAGATGCTCGATATCTCAATTATGCTCCAAGTATAATTGGTATTATGGAGTCAAGTCTGCATGATGGTCCTATCCATTTTAATTGCTTTCCTGACCTTCCTTTAAGTTTATCTGATATTAATTTGTTAAAAGACAGAGGGAACTGAGTCCTTACTGAGTTTATCCATTCGCTTTTTAATAAGACGAGACAACTGTTTTAACTCATTATCTGTACAATGCTCAATATCCGTAAAATATAACTTTGAAACAGAAGATTTTTTGGATTTTGATTTACTAGAGGATGATTCCTTTAGAGGAGGAACCATTTGAATAGGAGAAGGATTAGGAAATTCCTTCTGGACTTGACCAACAATGCGATAAGGATCAAACTTATCCCACCATTTAACAGAAAATTCACGAGTAACATGAGTAATTTGACTAAGGTTAGAACGAGAATCATCCTTTTCGGATGAAACAACCTTTCTATCATAAATAGGTTTAATAAGAATTGACTGAGTTTGAAGCAAGACATCCTTATAATACATAAGAGATTTATAAGGAGCCAGGGGAATGAAATGCCAACCAGTTGGGAAGAACTAGGCAGCCAGTTTAATAGGATCATCAATTGATTTCATATGTCTTTCAATATGAAATAAATTGGTGGAATATAAAGGGATGTACTCGGTTTGAGTACGTTGACCAGCAGTAGGATTACTGGACGAAGCAAAAGGATCAATCATCCGAGGAGGCTGGACCAGAGCCGAACTATAGGGCTTTGTTCCAGAAACAAGAGGGGTAAACCTATTAACTACTAGTAAGAGGTGTAACTGGATGAGGGATTACAGCTCCCATGGGCTTCTGACTAGGCGGGTCAGGGCCTGGAGGGCCAGGGGCCCGAACACTTTTATTGGATCCTCTCACACTCATTTTGAATTTGAGGGGTACCTGAATTAATAAATTCCCGAGTTAAAAAGTCAGGAACTGAATTATCACTGCCTTTAATGTAATCAATATCAAAATTGAAAATACTTAAAATAGATTGCCATCTGGCAAAAATATGTTTAGCAGCTATGTTTTTAACATCTTTCTCTAAAATATATTTTGCTGACTTGCAATCAATGCGAATTAAAAACTTTTGATTTAATAAATCATTTTGAAATTTAATAATACATAAAACCAAAGCTAAAATTTCTTTTTTAATTGTGCTATAATTTAATTGGGCTTGATTCCACGTGCTAGAGTGGAATCGAACAATTTGCTCAGATGAAGCTGGGGTTAATTTCTGCTTCAGGATACCACCTAAGCCAATTTTGGAGGCGTCAGTTTCAATAATTTTGAAAGCGGATTCATTAGATATGCCAAGGCAAGGAAGAACCTTAACATATTTCTTAACTTGTTGGACGATGGCAGTATGCTCATCAGTCCAAGGAGGAGGATTCTTCTGTAACCGAAGGAACAAAGGTTTACAGATTTTTTGCAAATTTTGATAAAACTTGCCGACGTAATTAAGAGATCCTAAAAAACGCTGGAGTTGAGTTTTATCAGTAATTTTGTCAGGAAATTTATCAGCAAATTGAATGACTCTTTGGATTGGACGAACCAAACCGTGATGAATATCATGACCAAGAAACTTAACTCTAACTTGGAACAGACTGCACTTGGTTGGTGAGAGAACCAAACCATTGACTTTAATGGCTTTGAAGAACGAATTCAAGTGTTTGAAGTGTTCATCAATTGACTTGGAGAAAACCAGAATATCATCAATATAAAAATAATAAAGTGACTGAAGGGATTCAAAATTTTATTGAGAATATTTTGAAATTTACTGGGGGCATTCTTCAAGCCAAATGCTTGAACAATCCATTCATAATGACCAAAGGGGGTAGTGAAGGCAGTGTTATATCTGTCACTAGGATGAATACTGACTTGCCAAAACCCAGACTTAAGATCAAACTTACTAAAAATAGTAGCATTACTAAGACGACTAAGAAGGTCTTCTTTATTGGGAAGAGGATACCTAATCCACTCAAGAACCTTATTAAGAGGCTTATAATTAATAACTAGACGAGGGACCCCTCTCTCTTTCTCAGCTTCATTATTAACATAGAAGGCTGGGCAAGACCAAGGGGACTTACTATATTTTATTAAGCCTTTTGCAAGCAAGTCATTAATCTCTTGCTTACAAAGTTCCATCTTCTGATGACACATTTGAATAGGTCTGGCCTTAGTAGGAATTAGGTGCTCCTTAAATTCCTTAGCATAAGGTAGTCTGACCACATGCTTCCTACGATGCCAAAAGACATTGGGAGAATCGGCACACAAGTTTTTAACCATAAACAACCGAAGTTCTTCAATCTTATCTTGAATTTTATCAAGTAGGAGAAGATCCTCAACCTGCTTATATTTGATTTCTTGTTTTAAATATTTTAACTGTGAAGTTTTGCAGTTTAACAGATTGAGAGATTTTGAAATAGATTCATCCTGAATAAATTTCAAATCCCTTTCCTTAGGTTGAGTGATAAACTCAAATACCACTTTCTGCCCAAGATGCTCAGTTGTTAATCCGTTATTACTAGTAGTAAGTGGATATAATAAATATATAAACGGTAATCCTAAAATTATCTTATCAGTCAAATTGCGAATTAAAACAAAAGAAGTTTTAAAACACATATTATCTTGACAAATATGAACTTTAGGTAGTTTATATTTTATTTCCATACTACTACCATTAGCAGAGTTTAACCGTTCACTGGATTTAACATAGAACTTTGTTGGGATCAAACCTTCCTGTATGCAATTAAGGTCTGCACCAGTATCAACAAGAGCAGGAAGTTGAATGGCAAAAGTTCCATCAACCATTAAACAAACCATAATATACCATTTTTGAATAGTTATATCTTTTAGTCTTTTTAATGAATCACCTTGAACCATTAATAAAGATTCATCATCCTTGACTCCTGAAGATTTAGGTTGATCATCATTATCTGAAGAATCAGAAATGTGAAGTTCTAAACCTTTAGAGGCCAAATTAGTCATATCCTTTCTTAAGTCAGAAATTTCAGTCTTAAGGCTAGAAATTTCTTTCTTAAGTTTGTTGACTTCGTGATTTAATTCTGGGAGGGTGATCTCTCTCTCAGCAGTTTTAAATCTTTCAAGGGTTTTATTAAGGCTGATTACAGGTTTATCTTTACCTCTAATAACCTTACCTTTACCCGAATTGTTTTTAGTAAATAAGTCTTTTAACTGTTTCATATACTGTAATTTTAAATCTTCATCAGTAAGTTTACTAATTAATTCGATTAACAAAGAGCTTTCTTGGTCTACTTTGTTAAGGACGTTAACTGTTTTGCATCAATCTGATCTACAATTATCAGTACAAAGGGTAACTTCATTATCCTCACTAGGGGTTTGACTATTTTCATCATTACCAGAGGAATAGGGAATATCAAAATGATCATTCTCATCATCAGTCTGAATTCTAATTAACTCAAAAATCTTTTCAGTATCTTCTGCAGAAATATTTAACTGACTCAATTTCTGCTTAAGCTTGCATTCATTTTTGTAGTAACCCTTTTTACCATAATTATAACATGTAATTTTACTTTTATTATTAGGTTTTGAAGTAGATTTCTTAACATGAATTTTCTTTCTAGATTTAGGTTTTTTGTAATAGCTATCTTGGTTATTAGACTGACTAGAACGCTTCTTATGATGCTTACGTTTTTTATGACCTTCAACTTGCTTTTTCCTATGCTTTCTTCTTGAAGGAGCAATAGGAGGCAAACCATATTGTTCACAAAAAGTACCAAGCTCATATTTAGCTTTCTTTTTATCTTTAGCGGCTTGTTTAGCAATTTTAAAGACAATACACATATTTAATCCAATTTTTTGAATATAACTGATTATGTCACCATAAGTCAGGTTATCATAATCAATATATCCAAGAGTTTTACTGAGTTCTTCTCTAACCTTGTGAGCAAACAGGCTAGGAAGACCATTAACAAATTTTTCCTTCCAAAAGGGTTTGTTACTATCATTTCTCACCATAACCCGAGAAATAAAAACATCTTTGTACCACCTAAAAGCACTTAAAGTGGGACAAGTGAGATTACTTAACTGATCATGAATTCTTTCAGTGATATTACTAGGAGTTCCTATAAAATGTTTTATTATTGTGAAAATTAAAGTATTAATACCATCAGGGATACCAAAGCCAACATCTTCCCGGAAGATAGGCTGACCATTGTCATCTAACTGGTGAGCATGGATAATAGAAGTCCTTGCATCTTCATCAAGGTATTTTTCCCACCAAGAACGAAGTACACCAGTAAATCCATTAGCTAATATTTCAACGATATTAGACTGAGTAAGACTGTTAAACGCTGTAATATAGCTGTTGGCGACCATAGACATATGATTCATTTTGGTAAGGATCTGATGCTCACTAAAACCATCAATATTCCACTCATAAATTTTATTAGACGAAACAGAAAATTGATTATCTAGATTTTTCTCCTCATACTGAAGATCAGGGGGAGTAGGTCTAGAATACCAATTTCTAGTAATACTAGTGTTATTAAAAGTTAATTTATTTAATTGTTCAGCAAGACCAGGGATAGAAGCGACTTCAGAAATTTCTTCTGAATCACTATTGCTTTTATCATCAGATTCTTGGATCTGGTCAATGATGGCAACAGTTCCACTAGGTTCACCTGAGCTCGAACCAATTCTTTTAATTAACTTATCAATACATTTAACTAGGTCAGAATATTTATTAGGGAATCCCTTTCCTTCTCTGTCAGAAGGGAGAGTCAATAAAGGTTGATCTAGTTTTTCTTGAGGATTTTAACCGAAGCATGATCAAATTTTTCTTCAATTTTATCAAGCTGTTTACCTATAGTGGCTAAATACTGATTAGTGAAATTATTTTGTTCAATAATTTTTTTTATCATCGGATTTACCATCAACAACCTTAAAAGGGCTGGCAACTACCGAAGCATTTTTAACCTGTAAAAGAACAGTTTCCAAAGGAGGATGGGGATGCTAAAATCTTAGACTTATCCTCTTTCATCCATTGGCTTTTAGTAAGAACTTTATAGTGTGAGTGATATTTATCGTACCAATCATAAATGTAAGGTTCTCTCTATTGATTTTAACATATTCTTTCCAATTATGAATAATTTTATCTCGATCATGCTTATCATAGATATTACAAAAAGCATGGTGTTTATCCTGATTAGATTTGGAATTGAAATCTGCAACCAGACTATCCCAATCTAACTTAGCAACTTTAGTCATAACTCTTAACTGGTGATTAATAGGGGCTTCAAAATCAGAGGGAGTAGGGCCTACATAAACTGTAGGAGACACATCATCTTGTTTATCTTCAGCACGAAAGGCTGGAGTGTAACAAGGATGACTTGTCTGTCCCTGATTCAAAACACCTTTCATTTTAATATCAGGTATAGAAAAATCACTTAAAACTTCGGTATCTCTTCTTGAAACAGAAGGAACTGAAGAATTAGTAAATTCTTCTATAATTAAAGGTCTTTTAGTACGTTCGAAACTGATCAGAAAATTGTTTAATATTATCTAAATTTAATAAATTATTATTAACAGGTTTTTGTGGAATCTGTTGGGGAAGAATCCACTGAGTAGGTAACGTAATATCTTTCCAAAGAATAGTCTTTGGGGTTTGGATATTAGCGTTATTAGTACTGCTTTGAATTAGTACAGTATGATCTTTAGGACTTTTATTAAGTGCGTGAATATTTAAATTAGTTTTCATTACCTTATAATAAATTCTGTATATTAAAGCTATAGGTTGAGAACCCTCAATCATTTGAGTTATCTCACCTGCAGTTTTAATATTCAGAGTTAAAGCTTTTAACAAATTAATATCAGATAAACTTAAAGGAAGGTCAGGAAAGCAATTAAAATGGATAGGACCATCATGTAGACTTGACTCCATAATACCAATTATACTTGGAGCATAATTGAGATATCGAGCATCTCTTAAACATAAAAAGACACTTGAGTTTATTCCTTTAATAGTTAACGGTTTAACCGCGACCTGAACTAAGCCAATATGAATAAAATTATAGCCTTTCTTACGATGTTTATTAATAACCTCAGGAGAAAGAAGACTATAATTTTCGTATTCTTTATTAATAGCATAAACACGTTCAACAGTTTTAACATTATAATCAGTTTTAAAATTATCAATAAAAGTTGACTGGTAAATCTCCTTAGGGGACACACTAGGTATGTTCCAGTTACTAAGGGTTTGATTGATATTTTCATAACTATGTTCTTCTTGGTTAATTATGTTTGGAACAGGAGGAAGTGAAGATCTATTACTAACCGACGAACTAGACCTGAATAATCTACTCATAATTAAAAATTAAAGTTTTTAATATATCTGTGTTCTTCCATACATACCCCTTTCTTTGCTTAACATAAACACATACCCTATCATCTAGTGATTCCCAGAAAGCCAAAACTGCTCACACTCTCGAGACTTACAAAGGCTGGACAGGGACCTATGGCGATGGAGGGTGGTTTATACAAAGAGACTAGGTGACTTCTTGAACAAAGAAAGATCAAAACTTTAGATTTTAAAAACGACTAAGATTAAACAGATTAAGAACTACGCTTAGCAAATGAACAACAAATGGACAAACAATTAAAAGTCGCGGATCGACGATCCGGGCTGTGCAAATGCAAGAAAACTCGTACATGTACTAAAATATATTAAAAAGTACGTAAAAACGGCCACGAAACTAAGTTTCGAGCATAATCAGAAAACAAAACTTAACGTGCACGTGTATAAATGCGCAATGAAGTAGTAGGAACTTCCTGATCGTAAAAGTACTTACAATGGACTGCTACACGGGCTTTTTATAAAATTGTAGGCTTCAAACGGGCATTTTAACTAGTTAATTTTTGATATGTGGTAATATATGAGTATATCTACGTGTTAAAGTGATAAAATCTGGGTTTGGAGTACTAGAAGTCGGGCTAGGAAGCGAAATGGGCAGAGTTTCAGAGCGTTTTTCTATTATTTTTTTTTAAATAGCTAGGGGCACATGTATATAAAGACTCGATGGAAGCGGGCCTACTCATGGCAGTCGTGGGTCTACCTGCGGTACCACGTGGTAGGCCCAGGGTGGTGGGTCCCGTCGCCTCAAAATACGTGCATTCTGAGCAACGCGAGGTTAGATTCAAAACTTTCTAACTTTTGATCGGAGCATCCATTTGAGGCGTGCTATACCTTTCCGGAAAGCCCTCTCCAAAAGCGTCACAATGACATAGGACTAAACCTTTTCTGAGTCCAAGAAGATGGGTTCATAACTAGGTCTTTGTTTCCCCGTAGTTCGTCCATTGAGCTGTCTTGCGTTGTTTTCACTCGTGATCATTGTTATGGTTCTTTCTAAACTTGATGGCATCAATTCGGCTTAATTTTGACCCTATTGGCTTCAAGTTGGTAAAATGACCATTTTGCCCCTTCAAGGATTGTCTCTTGTATCGACACGGTCTTCGACTGATTTCCCGGGGTTATCTCCGAGGTTTTGATCCCAGCTGATTCTGTTTATCCTCAGGGTTGTCTCTGAGGCTGATTTGGTTTCGCAGGGTTATCTTTGGGGATGATGCGATACTTTGGGCTTGTCTCCGAAGTTAATTTGGCCTTCTGGGTTATAATCGGGGCTTGGCCTGGATCTACCGTTATTGTTACTAGGGTTACTGTACCTCCCGAGTTGTGACCCGGGTTTGACTTGTCAACCCGGTATAGTGACTGGGGTTGACCTTGACATCCCGGGATTGTAATCGGGGCTTCTTGAAATCTCGATATTGAGACTAGGGCTGAGTTGACATCCCGATATCGAGACTGGGGCTGAGTTGGCATTCTGGTATCGAGACTGGGGCTTAGTTGGCATCCCAGTATTGAGACCGGGGCTAAGTTGACATCCCGGTATTATGACCGAGGCTGAGTTGACATCTCGGTATTGAGACCAGGGCTGAGTTAATATCCCGATATTATGACCGGGGCTGAGTTGACATCCCAGTATTGAGACCAAGGCTGAGTTGACATCCCGATATTAAGACCGGGGCTGAGAAGGCACTTTTTCCCCTCTGCAGGGTTAGTAACAGGAATGCAAAATTTTGAGTGTCTACAACAGGATTGAAATTTTTTGAGTGTCTACACTTCCAATGTATGAACAATCTCTTGTGATAGATTTTCCTTTATATATGAACTAATTTCTATTATGGGGTTATGATGAATCTTAATATATTGTTCAGATTTCTATATTTTCTTATGAGATTTGGTTGATTATCTATATTGGATTGTCTTATATGATTTTCTTTAAATGATTAATTGCTTGATCACCAATTACCATGTTAACCTATATTGACTTGAAAAAGAAGTATAGGCTTAGAACTAATCATATTTGCATATGTATGTGAATTCTACTTTGAGATGGAATTTATGTTTCATGCCTAGGATAGACATATACCAAAGAACCATATGTATTCCATTGAGCACTTGTGCTTCAACCCTCTTTGATTGTAATTCACATAGACATATAGTGTATTAGTCGATTTGGGTGTTTGCACTTGTTCTATCTTTTGTGGATTGAATGTAATATGGGTATAGTACATCGAGAGATGGTCATATCTTACTTTTGTGTGTTTGGCTAACAATCCAACAGAATTAACTAAGCTTGTAAGGAAGTTTAGTGTCTTGAATAAATTGTTAAGTGAAATCATATACCCTATATTGCCTTTATTTGGCTATTTCCTTGTTATTCTCCTATTTTCTTGCTAGTAGCATTCATAGTTAAATTTCACATTTCTCAACTGTTTAAGTAGATCGAAATAGTTATAAAACTGTTGCATGTTAGATTAAAATATATTCACTTTTCTCCGTGGGAACGATACTCTACTCACTCTATATTACTTGTGGATCACGTGCACTTGCGTGTGTGAGTTGTTTTGATTAACACCCAAACAAGCTAACAAGTGTTTGGCGCCGTTGCCGGGGATTATTGATTTTTTTATTACTTTCGTCATCAGTTTAAATTAAATTGGTCTTAGTCAAACAAAACTTTCTTATCTTATTTCTATTTTTATTTTTCTTTTGTTTCAGGCATTCTTGAATAGTGTATGCACACTAGGTTTAAGAAGTCTACTTTGGTGCCCCGAAGGGATAACATCAACGGAAGGGTTCGGCGATTGAGTAAGGGTACTTCTAGCATTTAAGAGGAGACTGAGGCACAGGTAGTTATGGCGGCAGAAGAACATAAAGCACTAAGGGACTATGCAATGCCGCGTATCCATGAGTTACAGTCGAGTGTTACAAGGCCAGCAATAGCCGCCAATTCCTTCGAAATTAAATCGGGAACAATACAAATGGTGTAAAACTCGGTTTAGTTTGGGGGTATGGCTAATGATGACCCAAATGAGCATTTACTAAGCTTCATTGAGATATGTGACACCTTCAAGTTTAATTGAGTGACGGATGATGCGGTGAGACTTAGACTTTTTCCATTCACATTGAGAGACAAGGCAAAAAGTTGGCTTCACTCGCTACCACCGAGGTCCATTACCACTTGGCAAGACTTGGCACAGAAATTCTTGGCAAAATTCTACCCACCCACAAAGACCGCAAAAATGCGAAGTGCAATTTCCACATTTGAGCAACAACATGGGGAGTCCTTATATAAAGCATGGGAGAGATACAAAGAATTGCTAAAGAAGTGCCCTCATCATGGATTGCCTCAATGGATGGAGATAAATACTATTTTACAACGGATTGGGTAGTCAAACTCGGTCTAGCATTGATGCAGCTTCAGGAGGGGCTTCCATGGCCAAGAGTTATGAAGAGGCATATGAGTTGTTAGAGACCATGGCCGCAAATGATTACCAATGGCCTACTTATAGATTGAGTCATCAGAAAGTAGTAGGAGTTTTGGAGGAAAATGTCATCACGGCCTTAGCAACTCAATTGTCGGCTATGTCAAAGAAAATTGATTCCATTACCGAGTCAAAAGTGCAACAAGTGGCCTATATTCGTGAGCTTTGTGACGGATCACATTATACAGACCATTGCGCTATCAATCCCGAATCGGTGCAGTTTGTGAGCAATTATCAAAGGCAACCAAACCAATATCAAAACACTTTCAATTCCAATAACAAAAACCGCCCCAACTTATCATGGAGCAACAACCAAAACCATCAACAAGCTCCAAGACCTTCATACCCCCCAGGATTACAAAACCAACACCATCAACAAGCTCCCACTCCTTAACTAGAAAAGAAATCAAAAATGGAGGAGATGATGTTGAAGTACATGGCTAACACCGAGGTGATGATAAAGAGCCAAGTTGTGGCTATAAAGAATTTGGAGAATCAAATGGACTAAATGGCTAGCATGATGACCAATAAACCACAAGGGACTCTTCCTAGAAACACAGAGGCTAATCCAAGGAGGGAAAGGGATAGAGAAATGCCAAGCTGTCACACTTAGGAGTGGAAAAAAAATTGCATCTCCAGAGGGCAGCGCGGCCGCGCCTCAAGTACGAAGGGAAGCAGCTCGGGCGCGACCAACCCCAAAGATAGAAAATATATATTTTTCAAGGGAAAAGGATGGTAAGCAAGGGACTAAAATAGAACAGAAGGAAATAATAGAGCAACCACATGTTACTCCACCAAGAGTGTATCCACCAGTCCCTTATCCACAAAGGCTCCAAAAGCAAAAATTGAACAAGCAATTTGCCAAGTTCCTCGAGGTATTCAACAAGCTATAAATCAATATCCAATTTGCAGAAGCTTTAGAAAAGATGCCGAGATATGCAAAATTTATGAAAGGAATTCTATCTAGAAAGAAGAAATTAGAAGATTTTTAGGCAGTGGCCTTGACTGAGGAATGTAGTGCGGTGTTACAAATGAAGCTACGTCCCAAACTAAAGGATCCTGGAAGTTTTACTATCCCAAGCTCTATTGGAAGCTTATCATTCAACAAATGTTTTTGTGACTTGGGTACTAGCATTAACCTCATGCCATTATTAGTGTACACACAATTGGGTCTGCCGGCTCCAAAATCGACAAACATTTCTCTTTAGCTTGCAGATAGATCCATTACTTATCCAAGAGGTATTGTGGAGGACTTCCTTGTAAAGGTGGACAAATTCATATTTCCCACCGATTTCATCATCCTCGATTATGAAGAAAACAAATACATTACTATCATTTTGGGAAGACCATTCTTAGCCACTTAGATGACTCTCATCGATGTGCAAAAACGAGAACTTACTATGAGAGTTCAGGATCAAGAAGTTACATTCAACGTGTTTAAGGCTATAAAATTCCCTACAGATGAAGAGGAATGCTTCAGGATGGATGTGGTTAACAGGGTTGTGGATGAAGAGTTTACACGTATGATGAACATTGATCCTTTGGAGAGTGCATTGATAGGGGACATTGGCATTGCTGACCTAGAGATGGTTGAGTATTTGTAGATTTTGGATGAAGTGCCACAGGTGAGCAAGTATAAAAGTCCTGTTAAACCTTTAGAGTACACAGACAAGTCATCTGAGCGTTTAAAACCATCTCTTGAAATACCTCCTACACTTGAACTTAAGCCTCTTCTTAAACACCTCAGGCATGCATTTTTGGGTGATTCTTCTACTTTACCTGTTATTATTGGATCTGCACTAACATCATTTCAGGAAAGTAAGCTATTGCAGGTGCTACGGGAATTCAAAACAGCAATTGGATGGACTATTATTGATATCAAGGGGATAATCCCTTCTTTTTGCATGCATAAGATACTTTTGGAATATGATAGCAAGCCTACAGTTGAACAGCAGGGAAGACTCAACCCAATTATGAAAGAAGTGGTTAAGAGGGAGATTCTGAAATGGTTGGATGCTGGAATTATATACCCCATTTTAGATAGCTCGTGGGTGAGTTCAGTGCAGTGTGTACCCAAGAAAGGAGGAATGATTGTGGTAGAAAATGAGAACAACGAGCTGATACCCACTAGAACTGTTATTAGATGGAGAGTGTACATGGATTATCGAAAGCTCAACAAAGCAACAAGAAAAGATCACTTCCCTCTCCCATTTATTGATCAGATGTTGGATAGATTGCCATGTCACGAGTACTATTTCCTTCTAGATGGATACTCTGGGTATAATCAGATAGTCATTGCTCCTGAAGATCAAGAAAAGATAACTTTTAATTGTCCATATGGTACATTTGCTTTCAGAAGGAGGTCATTTGGTCTATGTAATGCACCGGCTACCTTTCAAAGGTGCATGATGGCCATCTTCTCTGACATGGTAGAACAGAATGTAGAGGTCTTCATGGATAACTTCTCAATTTTTGGGGATTCATTTAATATTTGTTTGGAGAACTTGGTCACGATATTGAAAGGCTGAGTAGATACGAACGTGGTGCTCAACTAATAGAAGTGCCATTTCATGGTACAAGAAGGGAACATTCTTGGGCACAAGGTTTCAGGCAAGGGGTTGGAGGTCAATAAGGCAAAGTTGGAAACAATAGAGAGTTTACCACCACCAAAATTAGTAAAAGGGGTCCGCAGTTTTCTTGGGCATGTGGGGTTCTACCGTCGATTTATAAAGGACTTGTCCAAGATTACAAAGCCTTTATGCAGTTTGTTGGAGAAGGATGTTCCTTTTAAATTTGACGAGGACTATTTGGCATTATTTGAGCTTCTGAAGAAAAAGTTGACAACCGCATCTATCATCATGGCTCCAGATTGGTCATTATCGTTTGAATTGATGTGTGATGCGAGTGACTATATAGTAGGGGTTGTTTTGGGGCAGCATAACGAGAAGATGTTTCATGTCATTTATTATGCTAGCAAGACCTTGACGGATGCACAACTCAACTATACAACTACTGAGAAAGAGTTACTAGCTGTGGCGTATGCCTTCAACAAGTTTCGCTCATACTTGATTGGCACGAAAGTAGTGGTGTTTACAGATCATGCTACCATACGGTATTTAATTGCCAAAAAATGGATGGCAGACCCCAATTGATTCGATGGATTATACTCTTAAAGGAGTTTGACTTGGAAATCGGGCAAATGCGAGCCACGGTGCAGCGATAGCCTGCAATGGTGCAGCAATAGTCATGGTATTGCCACTTCCATTCCCTCCACTCCCTGTTAACCCCGCCGTCATCTTCTTCGGACAAATGCGAGCCATGTGATCCTTGGATCCATATGTGTAGCAAGCTCTCTTCTTCGGGTTTGGGCAATTAGGCTCAATGTGGCCTTCCTGACCACAGTTGAAACACACCCGCTTCCCCTTCATGCACACTCTAGTGTGATTCATACCGCATGTAGCACATGCTTCGAACTTCCTCTTCTGCTGGCTTCCTTGCTGACTCCCCCAAATCCGGGTACTTCGTTTCCACATGATTTGGTGTTCACTTTCTAATATAACATACATCTACCCAATATAACTTCAAAATAAATTACAACTTTTATTCAGGATAATAAAATCTCCGTTAAACAAGGGTTACAACTTTCTCAAATAAATCCCAAGGTTTAATCTAACCTTGACATAAACAATAAAGTGCGGAAATAAAAACATAACATAAGAGTCTTATTATAATCATTCCATATAATTAAACAAGTCTTCACTTGTTTAGCTTCCCTTTGCCTTTACTCGTTGACGGGGCATCAACATTTTCAACCTTAGATGCAATAATTATTTAATATGTAAGAGTGAGCAAACAATAGCTCACTGAAATTTAACAATAATAAAGACATGAAAGAATATCTCTAAAAAGATTTGAAAAACTTTGCGTACTTCAACAATAAAGAATTGAATAATAATTCTTTCATCATAATTATAATTCGAATATAGAATTCATCTGAGGGTTATAAGACCTTGAACTTTGTCCTAGGTTATAAACATTTCTATTTAAAATCTTTAACAGTCACTAAGACTATGGACCTTACCTCGTACTTAGGGGAATCAGCCCTTCGTACCATGTATTTTGCACAAACATCTTAACGCTTCCGCGTAGTAACCTCCCCTAATAAATAGGGTTGTTCAAATCAGTATATGAATACAAGTCCGCACCAAAGGAAGTTTGGTTTAGATAAGCTTACAAGGGTAATTTAGAATTCAAGTTCATCAACTAAGAATTAGTTGAATCGACTTCGAATAGTTCATAAATAAAAGATTTATGAACTAATATATGCCTTAGAATTAAACTTAAAGCATTTAAAAGATAAGCTGGATCTTACTTGAACAATAAGTCAAGACCACGTCAATTAAATAAACACTTGTCCAATGCAGAAATAAAAAATACATTCTCAATATATTCCATAAAGAACTTGAATATAATTAATGAGTTTAGGGTTTAGAAGACTTGTCTCAAGCACAAGCTACTAACACAAATCACATTCTAACACTTCCTACATACATATACATTTAATCACAATACCCTAAATTAGTTAACACATAACTAATTCACATAGTTGGTTAACCCTTATTGTTAACTCGTTCTAATTAAATAAATAATAATCAACCATCACATAGTTAATTACATCACATAGACATGCTCACATAATTAAATCAATTATGTATTTAACTAAATTATAATTAAGCAATTATAATTTAAACACTTAATCTAATTATAATTACTTAAATTGTAATTACCTCTTATTTTAATTAAATTATAAACAAATTATAATTTATAATCAATTAAACTACATCATGCATTATAATTACACAAATTAATCATGCGATTATCAACTTATAATCCATAATTAAGCATGCATTTATTAAATTACAATTACATAAATTATAATTTAAATTAACATTTATTTGATTAAAATACATCAACTCCTATTCATTATAATTTAACAAAATTATAATTTAAATTAGACACTTACTCTTAATTATAATTACTTAAATTATAATCAAGTAGTTCATATTACAATTAAACAATTATAACTTATAATTTAAATACTACATTAGGTTTTCAAAACTATTTTATTATCCAAATATGAAACTGTCAAATTCATGTTAACATATGTTATAGTAACTGGATACATGCTCATCATCATAAACAATTTAACTTAAGCTATAGAATAAAACTGCACAATCAAACCAACTCACTGCCTCTGCACAACCAGCGGCGCAGCTGCGCTGCCACAAGCCTTGGCACCGGCGTAGCTGGGCAGGTGCTTAATCTGGGAAAGGCAGCCGGCGTAGCTGCGCTTCTTTTGGCTGTGTTACCGGCGCAGCTGCGCAAGAACACGGACAGAAGCAGGCAGTTCAGCACCCTGCTTCATCGTTTCACCCCAAATATGCCAAAAATCGACAGTTCACAGCAACTTAACCATCATAAAACACACACATGCCATAATACATATGTATGACATGTTTCTATACACAAAAAACATCTAAGCAACAACAATCAACGGTTTTAAAAGTCCAATTTGGCTATTTTCATAAAACTCCTACTTTTCATAAAATAATTAAGTGTAATTTCAATTCTAACCCAATTCAATTCATAATACCCACATTATTTCTGTTATAGAAGCTAGCAACATGAACAACTATCAATTTGCACAATTCACATATATAATTCATCAATTTCTACTCTATAATCAAACAAAACATGAAAACTCCATATGAACACATGTTCCCCATTTAAAACTTGCTTTTACACTACTTTGATTTCTGAAAATCATTTATAGCATATAACCCACTATAAACAACACATGAATACAATCTATATATACACCATTCATGTTTATACAATTTCATAACAACTTATTTTTAACAGGGAACGAATGTGAAAAACATATAACTGAGTTCTATAACAATTAGATATTATAGATGATTCCTTTTGTTAATAGGTTGAAAGAGAAGGTGATGTGAGTTCAATTCTAGCAATTCTTCTTCCTCTTTTCCCTTCTTCTCTAACTCTTCTCTGCTCTTCCTTCTCCCTGCTCTCTATTCTTCTTAGTTCTTAGTTAGACTTAGGATTAGAACTAACGTAGTAGATATATTATAACCGATATAATATACGTACACTAATGATATATATATATAACTGCTAATTAAGTAAGATATATAATAAATATATATTATTATATAAGTTACAACTATTTGAATTTGAAAAACCTTAAGGCTTGTTTGGCCAAAACAACATTATTTTTAAAAATAGATTATTATTACTAAGGCCGTGTTTGGTAAAATGAGTTTAAAACAAGTGCAAAGGCCTTGTTTGGTTAAAATCATTTAAAATCCTTTTTCTTTATTTTAACAAATCATTTTAATACATACTTTAATGTCATATTTTAATTAATTAAATATTAATCATCTAATTCAATTAATTAAAATCTAACATCAATTAATCATATAAAATTGTCACATAATTATAATCACTTGCTAATTATAATCCATGTAACACTTAACACACAATTCATCTAATTTAATTATCTAAGTTAAATTAGAACTATACTATAAAATTAATATACATCAATTAAATTAAATATTAAACATTCATTTAATTAATATATAACACTTAATTAAATCACTCCACGAAATAACATAATTTATTTATTTAACTCAATAAATAAATCACATAAAATATTTATTAACTCAATAAATATTTAAAATTAATATATAAAATCTCAATCGTTACAATCTTCCCTCCTTAAAATAATTCTGTCCCTAGAATCACACATAAAATTTTTTTTTGTCTATTACATTCTTTCTCCCTTAAAAGAATAATGTCCCCAAAATCGATACATAAGGAGTTACACAAAAGTTAAGCAAACAATTGCGGATAAGATTTTGTTGGTTCCCAGTAGGCACACAATAGATCTAGAAGGGGGGTTAAATAGATCCTTTGCGTTTTTAAACTCTTTTCCATTTTATTTTGTATTGCTAAGAAGTTAGCACATGACAAACATAAGAATCATTTCAAGTACAGCGGAATAAGTTAAATGTCCCCTTCATTGATATATTGATAAACATTAATACATTGTTCGTGGGGTTAGTTTAGTTGTAAGTAGTTAAAACGTACATAGCAATTATAGCAGTTAAGTACACAACGTAAAAACAGAAAGTAAATGACAGAATGTAAAAGACACAAGGAGTTTTATGTGGTTCAGAGACACAAGCTCCTAACCCACTCTTCTGCACTCTCGCAGGAAATCCACTAAGGAATGGGCAGCACCTTGAATCACTAAGATTCCTTCAAGGCCCGCAGCCCTGGAACTTCAATTCACTAAGAACTCTTCAAGTCCTTCGACTTGGAACTCCTTTAGTTCACTAAAAACTCTTCAAGGCCAGCAGCCCTGGAATCTCTAGTTCACTAAGAACTCTTCAAGCCCTCCGGCTTGGAACTCATTTAGTCCATCTTGACAAGGACCCCTCAGGCCCTGGCTACTTGTAGTTGTAGTTGTTGTTGTTGTTGTTGTTTGTGCTTTGCTGCTAAGATGTCATGAAGCTTGATTATCTTTATACTTAGCAGCTAGGCTTGGTCCTCAGCATTTTGCTTCGAGTCTGGACCTCTTCTTTGGTGCAGCTGATCTTCATTCTGTTTAGCTCATTTTCACTTGATGTCAGCTGTGCACCATCAACACATAGGACTGCTAAGGCTTTTCATTGTGGATCACCTTCTTCTGACCCTTAGCAGCCCTTGAACCCTTCTTGAATGATATGCAGACATGGTTCTGCATCTTTTTTGGTTCAGCATTTGGTTCTTCATGGTGATTCGTGGATTGGCTCTTCTAATCTTCTTTATACTTAGCCACTTTCTTGAATGCTATCTTCAAGGCTTTCTTAGCTCTCAGCTTGGCTGCCATCTTCAATGGCATTCTCATCCTTGTTGAGTGAAGCTCTAGTCCGTTCAATTTCTTCTTCAGGTCTGCTTCACTTCCACCTTCGTAGTCTCACTGCCACTGAGACTTGTTCTCTTCAGCTCTGGTGGAACTCGTAGAGTCAACAATATAGCATTCCAACTAACTCGACGAATCTACTACTCAGCAACCACTCTTATCTTTGAAGCTTGTCTCTTAAATACCCTTCCATGATCTTCCCAGTTCAAAAGTAGCCATTGGAAGCTATTTGAATTGCTATGCAGATCTCGAGTTATTTGGTGCAGACTACTGATGTGACGTGACAGCTCCTTTTTGACTTTACTAACACAGCAGTCTGCTTTCTCACCTACCGCCTCAGAGATGTCACTATTCTATGTCAGGCTGGTAGTCACCTTTATTACTCCTTTTTGAGTCCTTGATTCGAATCCTTAAGAGTTGTCCTTCTGCATCGAAGCTCTCAATTAGAAACGTTCGGATGTCAGTCTTCATATTGATTCATTGCCAGTGCTTCAAAACTCAGATGCCCGAGCTCCACGATTCTAATGCAGATTGTTCTTGGACCTTTATCGTAGTGTGTCTTTGTTGAATGTTGCTCTGACTGGTAGAGACAACACTACGATTCTGAAGAGTGGTCTTAGATCTTTAATGTAGAACACCTCTTCCTTTACTTGTGCAGTGCTTCAACACTTTTATTTGCCTTGACTGATCTCAAGAACTGATATCTTGACTTGTCGTTCTGGCCTCTTCTGAATATCAAGACACTTCATATTTGTGGCATACCCAGCTCTCTTTCTTCTGGTGATCTCCCGTTTACATATCTTCAATGGTCTGACCCATGCTTAATCACTTTTATCTTATTCTTCATAAGCTGGCCGCTATCTCTGTATAAACTGTATCAGTTCCTTCTTCATTTTCCAAATAGAACGATACTGAATGATTCTCAATATCGTTATCTTATGTTCTCTTGACAGCATCTGCACTTCCTGACTTTCACTAGTCAGCTACTATGTCTGAAGTCTTCTTCTAATTTGCTTTGTGAAAGACTTCATCTTGAATGACTTCACAACTTTAATTGGCATGCTGATTGAGTTGATGCTTGTATCTTCTGTTAGCTTGCATGCCATTCATTGAGTGCTCTCTGGTTTCCTTGGAATGTATCTTTGTAGCTCAGACCAGAAGCTCCGTACTTTGGATATTCTGGGAGTGCTCATTTATTGAGAATCGTGTTTACACTACGATTCTTCCCTTAGCGTTGTGAGCAACCTTTGTAGAAGCCTGAGATTTGCAGACTACGATTTAGCCTTGTTGCTGCAGACACTACGACTTCGAGATTAGACCTTGACAGACTATAATTCCCGCCTTCATGCTTGCTATCCTCATCTGATCTGGCTCAACCACGATCTCTGCCTTTGATGTGATCAGTAGACTCCACTATTTCAAGTGTGATCTACGATTCTTGACTTAGCTCTGGCAGTTGCTCGATCGGTTTATAGACAGGCTGTCTCTACGATTCTGACCATGGCTTTCTCAGCAGACTACGAATCTAAGAAAGCTATTCTCGACACACTACGATCCTTCCTCATTTCTCCTGGCAGACTACGAACTCCGAGATCTACTATCCTTGCAGACTATGATTTTGCCTTGATAGTTCTCAAGTCTTTCTTGTCTCTCCTGGAAGACTACGATACTGGTGCAGTGCTCGACGATCAGACAAGCCTATCTATTACATTGTATAAGATCAACTTAACAAGCTTGATCTTTCTATATTTATAGTACTTGTACATCATTTCTTTTTAAGGACTTTACACAGCTATTTTGCTTATGTAGGATCAACCTAACATATTTGATCAATTCATTCTAAGTCTTTGTACATATATTCCTATTATCTATCAAAAGACTTTACATCTTTTTTCAATGCAAGCATACTTGCATATTCATTCATTTATATCATAATCAAATTATATATAAATAGGAATAACATTCTTATGTATATTCCTAACAATCCCCCCTATTTGATTATGACAAAAACAATCAGTGCATATGCATGAGATGAATGAATCTTATATACAGTGAGCAGCTGTATTTCTAAAGCAGATAATCATGAATGTCATTGATGATAATATGAAATTACATACACTATGACACTCTATATTCTGGATCCAAAATATACTTAACTAGAATAGAGATGTACCTCTTTTGCTCCATGTATGTCTCCAAAATGTCTATTGATTAGCTTCTGCTGCTGCTCATCTTTCTTTCTTCTTTTTCTTCTTTCCTCTACTCGCCCTCAGATGCATGCTCTCCTTTGCTTGGCTCCCCCTAAATTCTATGTTCATTGGGTTCATAGCGTCATCATCTTTTGGCTCCCCCTCAGATGATGATTCTGCTTCTGCTGCTACTTTTTTCTTTTTTCCTCCTTTCATGGCCTTCTTTGCTTCTCTGCTTCTCTTTTTCTCAGACTTCGTCTTGCCCATTGAGTGCTTCTTCTTTTTCCTCTCTCTTGAAAGTCTCTTTTGATGTATCTTTTTCTCCCCCTTTTTGTCATTAATCACTTGTGAAAGCTGCTCTATGTTTTTCATAAGCTGTTCCATCAGGTGATAAGAGTTACTAACCTCAATCTTGAGTTCTTGTTGGCTGAGCTCAAGTTGTAGAGAGAGAGACTGTTTTAGATCATCAATCCTGTCAGAGAGAAATAGGATTTGGTCTTTATTGGCCTTCTAAACTCATAGAGCTTCTTCCTTCTGCTCACTCATAGCCTTCTGAAGTACTTGATCCCTTATTGAAGCTTGAGGGATATGTCTGAGAGTCTGGCTTGAAGTCTTGTTGATAATTCATTGTCTTCTCCTGTTGACAGGTCCTTTACTTCTGCAGCCATGAGAGATATTTCCTCAACCAGTTCTTCTAAGGAGTTCTGAAGCTCTTGCTCTTGATGAGGTCTGTCATCATATTGTTTATCCTCTTTCTGAACAGCTGATTGATCAGCCTCTTGCTGAGTATCATGGTGAACTCTACGATTTTTACTTTTGGATGAACTCTCAAAGGTGGTGAGAATCTGGTAGATCGTTGAGTTCCATGCTGCTTGGGCGGAGTACAGCTTCTCATATTCATCTTGATCATCTTCAAGGATAGAGTGAGATGACTCTATGATTGTGGACTTGGGCAGTATCCTTCTTCCATCTGAATCTGCTCGACAATCGTAGGGGATGTAATGATTTTCAGCATGTCGATAGATCTTGAAGTGAGATTGGTCTTTGATCAGCATAGTTGAAAACTCCTTCACCCTTGGAAAGTTCTGTGCCACCAGTTCTAGGTTGGGAAGGTGAGAGAAGTACCATGAGAGATAGTTGTTGTCTCTAGTGAGGGATGCCTTTGCCCATGGCATGTGAGGATGAAACCATCTTATAACATGATCCTTGACTTCAGTATCATAAATCAAGGTTGAGGAATCTAGCTTTATAGTATCTCGATGGTTGAGTAGATGTGCTGCAGTCATTTTCACCACTTGTGACCTTCCATTCCTATGATTTACCCATTTCTCTGGAAGTGCATCTAGTGGTTCTTCATCATTCTCCTCTTGCGTTGAATAGTATAAGGAATGTGAACATCTTCTGGCACGTCATCCTCAGAACTGAAGTCTCTTTTACCTTCGTCATGATCTGTGCTAGAGTCAGATTGATGTAGACTTCCTTCAACTGACTCATCAATTTGTTCAAGCATTTGATCATCAGCAGTAGAGCTTGCCTTTGCAGACTCACTAGTCTCTTCTAGCTCCGTAGTCTTCAGCCTTTTTCTGCTATCCTTTTCTGATAGCGTCTTTCCTTTTTCCTTAACCTCTCCTCTATTGGATTCAGCCTCATCATCGCTGATTTCAATTATCTTTGGAAATAATTTTCCTGTTTTTGAGACCATTTTAGCAACCAGCCTGTTGCTTTTTCTTCTTCTTGGGGGTTCAGCTATAGGAGACTTGGATCTCTCTTCATCTTCAGTCTTTGAAGTCTCTAATTTATCTGGCAGATTTTCTTGAGATTCAACAGCAGGAGTGACAGATACTTCTTCTTTAGACTCTTCGTCTTTTGATCCATTAGATGGACTCTTTTGAATTTCAGCACTATGAGATCTAGCTGTTTCTTGATCAGATTCTTTTTTGTCAGCAGAATGGCTACTCTGAGAATTAGTCATAGGACTTGCAGTTGCTTCTTTATTATCAGACTTGTTCTTTAAAGAATCATCCTTAAAGCTCTCAGTTCCCACTTTATCTTCTGACTCTATGTTTTCTTCTTCAGTAGATATACTTCTTTGGGGAACTGATTTAGGCTTCTTTACCATCTTAGTTTTCTTCTTTGCAGGCTTTATAGACTTTGGCTCTGGGATATTTGCACCTTCAGAGGATGAAGACTCTTCTTTTTTCATAGCACTTGCCTTCCTCTTCTTTGAAGTACTCTTGCTACTGCTGCCATATGTTAGCCGTTTCTTCTCCATTGGGTTCTTCTGCCAATTTGCAAACAGCTGTGTGGTCATCACTTTATGGCTATTAAGGGCTTCACCTTTATCATCCTTAATTTTGTTCTTCAGCCTCTTCTTCAGAATGGTACTTAATAATCTTCCATAGAAAACCTTAGTGAGTGGTTTCCTTGTTAAACTCTTTTTCTCTGCTTTCTCCAGCCACTTGGACATTTGGTCAATTAGAATAACCCCAAAGTTGATACGCTTCCTCAGAACAATTACAGACATGATCTTCAGCTGTTGATAATTCACAGTGTCATGTGCAGTGTCTTTGCATAGTATGCATTTGCTTACAATCTCTGCGAGAAACTCAAATTCTTCAGGAAACTCCTTCTTCTTCATGTCCTTCAGACTAGGGTTCCTTCTGTACCTCATTATCTTCTTGGCTTCTTCAGTGTTGACTTCATCAAGACATTTCAGACCTAGGTCAGGAAAACCTAAGCACTGATTGATGTCAGAAGATTTCAGCTTCAGAATCTGACCTTTTACTTTGGTAGAAAGAATTCCAGAGTTTGTAGTCATGTTGGAGTAGAACTCTTTAACCAAGTCAGCATAAATTGGAGTATTTGACTCAAGACATTCTGAGAATCCAGCCTTCTTCACAAGTTCCAGAATATCTCTGAACTTCTTCTCAGAATTCTCGAACGTCTTGATTCCAAGCTGAATGCCAGCAATTACTTGCCAGTTTGCCATTTCAAGAGCTAGGGTTTTCTGAGCTTATGACTGTATGAGAATCTTGTGAGATGTCATGGAGTGATTCAAGGTTTGATAACAGTTTGAGAAAATCTTGGCTGTTTGGAAGTATTTAGGTTTTGGCTTGAGAGGATAAGTTTATGGATTTGATAGATTTGCAGCTTTTGATGAACTCGCTAAAATGGAACTGCTAATTATTTAAATTTCCCTCTTATAACTGTTCCTTCCACATTTCTTAGTGGGACAGTTGTAAAACGTTGATCAGTCCCAATCTGTAACTTCTCCATCGAGTTAGTTAATCAGATTTGACTTTTCTTCTGTTGACTATTGACTTCTTAAATCCGTGGAGTAACTTATGTCTTAGCTCAGTACTCCATGATTTCCCAGACTGATCTACAACCTTTGCTTCTTCTTCGATGATCGTAGTCTGTGGTCATGCTTCAATAGATAACTTCTCCATTAGACTCTAACGGATTGGCAATTCTCATCTGTAGCTAGTAATCTTCTGAGGAGATGCTGCTTGGTTCAGTAGAGAATCTTGTGATGGATTCCATATTAGCATTCCTTCTAACATAAGGTAGCTCAGGAAGGGCCAACCTCTTAGCTTAATGCTAAGGATCAGGTTTGTCCCTGAGGTGCTTATCATATAAAATGCTTTAGACATGATTAGTACTGACATCACATTTGATCTCTCTGCTGGGGAGTTCATTTACTAACTCTGGATATTCAATGGTGTTGGTTTTTGTATAGGTTATAATCGTGGTGTCCTTCTGCTCTTTCGCTATGATCAGTTGGTTAATCATAGGCGCTCCACGATTTTAAGATGGGTGGCTGATAGGGTTATCATTAGCATGCTTTGGTACATTACTACTGACTGTGATGGATGTTCATTTGGTTTATCAATTACTGAATTTTGGGATTCTGTAACTGGAATCTTTCTGGTTTGGGTTAGCTTCTGTTTACTGTGAACTTTGACAGAAGTGGTCTTGATGTTTATGGTGTGGTTTACAGACATTCACCAAGGTTGATTTATATTCTAAGTTTATCGCACAACCTCTGGCAAGAATTTCACTTCTTCATTTTGCTCCTTGAGCTCCACCATCTCTGTATCTTCATCTGTTCTTCCACCATCTTCGACATCTCTTTCTCAGCATATATCATAATCTGATCAGATATAATAATGTACTTTTTATGAGTAATCATAACTTGATTTCCTATGATTCTGATCTCATTCTTAGATGAACCAGATGCTTGAGATTGACTGCTTTGTTCACCCTTTTTGCCAGCAATCCTTTGATCATCTTCCTCCTCTGTTAGATCAACCTTCTTGATAACTCTCCTGGTCCTTTTCTTTGATTTGGACATAGCCTTTGTACTTTCTTCAGATTCAACCCTGATAATTGTTCAGGCTAAGAAGCTGTTGCATCTTCTTCATCTGCAGTTATAGTTTGTCTGGACTCTACGATTGGTGACACTTCTTCAATTTTAGTGAGTGAGAACTTCTTTGTTCTGTGATGGCTTTCCTTCTTCTTCTGAAGTTCAAAACCTCTTCAACTTTACACTTGATCTTTCTGAGTTAATAAAGTTGCCATATTTTCTGTTTGGAGGATCTGAAGAATTTGCTTCATCAAATATCTTTGACACCTTTAGTGCTGCTGTTCTTAGCAGATCACTGCTCCCCCATAGATGATGCTATTTTCTCAAAGAAGTATGGATTCTTCTTCTTCATATACATCAGAAGTCAGCCTTGCATATCTCCTTCTGACTGGCATCATCTCTATAATATACTCTTCCTTGGATCATGGAGAGAGATATCTTCAGGACTGATCACTTCACGACTATTGACAGAATTATGAACGTTGTCTTCTTTATCTGATACCTGAACAGGCATTTTCAGTAGGATTGTAGTCCTTCCTTAGTTTCTTCAATATATACTAAGGATGAATAAAGACTCATTTCGGACTATCAACTTGTTAACATCTAACAGCCTTCCTTCAGTTAGTTGCCCTTCCTCCTTAATCAGAACTGCAGACTTTGATGCTGACTTGAGGAACACTACGATTATGATCATTGTGACATAATCGTTGTGTGTTGGCTTTGCACAGCTTGATTCAGATTTGATCATAGAGAACACTACGATTTCTCTTAAGCTCTTGGAAGACTGTACTCGTGGATTTCTGCTTCTATGATGAGTTCTTCATAATCAAAGCTTGATGATCCTTTGATGTGAACTTCTTCGAATTTCCTTCTTTGAAGATATTCCTTGCATGGATGGGTCATGAAAGATCTTTTTCATCTAGGTATGAATGGTCAGCTTCCATATGGAGATCAGCAATCTTGTGAGCTTCATTCATGTTAGCTCAGTAAGTCTTCAAGAACAGGCTTTGGCATAAAATGATTTTGACAAGAACATTGCTGAAATGTCTTGAGCCTCTAACTGGTTAAGTCTTTGTGACTAAAGTCATATGCTTCAGCATTCCTTAGTGTGGTCAGATAGACCAAGTACCTGCAGGTTTAGATAATTTCTATTTTGGTACCCAAGCTTGATTGGGTCTTGCTAGGTTAGTTTCTCAAAACCCCTATTCCTCATATACTAGAATTTACATCAACTTTAGCATCAATAATCATCATATCCATGCATTTATAAGATTTAGATATGACATTTATCATGCATGATTGTGAGTGTGTGTAAAAGTAATCATTTTAATAAGACACTCTTTTTCTTTGATGGTTTCACCCTTTGCTTGGTTATGTTCACAGTTTTTGAATGTTCGCAGAGTAGGAATCAACTCTATTATTTAGTTGTATCTGGTTGATTCATGGAGATGATCAGTTTCTAAGAATCTTCTAGATACTCCTTTAGAGCTGATCATACTCTACGTGTTATCAAAAACATAGAGCATAGGTTTGTACATACATACCAACCCTTAAGCAAGGATTCCTCCACTTAAGCTTAATTAATTCTTGATATGCTTATGACCTATTTCAGACTTCTTTCAAGATGTTATCTTCAACCTAAAACTTGGGTGGAGAGAAAGTTTGTTAGCAATTGAGTTTCCATCCTTAGTGTACTTTCTCTCTTCCCCTTTTTAGGTAGAGTATGGTCTCTTAATAGAATATTGTTACAGTACATAAGGTGATGCAACATGATGTACATATTTATATTAATGAGGAACTATACCTTTACACTGTCAGTTTCTTTACAGTCATTTACCTTGCTATAATGAGGTTAGGCATTGATGTGTATATCTTTATATTTATTTCTGATAGCTTGTTGCTCCAGTTGTCCTTCGATTAATCAGTCATAGCCTTGAAGAGGTAAACTAAGAATGTCTTGGCATCTTTAGTACTTTAATCACCTTGAACCTCAGGGTTAACATCCAACTACTAGTTAGCCAAATACATATTTGAGAAAGTCCTCTTTCTCCTCTAGATAAGTGTTTCTTAACATGTATGGCCTTTCGTCTTTCAAAATGGAGGATTCTTGATTCTTTGCTGTTGATACCTCTTGACTTCCCACTTCTGGTCTTCAGACTACAAGATTAACCGTGGACAAGGATTGGACTTGTTGCTATAGCATTTGAGAACATGGACCAATCTGAGCAGCTTCAGGTGTTTATACACATTTACCTGTACACATTATTTTCAACTTGTGAGCTCATCTGCATTTATAAGTGACTTACTACTAAACTAAGTTTAGAACAATATTTCTGCCTAGGATCAAACTCAAAGAAATTAGCTTTAGAATATAGCATGAGAACCTGCTCTGATAGCAATTGTTAGTTCCCAGTAGGCACACAATAGATCTAGAAGGGGGGTTGAATAGATCCTTTGCATTTTAAAACTCTTTTCCTTTTTATTTTGTATTGCTAAGAAGTTAGCACATGACAAACATAAGAATCATTTCAAGCACAGTGGAATAAGTTAAATGTCCCCTTCATTGATATATTGATAAACATTAATACATTGTTCTTGGGGTTAGTTTAGTTGTAAGTAGTTAAAACATATATAGCAGTTAAGTACACAATGTAAAGACAGAAAGTAAATGACAGAATGTAAAAGACACAAGGAGTTTTAAGTGGTTCAGAGACACAAGCTCCTAATCCACTCTTCTGCACTCTCGCAGGACATCCACTAAGGAATGGGCAGCACCCTGAATCACTAAGATTCCTTCAAGGCCCGCAGCCCTGGAACTTCAGTTCACTAGGAACTCTTCAAGTCCTTCGACTTAGAACTCCTTTAGTTCACTAAGGACTCTTCAAGGCCAGCATCCCTGGAATCTCTAGTTCACTAAGAACTCTTCAAGCCCTCTGGCTTGGAACTCATTTAGTCCTTTTGGACAAGGACCCCTCAGGCCCTGGCTACTTGTAGTTGTAGTTGTTGTTGTTGTTTGCGCTTTACTGCTAAGATATCATGAAGCTTGATCATCTTTGTACTAAGCAGCTAGGCTTGGTCCTCAGCAATCTGCTTTGAGTCTGGACTTCTTCTTTGGTGCAGGTGATCTTCATTCTATTCGGCTCATTTTCACTTGATGTCAGTTGTGCACCATCACCACATAGGACTGCTAAGGCTTTTTATTATGGGTCACCTTCTTCTGACCCTTAGCAGCCCTTGAACCCTTCTTGAAGTGATATGCAGACATAGTTTTTCATCTTTTCTGGTTCAACATCTGGTTCTTCATGGTGATCCGTAGAGTGGCTCTTCTAATCTTCTTTATGCTTAGCCACTTTCTTGAATGCTATCTTCAAGGCTTTCTCAGCTCTCAGCTTGGCTGCCATCTTCAATGGAATTCTCATCCTTGTTGAGTGAAGCTCTAGTCCATTCAATTTCTTCTTCAAGTCTGCTTCACTTCCACCTTCGTAGTCTCACTGCCACTGAGACTTGTTCTCTTCAGCTCTGGTGGAACTCGTAGAGTCAACAATATAGCATTCCAACAACTCGACGAATCTACTACTCAACAACCACTCTTATCTTTGAAGCTTGTCTCTTAAATACCCTTCCATGATCTTCCAGTTCAAAAGTAGACATTGGAAGCATTTGAATTACATTGCAGATCTCGAGTTATTTGGTGCAGACTGCTGATGTGACGTGACAGCTCCTTTTTGACTTTACTGACACAGCAATCTGCTTTCTCACCTACCGCCTCAGAGATGTCACTATTCTGTGTCAGGCTGGTAGTCACCTTTATTACTCCTTTCTGATTCCTTGATTCTAATCCTTAGGAGTTGTCCTTCTGCTTCGCAGCTCTCAATTAGCAATGTTCGGATGTCAGTCTTCATATTGATTCATTGCTAGTGCTTCAAAACTCAGATGCCCGAACTCCACGATTATGATGCATATTGTTCTTGGACCTTTATCGTATTGTGTCTTTGTTGAATGTTGCTTTGGACTGGTAGAGACAACACTACGATTCTGAAGAGTGGTCTTGGATCTTCAATGTAGAACACCTCTTCCTTTACTTGTGCAGTGCTTCAACACTTTTGCTTGCCTCAACTAATCTCAGGAACTGATATCTTGACATGTCGTTCTGGCCTCTTCTGAATATCAAGACACTTCATATTTGTGGCATACCCAGCTCTCTTTCTCCTGGTGATCTCCCGTTCACCTATCTTTAATGGTTTGACCCATGCTTAATCACTTCTATCTTGTTCTTCATAAGTTGGCCGCTATCTCTGTATAAACTGTATCAATTCCATCTTCATTTGCCAAACACTACGATACTGAGTCATTCTCAATATCGTTGTCTTCTGTTCTCTTGATAGCATCTGCACTTACTGACTTTCACTAGTCAGCTACTATGTATGAAGTCTTCTTCTGATTTGCTTTGTGGAAGACTTCATCTTGAATGGCTTCACAACTTCAATCTGCATGTTGATTGAGTTGATGCTTGTATCTTCTGTTAGCTTGCATGCCATTCGTTGAGTGCTCTCTGGTTTCCTTGGAATCTATCTTTGTAGCTCAAACTAGAGGCTCCATGCTTTGGATATTCTGGGAGTGCTCATTTATTGAAAATCGTGTTGACACTACGATTCTTCCCTTACCATTGTGAGCAACCTTTGTAGAAGCCTGAGTTCTACAGACTACGATTTAGCCTTGTTGCTGCAGACAATATGACTTCGAGATCAGACCTTGACAGAGTATGATTTCTGCCTTCATGCTTGCTATCCTCGTCTAATCTGGCTCGACCACGATCTCTGCCTTTGATGTGATCAGTAGACTCCACTATTTTAAGTGTGATCTACGATTCATTGACTTAGCTCTGGCAGTTGCTCGATCGGCTTATAGACAGGCTGTCTCTACGATTCTGACCATGACTTTCTCAGCAGACTACGAATCTGAGAAAGCTCTTCTCAACACACTACAATCCTTCCTCGTTTCTCCTGGCAGACTATGAACTTCGAGATCTACTATCCTTGCAGACTATGATTCTGCCTTGATAGTTCCTGAGTCTTTCTTGTCTCTCCTGGCAGACTACGATGCTGGTACAGTGCTCGACGATCAGACAAGCCTATCTATTACATTGTATAAGATCAACTTAACAAGCTTGATCTTTCTATATTTATAGTCCTTGTACATCATTTATTTTTTAGGACTTTACACAACTGTTTCGCTTATGTAGGATCAACCTAACATATTTGATCAATTCATTCTAAGTCCTTGTACATATATTCCTATTATCTATCAAATGACTTTACAGCTTTTGTCAATACAAGCATACTTGCATATTCATTCATTTATATCATAATCAAATCATATACAAATAGGAATAACATTCTCATGTATATTCCTAACAGATTTCATCATAACATCTTCGAGTTCCCACGTAGCTTCTTCAGCACTGTGGTTCCTCCATATTACCTTAACAGAAGGTATCACTTTATTTCTAAGTACTTGTTCCTTTCTATCAACTATTTGAACAGGCACTTCTTCATAAGTTAAGTCATTATCAAACTGTAAAGGTTCATATTATATTATATGCTTATAATCGTGCTTGTAGGGTCTTAACACAGAAATATGAAAGACATTATGTATATTCTCGAGCTTTGGAGGTAATGCAATCTTATAAGCAACCTCGCCCACCTTTCGTAGTACCTCGAAAGGTCTAATAAATTTGGGACTCAGTTTTCCCTTCTTATCGACTCGAATCTTCCCCTTCCAGGGAGATACTTTCAGGAACACAAAACTTCCTGGTAAGAATTCTCGATTTTGTCGATGTAGATCGGCATACTTCTTCTGTCTGTCTTGAGCAGCAACTAATCTGGTTCTGATCAGTTTCATAATTTCAGCAGTTTGTTGTACCAGTTTTGGTCCCAACAGTTGACGTTCACCGACTTCATCCCAGCACAAGTGAGTTTTGCATTTTCTGCCGTATAAAGCTTCGTAAGGTGGCATACCAATACTCGTGTGATAACTATTATCATAGGCAAACTCCACCAATGGTAGAAGATAATCCCAGCTTCCCTTGAAATTCATTACACAAGCTCTCAGCATATCCTTAAGCGTTTGAATCGTTCTTTCGCTCTGGCCATCAATCTGAGGATGGTACGTCGTACTCATTCGCAATTGCGTTCCCAGACACTCGTGCAACCGCTTCCAAAAATTTGACATAAAACGTGGATCTCTGTCAGACACAATCGACACCGGAACACCGTGTCGAGAAATAACTTCCTTCACATACAGCTTCGCTAACCGGTCCTAGTTGTACTTAACCCTAATCGACAAAAAGTGGGCTGACTTCATCAGTCGATCCACAATGACCCATATCGCATCAAATCCCTTCTGAGTTGCTGGAAGACCCACCACGAAATCCATTGTGATATGCTCCCATTTCCACTCTAGAATTTCTAACTGTTGTAGCAAACCACTTGGTCTCTGGTGTTCTGCTTTAACTTTCTGACACGTTAAGCATTTCGCAACGCATTCAGCAGCATCCCTCTTCATATTCGGCCACCAGAAATGATGCCTGAGATCCTGGTACATCTTCGTACTCCCATGGTGAATAGAATATCTAGCACTATGAGCTTCACTCAGAATCTTCTCTTTAACCTCTGGTACTGGCGGTACCCAGATTCTCCCTTCAAACCGTAACAGACCTTCATTATCGATCTTGAACTTGAACTCTTCGCCATCGGTTATCTTTTTCTGAATCTTTTCGCATTCTTCATTGTGAAGTTGTGCTTCATTCACTTTTTCTACTAGAGTAGAACCAGTAGTTACTTGAAACAACATCTCATCCGACTCTTTCGGACACTTCACTTCTAGTTCTAATCTAGCCATCTGTTCTATCAACTGATCCTGGTCAGTATAAATATTCAACTTCTCCCGACCTTTTCTACTCAAGGCATCGGCGACGATGTTAGCTTTACTCGAATGGTAAATTATCTCGCAGTCGTAGTCTTTGATCAGTTCCAACCATTTTCTTTGGCGCATGTTCAAATCCTTATCGGTGAAGATATACTTCAGACTCTTGTGATCTGTGTATATCTCACACTTCTCTCCATATAAGTAGTGTCTCCATATCTTTAGGGCAAACACTATTGCTGCCAACTCTAAATCATGAGTTGGATACCCTTCCTCGTACTCCTTCAGCTAACGTGACGCATAAGCAATGACTTTGCCGCCCTACATCAACACACAGCCTAATCCTTTATGTGAGGCATCGCATTATACTACAAAATTCCCAGTACTATCCGGTAAAGACAATACAAGCGCAGTACTCAACCTTTTCTTCAGCTCCTGAAAACTTTCCTCACACTATTCCGTCTAAACAAATTTAACTATTTTATGAGTCAAATTCATCAACGGAGTGGCGATCTTGGAAAAATCTTGGATAAATCTTCGATAATAACCTGTCAATCCCAAGAAAGTCCTCACTTCAGACGGTGTTTTCAGCTGATCCCAATTCGTTACAACTTCAACCTTTGACGGATCTATCGAAATACCATCCTTGTCGATCACGTGGCCAAGAAATTACACACGTTCCAACCAGAATTCGCATTTCGAGAATTTTGTGTAAAGCTTCTCTCGTCTCAACGATTCCAAGGTTAGCCTTAAGTGTTCAGCGTGTTCCTCCTCGGTCTCGGAATAAACCAGGATGTCATCAATGAATACTACCACAAACTTGTCCAGAAATGGCTTAAACACCCTGTTCATTAGGTCCATAAATGCATTTGGGGCATTCATGAGACCAAATGACATCACTAAGAACTAGTAATGACCATATCGAGTTCTAAAAGCCGTCTTCGGTATATCTTCTCTCTTACCTTCAACTGATGATACCCGCTTCTCAAATCAATTTTTGAGAAGTATCTAGCACCCTTCAATTGATCAAACAAGTCATCGATCCTAGGTAAAGGATACCTATTCTTGATCGTAACCTTGTTAAATTCTCTATAATCAATGCAAAGCCGCATCGATCCATCCTTCTTCTTCACGAATAACACAGGCGCTCCTAACGGCAAAATGCTTGGTTGAATATACTTCTTATCAAACAATTCTTGTAGTTGAACCATCAGTTCCTTCATCTCGACTGGAGCCCTACGGAGCCTTCGAAATCGGAGCAGTTCCCGGTGCTAAATCGATCACAAACTCTGTCTCCCTATCTGGCAGAAGTCCTGGAAAATTGCTCTAAAAAACATCCACAAACTCCTTAACCACCGATATCTCCTCCACCTTCGGGCTACTATGTAGGCTAGATATCCTACACAGCCTTGTGTCAGAAGTTTCTTAGCTTGCATAACCGTCAGATAACTCGCTTGTCTAGGCTATTTGCTACCATAGAACACTAACTTCGACTGAGTCGTAAGGTTTACCGACTTCTTCTGACAGTCGATTATCGCCCCATAGTTGAACAACCAGTCCATACCCAGTATGACATCGAATTCCCAAGTTTAATCTGAATTAAATCTACTCTCAGCTCCTGCCCTTAATGTCTAATCTATAGTTCTTATAAACAAACCTAACAAGAATAACCTCCCTATTCGCAATCTCTATGTTCAAGGGGTAAACCAACTCCTCTATAGGTAAGTCTAGGGTTTTAGCAAAATCATCAGATATGAATAAACAAGTAGCACCAGAATCAAATAATACATATGCATTTATACTATTGATCGGAATAATACCTGACACCACGTCTTTTGATTGCACAGCATCCTGCACCGTCTTGTTGAATGTCCAGGCAGTGGGTCGAACAACCTGTAATGGTGTAGCGATAGTCACGGTATTGCCACTTCCATTCTCTCTGCTCCCTGTTGACCCCGCCGTCAGCTTCTTTGGGCAACTGCAAGCCATGTGATCCTTGTATCCATATGTGTAGCAAGCTCCCTTCTTCGGGTTTGGGCAATTAGGCGTAATGTGGCCTTCCTGAACACAGTTGAAACACACTCGCTTCCCCTTCATGCACAATCCAGTGTGATTCTTACCGCATGTAGCACATGCTTTGAACTTCCTCTTCTGCTGGCTTCCTTGCTATCTCCCAGCAGAAGTGTTGTCGTTCCATTTTCTCATCTGGTTAATAGCACTTCTCCCACCAGCCTTGGTTTCCACCTCATTCTTCTTCTTCTTGTCCTGGTTAAACTTCGTCACCGCGTCGCTTCCTCCCTCGGCGAGTATAGCCTTTTCCTGCACAGCTGCATACGTGTTCAGCTGGAACATTGAGACCTTAATGTAGCGTCATGGTTTCAATCCCCGCTCAAACCTCCTCGCCTTCCTAGCGTCAGTGTTGACCTAGTATGTAGCGAACCTGGCCAGTTCATCTAATTTCGCGGCATACACAGACACCGTCATCCCTCCCTGCTTAAGCTCTAGGAACTGGATCTCCATCTGATCCTGCGAGCTCACTGGGAAGTACATTTTAAAGAACATCTCTTTGAAATGTTCCCATGTGATGACTGCCTCTCCCTCTCGGGTCTTATTAGTCTGCCACCAAAAGCTAGCATCCAACTTCAACATGAAAGCCACGAACGCTGTCTTCTGGTCTTCCCCTACTCTGGCTACGTCGAAGACCTTCTCCATTTCCATCACGCACGTCTGAGCCTCAATAAGGTTTGTCGATCCCTTGAATTCAGGCGGTCCTACTGCCTTAAATTTCTTAAAAGTAATACCCTGCACTTGCGGCTGATTTGCAAGCGCTCCTGTCAGTAGGTTCACCAACTGCAAAACCGAATTGGGATTCGTCCCGTCATTAATGTTGTTGATTGTTGTTCGTCGAAACTTCGGGGTTTTGGCATGTTGGTCTTCTTTTAGGAGGAATTTTCTGTTAAGAAAATATTATTATTAGATCCTTTATTCAATTTTTAAATATTCAAGTTCATGCTTAAAGGTTTGAATAACTCAGTTCACGTAGAACACATAGCACGTCAATAAATTTCTTTTATTCATTACTCGTAGTTTAAAAACATCAATTAGATAGCATTTCTGCTATTTACATCATCCTTCCTGAATTGGAAAAGTTACATGATTACATTATTAACTCATCCAACTCTTATCTCAAATTATGGGATTTACATTAATCAAGACAAAAAGCAACACATAAATAAAAGCTCTACTGATGAGTTGATGGATATATTAAAGCTGAAGCAAGACATCCAAGAGGAGTTAATAAAGCGTGCTAGAGCTGAGGAAACAAGCTTGAGGGGCTACTCAACGAGCCGATTGAGCTGAGGATGAAGCCGAAGCCAAGAGGGCCAAGCTGAGGGAGACAGAGTATACTTTCCATACGGCTATAGAAAGAGCCCAGGATCGTGTTTTCTATTACCCAGCTCAGTTCCAAGGTTTACCATGGTACGTGGTGGATCGAAGAACGGCGTTTCAGGTGATGGAAGAGGAGCGCAGAAAGGCTGTGCGACGTCTTAATATGCCTAGGCAGTAGAGCTTTTATTTATGTGTTACTTTTTGTCTTAATTAATGTAAATCCCATAATTTGAGATAAGAGTGGGATGAGTTAATAATATAATCCTGTAACTTTTCCAGTTCAGGAAGGATAATGTAAATAGCAGAAACGTTATCTAATTGATGTTTTTAAACTACGAGTAATGAATAAAAGAAGTTTATTGACGTGCTATGTGTTCTATGTGAGCTGAGTTATTCAAACCTTTAAGCATGAACTTGAATATTTAAAAATTGAATAAAGGATCTAATAATAATATTTTCTTAACAGAAAATGCCTCCTAGAAGAAGACCAACACGTCAAAACCCCGAGGGTTCGACGAACAACAACAACAACAACAACAATGACGGGACGAATCCCTACTCGGTTCAGCAGTTGGTGAACCTACTGATAGGAGCGCTTGCGAATTAGCAGCAAGTGCAGGGTACTACTTTTAAGGAATTTAAGGCAGTAGGACCGCCTAAATTCAAGGGAGCGACAAACCCTATCAAGGCCCAGACGTGGATGATGGAAATGGAGAAGGTCTTCGACATAGCTAGAGTAGGTGATGACCAGAAGACAGTGTTTGCGGCTTTCATGTTAAAGTCAGATGCTAGCTTCTGGTGGCAGGCTAATAAGACTAGAGAGGGTGATGGAGTCATCACGTGGGAACATTTCAAACAGATGTTCTTTGAAATGTACTTCCCAATGAGCTCGCAGGATCAGATGGAGGTCCAGTTCCTAGAGCTTAAGCAGGAAGGGATGACGAGGTCTAAGTATGCTACGAAATTCAATGAACTGGCCAGGTTCGCTACATACCAGGTCAGCACTGACGCTAGGAAGGCTAGGAGGTTTGAGCGGGGACTGAAACCATGGCTCTACAGTAAACCAAATCCGGATAATCCTCTTCTGCTGTGCCAAAGAAGATGGTTGGAACTGATCAAAGACTACGACTTCGAGATACTTTACCATCTGGGTAAAGCTAACATCGTCGCCGACGCCTTGAGCAAAAAAGGTCGGGAGAAGTTGAATATTTTAACTGACCAGGATCAGTTGATAGAATAGATGGCTAGATTGGAACTAGAAGTGAAGTGTCCGAAGGAGTAGGAAGAGATGTTGTTTCAAGTAACTACTGGTTCTACTCTAGTAGACAAAGTGAAAGAAGCACAACTTCACAATGAAGAATGCGAGAAGATTCAAAAAAAGATAACTGATGGCGAAGAGTTCAAGTTCAAGATCGATAATGAAGGTATGTTACGGTTTGAAGGGAGAATCTGGGTATCGCCAGTACCAAAGGTCAAAGAGGAGATTCTGAGAGAAGCTTATAGTGCTAGATATTCTATTCACCCTGGGGGTACGAAGATGTACCAGGATCTCAGGCATCATTTTTGGTGGCCGAATATGAAGAGGGATGTTGCGAAATGCGTTGCGAAATGCTTAACGTGTCAGAAAGTAAAAGCAGAACACCAGACACCAAGTGGTTTGCTACAACCATTAGAAATTCCAAAGTGGAAATGGGAGCATATCACGATGGATTTCGTAGTGGGTCTTCCAGCAACTCAGAAGGGATTTGATGCGATATGGGTCATTGTGGATCGACTGACGAAGTCAATCCACTTTTTGCCGATTAGGGTTAAGTATAACTTGGACCGGTTAGCAAAGCTGTACGTGAAGGAAGTTATTTCTCGACACGGTGTTCCTGTGTCGATTGTTTCCGACAGAGATACATGTTTCGCGTCGAATTTCTGGAAGCGGTTGCAAGAGTGTCTGGGAACGCAATTCCGAATGAGTACGGCATACCATCCTCCGACTGATGGCCAGAGCGAAAGAGCGATTCAGACGCTTGAGGATATTCTGAGAGCTTGTGTAATGGATTACAAGGGAAGCTGGGATGATCATCTACCATTGGTGGAGTTTGCCTACAATAATAGTTATCACGCGAGTATCGGTATGCCACCTTACGAAGCATTATACGTCAGAAAATGCAGAACTCCCTTGTGTTGGGATGAAGTCGGTGAACACCAACTGTTGGGACCAGAACTGGTACAACAAACTGCTGAAATTATGAAACTGATCAGAAACAGATTAGTTGCTGCTCAAGACAGACAAAAGAAATATGCCGACTTACATCGACAAAACCGAGAATTTCTACCAGGAAGCTTTGTTTTCTTGAAAGTTTCTCCCTGGAAAGGGAAGATTCGATTTGGTAAGAAGGGAAAGCTGAGTCCCCGATTTATTGGACCGTTCGAGGTACTACGAAAAGTGGGCGAGGTTGCTTACGAGATTGCATTACCTCCAAAGCTCGAGAATATACATAATGTTTTTCATATTTCTGTGTTAAGACCCTACAAGCACGATTATAAGGATGTAGTAGAATATGAACCTTTACTGTTTGATAAAGACTTAACTTATGAAGAAGTACATGTTCAAATAGTTGATAGAAAGGAACAAGTACTTAGGAATAAAGTGATACCTTCTGTTAAGGTAATCTGGAGGAACCTCAGTGCTGAAGAAGTTACGTGGAAAATCGAAGATGTTATGATGAAATCTTATCCGCAATTGTTTGCTTAACTTTTGTGTAACTCCTTATGTACCGATTCTGGGGACAGAATCCTTTTAAGGGGGGAAGAATGTAATAGACAGAATTTTTTTTATATGTGATTCTGGGGACAGAATCCTTTTAATGAGGGAAGATTGTAACGATTAAGATTTTATATATTAATTTTAAATATTTATTGAGTGAATAAATATTTTATGTGATTTATTTATTGAGTCAAATAAATAAATTATGTTATTTCGTGGAGTGATTTAATTAAGTGTTATATAATAATTAAATGAATGTTTAATATTTAATTTAATTGATGTATATTAATTTTATAGTATAGTTCTAATTTAACTAAGATAATTAAATTAGATGAATTGTGTGTTAAGTGTTACATGAATTATAATTAGCGAGTGATTATAATTATGTGACACAATTTTCTGTGATTAATTGATGTTAGATTTTAATTGATTAAATTAGATGATTAATATTTAATTAAATAAAATGTGACATTAAAGTATGTGTTAAAATGATTTGTTAAAATAAAGAAAAAGAATTTTAAATGATTTTAACCAAACAAGGCCCTTGCACTTGTTTTAAACTCATTTTACAAAACATGGCCTTAATAATAATAATCTGTTTTTAAAAATAATGTTGTTTTCGCCAAACAAGCCTTAAGGTTTTTTAAATTCAAATAGTTGTAACTTATATAATAATATGTATTTATTATATATCTTAATTAATTAACAGTTATATATATATATCATTAGTATACGTATATTATATTAGTTATAATATATCTACTACGTTAGTTCTAATCCTAAGTCTAATTAAGAACTAAAAAGAAAAGAGAGCAGAGAGAAGGAAGAACAGAGAAGAGTTAGAGAAGAGTTAGAGAATAAGAGAAAAGAGAAAGTAGAATTGCTAGAATTGAACTCACATCACCTTCTCTTTCAACCTATTAACAAAAGGTATCATCTATAATCTCTAATTGTTATAGAACTCAGTTATATGTTTTTCATATTAGTTCTATGTTAAAAATAAGTTGTTATGAAATTGTATAAACATGAATGGTGTATATATAGATTGTATTCATGTGTTGTTTATAGTGGGTTATATGCTATAAATGATTTTCAGAAATCAAAGTACTGTAAAAGTAAGTTTTAAATGGGGAATATGTGTTCATATGGAGTTTTCATGTTTTGGTTGATTATAGAGTAGAAATTGATGAATTATATATGTGAATTGTGCAAATTGATAGTTGTTCATGTTACTAGCTTCTATAACAGAAATAATGTGGGTATTATGAATTGAATTAGTTTAGAATTGAAATTACACTAAATTATTTTATGAAAAGTAGGAGTTTTATGAAAATAGCCAAATTGGACTTTTAAAACCGTTGATTCTTGTTTCTTAGATGATTTTAGTGTTTAGAAACATGTCATTCATATGTATTGTGGCATGTGTGTGTTTTATGTTGGTTAAGTTGCTATGAACTGTCGATTTTTGGCAGATTTGGGGTGAAACAGTGAAATAGGGTGCTGAACTGCCTGCTTCAGTCCGTGTTCCTGCGCAGCTACGTCGGAAACACAGCCAGAAGCAACGCAGCTGCGCCGACTGCCTTTCCCAGATTAAGCACCTGCGCAGCTGCTCCGGAGCCAAGGCTTGTGGTTGCGCAGCTGCGTCGTTAACTGTGCAGAGGCAGTAAGCTGGTTTGATTGTGCAGTTTTATTCTATGTCTTAAGTTAAATTTTTTATGATGATGAGCATGTATCCAGTTACTATAACATATGTTAACATGAATTTGACAGTTTCATATTTGGATAATAAAAGAGTTTTGAAAACCTAATGTAGTATTTAAATTATAAGTTATAATTGTTTAATTGTAATATGAACTACTTGATTATAATTTGAGTAATTATAATTAAGAGTAAGTGTCTAATTTAAATTATAATTTTGTTAACTTATAATGAATAAGAGTTGATGTATTTTAATCAAATAAATATTAATTTAAATTATAATTCATGTAATTGTAATTTAATAAATGCATGCTTAATTATGGATTATAAGTTGATAATCGCATGATTAATTTGTATAATTATAATGCATGATGTAGTTTAATTGATTATAAATTATAGTTTATTTATAATTTAATTAAAATAAGAGGTAATTACAATTTAAGTAATTATAATTAGATTAAGTGTTTAAATTATAATTATTTAATTATAATTTAGTTAAATACATAATTGATTTAATTATGTGAGCATGTCTATGTGATGTAATTAACTATGTGATGGTTGATTATTATTTATTTAATTAGAATGAGTTAACCGTGAGGGTTAACCAACTATGTGAATTAGTTATGTTTTAACTAATTTAGGTTATTGTGATTAAATGTATATGTATGTAGGAAGTGTTAGAACGTGAATTGTTTTAGTAGCTTGCACATGAGGGAAGTCTTCTAAACCCTAAACTCATTAATTCTATGCAAGTTCTTTATGGAATATATTGAGAATGTCCTTTTTATTTCTGCATTGGACAAGTGTATATTTAATTGACGTGGTCTGACTTATTGTTCAAGTAAGATCCAGCTTATCTTTTAAATGCTTTAAGTTTAATTCTAAGGCATATATTAGTTCATAATTCTTTTATTTATGAACTATTGGAAGTCGATTCAACTAATTCTTAGTTGATGAACTTGAATTCTAAATTACCCTTGTAAGCTTATCCAAACCAAACTTCATTTGGTGCGGACTTGTAATCAAATAATGAGTTGAAAAACTCTATTTATTAGGGGAGGTTACTACGCAAAAGCGTTAAGATGTTTGTGCACAATACATGGTACGAAGGGCTGATCCCCCTAAGTACGAGTTAAGGTCCATAGTCTTAGTGACTGTTAAAGATTTTAAATAGAAATATTTATAACCTAGGATAAAAGTTCAAGGTTTTATGACCCTCAGATGAATTCTATATTTGAATTATAATTGTGATGAAAGAATTATTATTCAATTCTTTATTGTTGAAGTAAGCAAAATTTTTCAAATCTTTTTAGAGATATTCTTTCATGTCTTTATTATTGTTAAATTCTAGTGAGCTGTTATTTTCTCACTCTTGCATATTAAATAATCATTGCAGCTAAGGTTGAAAATGTTGATGCCCCGTCAATGAGTAAAGGCAAAGGGAAGCTAAACAAGTGAAGACTTGTCTAATTATATGGAATGATTGTAATAAGACTCTTATGTAATGTTTTTATTTTCGCACTTTATTGTTTATGTCAAGGTTAGATTAAATCCTGAGATTTATTTGAGAAAGTTGTAACCCTTGTTTAAGGCAGATTTTATTATTCTAAATAAAAGTTGTAATTTATTTTGAAGTTATATTGGGTAGATGTATGTTATATTAGAAAGTGAACACCAAATCATGTGGAAACGAAGTACCCGAATTTGGGGGAGTCAGCAAGGAAGCCAACAAAAGAGGAAGTTCGAAGCATGTGCTACATGAGGTAAGAATCACACTGGAGTGTGTATAAAGGGGAAGCGGGTGTGTTTTAACTGTGGTCAGGAAGGCCACATTGCGCCTAATTATCCAAACCAGAAGAAGGGAGCTTGCTACACATGTGGATCCAAGGATCATATGGCTCGCAGTTACCCGAAGAAGCTGACGGCGGGGTCAACAGGGAGCGGAGGGAATGGAAGTGGCAATACCGTGACTATCGCTGCACCATTGCAGGCTGTTCTACCCACTGCCTGGACATTCAATATGATGGTGCAAGATGTTGTGCAATCAAAAGACGTGGTGTCAGGTATTATTCCGATCAATAGTATAAATGTATATATATTATTTGATTCGGGTGCTACTTGTTCATTCATATCTGATGATTTTGCTAAAACCCTAGACTTACCTATAGAGGAGTTGGTTTACCCCTTGAACATAGAGAGTGCGAATAGGGAGGTTATTCCTGTTAGGTTTGTTTATAAGAACTGTAGATTAGACATTAAGGGTCAGTAGCTGAGAGTAGATTTGATTTCGATTAAACTTGGGGAATTCGATGTCATACTGGGTATGTATTGATTGCTCAACCATGGGGCGATAATCGACTGTCAGAAGAAGTCGGTAAACCTTACGACTCCGTCGAAGTTAGTGTTCTGTGGTAGCAAATCGCCTAGACAAGCGAGTTATCTGAAGGTTATGCAAGCCAAGAAACTTTTTAACTCAAGACTGTGTAGGATATCTAGCCTACATAGTAGATACACGTAGGGAAAGCCCAAAGGTGGAAGAGATATCAGTGATTAAGGAGTTTGTGGACGTGTTTTCGAGCGACTTGCCAGGACTTCTGCCAGATAGGGAGATAGAGTTCGTGATCGACTTAGCGCCAGGAACTACTCCGATTTTGAAGGCTCCGTACCGAATAGGTCCAGTTGAGATGAAGAAACTGATGGTTCAACTACAAGAATTATTAGATAAGAAGTATATTCAACTAAGCGTTTCGCCGTGGGGAGCGCTTGTGTTATTCGTGAAGAAGAAGGATGGATCGATGTGTTTTTGCATTAATTATAGAGAATAGAACAAGGTTACGATCAAGAATAGGTATCCTTTACCTAGGATCGATGACTTGGTTGATCAATTGAAGGGTGCTAGATACTTCTCAAAAATTGATTTGAGAAGAGGGTATCATCAGCTGAAGGTAAGAAGAGAAGATATATCGAAGACGACTTTTAGGACTCGATATGGTCATTACGAGTTCTTAGTGATGTCATTTGGTTTCACGAATGCCCCAGCTGCATTTATGGGCCTAATGAACAGGGTGTTTAAGCCATTTCTGGGCAAGTTCATGGTAGTGTTCATTGATGACATCCTGGATTATTCCAAGACCGAGGAGGAACACGCTGAACACTTAAGGCTAACCTTGGAATCTTTGTGACGAGAGAAGCTTTACCCTAAATTCTCAAAATGCGAATTCTGGTTGGAACGTGTACAATTTCTTGGCCACGTGATTGACAAGGATGGTATTTCGGTAGATCCGTCGAAGGTTGAAGCTGTAATAAATTGGGATCAGCCAAAAACGCCGTCTCAAGTGAGGAGTTTCTTGGGATTGGCAGGTTATTATCAGAGATATATCCAAGATCTTTCCAAGATCGCCACTCCATTGACTAATTTTACTCGTAAAACAGTTAAATTTGTTTGGACGGAAAAGTGTGAGGAAAGTTTTCAGGAGCTAAAGAAAAGGTTGAGTACTGCGCCTGTATTTTCTTTACCGGATAGTATGGGGAATTTTGTAGTATATAGTGATGCCTCACAAAAAGGATTAGGCTGTGTGTTGATGCAGGGCGGCAAAGTCATTGCTTATGTGTCACGTCAGCTGAAGGAGTAAGAAAAAGGGTATCCAACTCATGATTTAGAGTTGGCGGCAGTAGTGTTTGCCCTAAAGATATGGAGACACTACTTATATGGAGAAAAGTGTGAAATATACACAGATCACAAGAGTCTGAAATATATTTTTACCAAGAAGAATTTGAACATGCGCCAAAGAAGATGGTTGGAACTGATCAAAGACTACGACTGCGAGATAATTTACCATCCGGGTAAATCTAACGTCGTCGCCGACGCCTTGAGCAGAAAAGGTCGGGAGAAGTTGAATATTTTAACTGACCAGGATCAATTGATAGAACAGATGGCTAGATTGGAACTAGAAGTGAAGTGTCCAAAGGAATCGGATGAGATGTTGTTTCAAGTAACTACTGGTTCTACTCTAGTAGATAAAGTGAAAGAAGCACAACTTCACGATGAAGAATGCGAGAAGATTCAAAAAAAAGATAACCAATGGCAAAGAGTTCAAGTTCAAGATCGATAATGAAGGTCTGTTATGGTTTGAAGGGAGAATCTGGGTACCGCCAGTACTAGAGGTTATAGATGAGATTCTGAGCGAAGCTCATAGTGCTAGATATTCTATTCACCCTGGGAGTAAGAAGATGTACCAGGATCTCAAGCATCATTTCTGGTGGCCGAATATGAAGAGAGATGTTGCTGAATGCATTGCGAAATGCTTAACGTGTCAGAAAGTTAAATAAAAACACCAGAGACCAAGTGGTTTGCTACAACCGTTAGAAATTCCAAAGTGGAAATGGGAGCATATCACGATGAATTTTGTGGTGGGTCTTCCAGCAACTCAGAAGAGATTTGATGCGATATTGGTCATTGTGGATCAACTGACGAAGTCAGCCCACTTTCTGCCGATTAAGGTTAAGTACAACTTGGACCGGTTAGCAAAGCTGTATATGAAGGAAGTTATTTCTCGACACAGTATTCTGGTGTCGATTGTGAACCGCAGAGATACACGTTTCACGTCGAATTTCTGGAAGCGGTTGCAAGAGTGTCTGGGAACGCAATTGCGAATGAGTACGGCGTACCATCCTCAGATTGATGGCCAGAGAGAAAGAACGATTCAGACGCTTGAGGATATGCTGAGAGCTTGCGTAATGGATTTTAAGGGAAGCTAGGACGATAATCTACCATTGGTAAAGTTCGCCTACAGCAATAGTTATCACGCGAGTATCGGTATGCCACCTTACGAAGCATTATACGGCAGAAAATGCAAAACTCCCTTGTGCTGGGATGAAGTCAGTGAACATCAACTGTTGGGACCAGAACTGGTACAACAAACCGCTGAAATTGTGAAACTGATCAGAACCAGATTAGTTGCTGCTTAAGACAGACAAAAGAAATATGCCGACCAACATCGACAAAACCGAGAATTTCTTCCAGGAAGCTTCGTTTTATTTAAAGTATCTCCCTAGAAAGGGAAGATTCGATTTGGTAAGAAGAAAAAGCTGAGTCCCCTATTTATTAGACCTATCGAGGTACTACGAAGGGTGGCCGAGGTAGCTTACGAGGTTGCGTTACCTCCGAAGCTCAAGAATATACATAACGTCTTTCATATTTCTATGTTAAGACCTTACAAGCATGATTATAAATATGTAATAGAATATGAGCCTTTACAGTTTGATAAAGACTTAACATATAAAGAAGTGCCTATTCAAATAGTTGATAAAAAGGAACAAGTACTTAGAAATAAAGTGATACCTTCTGTTAAGGTAATCTGGAGGAACCATAGTGCTAAAGAAGCTACGTGGGAACTCGAAGATGTTATGATGAAATCTTATCCGCAATTGTTTGCTTAACTTTTGTGTAACTCCTTATGTACCAATTCTGGGGATAGAATCCTTTTAAGGGGGAAAGAATGTAATAGACAGAATTTTTTTATGTGTGATTCTGGGGACAGAATTATTTTAAGGAGGAAAGATTGTAACGATTGAGATTTTATATATTAATTTTAAATATTTATTGAGTGAATAAATATTTTATGTGATTTATTTATTGAGTTAAATAAATAAATTATGTTATTTCATGGAGTGATTTAATTAAGTGTTATATATTAATTAAATGAATGTTTAATATTTAATTTAATTGATGAATATTAATTTTATAATATAGTTCTAATTTAACTGAGATAATTAAATTAGATGAATTGTGTGTTAAGTGTTACATGGATTATAATTAGCAAGTGATTATAATTATGTGACAATTTTATATGATTAATTGATGTTAGATTTTAATTAATTAAATTAGATGATTAATATTTAATTAATTAAAATGTGACATTAAAGTATGTATTAAAATGATTTGTTAAAATAAAGAAAAAAGATTTTAAATTATTTTAACCAAACAAGGCCTTTGCACTTGTTTTAAACTTATTTTACCAAACACGGCCTTAGTAATAATAACCTATTTTTAAAAATAATGTTGTTTTGGCCAAACAAGCCTTAAGGTTTTTCAAATTCAAATAGTTGTAACTTATATAATAATATGTATTTATTATATATCTTAATTAATTAGCAGTTATATATACCATTAGTGTACGTATATTATATCAGTTATAATATATCTACTACGTTAGTTCTAATCCTAAGTCTAACTAAGAACTAAGAAGAATAGAGAGCAGGGGACGAAAGAGCAGAGAAGAGTTAGAGAAGAAGAGAAAAGAGGAAGAAGAATTGCTAGAATTGAACTCACATCACCTTCTCTTTCAACCTATTAACAAAAGGTATCATCTATAATCTCTAATTGTTATAGAACTCAGTTATATATTTTTCATATTCGTTCTATGTTAAAAATAAGTTGTTATAAAATTGTATAAACATGAATGGTGTATATATAGATTGTATTAATGTGTTGTTTATAGTGGGTTATATGCTATAAATGATTTTCAGAAATCAAAGTACTGTAAAAGCAAGTTTTAAATGGGGAATATGTGTTCATATGGAGTTTTCATGTTTTGGTTGATTATAGAGTAGAAATTGATGAATTATATATGTGAATTGTGCAAATTGATAGTTGTTCATGTTGCTAGCTTCTATAACAGAAATAATGTGGGTAGTATGAATTGAATTGGTTTAGAATTGAAATTACACTTAATTATTTTATGAAAAGTAGGAGTTTTATGAAAATAGCCAAATTAGACTTTTAAAACCATTGATTCTTGTTTCTTAGATGATTTTTGTGTTTAGAAACATGTCATACATATGTATTGTGGCATGTGTGTGTTTTATGTTGGTTAAGTTGTTGTGAACTGTCGATTTTTGGCATATTTGGCGTGAAACGGTGAAGCAGGGTGCTGAACTGCCTGCTTCTGTCCGTGTTTCTACACAGCTGCGCCGGTAACACAGCCAGAAGAAGCGCAGCTGCGCCGGCTGCCTTTCCCAAATTAAGCACCTGCGCAGCTGCGCCGGTGCCAAGGCTTGTGGCTGCGCAGCTGCGCTGCTGGCTGTACATAAGCAGTGAGTTGGTTTGATTGTGCAGTTTTATTCTATAGCTTAAGTTAAATTGTTTATGATGATGAGCATATATCCAGTTACTATAACATATGTTAACATGAATTTGACAGTTTCATATTTGGATAATAAAAGTGTTTTGAAAACCAAATGTAGTATTTAAATTATAAGTTAAAATTGTTTAATTGTAATATGAACTACTTGATTATAATTTGAGTAATTATAATTAAGAGTAAGTGTCTAATTTTAATTATAATTTTGTTAAATTATAATGAATAGGAGTTGATGTATTTTAATCAAATAAATGTTAATTTAAATTATAATTTATGTAATTATAATTTAATAAATGCATGCTTAATTATGGATTATAAGTTGATAATCGCATGATTAAATTATGTAATTATAATGCATGTTGTAGTTTAATTGATTATAAATTATAATTTGTTTATAATTTAATTAAAATAAGAGGTAATTACAATTTAAGTAATTATAATTAGATTAAGTGTTTAAATTATAATTGTTTAATTATAATTTAGTTAAATACATATGTGATTTAATTATGTGAGCATGTATATGTGATGTAATTAACTATGTGATGGTTGATTATTATTTATTTAATTAGAATGAGTTAACCGTTAGGGTTAACCAACTATGTGAATTAGTTATGTGTTAACTAATTTATGTTATTGTGATTAAATGTATATGTATGTAGGGAGTGTTAGAACGTGAATTGTGTTAGTAGCTTGCGGTTAAGGCAAGTCTTCTAAACCCTAAACTCATTAATTCTATATAAGTTATTTATGGAATATATTGAGAATGTCCTTTTATTTCTGCATTGGACAAGTGTTTATTTTATTGACGTGGTCTTGACTTATTGTTCAAGTAAGATCCAGCAGATCTTTTAAATGCTTTAAGTTTAATTCTAAGGCATATATTAGTTCATAATTCTTTTATTTATGAACTATTGGAAGTCGATTCAACTAATTCTTAGTTGATGAACTTGAATTCTAAATTATTCTTGTAAGCTCATCCAAACAAAACTTCCTTTGGTACGGACTTGTATTCAAATATTGAGTTGAACAACCCTATTTATTAGGGGAGGTTACTACGCGGAAGCGTTAAGATGTTTGTGCACAATATATGGTACGAAGGGCTGATCCCCCTAAGTACGAGTTAAGGTCCATAGTCTTAGTGACTGTTAAAGGTTTTAAATAAAAATGTTTATAACCTAGGACAAAAGTTCATGGTCTTATGACCCTCAGATGAATTCTATATTCGAATCATAATTTTGATGAAAGAATTATTATTCAATTCTTTATTGTTGAAGTAAGCAAAGTTTTTCAAATCTTTTTAGAGATATTCTTTCATGTCTTTATTATTGTTAAATTCTAGTGAGCTGTTGTTTGCTCACTCTTGCATATTAAATAATCATTGCAGCTAAGGTTGAAAATGTTGATGCCTCGTCAACGAGTAAAGGCAAAGGGAAGCTAAACAAGTGAAGACTTATTTAATTATATAGAATGATTGTAATAAGACTCTTATGTTATGTTTTTATTTTCGCACTTTATTTTTTATGTCAAGGTTAGATTAAACCCTAGGATTTATTTAAGAAAGTTGTAACCCTTGTTTAAGGGAGATTTTATTATTCTAAATAAAGGTCGTAATTTATTTTGAAGTTATATTGGGTAGATGTATGTTATATTAGAAAGTGACCACCAAATCATGTGAAAACGAAGTAGTCAGATTTGGGGGTGTCACAGGTTGGTATCAAATAAAGAAGAAGAAGAATATTCATATCATCTATTCTAGGTTTAAAGAAGAATCAAAGGTAGTATTCTAGCTTTAAACTTTAGTTTGTGTTTTTCAAAGTTTTCTCTATAGATGATTTTGATGAGGAAATTGTTAAGAAAATCGGTTATATTTGTTATTGATATACATATAATCTGTTATAAGTAATCAACAAGCAATTTTAGAATTAACAAATTCATAAAAATCATGTTAAGGATGAAGAGTATGAGTTTTGTTTAATATATGTATTTTGGGTATGTTTTGAGACTCAAATTGGTTAGGAGTTTATGTTGTAATTATAAAATTGGTGATGGATTGTGTTAATACGATAAGAAACGAAAAGAACGCAAGTTGAATGAACCAATTTGGTTAAGAAATGAATTCGTTGTGAATGAATTCGCTAAACATATTAAAACATGAAAATAGAATATGAACATGAGTTTTGGGTAAATATTTAGGTTGGTTAGTGTTTCTGTAAATTATTGGTTCTTTGATATGTTATATTTCTATGAATTACGAATCCATAGAGTTGAAAATGGACTTAATCGGATGTGTATAACTCAAGTTATGAAGATTTGAACATTAGTTTGTGTTTTTCAAAGTTTTTCATATCGAATGGCTCTAGTCGAGATGAAGGAACTGATGGTTCAACTACAAGAATTGCTGGACAAAAAGTATATTCAACCGAGCGTTTCGCCGTGGGGAGCACCTGGTTTATTTGTTAAGAAGAAGGATGGGTCGATGCGTCTTTGCATTGACTATAGGGAATTGAACAAGGTTACGATCAAGAATAGGTATCCTTTACCTAGGATCGATGACTTGTTTGATCAATTGAAGAGTGCTAGATACTTCTCGAAATTTGATTTGAGAAGCGAATATCATCAGTTGAAGGTAAGAAGAGAAGATATACCGAATACGGCTTTTAGGACTCGATATGGACATTACGAGTTCTTAGTGATGTCATTTGGTCTCACGAGTGCCCCAGTTACATTTATGGACCTAATGAATCGAGTGTTTAAACCATTCCTAGATAAGTTTGTAGTGGTGTTCATAGATGACATCCTGGTTTATTCCAAGACCGAGGAGGAACACGCTAAACACTTAAGGCTAACCTTGGAATGGCTGAGACGAGAGAAGCTTTATGCTAAATTCTCGAAAAGCGAATTCTGGTTAGAACGTGTGCAATTTCTTGGCCACGTGATCAACAAGGATGGTATTTTGGTAGACCCGTCGAAGGTTGAAGCTGTAATAAATTGGGATCAGCCGAAAATGTTGTCTAAAGTGAGGAGTTTCTTGGGATTGGCAGGTTATTATCGGAGATTTGTCCAAGATTTTTCTAAGATCGCCACTCCGTTGACGAATTTGACTCGTAAAACAGTTACATTTGTTTGGACAGGAAAAGTGTGAGGAAAGTTTCAGGAGTTAAAGAAAAGGTTGAGTACTGCGCCTGTATTGTCTTTATCGGATAGTACGGGGAATTTCGTAGTATATAGCGATGCCTCACAAAAAGGATTAGGACTGTGTGTTGATGCAGGGTGGCAAAGTCATTGCTTATGTGTCACGTCGGCTGAAGGAGTACGAGAAAGGGCATCCAACTCATGATTTAGAGTTGGCGGCAGTAGTGTTTGCCCTAAAGATATGGAGACACTACTTATATGGAGAAAAGTGTGAGATATACACAGATCACAAGAACCTGAAGTATATCTTTATCTAGAAGGATTTGAACATGCGCCCAAGAAGATGGTTGGAACTGATTAAAGACTACGACTGCGAGATAATTTACCATCCGGGTAAAGCTAACGTTGTCGCCGACGCCGACGCCTTGAGCAGAAAAGGCTCGGGAGAAGTTGAATATTTTAACTGACCAGGATTAGTTGATAGAACAGATGGCTAGATTGGAACTGGAAGTGAAGTGTCCAAAGGAATCGGAAGAGATGTTGTTTCAAGTAACTACTGGTTCTACTCTAGTAGACAAAGTGAAAAAAGCACAACTTCATAGTGAAGAATGCGAGAAGATTCAGAAGAGAATAGCCCATAGCGAAGAGTTCAAGTTTAAGATCGATAATGAAGGTCTGCTACGGTTTGAAGGTAGAATCTGGGTACCGCCAGTACCCGAGGTTAAAGAAATGATTCTGAGCGAAGCTCATAGTTTGAGATATTCTATTCACCTTGGGAGTACGAAGATGGACCAGGATCTCAGGCAGCATTTCTGGTGGCCCGAATATGAAAAGGGACGTTGCTGAATGCATTACAAAATGTTTAACGTACCAAAAAGTTTAGGCAAAACACCAGAGACCAAGTGGGTTGCTACAACCGTTAGAAATTCCAGAGTGGAAGTGGGAGCACATCATGATGGATTTTGTGGTAGGTCTTCCATCGACTCAGAAGGGATTTGATGCGATATGGGTTATGGTGGATCGACTGACGAAGTCAACCCACTTTTTATCGATCAGGATAAAGTACAACTTGGATCAGCTAGAAAATCTGTATGTGAAGGATATCATTTCTCAACACGGCGTTCTAGTGTCGATTGTGTCTGACAGAGATCCATATTTTACGTCGAATTTTTGGAAGCATTTGCAAGAGTGTCTGGGAACGCAATTGCGAATGAGTACGGCGTACCATCCTCAGACTGAAGGCCAGAGCGAAAGAACGATTCAGGCGCTTGAGGATATGCTAAGAGCTTGCGTAATGGATTTCAAAGGAAGCTGGGATGATCATCTACCATTGGTGGAGTTCGCCTACAACAATAGTTATCACGCGAGTATCGGTATGCCGCCTTACGAAGCATTATACGGTAGAAAATGCAGAACTCCCTTGTGCTGGGATGAAGTCGGTGAACGTCAACTGTTGGGACCGAAACTGGTACAACAAACTGCTGAAATTGTGAAACTGATCAGAACTAGATTAGTTCCTGCTCAAGACAGACAAAAGAAATATGCTGACCTACATCGACAAAATCGAGAATTTCTACCAGGAAGCTTCGTTTTCCTGAAAGTATCTCCCTAGAAAGGGAAGATTCAATTTGGTAAGAAGGGAAAGCTGAGTCCTCTATTTATTGGACCTTTCGAGGTACTACGAAAGGAGGACGAGGTAGCTTACGAGGTTGCGTTACCTGCGGAGCTCTAGAATATACATAACATCTTTCATATTTCTGTGTTAAGACCTTACAAGCACGATTATAAACATGTAATAGAATATGAGCCTTTACAGTTTGATAAAGGCTTAACATATGAAGAAGTGCCTATTCAAATAGTTGATATAAAGGAACAAGTACTTAGAAATAAAGTGATACCTTCTGTTAGGGTAATCTGGAGGAACCACAGTACTGAAGAAGCTACGTGGGAACTCGAAGATGTTATTATAAAATCTTATCCGCAATTGTTTGCTTAACTTTTGTGTAACTCCTTATGTACCGATTCTGGGGATAGAATCCTTTTAAGGAGGGAAGAATGTAATAGACAGAATTTTTTTTATGTGTGATTCTGGGGACAAAATCCTTTTAAGGAGGGAAGATTGTAACGATTGAGATTTTATATATTAATTTTAAATATTTATTGAGTGAATAAATATTTTATGTGATTTATTTATTGAGTTAAATAAATAAATTATGTGATTTCGTGGAGTGATTTAATTAAGTGTTATATATTAATTAAATAAATGTTTAATATTTAATTTAATTGATGTATATTAATTTTATAGTATAGTTCTAATTTAATTGATAGAATTAAATTAGATGAATTATGTGATGAAGTGTTACATGAAATATAATTAGCGAGTAATTATAATTATGTAGCAAATTTTTATGTGATTAGTGATGTTAGATTTTAATTGATTAAATTAGATGTTAAAAGATTTAATTAATTAAAAGTGTGACATTAAAATATGTGTTAAAAGTAATTATTAAAATAAAGGAAAGAATTTTAATTTAGTTTTGCCAAACAAGGTCCTTGCACTTGTTTTACCAAACAATGTCTTAATACTACAATCTGTTTTTTATAAAGTAATCTTGCCAAACAAGCCCTAGTGGCTTTTGATTTTTAAAATTTTATAACTGATGAATATTTTTAGGTGAGTTAATTGTCAGTTATATTATATGTATATCCTATATCTATTAGTTATACGTTAGTCTATACTACGTTAGAAAATATCACTGTTAGAGAAAGGCTGTCAGTATTAGAAGAAAACAGAGAGAAAAGAAAAGAGAAGAAGAAGAGAAGGAAGAGCTTAAGGAATCATTGTCATCTTCTTCACTAGCGATTAGCAAAAAGGTTATAATCTATAATTTCTACTCTCATATTTTAGAACTCAATTTATATGTTCTTGTGTTTTAGTCTCTATCAAAATAATTTTTCATGAAAGAAGGGATAATCGTGAATTGTATATATGTAGTGTATTCATGTGTTGTCATAGTTGATTTTATGCCATAAACGAGTTTTAGAAATCGAATTGTTGATAAAACATGTTTTAAGCGAGAAATTGTGTTCATATGGATTTTATATGTTTTAGGTATTAGAGTAAAATTGATGAATTCGTAGGAGTTATTGTACAATTGAGAATTTGTTTATGATGCTATATTCAATCATGAAAATAATGCATGTATTATAAGTTGAATTGCTTAAGAATTTGATTTACAGTGAATGGTTTTATAAAATATATGAGTTTTATAAAAATGTCAAAATTTGAGTTTTTAAAACATTGATTCTTGTTGCTTAAATAGTTTTTATGTCTAGAAACATGTTATATATGTGTAGTAGCTCATATGAATGCTTTACATCATCTATGTTGCTGGCCGTTTGTTGGCATATTTGGGTTAAACAGTGAAGCAGAGTGCCGTTGCTGACTGCTTCTGTCCGCGTTCCGGCGCAGCTGCGCAAATAACAAAGGCAGAAGTGGCGCAGCTGTGCCTGCTGAGTTTTCCAGGTTTGACACCTGCGCAGCTGCGCGGGTTTTAAGGCTAAAGGTGGCGCAGCTGCACCGTTGCCTGATCAGAGACAGTGAGTTTTGGTTAAATGTGCAGTTTTGTTTCTAAGCTAAGATTAATTGCTCCACGATAATGAGCTTGTATCCAGTTGCTATAACATGTTGCTAACATGAATTTGACAATTTCATAATTTGAAAAAAAAAGGTTTTGAAAACCTTAACGTAGTATTTGAATCATAAATTATAATTGTTTAATTGTAATTTAGTTGATATGAACTACTTAATTATAATTTGAGTAATTATAATTAAGAGTAAATGTTTAATTTAAATTATAATTCTGTTAAATTATAATGTATGGAAGTTGATTTATTTTAATCAATTAGATGTTAATTTAAATTATAATTTATGTAATTATAATTTAACAAATGCATGTTTAATTATAGATTATAAGTTGATAATCGCATGATTAATTTGTGTAATTATAATGCATGATGTAGTTTAATTGATTATAAATTATAGTTTGTTTATAATTTAATTAAAATAAGAGGTAATTACAATTTAAGTAATTATAATTAGATTAAGTGTTTAAATTATAATTATTTAATTATAATTTAGTTAAATACATAATTAATTTAATTATGTGAGCATGTCTATGTGATGTAATTAACTATGTGATGGTTGATTATTATTTATTTAATTAGAATGAGTTAACCATGAGGGTTAACCAACTATGTGAATTAGTTATGTGTTAACTAATTTAGGTTATTGTGATTAAATGTAAATGTATGTAGGAAGTGTTAGAAGTTGAATTGTGTTAGTAGCTTGCGCCTGAGGCAAGTCTTCTAAACCCAAAACTCATTAATTCTATGCAAGTTCTTTATGGAATATATTGAGAATGTCCTTTTTATTTCTGCATTGGACAAGTGTTTATTTAATTGACATGGTCTTGACTTATTGTTCAAGTAAGATCCAGCTTATCTTTTAAATGCTTTAAGTTTAATTCTAAGGCATATATTAGTTCATAATTCTTTTATTTATGAACTATTGGAAGTCGATTCAACTAATTCTTAGTTGATGAACTTGAATTATAAATTACCCTTGTAAGCTTATCCAAACCAAACTTCCTTTGGTGCGGACTTGTATTCAAATACTGAGTTGAACAACCCTATTTATTAGGGGAGGTTACTACGCAGAAGCGTTAAGATGTTTGTGCACAATACATGGTACAAAGGGCTGATCCCCCTAAGTACGAGTTAAGGTCCATAGTCTTAGTGACTGTTAAAGGTTTTAAATAAAAATGTGTATAACCTAGGACAAAAGGTCAAGGTCTTATGACCCTCAGATGAATTCTATATTCGAATTAAAATTGTGATGAAAGAATTATTATTCAATTCTTTGTTGTTGAAGTAAGCAAAGTTTTTCAAATCTTTTTAGAGATATTCTTTCATGTCTTTATTATTGTTAAATTCTAGTGAGTTGTTGTTTGCTCACTCTTGCATATTAAATAATCATTACAGCTTAGGTTAAAAATGTTGATGCCCCGTCAACGAGTAAAGACAAAGGGAAGCTAAACAAGTGAAAACTTGTTTAATTATTTGGAATGATTGTAATAAGACTCTTATGTTATGTTTTTATTTCCGCACTTTATTGTTTATGTCAAGGTTAGATTAAACCCTGGGATTTATTTGAGAAGGTTGTAACCATTGTTTAAGGGAGATTTTATTATTCTAAATAAAGGTTGTAATTTACTTTGAAGTTATATTGGGTAGATGTATGTTATATTCGAAAGTGACCACCAAATCATGTGGAAACGAAGTACCCGGATTTGGGAGTGTCACAGCAAGTATAATAATGGCACAATTTAATTATTGGTGGAAGCCCAAATTCATTTTAACTAGTAAACAAATTAAAAAAAAGTGTCAACCCAAAAGAATTAACTAAATGCCCAAACTAAGCCCACTTGAGGAGGGGTATATTAGTCATTGTATAAAGTATAAATAAAACAAAAATATTGAATGGATAAGAGGCCAAGTGGCCGAAATTGGGAAGAGGAGAAAAGGGGGGAGGAATGTGATGATTATGTTTACTTTATTAGGTAATTTACTTTATTTAGAGTCACTTTACTAATGGGCCAACACTTTTGTTATTGCTTGCAAGCAACCACTTACATCATGATGAAAGAGAAAGGGAAAGCAAGATGGTGGAGATAATTGTATAGATATATACTATGTATCTATACTTTTCATTTTAAGTAAATTAAATATACCATTTTCATCTCATTTTATTTCTTAAGTTAACTAAGAAAGAGAAAGCAAAAGAAAGAACAAAAGAGACTAGAGAAAGAGTTTGAGAGCTCGGTGGAAAGGATAAGAAGAGTGGACGAAGATTTAATCCCTATGCACCCTAGGTTCATAACATACTACGGGTAGAGAAGGAAGGAAGCTAGGAAAAAAAGGTATAAACCAATTTTCTAAGTTTTATTCTCTTCTCTTTCAATGATTTGATGGAAAAGGGTTTATGATTTGGAAGTTTAAAACTCTTTAATCTATGTGTTTTCTATAGATTAAAGTATGGATCTATCTTATTCAAGTGTTAGAAAGTGGATCAAAAGGAAAGAAATGAAACTAGGTTTCTAGAAAGCTAGAAAACCCTTGCTTTCTCTCCCTTTGATCAACTAGTATGTTAGATCTACACCTTTTTCTCGCGATCCGTCAAAGAGGGGTGCTAGATATATGTGTTGAATAATAAACCCAAGTGGTAGTACTCAAAAATCACGTGTTGAAAAGTCGTGGTGTGGGTTTTAGTCAAAACAGTCCATGTAGTGGACAAAAGAGTTAAAAAGTTTTCTGATCAGTCTGCCCCAAGGGCATTTTCGTTAAATTTTTTGCTTTAAAAATTTGGTGAAACTTTTGAGGGTTAATATCAGAGGTTATGTAGATCCTGTAAAAATTTGAGAATTTTTTGCCATACAGAATGAGAGTTATGGATTTTACGCCAAGAACTACTTTTAGAAATCTACCCGAATAACTCTGTGTATGTAAGTCCAAACATTATGAATTTTTTATTCAAAGTACATGTATATAATAGAAGCATACCCTGAATATTATAGAATTTTTGGAGATAATCTCGATTTATGATAAAATTGATAATATTTGGCTATTTTGGACTTGTTAAATATAGTAAATGAATTTTAAAGATTTCAAGAAAAATATATTTTCATGAGGGGATTATATATAGTTGCTTTCCAGAAAATAAATGGATTTAGAGATGTTTTGCTATTTTTCTTATAAATGATGGTATGTGGATAAATGGAATAAATTAAATATATGATGTGAAAAATATGAAAAATACGATTTTACGATTTGAGACCCTTAAGCATGGTTCATGCAGATTTTTGAGGAAGGTTTTGGGTCGGTTGTGTAGAGTTCTTATGTTTATGGCATTTTAAAATGTTTAAATGAATTAATTAATAAAAGAAAAATAATTAAAATGAATTGTCTATTAATTTAATAAATGACTTAAAATATTTTTACATTACTAATGATATTGGATGGAAATATTATTAGTAATATTTGACTTGAATGTTATTAGAAGGTTAATAACATTTGCTTTAAATATTATTACATAATTAATAATATTAAACGAGAAATTAAAATAAAGAATTAAGTTATTTTAAATATAGTTGTCGAATTTGGTATTCAAGGGACTATATTATATATGTAGTACACTGAAAAGAGAATTCAGGATACTGAATTGGACTTCGGGTTGCTGAAATAATTTGGTTTACTAAATTTAATTTTGGTCTGCTGAAATAATGGTTTCATGATGCTGAAATGTTATCTGGTTTACTGAAATAGTATTTGCAGTTTACTGAAATGCTATCTAGTTTACTAAGATGACATATAAAGGAAAAACTTATAAGTATAAGTTATGACGTGATTGAAAGATTAACAAGATATGATAGTAATACTGAGACATTAATGTATTGTCTAATACTTAACTATGTGATTGAATGTTAGACAATTTAATATAAGATAATGAGATTATAAGTAAGTTATGCTATAACTAATTGAAAGATCAATTATAGGTATTTTCTCTAAAGAAGTTAAAGTAAATTGCATAGCAGTAGACTACAATTGAGACAAGTTCTCTAACTCAACTTGAGTTATTACTTTCAAAGCATGTTAGTGAATAATTATTGATGATTATTCACATCTATAATGATTGTTGATATTCTCACTTTGTGCAATTGAATTCCTGTTCTATTATTATTGAACTGTGAATTAGTTAAAGTTCTTTCATTCATAAACTGTTTATGATATAGATCTATGCTAGTTGTATCAGCTAGATCAAGCGTGTTTAAATTTGTTAAACCAAATACGTTTTAAAAGCGGTGCCTAACCAATTGAAATGGTAAGGACTCGTAACTGAGAAAAAGAACAATCTTATTAAAGCATTATTGGAAAATAATTGTTGCTAGTAAACTGAGTGATTATGCATATTTCACCGGGTATGAAAGCCTGATCCCCTTGATTACAATAACTTATTAAAAGGACCAGGTTAAATACTGGCAACCTTAGTATATGTTCATGGTTATTTCAAACCACTCAGCCTCTGATATTCAATTATTCGAATATTCAGTTATTAAGATTTAATTCATGTTCTTTCACTATCCATTTTTCTGATTGAACTTTGAAAGTTAAATTCCTTTTTAATCATGATATATCTCCTTCATGTTTAAACTTGCTAAGCAAACTAGTTGCTTACCCTTGCTATATCATGACATTTATTTCAGCTAAGCCTGAAGGTTCGAGTAAGAAAGACAAGGGCAAGGGAAAGGTCCATAAATAGTTAATATGAGTGTTTATGTATTATGATACACTATGTTTAATGATTATGTAAACCTTTGTGTTACTAAACATAATTAAGGTACTTTTAAGTTAAGGTAATAGACCTTGGGATATTGTATAAGACTTTATGTAATGAACAATAGATGTTTATTATTCCGCGATAGTTTATAAAAAGCTTATAATGATGTTGTATCGTGAGCACCAAACTCGAGGTTAGACACCTAGGTTATAACATAGTGTATCATAACCTAATGTCACAAGTTGGTATCAAAGTTGTAGGTTATAAACATTAGGATGCGAAACCTAGGTTATAACCTTAGAAGAAAACTCGTATAGAGTATGCTAGGAGATGGATTGGGGAGATTCATCTACTATAGATTGTACATAATAAAATATCATTTCATTTTATAAATGAATATATTTTATTGTGATATTGATGTTGTGTTTGTTTGGTTATAGGATGCCTGAAGATAGGCAGAATAGCCATTCGGTTGAGCAAGAGTCGATAGATCTTGTAGAGGAGCAAGCTGAGTGTAATGACTACGACGAGGATATGATGGTTGTGGACTTGTTTGAAGAGAATATGGAACTGAAAAATAGGGTAACACAGTTGGAGCAAGAGAACGCTACTCATCAGTTTAATGAGACACAATACAAGGAGTTAGCGTACGAGGCTCAGGCAGATGTTGCAGAGGTGAAGGAACAGTTGTAGGGACAGACGACCTCGGCTCAACAGATGGTTGTTGTGAATGCTGAGCTGAGGGAAAGACTGGAACAAGAAGAGGTAAAGATGGGAGTTCTGAGAGTTGAGCATCAGGCGATGTGTTTTGAGTTTGATTTGGAAATTGCAGACAAGATTACGATTAAGGAGGCATGGGTCAATGTGACGTCATGTGATTGGAGATGTACTGTAGGAGCAGGAGCAAGTCCAAGTGGAGGTGCCTCTGCCTGATAGCCAGTGAGATGATGGTGGATAGTGATGTATATAGATGCAATAGTACCCTTTTTGCTTAGCAGGGTTAGATTATGTATGATGTAAACCTCTAGCTGTGAGAGGTTGTATGTAAATATGATGTATCCCCATTTTAGTTGTGTAGGGGAATATATCTTTTTATAGATCCCATCTCTGGATGTTTAAAATGCGATAGTTAGCATTTATAGAAATATGGCAGGCATATAAGTGTACGACACTAAAATTTGTTATATAGCTATAAATGCGCTATTATGAGTAAATGTTTGATTAAGTAGATAAGTCTTGAGAACGAAGATATTAAGTTATCTCTGTAATAATTCCAAAGTTTATTTAAACTGAATGTGTTATTTCAGCAAGCTGAAAAGGATATTTCAACAAGATGAAATGGATAGTTCAAGCAAGTTGAATACTATGATAATATGATTGTTAGAGTTTAAATTACATGTTGTATTTCAAATACTTATAAAATATGACATATAATGAAACTCAAAGTGATAATGTAAGATTTTGTTTTACCAGATAATGTAGCCAAGACGACAAAACTATAACTAGAGGGAGGAACTTTCTTTGAACAATGAAAGAGATTAAGCTGACCCAGTGCAGAACTTCGCAAATTTGATAGCTCAAGCTATGCGGACTCGTGCAACTGCAGCAAGGAATCAAGCGAATAATAGATTAGCAAATTTTAAAGATTTTAAGGCTATAGGATTGCCAGAATTAAGCAGAACCAGGGACCCCATAGAAGCTCAGACATGGGTGAAAGAGATGGAAATGGCCTTTATCATTGCTAGGGTGGCCAAAGAGCAAAAGACAGCTTTTGCTACCTACTTGATGAAAGGTGAGGCTAATTACTGGTGGGAGTCAAACCAAGCTAGAGCAGGAACGGAAGTTGTCGCCTAGACAAGGTTTAAGGAGTTGTTCTTTGGGAACTATTTCTCGTAGGGCATGCAAGCCAGAATGGAGGTGAAGTTTCTTGAATTGAAGCAAGAGAACATGACAGTTGTCGAATATGCAGCAAAATTCAATGAGTTAGTTAGATTTGCACCTCATCAGGTGGACACAGAAGTACGAAAGGCGCGTAGGTTTCAGAATGGGCTGAAGCCGTGGATATACAACAAGGTTGCAGTATTACAAATTGCTACATTTTTAGCATTATTGGAGAAAGCTATTATTACTGAAGGTGGTAGCAAAACAGTATCTAAATACAATCGAGAGAAGAATAGGAAGAAGATTGACGGTTGAAACCAGGGTGCTAGCAGTGGTGGCAGTAACATTAAGAAACGCAAGTGGAACAGTACACCGACTCAGGAACTCAACAAGGGAGCACACCACAGAAGATGCTAGCATGTGTAAAGTGTGGGAAGAATCACTCTTGCGAGTGTATGAAGGGAAAGAATGTCTGTTATAATTGCGGTCAAGAAGGATATATTTCACCAAATTATCCTAAACCAAAGAAGGGAGGTTGCTTTTCATGTGGGGGAACGGGACATCAATTTAAGGATTGTCCATTTAAGAAGAATACTGACGGAGGAAGTGGAAACAGGAGCAGTACCACGAAGTTAACAATTGGAGGGCCAATGCAGCAGAGCAAACCGATAGCCCGAACGTTAAACACGACTGTGCAAGATGAAGTAGCATCAAAGGAGTCAGGTATTATTCCGATCAATAATATAAATGCATATGTATTATTTAATTTGGGATCTACTTGTTCATTTTTGTCTGATGTATTTTCTAAAAGATTAAACTTACCGTGTGAAAAGTTAAAGAACCCAATGAATATAGAAGTTACAAATAAAGAAGTGATTCCGGTAGAGTTTATCCATAAAAACTGTGGTGTGGAAATAAGGGGACATAAGTTAAGCGTAAATTTGATTCTAATACGCTTAGGAGAATTTGATGTTATCTTAGGGATGGATTGGTTGTTTAACTATGAAGCAGTTATAGATTGTCAGAAGAAGAGTATACGCTTTAAGACACCAAATAAGTATAGGGTTGTATTTTATGGTAGCAACTCGCCAAGACAAACAAGTTATCTGACGATGATGCAGGCTAGGAGGATGTTACAAAAAGGATGTGAAGGTTATTTGGCTCATATAGTGGATACACGGGTTGTGAGTTCAGACATGGGGCAGATACTTATAGTTAATAAGTTTGGGGATGTCTTTCCAAAAGAACTTCTGGGACTTTCGCCAGACAGAGAGATAGATGTCGACGCCGCGTAGAAAATCAAGTCCTCGGTCTCCCTTTTGTTGAAGGAGGAGGTCCCTTTTTTTCTCTTTTGGAGTTGTTTGCCCTCGTCTGTTATCCGTGGGACGAGAGAGGAGTGCCCCGATTTCCCTATTTTATTCTTTTCCCTTTCGCTTTTGCTTTGTCTTTGGGGTTCTGTTTTAAAGGGTGAATTTCGTAGGAAATTGATACCGATATATGTGTCGACGATTTTGAAAGATTGATTTTATTGATTGGACCAATTGAGACAGAGTCGCCAGTTGGTATTTTGGAAATGGATGTACCAACTCATCCGGGTTTTAATAGTTTTTTGCAAGATGGTCCAATGCGTGACTCTTTGATTTGGTCTTGAAACCTGAGATTGGTGGAATCCGGGGGCTAGGTTAAGCGGGGGGAAGGTGTTAGGCACCCCCCAACTCCCGTGCAAGCACGGTACCACATCTTATTGATTTTTTTATGCAAAAAGTGTGTGTATGTGTGTTCGTGTGTGTGATTTTGAAAGCTTTATTAGTTGGTTTCTAAGTCTTTTTGGTGACTTGAAAGTAGTGCTGTACCTCTTTTGCGACTAGGTACGAAGGATTTGATTTAGCGAAAGATTCAATTTTAACAAGATATGCAAATTAAAATGAGGTTTCGGAAAGTAAGGTTTTCAAATCCTTTGCCCGACTAGGAATCGAGGACTTCGATACTTCCTTTTATTCTTTACGTTCATTACGTGATCTATCCCGAATCACTTTATTTTTCATCAAAAGCTCTTTGTGGTTTTCTTTGAGAAATCATTTTGATGATATATATGCTAAAGTATTAAGAAGGTTCGGATCATCATCGAGCATAAAAGCCATCTCGATGAACCGAGCTCCCGTAATGAAGGTTTTCACTATCACGGGGTCTTGAATCCGAGCTCTTGAGACTAACCCCTCGAGTTCGTCTTTAAGATCCAAATATTACATGCATATCGATATTTAGGGTATTTAAAGCATTTACAACGTAAAAACCGGTCCATCGTGGGAATCAAGTCAGATCCGTGAGGGGATCTCGACACCGGGATTCCTAGGCTCACAATATTTGTACCATTTCATATATACATAACGTCCACGGCTTCATTACTAAGTGATTTCATCGGTTGAAATCACCGTTCACGCTGATTCGGCCCCCCTTTCACCTCTAAATATATATTTAGGGCTATACGAGTTAACCGGGAACATTTACAAGTAAATACATCCATAGATATACCACGGATCTAAGCCGTTCTAGCTCCCGTGTTGAAGCATCATGCTAACAACCTCTCGGGAACTAGCTTAATCTTAGATTGAGGTATATCTAGTCTCCGAAGCTATATACAACGTATTAAAGCAATAAATAATCGATAGAAACATCAAAACTACCAACTATTACACAATATGCTTATAATACAACAAATATAGCTAGATTCAGATAAGATCTTTCATTAATCTATCATTTGAACATAGTTTAAAAAGAAAACGAAGCTAGAAGTGCGTTCTTTCACCTTGGGGGACGAGTGAACAAGAGTTTTGACTCTCGGGATGAAGTAAGAACACTAAGATGGCTTCAATGAGATACTAAATGGAAGAAATAAGCTTCAAGTTGCTATGTTGATGTCCAACCCGAGCCTTTCTCTCTATAAAAATGTCCTTCTCTCTCTATATCTATCTCTCCTTTTTTTAAAATGAACTAAGCGGGGGGTTATAACCTGTCCGGGGCAGCCGCACACATATATGCGGCTAGCCGCATACATGGTGGAGGCTACCCAGGTGGGACCCCCCGGCTTGGTTATAGCTCCTTCGGTCTCGATTCGGCAGAAGTCGATGTCTGCCGTTTGATCTTTCGGACCATATTTGACGAACGCAGCGAGATATGACCGAGTCCGACTAAGTTAGGGTTCGGGAAGTTGATACTCTTAGCCGAGATACCTTCCAGGTCCAGATATCAGTCTGCAGGCTTATCTCTTGATGGTACGTTGTTCGAGGTTTGCTGAGGTGGTTTTCGATGATCACTGTCTCAGCTCATCGATCTTCGATCGGGTTGCGGTATGTTAAGACTTCATTGGTCCTCTTCACCATTCCCGGGGTTGTCTCCGAGATGACCGAGATCTTTTGCCCTACTTCAGGGTTGTCTCCAAAGTAAAATGATGCTTTTACCCTCCTACAGGGTTAGTAAGACAAAAGTGAAATTTTGAGTGTCTACAGATGCCTCTCTTTGTCATGTTCATGTAATGTAATGGAATGAACACGACAAAGATTTAATAGACACGGAGAATGCATGACAAGGTATATCTGATGATGTAATGTCATGTATGATCGATGCAATTGTATATGAGATGTATAAAAGGGTTACTTCCTTGGCTGGGGAAGTTAAGGATTACGTTGTCAGGGTTGAGTCGACCTGCGTTGAATTGTAATCAATGGATTGCAGCATCGGGGTCATGTTGATGCCTTCACTGGTTTGTAGCCAACGGATTCATTATCAGGGTTGAGCTGATTCCTTCACTGGGTTGTGGCCAACAGATTACATCATCGGGGATTTGTCAATCTGCGTAGCGTTGTAGCCAACGGATTACACCATCGGTGATTTTCTGATCTGCATAGGGTTGTAGCCAACGGATTACATTCATCGGGGATTTACCGATCTACGTAGGGTTGTAGCCAACGGATTACATCATCGGGGATTTACCGATCTGCATAGGGTTGTAGCCAATGAATTACATCATCGGGGATTTGCCGACATGCGTAGGGTTGTAGCCAATGGATTACACCATCGGGGATTTGCCGACCTACGTAGGGTTGTAGCCAATGGATTACACCATCGGGGATTTGCCGACCTTCACTAGTTTGTAGCCAACAGATTACATTCATCGGGGATTTGCCGACCTGCTTAGGGTTGTAGCCAATGGATTGCATCATCGGGGATTTGTCGACTTGCATAGGGTTGTAGCCAATGGATTACAGTCATCGAGGATTTATCGACCTTCACTGGGTTGTAGCCAACTGATTACATTCATCGGGGATTTTTTGACCTGCGTAGGGTTATAGCCAACGAATTACATTCATCGGGGATTTACCGATATGCATAGGGTTGTAGCCAACGAATTACATCATCGGGGATTTGTTGATACCTTCACTTATTCATTGTCGGTGGATTACATCGTCGGGGTCAAGCCGACGCCATCACTAATTCCTTGTCGGTGGATTACATCGTCGTGGTCAAGCCGACGCCTTCATTGATTCATTGTCGGTGGATTACATCGTCGGGGTCAAGCCGACGCCTTCACTGATTCATTGTCTATGGATTACATCGTCGGGGGCAAGCCGACGCCTTCATTGATTCGTTGTCGGTGGATTACATCGTCAGGGTCAAGCCGACGCCTTCACTGATTCATTGTCGGTGGATTACATGTTGTAAGGTTAATTTTGATTGATTTCCTGGTCTTCTAGCATTCAACGTCGGGTTGTCTGATCTTCACCGAACTTCTGTTGTTTCGGAGGATTTTTAGGGTTTTTGGGGTTTCAAACCGTCCCGGAAAGGCATCAGTTTTCATAATGTGACCATTCTGAACCCAAAAGAACACGTTTTGGACATCGTGTTGCCAAACAGAATGCTGCGGGACCCACTTAAGGTAGCCGCATACATGGTTGCTGCTAGAGCAACCATGTTCAAGGCTACCCGCGTTCGAGCTTATACCTTCAGGAGGCCTCATTTTCACCCATTCCATTCGGATTTCATCTTGTTTCTCTCTACAAAAATGAGCGTTTCTTCATCTATACTCGATTCTGGCTTGATTTGGAGTGATCCGCCACCATATACTCCTTCTTCGGACTATGGGTAACGTCTAAACTCCGTTCTTTCATGTTTTCGTTGGCAGAAACATGTATTTCCTTTCTTAAAGGCAATATATCTAACATGTATGCATATATAGATGGATAAATGTGTTTATGATGCAATATATGGATACAAATCATCCTATGGATCGTATGAATTCGAGATATTGCCATTTATCAGTTAATCTGGAAATACATTGTATATGTGTTAAAATAACAGTTGAAATTGATGTTTGCATGCTTGGTTGTGATGATGTACCCTCATAAGGTGATTTAATACATGCTTCGGGCATGTGGATAGTCCGTTTTATAAAGGAGACTCTGGCAAAAAAAATTCATAAACCAAATGTCCGGATCATAGATACATTATAGATGTACTAAGATACAAATGACATACACATTTAATGACACGTGTAAGACATGCATGATGTGATGATCATATTTTATGGGTTTAATTTGAAATTTACAAATGGTAAGAATATACCTGACTTGGCTTTAATTCCAACAAACTCATTGTTCAGACATGGATCCTGAAGAGCTTAGTCATGCCACTGGACGACCGATTTCATCGGGAGTTCACCGACGTAGGACCCCCTCTGAGGTTCTGATTCCACGTATTAGCCGACGGGTGCAGCGTTTGACCGAGCCCGCTCGCTTGTCAACTAGGGAGGATCAGCCACTCCTGGACGAGGACATTCCCGAGCCTGAGGTTCTGCCTCCACTCCATACTGCGCCTAGATTTCTTTCGGGCATTAAGGTAGAGGTCCCAGATTTACTGGGCATAGATTTGAGCCACCATCCGTCCATTCACTTGCAGGCGAATGAGGTATGGGATTAATTGGTTTTATTTTTATTTTTCTTTCTACCATAGACGGGTTTTCTTAAACTTGACGTCGTACAGCTGCCAGAGTTTACCCAGCTAAGGGGTAACTGGTTTAGTATCTACGCTCTGTATCAGTCACTACATCCCGAGTACAGAGAGATCATAGATTCTTGGGGATTCGGGGCCTTCTTCACCATTGTTCCCCGTCGTTGCCCTGGGGGATATTTGCAGGCTTTGGGTGAGAGATGGTTTCACTAGAGTCAGTCGCTGCATCTATTGGATTGTGAGGTAATGATGACTCCTATGGATTGGAGGTACATCACTGGCTTGGAGTTTACCGGGGATAGGGTGCCCTTGGAGCCGTCTATCACCGGGGCTGCTGTGCGTGCCCTCCTAAGGTTTTCTCCTCAGGAGCGAGCCTTCAAGGACTCGTGGTATTCGATCAGGATGCCTGGGCATTGATTCAGATCGAGGCACCTTGCAGCAGGAGTTGCCTATTGATTTGGCGGAGAGGGATCGCATCTTGCGGCGTCTGTTCCTGACCATCATGAGGGGTTGTTTCATAGCAAACAACTCCTCCACTGTCCCATTCAGCATGGTAGGGGCTATTCGATATGTAGACCATATTGGGAACTACGATTGGGGGTCGTTCACATTCGCTCGTTTCTTGCATGGGATGCGACTGCGATCCGAGGGAGTTACCGACGCCTGGGTGAGATTTTTCCCAATTCTTCTGGTAAGTCTTCTTGACCGAATTTCATTTATTTACCTTTTGATTGATTTCTCTTTTCCCACAACTGATGGAGGGTTTGTTTGAATTGACAGCTCTGGGCTTATGAGAGGCTTCCCTGTCTTCGCCCTACCTCTGTCTTAGGCTTGGATACTTATCCCTGGGGACGTAGATGGCATCAGTCTACTCTGTCTGAGGTCCCAGTCGCGGAGGACTTTGCCCATGCCCGTCTTCAATTAGAGACGTTGCTTGCTCGAGACATATTATGGACCCCATATTCTAGAGAGCACTTGGACTAGGGATTTGAGGATGGCATACCGACAGGGCAAGAGTTCTATTTATCGACTAGCCGAATTCCACTCCTTTTTAATGGAGGTTGGGAGCTCTACCTTGGAGAGCATGCTATTTGATGCATTAATGGGGAGATTCGCCTGCCGTATCTTCCTCCAGCCCAGCGCTTTTGGGCTCTGACTTCGTCAGTTGCATCGATTCCCACCTTGAGGTTTGATGGTTTCCTCCTATCTGAGGTTCCGATCTCTTCGACGGACTTTATCACTTGGTCGGTCCGATGCACGATAGGAGCTCAGACTGGTTCCAGGATCCCTTATGATGAGGGACTGGATATCGTGTTTTCAGGAGCCGTCTCATCAGGATTAGATTGTTGCCTTAAGACTTCAGTTGGAGGAGTTATCAGCCTATTGTAGTTACAATGACTTGGACCCGTCCATGGCTCACACTTTTGCTTCTCGGGGTCATGAGGCTGGACCGTCAGGCGGTGGTGGCTCCCATGGTGCTGGACCCTCAGGTTTTGGTGGCTTCCGGGATAGAGATGTTCCCTTCACCATTCCCCCGGATACGCAGGAGACACCTTATTGGTCGGATCAGTAGGATGCACCCACTCCAGGTAGACGACCTCAGGTTGATCAGTTTGATGAGACCCTCACCTTCTTGGATGATTTTGATGAGGGGACGAGTCCATAGGTCCTCTGTTAGTCATTGGGCATTTGTGCCCCAATATCCTGTACTTTTAATTTTTAGTTTTCACATGTATCATAGGTATGACAGTGATGTTTATGAAACTAATGTACTTGGTAGATATTTATATATGATGCTTCTTATTTATTCATCACACATGTTGTTTTATCATTAGTATGATACATGCTTCAGATATATTTAAATGATTGGATAGAGACTGACCCCTGTATAGTCTTATTGACACAGGTGTTATAGATGTCGTCCTCTGCAGTGGTACGTTTGGACCACCTTCCTGTTAGCCATATAGCTACTAGCTTGAGGGTTTGGTATGACCAGCTGCCATCCACCGATCATATCGATGCCAGCCGTATGCTGGGCCACTCCATGTCTTTACTGTCCTTCCAGATTTTGGAGGGATTTGTTGCTAGGATACTCAGGTATTGGACTCCTGAGCATCATGTCTTCCGATTCGGCTCAGCCGAGTTGACTCCTACATTGGAGGAGTATAGTCGCATTTCAGGACTGTCGATAGAGGGGCCATGTGCTCGAGTGGCTTTGGGCCATATACGACGCCAGTTCATGACGATGACTGGATTGAGGAGAGCAGTTGTGTGGTAGACACATCATCTCCATGGACTTTATGTTTAGGCATTTTGCTTCCGCAAATAATTTCGCTGTTTATCACGGAGACTTCGCCATTTCGGAGGAGCGCTGGTATGTTGCCCACGTGGATGTCTTAGTTATGTGCCTCATAGCTTATCTATACATGCCATTTTATACCGATCATCTGGATGTGGTGATGTCGGTGGCTGTTAGGGATCTTCGAGAGGACTTTACTATATTGCCCCTTATCCTGGCAGAGACATTGATTTCAGCCTCTATCTGCCATGACGTTGGTGATCAGGATTTCAGAGGTAGTCCAGTGTTTTTATACATCTGGTTGATGACGCACCTCCGATCGATAGGGCGGCTTCGCCGTCATGGTTTCTATTTTGGACATGGCCTGTCTCACGTTTATTCATATCGCTCGATATCTTGCATCGATGAGGCGTCTTGGACTTCATTTTTGGGTGCCATGGAGGAGCCTTTTGCTATAGTTATGTATTCTAGGTACTGTTCCTTTATGAGTTTCACCACCCATGTCGCTGACCTGGATTTCCGCCCCTTGGCGAGTTTGAGGTGTGTGACGACCTATCATCCTCTGGCTGTGATGGGTCAGTTTGATCAGTACCAGGAGGTCCATACATTTGAGGGGATTGAGGATTACCAATTCCCCATCTGCTCAGTTACCGAGGCTGATTTGGCTTGAGTTTATGGGTTCTGGTCTCATCGACAGACAGCAGAGTTTAGAGATTGCCATCCGGGCAGCTCTTCAGAGTATTTAGCTTGGCTTGAGTCGAATTTGGCACCAGAGACCGCAGATCAGGTTGGTACAGGATCTTTATCTAATGACGATGGTTGGTCCACGGATGCGGCGGAATCGATGGAGGATCCTATATCTCTGACTGAGGATGCGTATTTGCAGAGTTAACAGCTTCTTTAGTGAGCACTGTCCCGTGTTTGGCCTCAGTTTTCATGGAGGCGATGGATAGACAACTTCAGCTGGTGACATTTAAGAGAGATCAGGCTCGGGCTCTATTGTTAACAACCATAGCTGGTAGGGATACTGCTATCATTGAGAGAGATGCAGCCCGAGCTTCCAGAGATCAGGACATCATTGATAGAGATGCAGCTGAGACTTTCTCAGATGGACTCATCGATCACGTACAAGGTGTAGTGCAGAGTCAAGAGGAGATTTTTTGCATGGCAGCGGAGATGCTGAGGAGGGTTGACATGTTGGAGCACGAGCTTAGAGCTACTCCCTCGACTACAGAGACTGTTGGATATTTGGCGATGTTGGCTCGTCTTACCACTAATTTATAGCTCTGTTTTATTTTCCTGTAAAGACTTTGTTATTATCACTTGTCATAGGTTAGAATCAACTTTTGTATTATAAACAGTTATATATATTAAAAAGAAGCAAGTTTAGTTCACTTCCCTTGTTTACGCATGTCTAACCATATCCACTGTTGTCATTTTTGCTTCATGATTTATTATGTCGAAATGGAACTAGTCTCATCATGTGGCATCAGATTCGGCATGAATGATGATGAGATGTTGCTAGGTCATCTCCGCATGAGCCGTCGATTGGTTTGGGCTTGATGGATAGGTTTTGGATTTCTGTATAGGTTAGGAAAGTGTTTGACTTTTTTGAAGGTTAGACCGCACCATAAATGGCTGCCTACGTACTCCCACAGATAGGAGATCAGGTCTTTCGTAGTTCAGGCTCAGACCTGAAAAGTTTGAAAGGGGTTTATTTGGGGTTTGAGTTTGATTTGATAAGATTTTGATGTTTCTCGGTTTGATTTGATGAGGTTTTTGATGTTTTTTCAGGGTTAGACCGCACCATAAATGGCTGCCTACGTACTCTCATAGATAGGAGATCAGGTCTTTCGTAGTTCAGGCTCAGACCTGAAAAACTAGACTTGATATATTTTTTCTTTTTTTTCTTTTTTTTTCTTTTCTTTTTTTTAATCAAGACATAGCAGTCCAGTCAGAAGGTGAAAAGGGGTCTCAGACATAATACCGTTTCACCTAGTCGGAATTGATCAGTTGCAGGAATTCCTCACCGTCCATCTCTTCCAATTTCAAAGCTCCACCTAATACGATTAGTTTGACAAGAAAGGGTTTGGGGCAAATTTTCCCTTAGCTGCATCCTGGCCCAGAATGATCTTCTTCAGTACCAAATCATGCTCTTTGAATTCTTGAGGTCGTACCTTCTTGTTATAAGATCGAGACATTCACTGTTGATAGAGTTGACCGTGAAATATAGCAGCAGCTCTTCTTTCATTTATCAGGGATAACTAATCGTATCCATCTTGTATCCATTGGCTCTCCTCTATCTGGGCATCAAGGATCATTCTTAGTGATTCCATCTCCACTTCGACAGGAATACGGCCTCCATACTATATACCAATGAGTAGGGTGTTACTCCAGTCGAGGTTCGAGTTGACGTCTGATATGCAAGTAAGGTTAATGGCAATAGCTCAGGCCATCCCCGGTGATTTGCTGACATCTTCATCATTATCTTCTTGATGTTTTTGTTAGCCACTTCCACCGCGTCGTTCATCTTTGGACGATAAATAACCGAATTGAGGTGTTTGATATTGAACTTACTACATAGTTCCCTCATCATCTCGTTATTTATATTCTTCGTGTTGTCTGATATAATAACCTCGGGTTGTCCATACCGGCAGATGACGTTATTTCTAATGAAAGCAACGATGACCTCTTTGGTGACCATGGGGAAAGAAGCTGCTTTCACCCACTTGGTAAAGAAGTCAATCATAGTGAAGATGAATCGATGACCGTTACTGGCTTTAGGCTCAACTGGTTCTATCACGTCCATTCCCCACATGGAAAAAGGCCATGGTGATGTCATGCAATGCAGTTGATTCAGAGGTGCAAGAATAATGTTGGCGTGGATCTGGCATTGATAGCAACGCTTGACATGATCATCGCAATTCGCTTTGAGGGATATCCAGTAGTGTCTTGTCCTCATATTCTTTTTGGCAAGCAGAGGTCCACTCATATGTGCTCTGCATACTCCACCATGTACATCATTCATAAGTCACTGTGCTTGCTCCCTGTCCAGACATCACAGAAGGCCTACACCTGGATCTCTCTTATAGAGAACATCTCCACTTAGGTAGAAATTCATAGCTATTTTTTGTATTCGCTTCTTCGCGGCTTGACTCATCCCTTTCGGGGTTGACTGATCTCGCAGATATTCTTTTATATGGTGGTACCAAGGTGGCCCCGCAGGTAGTATCTCATCTGATATCTCCCCTACATTGTTCCCATATGACGGTGTCTTCTGCACAGTGAAAGTGATGACAGGCATTACCCTTCTTGCTGACAGGTTCACCAATGAAGCTAATGTGGCCAATGCATCGGCGAAATCATTTCGGTTTCGGGGGATATGCATGAAGGTAATGTCTTCAAATTCCCCTGCCAATCTGAGAACATGTCGATGATACGGCAGTAGATGCAGTTCTTTGGTGGTGTATGCCCTGGTAGACTTTCTGATGACTAGCTCTGAATCTCCAAACACCGCTAAACGTTTCACTCCCATGGACTGAGCCAGCTTCAACCCCACAATGCACCCTTCATATTCGGCGGTATTGTTGGAGTTGTTGAAATGCAACTTGGTTGCCACGGGGTATTGATCTCCCGTCATGGATACCAGGACTGCCCCGGCTCCGGCACCTTCACCGTTTGATGTACCGTCAAAGTACATTTTCCAGAATTGACCTTGATCCTACTTATCAATCAGGAGAATAGTCAAAACTTCTTCCTCAGGGAAATACATTTCCAGAGGCTCAAAACTCCCTATTGGTGCTGTCGATAGGTGATCCACAATCCCTTGCCCTTTGATGGACTTTTGGGTGACATATATGATGTCGAACTGTTGAAGGATTAACTGCCACTTGGATAGACGGTAGTTCAAAATTGGTTTGCTGAAGATGTATTTCAAAGGATCCATCCTCGATATGAGATAAGTGGTATGGCCATGCAGATAATGCTGTAACCTGGTGGCTGCACAAGCTAATGCACAGCAGGTTCTTTCGATCAGAGTATATTTCTGTTCTCCGCTGCTGAAGCGCTTACTGAGATAATAGATTGCTCTTTCTTTCCCCATGTCATCCTTCTACCCAGTAGACAACCCATAGCATTGGAGTTGACCAAGATATATATGAACAACAGAATCCCATCCTTTGGGGGTACCAAAATAGGTGCTTCAATCAAGCTCTTCTGGATGATATGAAAGGCTTTTCGGCAGTCTTCATTCCATTTTCCCGAAGAGTTCTTCCTAAATAGTTTGAAAATGGGTTCACAGGTTGCTGTCAACTGCGATATGAACCGGCTGATGAAGTTGATTCTTCCCAGGAAATTTCCTTCTCGGTCTTTGATTCAGGCATTTCCATAATGGCTTGGATTTTGGCAGGATCCAACTCAATGCCCCGGTTGCTCACCAGAAATCCCAGTAGTTTGCCGGATTTCACCCCAAAAGCACACGTTGTTGGGTTTAACTTCAAATTGAACTTGCGGAGTCGTTCAAACAACCTCCGAAGATGGGTGCAATGGTCATCAGCCTGCCAGGACTTTACGATGATATCATCCACATAGACCTCGATTTCTTTGTGCATTATATCGTGGAATAAAGTCATCATGGCTCTTTGATGAGTAGCCCCAGCGTTGGTAAGGGCAAAAGCTAGTCTTCGATAACAAAAGGTTCCCCACGGGGTAATGAAGGAGGTCTTTTCCCTGTCTTCTTCAGCAACCACGATCTGGTAATATCCAGCAAAGCAATCAGCGAAAGAATTCATCTCGAATTGCGCAGTGTTATCGATTAATACATGGATGAACGGCACTGGGAAGTCATCCTTAAGGATGGCTTTGTTGAGATCTCGATAATCCACACAAACTCGCACCTTTCCTCCAAATTTTGGCACTAGGACTATGTTGGACAACAATTCAGGGTACGTTGACACTATAATGATTCCTGCTTTGAACTGTTTGATAATTTCCTCTTTGACCTTCAGGCTCCATTCTGGTTTCAACCGTCTTAGTTTCTGCTTGACTGGTTTGAACCCTTTTAATTGGTAGTCGATGGAAGACGATGTCAGTGGATAGACCTATCATGTCTTCATGAGACCAGGCAAAAACATTCTTGAATTTGGTTAAGAGTTGGATTAGTTCTATTTCTTGGTTAGAGGGAAGGTTGGTTTCTATCTGTATTTCTTTGGGATCGTTGGGGGTTCTAATATTTATGGTGGTGGTTTGATCGAGGTTAGGTTTAGGTTTATCTTCGACCCATGCTTTGATTTCCTCGGGCACCTCGTCATCACCCCCTTCCTCCTGCTCGATTCCCATCAAGTCAAAGTCCAATTCTATGTCAAAATCGTAATCATTACTCAAATTCGGCAAACCATGGACGTGGCTAGAGACATGCAAATTTGGAAACCTGATACAAAAACTTGATTGCTAAATATATACAAGTAGTCGTCAATTACAAAAGGATTCATCAGTTAATATGACAACTGGCAATAACAAGCTACAGATGAAATAAAACAGACATAAATATAGATAAAGGTGGAGCTCCCTGTCAGCAGTTGCTTCTTAGTTTTTACCCCTTTCGGACGATATGTGGAGTGATAGTCCACTTGCTGGTCTGCAGTTCCTGGGAAGTCGTTGAGATAGACGCGCTACTGGAGTCGCAGTCTTCCAAGATGGCCATAACTGGTTTGGAACCGGTCCCTGGATCACTTCTTGGGATGTTTATATTTCCCCAGTTAAGTGTCGGGAGGTTAGGTTGATCACTTGATAGATCTGCCCCGTAGGACTTCTTCAGGTCCTCTTCAGAGAGGCAAAAATTGCTCACAAATTGTAACTGGATCTCTTCTAGAAAATTTTGGTTTTTGGCCTTCTGGGCCGCATCCTTGAGAGGCTTTTCATCCCCGTCCGTCTGATGTCCTCTTTGATCTACTTTAGGAATCAGAAGGTTTGAAATCATGAGGAGGATCTTCTTGAGTGGCTCTTTAGATCCAGTTTCACCCAGGTTTGGCTTGAGGTGAATTAACTGATTAACTGGTTGACGCCTGTGAGGATTCTGATGCTTGGATCCACCATGGTATCCGAGTCCAGCCTTTCCCAACTGCGTGGGTATACTAAATTGGGTTCCTAATTCCTTGGCCATTCTTCCCCAGTCCTCGACCTAGTTGATGTCCTCGGGACAACATCTCTTGGCCAACTGCCATCACCTCTGTAGATATTCAGGGAATTAAGACCGGGGCTCCCGCAGAGTTATATCACGGATTACTGATTTCGAAGGCTTGAAAACTGGCGAGCTCGACCCCGTCATTCACACCGATCAGGGGCATATCTCCCAGGTCATGAATAGGATAATCAGGTTCTGCACTGACAGTCACCAGTTTACCGTTGACGATATATTTCAATTATTGATGAAGAGTTGAAGGGACGGCGCCAGCCATATGGATCCATGGTCGTCCTAACAACAAATTATACCCGGTAGTGATCTTCAGGATATGAAAAGGTATGTTGAAAGTGAAAGGGCCAATCTCCACAGGAAGTTTAATCTCCCCCACGTTATCCCTTCCTGATCCATCGAAAGCCCGTACCATGACATGGCTGTCCTGAATTCGATTTGGGTTGATCTTCATCTTCTCTAGAGTATCTTGTGGACAGATGTTTAAAGACGACCCTCCGTCGATCAGTACGCCACCTACCACATATCCTGATGAAACGACAGCGATATGCAATGGTTTGTGATGCCCAGTTCCTTCGGCTGGTATATCATCGTCAGTGAGGATATCACGTTACTGTCCAGTACATGGCTAATCAAGTGCTGGAATTTCTCAGTATCGATAGTCTTGGGTAAGTGTGCTTCCTCCAATACTTGAATCAGAATTTGAAGATGGTCGTCAGATTCTAATACCAAATCTAGGATAGAAATTTGATGGGGTTCATCTTCCAATTGCCTCACCGTCCTGGCTTCACCGTGCCCCATTTTGTGGAGAACTCTGTGATCTTTCCAGTAGATACCTTCCCTAATACCTTGGTTGTCGATTTTGCCAAATGCCCCTGGAGGTAACATGTATTCTCCCTAGGTATGATGGTGGTACAGTCAGGTGCCAACTTTATCCCTTCTCCATAATTCCACGGTACCTTCTTTAGGCTGAGAATTGGGAATTGTGGCCAAGGGGCCAACATCAGTGGTTTAGGTGCTGGTATCTCAAGAGTGGATTTATTTCTCTGCTCAGGTACCTCTTGGATGGTTATGGGTCCGCCGGATATTCCTTCCATGCAAAGGATAATGGCTATCATACCTTCTACATTCCTCGGTCCTCGAGGGTAGTATATTTCTTCCTCAGGGAAGATCTCAGCATTGTTTATTGAGTCCAGCTCTCCGAATTCAAACAAGTTCTGGATTAGATGTCGTAGAGCCCAACATTCTTTCGTGGCATGTCCAGGAGCATTAGAATGGTAAAGGCAGGATGTGGAAGGATCAAAACACTTCGATCTCGTATCTGGGGGTGGCAAAAATTCTGTAATCTTCCCCTCCTCGATCAAGGTACAGAGTGTCTCCTCCCTGGATTGCCTCAACGGGGTGAATTTCTGTTTGGCGGCAAAATCTCGACGGCTCTGCAATCTAGCTTCTTGAGCCATCTTTTCAGTCCATTTGTTCTGCTCTGGGTAACGGATCCAATCCCTTCTGGAGGTGGAAACATCTTGGACAGATATGGGGTCATTTGGCTTTGATAATACCTGGTTGATGAGCTGTCGGGTCAACTGGTGTTGGTATGCCACCAATTCAGCTAGCTGATCCACTTGTGCTCTAATTGAAGCCAATTCTTGTTCTACCCCATAATTTTCTTTAGGGTATCCCCATATTGTAGGGTCATGTGCCGAGGGTAACTCTCCCATCTTCCTTAGGTATTTACGGTTTTCCCTGCTTCCGGCACTGATCATGTTGACTCCTTCCTCCACATGCTGAGGCAAAGGGTTGTTGTTGACATTCGGCTGCTCAGGTGTTTTGACTATAATCTCCCCGCTGTCAATCAAGTTTTGAATTTTGTGCTTCAGAGTCCAACACTCCTGAGTATCATGCCCTGGTGAGTTGTAATGGTAGGCGCACTTCTTGCTGGAATCGAATTGCCATCCATTTTGATCGGAAGGTGGAGCGAGCTAAACGATCTTCTTCTAGGCAATCAGTAGGGCTAATATATTTTCCAAGGAGTCTCCTAAAGGAGTGAATATCCTTCTTCGCTTGCTTTCCCCAACTTTCATTGCTGTAGGATTTTAAAAATTCGTTGGATGAGGGTTCTGCCTCTGGATAGGTGAGTTAGGGCTCTTGTTAGCAGATTGTGCTTGTAATACTAACAAGACATCTTCTTCCTTCCTCTTTGATCCTCTCTTGGGAGCGCTTGCATAATTTCCCGACTGTATGTGCTCGGCTACGGCTTCCAAAGCAGCGAGGTCTTTGATTTTTCCAGACTTCAAACCCATTTCTGCCATTTCCCCGTGTTTGATAATTTTGGAGAAGGATTTTCCTAACCCGGCAAGGACTCTCTCATAGAAAGGGGCTTCTTGTATATCAATGAAGGTGGTCACCATCTCACCTTCATCCATTGGTGGGTTGACTTGGGCCGCCATTTGCCTTCACCGCTGCGCATACTCTCTGAACGATTCATTACCCAGCTTTCTGACTTTCGTAACCTGGTAGCGATCAGGTGCCATTTGGGATTGAAAACTGTATTGGCTAAGGAAAGCATGGGCCAAATCTTCCCACCCTCAGACTTTAGAATTGTCTATCCGTGCGTACCACGTGTTGGCTTCACCGGTAAGGCTCTTCTGAAACAGCTGCATCCTGAGGTTTTCATCCTCAGCGTAAGTTCCAAGTTCACCTATGTAGACTTTCAAGTGAGTGTACGGGTCTCCTAGTCCGTTGTATTTCTCGAATTCAGAGACTTAAAACTTATCCGGGTATCTCGCCTTTGGGAAAATACACAGATCCGAGTAATTCACGCTCCCGTGGGATCCTGTCCCTTTCATAGACCGGATAGCGTCTTCCATCTGTCTAACTTTCTTCCTAATGTCTCCAGTGTCTTTGTCCTCCCGGAGGTTTGTGATGTCCCGTGTCGTCTTCTAGATCGGGGCCTCCTTGGGTACTTCAACATCGAGGGGAGATATAGGTGTGGATGTATGGGTATCACCTTCCTTTTCTAGTACTTTCATGTCTCCTTGCACAGAGGATTCAGTCGAACTCTTGTGTTTAGATTCCTGAGATAGTTTGCACTGTTCTTTTAACAGGGTCATCATCTCGGCCATTTGCTTCTTAAACTCCTCGAATTCATCTCGAGATACTGGGATGGGTTCTGATGAACTTGCTTCAGCCATCTGGACTGGTGAAAGGGCGTTTTTGGCTAGAGATCATGTTTTAGGACCAATCTGCACAACAACTGATATCTAGTTTAGACTGGATACTGGTGGATAAGGATGCATGAAATGCTATGCATCAGTTTAATGGTTTTTTAATCTTTTCCTGCAATACAACGAGTTAGTCGAATTGATGATAGGGTGTGAAAGATGTGTGTATGACAGTTCAAGATAACGGTCATTTATATACGCGGAAGATTTAAATGGGGCATGAAGAAGCACACCGCGCGTTTGGTTTATCAGAGGCTGACCTATCTTAGGGTTACTCTCACGGGATGTTTGAAATTGGTTCCTAGATCTTCGCAATCTACTTGATGAAAACATCCATGTTTTGATTGGAGCGGATCTAAGTGCTGCCTTTCCTGAGCCTCACAATGGAAACATCCATAGGAGTCCAGTAATAAACAACCGACGGGATTGCCCCCTAATGGAGGTACCACACAACATACATTCACATACATTCACGTCCTCACCGTATGTAATATGATGACATTGTGCGAAGCACTAATATATTGTGCGAGGCACTAATACAAAATGCTAAAAGATTGACACACACAAAGATCATTCACACAAATGCATATGCAGAACGAAAATCAAAAAGTTTGATCGCGGCTTAAGTCCTCTTTGATCCCCAGCAGAGTCGCCACCTGTCGATGCCGGGCAGAAATCAAGTCCTCGATCTCCTTTTTGTTGAAGGAGGAGGTCTCTTTTTTCTCTTTTGGAGTTGTTTGCCCTCGTCTCTTATCCGTGGGACAGGAAAGGAGTGCCCCGATTTCCCTATTTTATTCTTTTCTCTTTCGCTTTTGCTTTGTCTTTGGGGTTCCGTTTTAAAGGGTGAATTTCGTAGGAAACCGGTACCGACATATGTGTCGACGATTTTGAAATATTGATTTTATTTATTGGACCGATTGAGACAGAGTCGCCAGTTGGTATTTTGGAAATGGATGTACCAACTCATCCGGGTTTTAATAGTTTTTCGCAAGATGGTCCAATGCGTGACTCTTTGATTTGGTCTTGAAACCCGAGATTCGTAGAATCCGGGGGCTAGGTTAAGCGGGGGGAAGGTGTTAGGCACCCCCCCCCCGACTCCCGTGCAAGCACGGTACCTCATCTTTTTGATTTCCTTATGCAAAAAGTGTGTGTGTGTGTGTGTGTGTTCGTGTGTGTGATTTTGAAAGCTTTATTAGTTAGTTTCTAAGTCTTTTTGGTGACTTGAAAGTAGTGTTGTACCTCTTTTGCGCCTAGGTACGAAGGATTTGATTTAGCGAAAGATTCAATTTTAACAAGATATGCAAATTGAAATGAGGTTTTGGAAAGTAAGGTTTTCAAATCCTTTGCCCGACTAGGAATCGAGGACTTCGATACTTCCTTTTATTCTTTACGTTCATTACGTGATCTACCCCGAATCGCTTTATTTTTCATCAAAAGCTCTTTGTGGTTTTCTTTGAGAAATCATTTTGATGATATGTATGCTAAAGCGTTAAGAATGTTCGGATCATCATCAGGCAAAAAAGCCATCTCGATGAACCGAGTTCTCGTAATGAAGGTTTTCACTATCACGGGGTCTTGAATCCGAGCTCTCGAGACTAACCCCTCGAGTTCGTCTTCAAGATCCAAATATTACATGCACATCGATATTTACGGTATTTAAAGCATTTACAACGTAAAAATCGGTCCATCGTGGGAATCAAGTCGGATCCGTTCGGGGATCTCGACACCGGGATTCCTAGGCTCACAATATTTGTACCATTTCATATATACATAACGTCCACGGCTTCATTACTAAGTGATTTCATCGGTTGAAATCACTGTTCACGCAGATTCGGCCCCCCTTTCACCTCTAAATATATATTTAGGGCTATACGGGTTAACCGGGACCATTTACAAGTAAATACATCCATAGATATACCACGGATCTAAGCCGTTCTAGCTCCCGAGTTGAAGCATCATGCTAACAACCTCTCGGGAACTACTTTAAGCTTAGCTTGAGGTATATCTAGTCTTCGAAGCTATATACAACGTATTAAAGCAATAAATAACCGATAGAAACGTTAAAACTACCAACTATTACACAATATACTTATAATACAACAAATATAGCTAGATTCAGATAAGATCTTTCATTAATCTATAATTTGAACATAGTTTACAAAGAAAACGAAGCTAGAAGTGCGTTATTTCAACTTGGGGGACGCGTGAACAAGTGTTTTGACTCCCGGGATGAAGTAAAAACACTAAGATGGCTTCAAGGAGATGCTAGATGGAAGAAATAAGCTTCAAGTTGCTATGTTGATGTCCAACCCGAGCCTTTCTCTCTCTAGAAATGTCCTTCTCTCTCTATATTTATCTCTCCTTTTTTTTAAAATGAACTTAGTGGGGGGCTATAACCTGTCCGAGGCAGCCGCAAACATATATGCGGCTAGCCGCATACATGGTGGAGGCTACCCAGGTGGGACCCCCTGGCTTGGTTATAGCTCCTTCGGTCTCGATTCGGCAGAAGTTGACGTCTGCCGTTTGATCTTTTGGACCATATTTGATGAACGCAGCGAGAAATGACCGAGTCCAACTAAGTTAGGGTTCGAGAAGTTGATACTCGTAGCCGAGATACCTTCCAGGTCCAGATATCAGTCTGCAGGCTTATCTCTTGATGGTACATCGTTATAGGTTTGCTGAGGTGGTTTCTGATGATCACTGTCTCAGCTCGTCGATCTTTGATCGAGTTGCGGTATGTTCAGACTTCATTGGTCCTCTTCACCATTCCCGGGGTTGTCTCCGAGATGACCGAGATCTTTTGCCCTACTTCAGGGTTGTCTCCAAAGTAAAATGACGCTTTTACCCTCCTACAGGGTTAGTAAGACAAAAGTGAAATTTTGAGTGTCTACAATAGAGTTTGTGATTGATTTAATACTGAGGACAGCGCCGATATCTAAAGCACCGTATAGGATGGCTCTGGTAGAAATGAAAGAGTTGATGATCCAGCTACAAGAGTTTTTGGACAAGAAGTACATCCTACCTAGTGTATCTCCGTGGGGAGCACCGGTGTTGTTTGTAAAGAGGAAAGATGGTTCGATGAGGCTGTGTATGGATTATATAGAGTTGAATAAGGTGACAATCAAGAATAAATATTAGTTACCAAGAATAGACGATATGTTTGATCAACTTAAGGAGCGAGATGTTTTTTGAAGATCGACTTAAGAACTAGTTACCATCAGTTAAAGGTGAGGACGGAGAATGTACCAAAGACAGCATTTAGAACTCGTTACGGCCATTATGAGTTCTTAGTGATGTCGTTTGGACTGACAAATGCACCAACTACTTTCATGGACTTGATGAACAGAGTATTTAAACCATACTTGGATAAGTTTGTGGTTGTGTTCATTGACGATATTTTGGTGTATTCAAAGACTGAATAGGAGCATGCTGAACATTTACGAATTGTATTGGAAACATTAAGGAAAGAGAATCTATATGCTAAATTTTCAAAGTGTGAGTTCTGGTTGAAGAGGGTTCAATTTTTGGGACATGTCATCGACAACGAGAGAATTTCTGTTGATCCAGCGAAAGTAGAAGCGGTGAAAAATTGGGGACAACAGAAGACACCGACAGAAGTTAGAAGTTTCTTGGGATTGGCAGGATATTACTGAAGGTTTATTCAGGATTTCTTGAAGATAGCGACACCATTAACTAATCTGACGACGAAGAATGTTAAGTATATGTGGATAGAAAAGTGTGAACAGAGTTTTCAGGAACTGAAGAAAAGATTGAAAGCACCTGTGTTATCTTTACCAGATAGTGCGGGGGTTTTTACAGTGTATAGTGATGCATCACACAAGAGACTAGGTTGCGTGTTAATGCAGAATGGTAAAGTCATTGCGTATGCGTCACGACAATTAAAGGACTATGAGAAGGGATACCCTACCCATGACCTGGAATTGGCTGCGGTAGTGTTTGTGTGACAACCCGGATTTTCAAGAATTAATAAATAAGAATTTAATAAATAAAATTCTTATTATAAAATGTTTCGAGTACGAGTATGTGTATATGTGTTATATTCTAAAATGTGTGATTTAGTATGAAGAGAATTATATTCATGTATTGAGAAAAAGAGGTTTAATATTTATTTAAACAATTAAAGAAAGTGAGAAAAGTTAGTTAATTTAATTGAGTTAAAAATTATATTATGAGATAATATAATTTGATTGTTATGCTTTGTTGGTAATGGAATTATTATGAATTAAATTTCATAAATAATGTGAGTAATTCACTTAATTAAAATAATGAATTAATGTAAAGATATTTGTTTTAATAAAATGAGAGGTAATATATTACATATAAATGTAATACGTTTATGTAATGGCTTAATATATTATATTTAGTCAAGTAAATGTAAATTAACTATGAGAATGATAAGAACCAATATAATTATAAATAAATATTGGTGTTAGGATTAATGAATTAAATAAATATTTTAGTTAGAATATTTAAAGAATAAGATAAATATTCGATAGAAATTATTATGGAATAATTTATTCGAGAATGATAATATTGATTAAATTTATATGAAATAATTTTGTAATCAGTGCATATTTTATTACGCTAATAGAATAGAAATATTCTAATTTAATTAAATAATTAAATTAGAGGGTTAATGATTTATTAAATGAAATTATTTTATTAGCTAAGTAAAGATTGTGTTGGCTAAGGAAAGAGTATGATTCAATTAAGTTTAATTGAAAGTATGAGAATTGGTTAATGGGTTTGACAAAAGGATCATATAATAAGAGAGTTATTAAAATAAATGAATTGGAGCCTATTTGAATTAGCCAAACATGGCCTAGTGACCTTTGAGAAACCAAAACTGTTGAAACCATTTCTTTTAATGTTTTATTAAGCTCAATAGGAGTTGCATTAAGCCTCATTCTTCAGTTTTAGAAAAACTGACTTTTAAGAGTGTAAGGGAGAGAAAGGATGTTCTATGTGAAAATTTGAGAAGAATGTTGAGGAATCAAAGAGAAGCAAGGAGGGGATTAAACAATTATTCTTTATCATCTAACTAAGATTAGGAAGAATCAAGAGGTAAGAATCAATTTTAAACCCTTAAGTTTTATTTCTTGAGTTCTTCATTGATTAATTGGATTTCTATGGTTAATTTATTCAGGAATTAGCTATAGATGTTAATGGGTATGTTTAATCCGTTTTATATCATCTAAAAGTGATTTTGAAGAAATCAAATTCATAAAGATGGGTTGAAAGATGAAGAATTTGAGTTTTGTTGGTATATAAGTGTGTTTTGGCTTGTTTCGGAGTCAAAATTGTTGGTTAGTTTATGGTTAGAATCTGAAACCGATGATAGATATTGTAAGTATGTTAAATTATGAAAACAATGAAGGTTTAATGAGTTGATTTGGCTAAGAATCGAATTTGTGGTGGTTGCTTACGCTAAACATGTTAAAATATGTAAATTTAGTATGAACATGAGTTTTGGGTTAAGATTTGGGTTAGTTAATGTTTCTGTAAATTACTAATTCTTTGGTATGTTGTATTTCTATGAATTAGGAATCCATAGAATCGAAAACTGACTAATTTGGATGTGTATAACTCGAGTTACGAAGATCGGAAGGAGAAATGGTCTGAAATAGCAAAGAACAAAATTTGGGAAAACCCATTCTGCTCATGGGAGCAGCTGCGCTGCCCCCAAAGCCATTTTGGGTGCAGCTGTACTGCCCCAAGGCCATTTGAGGCACAGCTGCGCCGGAATAGTGTCAGGCAAGACTGTTTTGACCTCCCGTAGTAAAACGAGCATAACTTCTTCATACAAACTCCGATTGAGGTGATTCAAGATGATTCGAAAAGATAAAGAGTAGACCTACAACTTTCATTCTTTAAGTTTTTCAATTTGAAGGCGTTAGAAGCGATAAGAATGGCCATCTCTGTGACTAATGCATATTCAAAGGTAATCGGAGGGCGTCGGACATGCACGTACGCAAGTGTAGTGCTCTCGACAATGAAAGATGTTGTTCTAAGTTATAAAACATGAATATTATGAAATGTAATGATGCTTAACATTAATCAATGATATTTTAGACAAGTTGTAAGAGCATTCTAAGCATACGCAAGAGGGACGAATCGGGAGTGCGACGAATGAACGTCAAAACGCCGTGCCAAGTGTTAATGAACTTAAAAAGTGTTTTAACTCAAATGAAATGAATATTATAAGATATGGAATGGGGTTAATATAAACCAATAAGGAGTCCTAGTAAGACATAAACACTTGAATGAACTTTGAGCATAACTAAGAAGAAATATAGTGAGATATAAGTCGAAAGTTAACACAATCAAATTAAACATTGTGTATTGATTAATAGGAAGGGTTATGAATGTAGAGTAAAGTTTACATTACAACTAATATGCGTTGCTATGAGACTAATAGTTTATGTACATGATTATATAATTGTGTAGGGCACGTGAAGTGCAGATAGCTGTAAGCTGTTAATCTGTTATTGGTAAACAACGATCAAGGCAAGTCTTTCAGTTTCTATTTTATGTGTGAACTTGATGCTGAACTATTTTAAATCTGTATTGCAAAGAGCATGATGTGTTATATATGTTGTAAGTATGAAACGTTAAAGTCAATTTATGACTACGTTGATTGAGTAAAGAATGCTGATTGAGTAAAGAACTCAATCTTTATACTTGCTATATGAACTGCAGCCTGTATGATTATGAGATGTATGCTAAGCATGTTATTTTGTGCTACGTGATGCATTATAATTGTTAAATTTGTTGGGTTGTCGAAGCTCAACCTTGCAAATAACCATTTTTGCATGCTAAGGATTCAAGGTAACGTTATGTGCTACTTGAATGACGTGGATCAGATAGAATTCACGAAGATTAAATATTTTAGCTAAAGCTGTTATTCCTTTAAATCATGTTTAATATTCTGGATATGTACTTTAATGGTTTATGATGTTTATTTTATGTTGAGTTGTAAGGTTTGAGTTATCCGAAATATAAAGGATACTGAATTGGGATATAAGGTTTTATATAATAACTCTGCTGAAGCGAATCATAAAAGTAGATTTGATTCAAAAATATGTAAATGATAAAGGTTGTGATTCAGGGAAATGAAGAAAGAAAAATAGAAAAGTATTAATTATTTCGCATTTTATTAAGTTTAATACCGATTAATGATGTAAAGTTAGAAGTTCGATGTATTGTTAACAACCGATGTCGAGAATTATATTGTATGAATATTTGGTCGTTACAGTTGGTATCAGAGCTGATAGGTTATACACCTTAGGTAAGAGTACCTTAGGCTATAACCTTAGGTTATAAGAAGTTAAGTTTAAATAGTGGTATAATCGTACTCTTTAATAGTTGATGTATAATATCTGGGCTAAACGATTCCTTCACGGTGCGGAGGTATATACGAACTAGCCACCGATCTTGTGACACCCCCAAATCCGATATCTTAATTTCCACAGGATTTGGTATTCACTGTTCAAATATCATATGACTATCTACCCATAATAATAATAATTCATTAAATAGATAAATAATCCATTATCTCCCTATAATAGGGTTACAATATCTGAAATAGTAAATAGATAATCAATCCCAGGTTATATTTAACCTTAAATCTCTGTTGCAAAAACGTAAACAAATAAGTCTTAATCATTATACATACGTCTTGAACGTTAACATTTCAATAACACCACAAGTTTTCAACACTTGTTAGCTTTTCCTTTGCCCTTGCTACTAGAAGGTTCATCACATCGTTCATTCTTAGCTGCAATATTATTATGCAAGAGTGAACACGAATGCCAGCAAATATAAAAATAAGACAGAATAATAACATGCGAGTGAAAGAATTTGGAATAACAGATAGCTCAACTTTTTATTCAAGAATAATTAATAAGAAATCAAAATTACTTTTGAGTGTCATAAGACCTTGAACTATGTCCTAGGTTGTCAAGTATATTAACCTTTAAACCTTTAACAGTCATAAGACTATGTACTTTACTTCTCGTACTTAGGAGGATCAGCCCTTCGTACCAATACTGTGCATAATACCTCAACGCATAAAGCATCATCATCAATCCCCTGTATTAGGGTTGTTCATCTCAGTTTTGACATCAGAATCCACACCAAAGAAAATTTGATTTTGATAAACTCAATAATAGTTCTAGAATTTAGAACGCTCATCAACTATGGACTAGTCGAATCAATAAGGGTTCGTTAGTCTTAAAGGATTCAACAATAAATGATATTCAATTTGAATATTAACTTCTCAAGGGTATACAATCGAATAAGTATTGTATAACCAAAATGATACTTTTAAAAGAATCATAACATCTCATATGAAATTCTGAACTTGAGTAATCAATAATAATAACTTGCTCATCAACAGTAATTAAGCATAGAACACTTGCTCTATTTAAAGGGTATAGTTAGGAAACTTTCTCAACAATAATAAGTTAGGGATAGAACACTTGCCTCGTGCGCAAGCTACTAATCTAGTTACAATTCAATTCTTCAGCGTCCTACACATTACATTATGCATACGATGTCGATTAGTTTTATAACTTTTATGTTCAACTATTGAACCTTTCATTTAAGTCAACTTACAACTTGGTTTCTAGTGTTAACTTATTAACTAACCACATAACATGAGTATCAATTCATAATATGTGTACCATATAAGTATAATCCTTCAAATAATCATAATCAAGTTTTACAATCACAATATTCAGTTCGCACTTAGGTTGTTAACTTGAACCTTCGCATTATCTTATACATGTCAATAACTTTGTTTATTAACATGAACTTCAAATCATATAATATTTATGTTTTATAACTTAGAACAACATCTTTTATCGTCGAGAGCACTATACTTGCGTACGTGCATGTTCGACGCCCTCCGATTGCCTCCGAATACGCATCAGTCATAAAGATGGCCAATTTTACCCCTTTTAACGACTTCAAATCAAAAAACTTAAAGAATTAAAGTTGTAGGTCTACTCGTTATCTTTCCGAATCATTCTGAATCGCCTTAATCAAAGTTCGTATAAAAACGTTATGCTTATTTTACTACAGGAGGTCAAAACAGAAATTTTCCCTGCACTACCCCCACTGGGTCGGGGGTTAGGCCTGCTGGGGCGGGTGTGGTGCTGCATGAGGCCCGCTGAAGCGGGCGTGCCTTGGCGGTTCAGCCCCAGTTCACGATTTTTGACAGATTTGGCCAAATAATCCCAACTAAATGCAAATCAAACTAGTACCGTGATTTCTATAAAGTATAAACTTCATAGAAACATCATACAATATTATTAACATATTTTTTAACATCTTAAATCGTGCAATTACTTGAATAAAATAATGAAATTTCACCATTCTTGGTGTTTTTTTGAAAGTTTTGAAGAAAAACACGAATTTCATCGTCACGGATTCGTTATAACTCCGAATCCGTCCGTTCAAATTTTGTTTTCTTTGTTTTAACATATATAATCATAATCCATTATCCATTTTAAGTTAAACATACTATGAAAGTATTTAATTTACCCATATGGGTTATTCATATGATATTCAAACTCTGTATTTCATGAAACTCAATTATTAACAAAATTTCATGGTGTGATCACTGTAATTCATGAATATATGGCATAGCCGATGATATTAACATACACAGATCTCTATATGATCATATATTATTTTAATTCTCAAAATAATTTATAACAGAGAACTTTTAAAAATACGTTAATGAAACTCTATAATTTTCTGAAAACCCAATTAAGGCCTAATTGCATGAATTCAATCATTTTAAATCATTCATACCAGACATAAAACATGATATAATCACACACACATATATATAGTCATATTATGCCTTAATTACAAAACTAGTTTTTAACAAAAAGCTTTAAAGTACGTAAATGAAGAACTTTGAGAAATCTTAATTTGAAAACTCAAGAGAAGGGATTACCCTTTAGTAGATGATGAAGATGATTCAAAAACAAAGCAATGATTTCTCAATCTCTCTTTCAATTAATTTTCTCTTACTTCCTCTCTTTCTTTTCTCTCTGATAATTCTCTCTGAAGTTTGAATATGAAAAACGTAAGTCTAACATAACAATATACTTATGCGTATAAAAATCTGCCGTTATAATATTAACTGACCAACTTCTATTAAGTCCTCGTTTGCCTTTCTTCTTTTTTTCCTTTCCCTTTATTTTAATAACTAGTTTAGTATATAGTTAATTGTCACACTATTAATTACTCAATTAATTTTATTTAATTCAATTAAATATAATATAATAACTTTACATTAAATCACATTATCACATAATTAATATTCTCCTTTATTAATTATGTCAATTCGTTAACTCTCTAATTAATTAGAATAACATTTTGCTTATTTAAATAACTCATTAATTCAAATAAGCTCAATTATATATATATATATATATATATATATATATATATATATATATATATATATATATACTGTGAACTATAAAATTACCACACATTAATTTAATTAATAAAACACATAATTAAATTAATCTACCACCAATTCATGAATTAATTATTTAACTCAATAATTAAATCATCAAAAATATTTATTTATTTCAATAAATATTCAAATAACTTTACAAAATTCTGGTTCGTCACAGATCTAACTCGCTGTGAAATACAGTGTAGACGAGACGGAAAACTAGTTTGTTGGTTGTTTGTGGGAAATCACTCAGCTTACTATATTGAACGATGTTAGAGACTCGATGTGTGCCGAGTATAGAGTTATTTTTTTTTTCAATAAATATTCAAATAACTTTATAAAATTCTCGTTCGTCACATCTTTCCCCACTTAAAAGGATTCTGTCCTCAGAATCACGGTTCGATTAATAATTTTGTCCCGTCACATTCTCCCCCCTAAATGCTCCCAGACTATATGTATGTCTCGAGGCTCCTCATCTCTAGTCTCTAGGGGTACAACATCCATGGGCTGACTAGAACCTCCAGTATCTGACATCCTAACAAAACAAGTTTTAAGTCTTAGATATTAAGTGATGCTAATCACTATTCTAACAAGTATATAATTATAAACACATAGCACATAAGGAAAATTTTATTATCTTTCTTAGAACTCAACAACAGTTATCATTACTATATTCTCGAAGGCTGCTATCCTAAGGTTTTCCCCCACCTAAGGTTCATAACCTACGGCTCAGATTTCAACTTGTGACACCCCCAAATCCGATATCTTAATTTCCACAGGATTTGGTGTTCACTGTTCAAATATCATATGACTATCTACCCGTAATAATAATAATTCATTAAATAGATAAATAATCCATCATCTCCCTATAATAGGGTTACAATATCTGAAATAGTAAATACATAATCAATCCCAGGTTATACTTAACCTTAAATCTCTGTTGCGAAAACGTAAACAAATAAGTCTTAATCATTACACATACGTCTTGAGCTTTAACATTTCAATAACACCACAAGTCTTCAACACTTGTTAGCTTTTCCTTTGCCCTTGCTACTAGAAGGTTCATCACAACGTTCATTCTTAGCTGCAATGTTATTATGCAAGAGTGAACACGAATGCCCGCAAGTATAAAAATAAGACAGAATAATAACATGCGAGTGAAAGAATTTTTAATAACAGATAGCTTAAATTTTTATTCAAGAATAATTAATAAGAAATCAAAATTACTTCTGAGTGTCATAAGACCTTGAACTATGTCCTAGGTTGTCAAGTATATTAACCTTTAAACCTTTAACAGTCATAAGACTATGAACTTTACTTCTCGTACTTAGGAGGATCAGCCCTTCGTACCAATACTGTCCACAATACCTCAACGCTTAAAGCATAATCATCAATCCCCTGTATTAGGGTTGTTCATCTCAGTTTTGACATCAGAGTCCGCACCAAAGAAAATTTGGTTTGGATAAACTCAATAATAGTTCTGGAATTTAGAACGCTCATCAACTGTGACGCCCCCAAATCCACGTTCCTTCGAAACCTCGGATTCGGTGCAGTCATGATACTACTAACGCCAAACTATTATATCTTTTATTCATTACTAAAAGAATACATCTTTACTTATTACAATTTAGAATATAAATTCTATTTATATCCAAGATCTCATCTTTACATCATGTTCGATGTTACTAAAATGCGGAATAATTTAAACTTTTTCAATCCTCCTTGAATAAAATCTTTTATTGATTTCATAACTTGAATCAATTACAACCCTTGAATCAATTATAAAATATGATTCATTATATTTGAGTTATCGTATAAATATTTACAACTCAACTCGATATCCTCTATGTATTATCTAATACATCTTTATAGTACGACAAGCATTAAACCTCGTAAACAAATATCAAGTACAACTACTAGAACCTAGACATGGTTCGAGTAATAATCTAATCAGTATTCTTCGTTGTGATACTATCTATCTTTATCAATCAAGAAGCACGAAATCTTTACCGTGAATCCTTAAGCTGCAAAAGTGGTTATTTGCAAGAGTGAGCTCGACAGCTCAGCAATTCTAACAGTTTTCATGCATCACATAGCATACAACATTATACTCAGTTCATGCATTTATAAACAATTTATATTTACTACGCATGTTACTTTTCACATAACAAGTATATCATCAAAGATCAACTTTCAATCTCATTTATATCTCATATACAGTTCATATATAAGTTCACATTATCACAGCATAATATAATTCAACTAACAGTTATTGAATTCATATATCAAATAGGAACTGAAAGACTTGCCTGATTCGTAGTTTAACAACTACGACTTAACTGCTTAAAGCTATCTGCACTTCGTGTATTCCTACACAGTTATATAATCATGGATTTACATCCATCAGTCATACATTTCATATGCTCTTAATAGAATAATAATTCGTATATCGTTTTCTAATCTTGGTTTCGTTTCACTCTATCTTAGGATAACCGCGATGTTACAACATCATACCTTCATACTTATTCTATAGAAACCATTCTATTTCGGTCCTTAGGGTCCTTAAGGAAAATTGTGACACCCCCAAATCCGGGTACTTCAATTTCCACGGGACTTGGTGTTCACTGTACAAATATCATCTATCTATCTACCCATAGTAAATGCAAACCATGAAATAAATAGAAATAATCCTCCCCTTGTGGGGTTACAACATCTGAAAAGAAATACATCAATCCCAGGTCGTACTTAACCTTAAATATCAAATGCGGAAATATAACTAATTAAATAAGTTTTACACAACTTTAACATAAGTCTGAAACATAAACACATAAAATAAACAACAAGTCTTCATCACTTGTTGACTTTGCCCTTGCCTTTGCTAGAAGAAGGCTCGTCAGACCTTTCGTTCTTAACTGCAATGTTATTATTACGCAAGAGTGAGCACGGTTGCCCACAAGTATAATAATATGACAACAATATAATAACATGCGAGTGAATCAAGGACATCTGAATAAAGAAACTCAACTTTTGACTCGAGGATAAATAACAGGAATCAAAATATCATCTGAGGGTCATAAGACCTTGAACTATGTCCTAGGTTGTAAAGTGTTTATACTTAAAACCTTTAACAGTCATAAGACTATGGACTCTACTTCTCGTACTTAGGGGGATCAGCCCTTAGTACCATATTGTGCACAATATCTCAACGCTAAAGCGTAAATAATCCCCTTTTACAGGGTTGTTCATCTCAGTTTTGACATCAGAGTCCGCACCAAAGGAAGTTTGGTTTGGATAAGCTCAATAAGTATTTTGGAATTTAGAACGTTCATCAACTATGGACTAGTCGAATCAATAAGGGTTCACTAGTCCTATAAGGTTCAACAATAACATCGATATTCAACTTGAATAATAAATCTCAAGAGTATACAATCGAATAAGTATTGTATCACTGAATCATGCTTTTAAAAGAGTTACAATATGTAATATGAATTTCGAACTTGAACAATTAAAAACACGAGCTTACTCGATATAGAAACACAAGTCTAAGGCTTAATAAATGAATAAATTAGAATTTAGGGAACTTGCTAAATCAATAAATTAGGGATAGGATACTTGCCTCTTGCACAAGCTACAATTATAATTCACGTTCTTTATTAAACCCTACACATCAATACGTTCACAATACAAATTAATCAATAACTCGATATACGTATCGAATCACACACATCGGTCTTGAGCACGTTATTGGACTATACAATTAACGATTCAAGTCATGTAATTAACTTATTAATTACTCACGTAATATAAGTTATTAACCTCTTATTATATGTTTAGCATATCTTTATGTTCATTACATTAGGTTTTAAACCACCTCTTAGAACACACGAACACTTAGCAAAAAAATTTCAAATTTCTGCAAGGGGCGCGGCCGCGCGCCAGTTACCCTTGGGACCAGCGCGGCCGCGCGGCAACGCAGACCCAGATTTCCAGTTCGCGAATGACACACAGAGCAACCCAAATAAATCCAAATTAAACTAACGTAATGAATTTAAGGCTACCCATAAGATATGGAATTTACAGAAACATCATACCATGTTCTAAGCATGCTTTTAACACTTTAAATCACGAAATTACACAAATCACAACATTTAATTTCACTATTTTCAACATTTTATAAAGTTTTGAAAGAAAACAAGAATTCAACGTTACGGATTCGTTATAACACCGAATCCGTTCGTTTAACTTCCATTTTGTTCGTTTAAATGTACACAATCACATTCAAGTGTTAATTTAAGTTAAATAAACGCATAAGGTGTGTAAATTTTGTACGTAAGGGCCATATGGGCCATACGTACAATTTTTACACTCTGTAACTTTTGAAAACCCAATTATCAACAAAATTCCATGGTGTGATCACTGAAAGTTATGCATATATGGCATATAATATGTTATGGACATCAATTAATATATATATAGCCATATCATGAACAAGTCATCAATTTAGTCTTTTACAGAAAACTTCAAAGTACGTTAATGGAAGTTTTGAAAACTTAATTAAGACGTAATTACATAAAATTGATCACTGTGATTTATGTATACATGGTATAAAACATGTTATAAACATAATTTAACCCATATAAAACCATATAACCAACAATGATTCAAAATTGACGATTACAGAGAACTTCAAAGTACGTAAAAATAGAAAGCTTAAAACTTAATATAACTGAATTTACCCTTGCTAGTTGGTGAAGATGATTCAAGGATGATGATATAAATTTCTCAAATTCTTCTCCCTCAATCTTTTCTCTCAAAATTCTCTCTGACTCTCTAAGTTTTTATTTCCTCTGATATGAATATATGAATTGATATAGTATATATGTATATAAGTATAATACGTATAATATATAATGGGTGAGTGGTTGTCAGTTGGTCCCTTAGTGGGTTAACTGACCAACTCCCCTTAAGGCCTTGTTTGGCTAGCTTAAGGAATCCCTTCTCATTTATTTTAATTAATTTATTATAATATAGTTAATTAATGTCACACCCAATTAAATCAAATAATGCTATTTAAATCAATTAAATAAAATAGCATAAATCTACATTAAATCACATAGTCACATAATTAAAATTCTTATTTATTAATTATGTCTAATCATAAATCTCTAATTAATTATTAAATTAATTAGAATAACATTATGCTTATTAATTAATATATTAATCAAATAAGCTCAATTAAATACATACTTTGAATATAAAAATTCACCACATTAATTTAACTAATGTGACACATATAATTAAATTAATCTATCACAAATTCATCAATTAATTATTTAACTCAATAATTAAATCATCAAAAAATATTTATTTAATTCAATAAATATTCAAAATAAATTACAAAAATCTTGTTTGTCACATCTTTCCCCCCTTAAAAGGATTCTGTCCCCAGAATCACGGTTCAATTAAATTTCGTCCCGTTACATTCTCCCCCCCTTACAAAGATTCTGTCCCCAGAATCGCATAAACAAAAAAATTAAGTAAATAAATCTGGGTAATTCTTCATCATATGCTCTTCGAGTTCCCACGTAGCTTCTTCAGCATTGTGGTTCCTCCAAATTACCTTAACAGAAGGTATAATTTTATTTCTGAGGACTTGCTCTTTCCTGTCAACAATCTGAACAGGAATTTCTTCATAGGATAAGTCTTTCTCAAAATGTAGGGGTTCATATTCAATCACATGTTTGTAATCGGGTTTGTAGGGGCGTAAAACTGACACATGAAAGACGTTGTGGACATTCTCAAGCGCCGGAGGTAAGGCTACCTCATACGCAACTTCTCCAATCCTTCGCAGTACTTCAAAGGGTCCAATGAACCTTGGGCTCAATTTTCCCTTCTTACCGAATCTGATCTTCCCCTTCCAGGGAGAGACTTTCAAGAACACATAGCTACCCGATTCAAACTCAACGTTCTTACGGTGTGGATCGGCGTATTTCTTCTGCCTATCCTGAGCTGCTACCAGTCTTGTTCTGATCACTTTGACTATCTCTGCTGTCTGCTGTACCAGTTCTGGACCTAATAGTTGTCTCTCGCCAACTTCATCCCAGTATAGCGGGGTTCTGCATTTTCTTCCGTACAACGCTTCGTAAGGCGGCATGCCAATACTAGCGTGGTAACTGTTGTTGTAACCGAATTCCACAAGCGGTAGGTGATCATCCCAATTTCCTTTAAAATCCATGATGCATGCTCTCAACATATCTTCCAATGTCTGGATCGTTCTTTCACTCTGCCCATCTGTCTGAGGGTGATAAGCCGTACTCATTCTCAACTGTGTCCCCATGCATTCTTGTAGTCGCTTCCAGAAGTTCGATGTGAAACGCGGATCTCTGTCGGAAACAATTGACACCGGAACTCCGTGCCTCGAAACAATCTCTTTCACATATAGCCTTGCCAACTGGTCTAAGTTGAATCTGATTTTAATCGGAAGGAAGTGTGCGGATTTCGTCAGTCGGTCAACGATAACCCATACTGCGTCGTAGCCTTTCTGAGTCGTCGGAAGGCCAACCACGAAATCCATCGTAATGTGTTCCCATTTCCATTCTGGGATTTCCAGGGGTTGTAGCAAACCACTTGGTCTCTGATGTTCTGCTTTCACTTTCTGACAGGTTAGACACTTTGCAACACACTCAGCAACATCTCGTTTCAAATTTGGCCACCAGAAGTGCTGTCGAAGATCCTGGTACATCTTGGTACTACCGGGGTGAATTGAATACCGTGAGCTATGAGCCTCTCTCAAAATGTCATCCTTAATTTCTGGCACTGACGGTACCCGAACTCTATTCTCAAATCTCAGTAGTCCCTCACTGTCTATCTTGAATCTCGGTTCGGTTCCTTCAGATATCTTTTTCTTAACCTTCTCACATTCTTCGTCCTGAAGTTGAGCTTCCTTAACTTTATCCAATAGGGTTGTACCAGCTTGAATCTGAAACAACTTCTCGTCAATCTCCATCGAATACTTCACTTCCAATTTCAGCTTTTCCATTGCTGAAATTAGTTCCTCCTGAGTAGTCAACATCATCAATTTCTCCCGACCCTTTCTGCTTAAGGCGTCGGCAACCACATTAGCCTTACCCGGATGGTATAAGATTTCACAGTCATAATCCTTAATTAACTCCAGCCACCTTCTCTGGCGCATATTCAAGTCCTTCTGTGTAAAGATATATTTCAGACTCTTGTGGTCTGTATATATTTCACACTTCTCCCCATAGAGATAGTGTCTCCAAATTTTTAAAGCAAATACCACGGCAGCTAACTCCAAGTCATGGGTCGGATACCCCTTCTCATAGTCTTTCAATTGTCGTGACGCATACGCAATGACCCTGCCGTTTTGCATAAGCACACAGCCAAGTCCTTTATGCGACGCATCACTATAAACCACAAAATTGCCTGTGTCGTCCGGAAGGGATAACACAGGTGCTGAACTCAACCTCCTCTTGAGCTCTTGGAAACTTTCCTCACACTTCTCTGTCCAAACGAATTTCACCGATTTTCTAGTCAAATTTGTCAGCGGAGTTGCGATCTTGGAAAAGTCCTGAATAAATCTTCTATAATAACCCGCCAATCCAAGAAAACTCCTCACTTCCGACGGTGTTTTCGGCAGATCCCAGTTCATCACAGCTTCGACTTTAGAGGGATCTACCGAAATTCCGTCCTTGTCGATCACATGTCCAAGAAATTGCACTCTTTCAATCCAGAATTCACATTTAGAAAATTTGGCGTACAACTTCTCTCTTCTCAACGCCTCTAATGTTAACTTCAGATGTTCTACATGTTCTTCCTTGGTCTTCGAGTATACCAAAATATCGTCGATAAAGACCACCACGAATTTGTCCAAAAACGGCTTGAACACTCCATTCATTAAGCCCATGAATGCTGCAGGAGCATTCGTTAGACCAAATGACATTACCAAAAATTCGTAGTGACCATATCGAGTCCTAAATGCTGTCTTTGGAACATCCTCTGGCCTCACCTTCAGCTGATGATAGCCACTCCTCAAGTCTATCTTTGAAAAGTACCTTGCACCCTTCAATTGGTCGAACAGATCGTCGATCCTCGGTAATGGATATCTATTCTTAATTGTGACCTTATTCAGTTCTCTGTAGTCGATGCAAAGCCGCATCGTCCCGTCCTTCTTCTTCACAAATAACACCGGCGCTCCCCACGGCGATACGCTCGGTTGGATGTACTTCTTGTCCAGTAACTCTTGTAGTTGTACCATTAACTCTTTCATCTCTACCGGAGCCATCCGGTATGGTGCCTTCGATATTGGGGCCGTCCCTGGCGCCAAATCGATCACAAACTCAACCTCTCTGTCTGGCGGAAGTCCTGGCAGATCATCCGGAAATACGTCTAAGAAGTCCCTCACGACTGGTATATCTTCTAATTTCGAATTTTCTTTACGACTATCGACTATGTAGGCTAAATATCCTACACAGCCTTGTCTTAACAACTTCCTGGCCTGCATCATCGTCAGACAACTCGCTTGTCTAGGCGACTTACTGCCATAAAACACAACCTTTGACGGGGTCATAAGGTTGATACACTTCCTCTGGCAATCAATTACAGCCCCATAATTGACTAGCCAATCCATTCCCAGAATAACATCGAATTCCCCAAGTCTAATCGGGATAAGATTTACGTTCATAATGTTACCCTTAATATCTACTCTACAGTTCTTGTGTACATACTTAACAGGGATTACTTCTCTATTCGCAATCTCTATATTCATGGGGTATTCTAACTCGTCCATAGGAAGTTCTAAGTTCTTAGCAAAGTCATCGGATATAAATGAACAAGTAGCACCCGAATCAAATAGTACATAAGCATTAACTTTATTGATCGGAATGATACCTGACACCACATCGCGAGACTGCACAGCATCCTGCACGGTCATGTTGAAGGTCCTGGCGGTTGGTCGGTTGGTTGCGGTTGGTCCCGTGATAGTTAAAGCACTTCCACCGCTGTTTCCCCTGTTTCCACCTGATCCTTCCCTTCCAGATCCCTTCTTGGGACAGTCCCTTGCCAGATGGTCCTTTGAGCCGCAAGTGAAGCAAGCGCCCTTCTTTGGGTTCGGACAGTTAGGTGCTATGTGGCCTTCCTGACCACAATTATAACATACTCGTTTTCCCTTCATACAGACCCCCAGGTGAGCTTTCCCGCAGGTCGAACAAGCTTCGATCCTCTTTTTCTGACCACCTTGCTGATTCCCAGTCGATGAGTTATCATTCCACCTCCTCTTCTGATTATTACTCCCTCCCGTGTTGCTACCACTAGCCTTGTTAATTCCTTCACCTTCACTCTTCTTCTTTTTCTGATCTTGGTTATACTTTGTAACTGCATCACTCCCGCCTTCAGCGAGAATGGCCTTCTCCAACACCCCAGCAAAAGTGTTCAATTGGAACATTGACACTTTGCTATACAACCAGGGCTTCAGGCCCTGTTCAAACCTCCTTGCCTTCCTCTGATCGGTGTGCACTTGATACGTGGCAAACCTAGCCAACTCATTGAATTTCGCCGCATATTCTGGTACGGACATATTTCCCTGTTTCAGTTCCAAGAACTGGACCTCCATTTGATTCTGCGAGCTGGTCGGAAAGTACATCTCGAAGAACATCTCCTTGAACCTCTCCCAGGTAATCACACCTTCACCTCCCCGGACCTTATTCGCTTGCCACCAATAGCTGGCCTCAGATTTCAGCATGAACGTTGCATAGGCGGTTTTCTGGTCCTCTCTGACTCTGGCGACGTCAAAAACTTTTTCCATCTCCATGACCCAGGTTTGAGCTTCTATCGGGTTCATGGTGCCTTTAAACTCTGGCGGTCCCACCGCCTTGAAGTCCTTGAACGTTGTGGCCGGTGGAGCTTGAGGTTGGTTGTTAAGCGCTCCAGCAAGTAAGTTCGCCAACTGCTGAACGGGGTTAGCATTGGCGTCGTTGTTGTTGTTAGTTGACCCTTCTTGGGCCTGTTGACGGTTAGATCGTCTCCTTGGCGGCATTTTACTGTTAGGAAATACGCGTATTAGAACTTTATTCAATCTTTTAAATATCTAAGGCTTAACTTAAACATTTAGACACAATCAGTCAACACATTATCTCAAATAAACTCTGATATATTACTAAATCAAAAGTTTTAACATAATACGATAGCATCACTGCTATTTACATCAACTATCCTGAGATAAAGAATCTACAGGATTTAAAACATAAAATATTCCTCTGTTTATAAACACATTGGAATTTACATTATTAACTACCAGATAGGTTTCACAAAATCAAATGTTCCTATCACTGCCCATTAAGGCGACGAACAGCTTTGCCACGCTCTTCTTCCATAATCCGAGACATCGTCCTGCGATCTAGCATGTACGACGGTAGTCCTTCAAACTGAATTGGGTACCTCATAACCCGATCCTGGGCCTCGTCAATTGCATACTGAAGTATAGAGTACGTCTCTTCAAGCTTGGCCTTCTTCGCCCGACAATTATCTTCTGCGAGATCTGCTCGTCGTGATTCCCTTACCCAAGCCTCCTCTGCTATGGCCAGCCTTGCTGATTTCTCTTTTAGTTCATTCTTCAATTCCTCAATTTCCTCTGACTTCTGCTCGGTTTGGCCCTTCTCGTGAGCCAAATTCCACTCTACATTTCCCAAACGTGTGTGAAGAGCCTCAACCTCTCCATCCCTCAGCTCGATGGTAGACTGTTGAGTAACCGACCGCTCCCTCAGCTCCTGAACAGTCTCCCTCAGCTCCTGAACAGTATCACGTAACTCTATGTTACGGTCATACAGCTCGTCATACATCTCAGCACTGATAGAGCTCGGCGGGAACTCTTCAGGGTCTTCCTCCTCCTCTTCAGCTGCCTCAGCCTGAACTTCAATCTCCTCAGGGTCTTCCTCAGAGTCCTCCTCTGAATTAGACACCGGCACAATCTCCTGACCAATGACTGTGATCAAGGGTGATGGCTCTCGTCGGACTAACTGCTCCCAAACTACGTGGATATCTCGGGGCTCCTCCTCTCTAGCCTCTAGGGGTACAAGGTCCCTGGACTGACTAGGTTCTCCAGCATTCGTCATCCTGACAAATAAAATTTTAAGTTTTAGTAATTACGTGATGCTAATCGAGACTCGAATATATAAGTATAAACACGTAGCACATAAGGTAAGTTATTATCTTTCTTAGAACTCGATAAGAGTTATCATTACTATGTTCTCGATCTCTAAAAAGGCTACTGTCCTAAGGTTTTTCCCCACCTAAGGTTCATAACCTACAGCTTTGATACCAACCTGTGACACCCCCAAATCCGGGTACTTCAATTTCCACGGGACTTGGTGTTCACTGTACAAATATCATCTATCTATCTACCCATAGTAAATGCAAACCATGAAATAAATAGAAATAATCCTCCCCTTGTGGGGTTACAACATCTGAAAAGAAATACATCAATCCCAGGTCGTACTTAACCTTAAATATCAAATGCGGAAATATAACTAATTAAATAAGTTTTACACAACTTTAACATAAGTCTGAAACATAAACACATAAAATAAACAACAAGTCTTCATCACTTGTTGACTTTGCCCTTGCCTTTGCTAGAAGAAGGCTCGTCAGACCTTTCGTTCTTAACTGCAATGTTATTATTACGCAAGAGTGAGCACGGTTGCCCACAAGTATAATAATATGACAACAATATAATAACATGCGAGTGAATCAAGGACATCTGAATAAAGAAACTCAACTTTTGACTCGAGGATAAATAACAGGAATCAAAATATCATCTGAGGGTCATAAGACCTTGAACTATGTCCTAGGTTGTAAAGTGTTTATACTTAAAACCTTTAACAGTCATAAGACTATGGACTCTACTTCTCGTACTTAGGGGGATCAGCCCTTAGTACCATATTGTGCACAATATCTCAACGCTAAAGCGTAAATAATCCCCTTTTACAGGGTTGTTCATCTCAGTTTTGACATCAGAGTCCGCACCAAAGGAAGTTTGGTTTGGATAAGCTCAATAAGTATTTTGGAATTTAGAACGTTCATCAACTATGGACTAGTCGAATCAATAAGGGTTCACTAGTCCTATAAGGTTCAACAATAACATCGATATTCAACTTGAATAATAAATCTCAAGAGTATACAATCGAATAAGTATTGTATCACTGAATCATGCTTTTAAAAGAGTTACAATATGTAATATGAATTTCGAACTTGAACAATTAAAAACACGAGCTTACTCGATATAGAAACACAAGTCTAAGGCTTAATAAATGAATAAATTAGAATTTAGGGAACTTGCTAAATCAATAAATTAGGGATAGGATACTTGCCTCTTGCACAAGCTACAATTATAATTCACGTTCTTTATTAAACCCTACACATCAATACGTTCACAATACAAATTAATCAATAACTCGATATACGTATCGAATCACACACATCGGTCTTGAGCACGTTATTGGACTATACAATTAACGATTCAAGTCATGTAATTAACTTATTAATTACTCACGTAATATAAGTTATTAACCTCTTATTATATGTTTAGCATATCTTTATGTTCATTACATTAGGTTTTAAACCACCTCTTAGAACACACGAACACTTAGCAAAAAAATTTCAAATTTCTGCAAGGGGCGCGGCCGCGCGCCAGTTACCCTTGGGACCAGCGCGGCCGCGCGGCAACGCAGACCCAGATTTCCAGTTCGCGAATGACACACAGAGCAACCCAAATAAATCCAAATTAAACTAACGTAATGAATTTAAGGCTACCCATAAGATATGGAATTTACAGAAACATCATACCATGTTCTAAGCATGCTTTTAACACTTTAAATCACGAAATTACACAAATCACAACATTTAATTTCACTATTTTCAACATTTTATAAAGTTTTGAAAGAAAACAAGAATTCAACGTTACGGATTCGTTATAACACCGAATCCGTTCGTTTAACTTCCATTTTGTTCGTTTAAATGTACACAATCACATTCAAGTGTTAATTTAAGTTAAATAAACGCATAAGGTGTGTAAATTTTGTACGTAAGGGCCATATGGGCCATACGTACAATTTTTACACTCTGTAACTTTTGAAAACCCAATTATCAACAAAATTCCATGGTGTGATCACTGAAAGTTATGCATATATGGCATATAATATGTTATGGACATCAATTAATATATATAGCCATATCATGAACAAGTCATCAATTTAGTCTTTTACAGAAAACTTCAAAGTACGTTAATGGAAGTTTTGAAAACTTAATTAAGACGTAATTACATAAAATTGATCACTGTGATTTATGTATACATGGTATAAAACATGTTATAAACATAATTTAACCCATATAAAACCATATAACCAACAATGATTCAAAATTGACGATTACAGAGAACTTCAAAGTACGTAAAAATAGAAAGCTTAAAACTTAATATAACTGAATTTACCCTTGCTAGTTGGTGAAGATGATTCAAGGATGATGATATAAATTTCTCAAATTCTTCTCCCTCAATCTTTTCTCTCAAAATTCTCTCTGACTCTCTAAGTTTTTATTTCCTCTGATATGAATATATGAATTGATATAGTATATATGTATATAAGTATAATACGTATAATATATAATGGGTGAGTGGTTGTCAGTTGGTCCCTTAGTGGGTTAACTGACCAACTCCCCTTAAGGCCTTGTTTGGCTAGCTTAAGGAATCCCTTCTCATTTATTTTAATTAATTTATTATAATATAGTTAATTAATGTCACACCCAATTAAATCAAATAATGCTATTTAAATCAATTAAATAAAATAGCATAAATCTACATTAAATCACATAGTCACATAATTAAAATTCTTATTTATTAATTATGTCTAATCATAAATCTCTAATTAATTATTAAATTAATTAGAATAACATTATGCTTATTAATTAATATATTAATCAAATAAGCTCAATTAAATACATACTTTGAATATAAAAATTCACCACATTAATTTAACTAATGTGACACATATAATTAAATTAATCTATCACAAATTCATCAATTAATTATTTAACTCAATAATTAAATCATCAAAAAAAATATTTATTTAATTCAATAAATATTCAAAATAAATTACAAAAATCTTGTTTGTCACAAAAATAACTTAGGACCAGACACTTAACAAACTGTTCTTGGCAGCTCTGCAACACGGCGCGGCCGCGCGGCAATTAAGCTTGGGAGTGGCGCGGCCGCGCGACTCCCTGCCAGAACCAGAACTTAGATTTCATAAACTTAGTTTGGTCCTAACATATCATGCATTCTGATATATATTATACACACACATTAAGTAGGTTTTCATATTCGAACTATTTAGCTTTGAATAGCGTAGCTCTACGTTGAATTACTTAAATCAATAAAGCTCAACTACTAAAGTCATGTTATCACATAACAAGGCTTAACCACACTAAGTAGGCATGCTCGTGCTCATACTACACATGTATACTTAATCACATAGTCTATGCTTTTGAAATTCATTTTCTCGAATATGCGTGCATAGGTGAAATCCATGTTTCATCACATGATACTTATGTCAACATGTCTATAGGCATAATGAATCATAATATACATGCTCGTATGATCATAATATAACTCACTCCGTGTTTGATGCTATCATCTTACACAGTCTAAACTTTTCATAAAAATCGCTTTAAGTCAACAAAGGTAACTAAGTATATGCAAAGTACCTTGTAGTCATGATTCTCATGTATTAGAACACATATATAAGTCATCTATACATGCTCAATGATCAGAACGTGGACATCCTATATATATGTCCAAAAACTCTAAGTTTGTCTTTTGAAATCATTTTAAATTTAAACAATGTGTTCTAGTGTATGCTCAATACCTTCGACTCACATATCATGCATATCTAAACCATATAATCATGCTTAAAAAGTCAGAATATAAACATGACTTATATACGCCAAAATTTGTTTATAAAACCTTAAGTTTTCATTAAAAACTCTACTACAACAAGGTATAATTGTTTACTATTAGCCAAGGTAATTGATTAACAACTACCTTCATACCCATTGATGCACATAACCAAGACACTTACACATGTCTTAAAAGTCCGACTCAAAGAACGCAAAATTCGTCAAGTCTCATTTTCAAAACTTTACGTTTTCTTTTCGAAAATCATGTTAAACCAACTAATACAACTTACTACGTGCATGACAACCTTAGTACACATGTCAGACCCCTTTCTGAAATTATTAGAGTCTAACTAGTATGCTTAACACCCCAGAAAACACAAAATCACCAAGAGTTTCTGCAGAGGGCGCGGCCGCGCCCCATTTGTACTAGGGAGACGCGCGGTCGCGCGTCCCCGTTTCCAGACCAGAAACTTTACTGCTAAAATAGAGCTTCAGCTAATCCTTTTCTTACTTCATGTAACAAGCTTGAAAGCCATCATATTGTATTTATAACATATATTTAGACTCTACTTAACATGTTAACATCATCTTACATATCAATTGTTCACTAATTCATGAAATCTCTTATGAATTTATAAAATTCAAGACTAAAAATTCAAAGTTAGAGTTATACCTCTTGGAGCCTTGAATTACTAAGCTTGCTTCCCAAATCAGTTTTCTCACATAACTCTCATCACCATATTCTCTATATCAACTTAGCAATTATTTAGCAACTTCAATTTGTGAATATGAAGCTTCAATTTATAGAGAATTTATGGACCAAATTTGGTTCTTGCACATTGAATCAAACCAATGGGTTGATCAAAGACATGGAGGTTAACAAGAGGTTAGTAAGGAGTTGGTGAAATCCATCATCAATCCCACACCCCTCACAATCATCACACTCATTGCTAGCTAGGAAGTTGAGAGATGAAGGAGATAGGCTAGCCTTAGCCATTCACGTGAAAGAGAAAAGGAAGAGAAAGTGGGCACTTAATATGGGACAATGCCACTAAATCTCAGCAACTTGCTTACAATTACCTCATACTAATGTTATATAGTCCACCACTTACCAAGGCTATATCACATTTCATTTTATAAACACATAGGTTATAATATATACATATATACACATTCATACATATAGCTTAGGTTATGAATGAATTGTAAATAAAATCTCTAATTACAATGTATCATATATCATCCATATATATCTCATCTTACCGGATATAATTCTATTGGGTATTATCACAAATATAGTCAAATATTATAATGATAATTAATATCAACCATTAATTTTCCTCTAATACTTCCAATTAAATCCCCTTGATTTAACTTCATTATTTATGCCACACAAGGCATAATTATGTGAACTTAGTACTTAATAGTCCACAAGCTTATAATAATATAATCTCCTAAAATAATATTATACTCAATGTTACATCTTATAATATGTTCATAAAGTAATACCATTACATTACATGTTCTCTATTATAAACAATCTATTACCCTCCTATGGGTAATACCCAATGGTCAAAGAGGAGTTGGTGGCTAACTCCACCAACTACTACTATTCATGGTCCTTCCTCATCATTACACCTTATAACATGCTCATAGTGTAATTACATTTCTTATTATATGCTTTCTTAGCAACAATGTAGTAATTGAATTAACAAACTCTACACACCAATGTATTGCATCTATCCATTATCATGCTATTATTCTCCTATGGTTATTACCCAAAGGGCAAAAGGGAAGTTGGTGGCTAACTCCCACCAACTACCACTATTCATGTACCCTAACCACTTAATTGACCATTATTGCTCTCACATGGACTAACTTGCAAGCTTATATCTAATAACTTAATGTTATTACCATATGATATGATAAGGTCACACATACACCCAATCATATAATCCATGTACATTTGACAATACCGAATATATTTTAATTGAGTAGTGTCACACCCCATTATTGTAACTTTACTATTACACTTAATCATATAGTTTCCTATATTATATAGTTTTCTTGAAGTGTCACACTTCATTCCATATTATATAGATGTAGCTACTATATAACTTATAATTACACATCATTGCACATAGGAATTTATTCACATAATAATAATAATTAATTCCATTAATTATTCATTCATTAATTTATTTAATGAATGTTTATTCCACCACTTTGCCACACTAGGCATATCTCACAAGCTTACCTTAAGCTTATTATCACTCCCATCACACTTTAATATTCTTTTAATATAAGGTTTGTGTGACACATGCACTTTAATGCTAAATTATTTAGCTACCTTGAACAATTATATGTATAACCTTTACACTAGAATAATTAATATTTACTCTATTAATTATTATAAAATGTACGATAAAATAATAACTTAAGTTATTTAATATATTGAAATAACTTAGTTTTCTTTCATTAATAAACTTTCTTGAAAATACATTAGGAATTATGTATTTTGTCATAACATAAAATATTATGTTTTCTCCAAATAAAGATATTCATTGTTAGAAAATAATTTACTTATTGTCTCAAGATATTATTCTTAATATAATATCTACTAAAATAATTACTTGTATGGCACATGTACATACATTATATATAGAAAATAGGTAATAAGTTTATTTTCTATTATAATAATTTATTTCCATCAATTAAATTACTTATAGCAAATACGTTTTAATATATTTACTATATTAACCAAACACACCTCATACAAAAACATATAAGGTAATATTATTATTCAAAAATAGCATTTCCTCCTTTTATTAAAATAATTCAATATTACAAATTATTTTAATATCCTTTATTAGAAATATATAATAACTATTTCTCTTTCTTTTCTATAAATTGTTCCCAAAATAATTTCTTCAAATATTCATTTAATCATATAATGATTTCCATCTCCCTTTAATAACGTATATATATATTTAACGTTATTCGCACATTAGACTTTCTCACATATTACCACTCTAAGTAATATATATAAAAAGTATCAACTATAATTACATATTCAACACACATATTAATTCACTCATTTACTTAAGTAAATTAAACATTGTACTATATCATCATAGTTAATTAAGGTTCAATATTCACATTATATTATTCCATAATATAACTCTCAACTTAAATTAACCAATATTTATTCTTATTAGTTAATTCCTTAACTAACTCATGCTTCACTATCCAAACCTATTCACGGATAGCTTAAGTGCTATTAATAACCTATATTATAAACATACGAGTTATTAGTACACATACACAAGAATATGGTGATTATACATTAAGGATATTTAATGTCACCAACTTACTATGATAAAATAATTCTATAAATTATTTAATATCGATAGAAATTTATCCACTTCCTTTACCTCAATTGAATCGTCTCTAAAATAAATAACAAATATATATTAATAATATATTCATTAATCACAAAAATACATATTACATAGTCCATATTACCCTATGTAATATAATACCACATACCTCATATCACATATATATCTTATTATTCGAACCCATCTCACAGTTTAAGAATTTTATTTATTAAATCCTTATTTAATAATATCTGAAAATTCGGGTTCTTACATCCTCTCCCCCTTATAAGGATTCCGTCCTCGGAATCACCGAAACTTCCTCTACTCGGTGCTATTCCTTATATTATATATTCTCTTGAATAATTTTTATCCATTCTCTTTTCAGAAGTTTTATTACTATAACTTTCTCAATCTCATTCTACCACTTTCTCCTTTCTAAGGAACATTCTACTTACTACATTCATCCTTTAGAAGAATAAGAATCTTCCACGATTTTTCAATAATCGGGAAGTAGTATGAATAACTCAGATTCCAATTTATGCTGAGGGGTCACAAGACCGTGAACTTTTCCACAGATTTACTAATGCTTCAACACAATTCTTCACATTGCAAACCAGAGTGTTTATCAATCACAAAGACTAAAAACACTCTCCACACGTACTCTAGGTGGCCAACCTATTGTACCACTATGTTGGGCCGCAACATAGTGTTTTGTAACGACTATATGCGTTACGCTCGGAACCATTGTCCCCGAAAACATGTCCCCTTTATAGGGTTGTTCACCTCAGCTTTTCAACGTCAAAATCCACACCAGAGCAATCTGGTTTGGCATACATACACAAGAATACTTGAATTCTATAGTCCCTTTCCAACAGTCGCCTAGCCGAATCAAATAGCTTAGACTCTCATCAACAATTCGGACATCAATCGAAATAATTTAGCCAACTTAATTGACCTTCTTTATAATTTACAAGAAAACTAAAAATTCTTTTATGACGTCATGATACCATACTAGATTAGTAGTACGTTGAGGATTCCGCCATTTTATGACTTTGTCATATTACAACATACCATAGTGGGCTGACGATCTTTCGATCACAACCAACACTAGGTTTGATTGCATTGATGACTCCATCGTTTACCATTCTACATCATATCAAATGATGCAAAAGGTTAAAATATATTTTGAAAGATTGTCAAATCATTTTTGTCTTAGCCGAAACAAATAGCGTAGACATATGAATAACGGTGTTGTTTTTAAAACTCATTAGTTCAGTTACCTGACCCAATGTTTTCTCAAGAAAACCGAAGTGCAAACACTAGCACGAAGTCAATAAATTTTGAAAATCTAGCGTAGCTAGAGGATTTAGGAAAATCCAATTTCTCCATCGCTTCAATCTCTTACTCCATCAATGCTCACTATTCCAAAACTCTTATATAATATATCTATTCGTCGTACAGTTCACCAACTTACCACACCATGGAAGCTCAGGAACTTACCACAATCATATGGGTTGAGGAACTTATCCTAGTCAGACTAAAATCGTCCATTCGCTGAGGGGTTCCACCATACGATTATGAGTCACGAACTTGTCATAGGCATGAGTCTTAAGAACTCGCACCTAATCTTAGTATTATCTAATTATATCTTAGAAACCTCTATCTATCAAAATAAATATGAGAAAAGAATCACCTTCCCACCATATGTATAATGATACCGCGACACTAACATTCCAACGATTATCAATGTGACGCACTCAGTGCAAGCACAGAACTTCTGCCCATACAAAAGTTTGTACAACTAAGCCATCACATGAGTCATCAATGGAATTCCAACACTTAACTATATCTTACTCTATCACTTGCTCATTACGAGCTTTCTATGTTTCACCACATACAACTCCTCATGAGTTCATCTCGTACTTTTTATAGTACATTCTCTCATAGCATCAAGCTATACATACTTAGTCATTACAGACTATCTATCATTTCACAGTTCAATCTGATCACGTCGTGATCATCTATTTATCTTAGGGTTCTTTCCCTATTATCAACTAAACTCCATTCGAGTTCATTCTCACTATCTTCGTCATATACATCTTATAGACATTGTCTTAACATTTTCATTACCGGAGTTAGGAAACTCCTGATTCTCATTCTCTAGATATTTCGAGATTCTTCTTTGAATCTTCATTTAGATATATTTTAATCTTTATCTTTCCCTCTCTCAGGTTATAGTCTAAGGTACACTTACCAAAGGTTTATAACCTACAGCTTTGATACCAACCTGTGACGCCCCCAAATCCACGTTCCTTCGAAACCTCGGATTCGGTGCAGTCACGATACTACTAACGCCAAACTATTATATCTTTTATTCATTACTAAAAGAATACATCTTTACTTATTACAATTTAGAATATAAATTCTATTTATATCCAAGATCTCATCTTTACATCATGTTCGATGTTACTAAAATGCGGAATAATTTAAACTTTTTCAATCCTCCTTGAATAAAATCTTTTATTGATTTCATAACTTGAATCAATTACAACCCTTGAATCAATTATAAAATATGATTCATTATATTTGAGTTATCGTATAAACATTTACAACTCAACTCGATATCCTCTATGTATTATCTAATACATCTTTATAGTACGACAAGCATTAAACCTCGTAAACAAATATCAAGTACAACTACTAGAACCTAGACATGGTTCGAGTAATAATCTAATCAGTATTCTTCGTTGTGATACTATCTATCTTTATCAATCAAGAAGCACGAAATCTTTACCGTGAATCCTTAACCTGCAAAAGTGGTTATTTGCAAGAGTGAGCTCGATAGCTTAGCAATTCTAACAGTTTTCATGCATCACATAGCATACAACATTATACTCAGTTCATGCATTTATAAACAATTTATATTTACTACGCATGTTACTTTTCACATAACAAGTATATCATCAAAGATCAACTTTCAATCTCATTTATATCTCATATACAGTTCATATATAAGTTCACATTATCACAGCATAATATAATTCAACTAACAGTTATTGAATTCATATATCAAATAGGAACTGAAAGACTTGCCTGATTCGTAGTTTAACAACTACGACTTAACTGCTTAAAGCTATCTGCACTTCGTGTATTCCTACACAGTTATATAATCATGGATTTACATCCATCAGTCATACATTTCATATGCTCTTAATAGAATAATAATTCGTATATCGTTTTCTAATCTTGGTTTCGTTTCACTCTATCTTAGGATAACCGCGATGTTACAACATCATACCTTCATACTTATTCTATAGAAACCATTCTATTTCGGTCCTTAGGGTCCTTAAGGAAAATAACTTAGGACCAGACACTTAACAAACTGTTCTTGGCAGCTCTGCAACACGGCGCGGCCGCGCGGCAATTAAGCTTGGGAGTGGCGCGGCCGCGCGACTCCCTGCCAGAACCAGAACTTAGATTTCATAAACTTAGTTTGGTCCTAACATATCATGCATTCTGATATATATTATACACACACATTAAGTAGGTTTTCATATTCGAACTATTTAGCTTTGAATAGCGTAGCTCTACGTTGAATTACTTAAATCAATAAAGCTCAACTACTAAAGTCATGTTATCACATAACAAGGCTTAACCACACTAAGTAGGCATGCTCGTGCTCATACTACACATGTATACTTAATCACATAGTCTATGCTTTTGAAATTCATTTTCTCGAATATGCGTGCATAGGTGAAATCCATGTTTCATCACATGATACTTATGTCAACATGTCTATAGGCATAATGAATCATAATATACATGCTCGTATGATCATAATATAACTCACTCCGTGTTTGATGCTATCATCTTACACAGTCTAAACTTTTCATAAAAATCGCTTTAAGTCAACAAAGGTAACTAAGTATATGCAAAGTACCTTGTAGTCATGATTCTCATGTATTAGAACACATATATAAGTCATCTATACATGCTCAATGATCAGAACGTGGACATCCTATATATATGTCCAAAAACTCTAAGTTTGTCTTTTGAAATCATTTTAAATTTAAACAATGTGTTCTAGTGTATGCTCAATACCTTCGACTCACATATCATGCATATCTAAACCATATAATCATGCTTAAAAAGTCAGAATATAAACATGACTTATATACGCCAAAATTTGTTTATAAAACCTTAAGTTTTCATTAAAAACTCTACTACAACAAGGTATAATTGTTTACTATTAGCCAAGGTAATTGATTAACAACTACCTTCATACCCATTGATGCACATAACCAAGACACTTACACATGTCTCAAAAGTCCGACTCAAAGAACGCAAAATTCGTCAAGTCTCATTTTCAAAACTTTACGTTTTCTTTTCGAAAATCATGTTAAACCAACTAATACAACTTACTACGTGCATGACAACCTTAGTACACATGTCAGACCCCTTTCTGAAATTATTAGAGTCTAACTAGTATGCTTAACACCCCAGAAAACACAAAATCACCAAGAGTTTCTGCAGAGGGCGCGGCCGCGCCCCATTTGTACTAGGGAGACGCGCGGTCGCGCGTCCCCGTTTCCAGACCAGAAACTTTACTGCTAAAATAGAGCTTCAGCTAATCCTTTTCTTACTTCATGTAACAAGCTTGAAAGCCATCATATTGTATTTATAACATATATTTAGACTCTACTTAACATGTTAACATCATCTTACATATCAATTGTTCACTAATTCATGAAATCTCTTATGAATTTATAAAATTCAAGACTAAAAATTCAAAGTTAGAGTTATACCTCTTGGAGCCTTGAATTACTAAGCTTGCTTCCCAAATCAGTTTTCTCACATAACTCTCATCACCATATTCTCTATATCAACTTAGCAATTATTTAGCAACTTCAATTTGTGAATATGAAGCTTCAATTTATAGAGAATTTATGGACCAAATTTGGTTCTTGCACATTGAATCAAACCAATGGGTTGATCAAAGACATGGAGGTTAACAAGAGGTTAGTAAGGAGTTGGTGAAATCCATCATCAATCCCACACCCCTCACAATCATCACACTCATTGCTAGCTAGGAAGTTGAGAGATGAAGGAGATAGGCTAGCCTTAGCCATTCACGTGAAAGAGAAAAGGAAGAGAAAGTGGGCACTTAATATGGGACAATGCCACTAAATCTCAGCAACTTGCTTACAATTACCTCATACTAATGTTATATAGTCCACCACTTACCAAGGCTATATCACATTTCATTTTATAAACACATAGGTTATAATATATACATATATACACATTCATACATATAGCTTAGGTTATGAATGAATTGTAAATAAAATCTCTAATTACAATGTATCATATATCATCCATATATATCTCATCTTACCGGATATAATTCTATTGGGTATTATCACAAATATAGTCAAATATTATAATGATAATTAATATCAACCATTAATTTTCCTCTAATACTTCCAATTAAATCCCCTTGATTTAACTTCATTATTTATGCCACACAAGGCATAATTATGTGAACTTAGTACTTAATAGTCCACAAGCTTATAATAATATAATCTCCTAAAATAATATTATACTCAATGTTACATCTTATAATATGTTCATAAAGTAATACCATTACATTACATGTTCTCTATTATAAACAATCTATTACCCTCCTATGGGTAATACCCAATGGTCAAAGAGGAGTTGGTGGCTAACTCCACCAACTACTACTATTCATGGTCCTTCCTCATCATTACACCTTATAACATGCTCATAGTGTAATTACATTTCTTATTATATGCTTTCTTAGCAACAATGTAGTAATTGAATTAACAAACTCTACACACCAATGTATTGCATCTATCCATTATCATGCTATTATTCTCCTATGGTTATTACCCAAAGGGCAAAAGGGAAGTTGGTGGCTAACTCCCACCAACTACCACTATTCATGTACCCTAACCACTTAATTGACCATTATTGCTCTCACATGGACTAACTTGCAAGCTTATATCTAATAACTTAATGTTATTACCATATGATATGATAAGGTCACACATACACCCAATCATATAATCCATGTACATTTGACAATACCGAATATATTTTAATTGAGTAGTGTCACACCCCATTATTGTAACTTTACTATTACACTTAATCATATAGTTTCCTATATTATATAGTTTTCTTGAAGTGTCACACTTCATTCCATATTATATAGATGTAGCTACTATATAACTTATAATTACACATCATTGCACATAGGAATTTATTCACATAATAATAATAATTAATTCCATTAATTATTCATTCATTAATTTATTTAATGAATGTTTATTCCACCACTTTGCCACACTAGGCATATCTCACAAGCTTACCTTAAGCTTATTATCACTCCCATCACACTTTAATATTCTTTTAATATAAGGTTTGTGTGACACATGCACTTTAATGCTAAATTATTTAGCTACCTTGAACAATTATATGTATAACATTTACACTAGAATAATTAATATTTACTCTATTAATTATTATAAAATCTACGATAAAATAATAACTTAAGTTATTTAATATATTGAAATAACTTAGTTTTCTTTCATTAATAAACTTTCTTGAAAATACATTAGGAATTATGTATTTTGCCATAACATAAAATATTATGTTTTCTCCAAATAAAGATATTCATTGTTAGAAAATAATTTACTTATTGTCTCAAGATATTATTCTTAATATAATATCTACTAAAATAATTACTTGTATGGCACATGTACATACATTATATATAGAAAATAGGTAATAAGTTTATTTTCTATTATAATAATTTATTTCCATCAATTAAATTACTTATAGCAAATACGTTTTAATATATTTACTATATTAACCAAACACACCTCATACAAAAACATATAAGGTAATATTATTATTCAAAAATAGCATTTCCTCCTTTTATTAAAATAATTCAATATTACAAATTATTTTAATATCCTTTATTAGAAATATATAATAACTATTTCTCTTTCTTTTCTATAAATTGTTCCCAAAACAATTTCTTCAAATATTCATTTAATCATATAATGATTTCCATCTCCCTTTAATAACGTATATATATATTTAACGTTATTCGCACATTAGACTTTCTCACATATTACCACTCTAAGTAATATATATAAAAAGTATCAACTATAATTACATATTCAACACACATATTAATTCACTCATTTACTTAAGTAAATTAAACATTGTACTATATCATCATAGTTAATTAAGGTTCAATATTCACATTATATTATTCCATAATATAACTCTCAACTTAAATTAACCAATATTTATTCTTATTAGTTAATTCCTTAACTAACTCATGCTTCACTATCCAAACCTATTCACGGATAGCTTAAGTGCTATTAATAACCTATATTATAAACATACGAGTTATTAGTACACATACACAAGAATATGGTGATTATACATTAAGGATATTTAATGTCACCAACTTACTATGATAAAATAATTCTATAAATTATTTAATATCGATAGAAATTTATTCACTTCCTTTACCTCAATTGAATCGTCTCTAAAATAAATAACAAATATATATTAATAATATATTCATTAATCACAAAAATACATATTACATAGTCCATATTACCCTATGTAATATAATACCACATACCTCATATCACATATATATCTTATTATTCGAACCCATCTCACAGTTTAAGAATTTTATTTATTAAATCCTTATTTAATAATATCTGAAAATTCGGGTTCTTACATCAACTATGGACTAGTCGAATCAATAAGGGTTCGCTAGTTTTAAAGGATTCAACAATAAATGATATTCAATTTGAATATTAACTTCTCAAAGGTATACAATTGAATAAGTATTGTATAACCGAAATGATACTTTTAAAAGAATCATAACATCTCATATGAAATTCTGAACTTGAGTAATCAATAATAATAACTTGCTCATCAAAAGTAATTAAGCATAGAACACTTGCTCTACTTAAAGGGTATAGTTAGGAAATTTGTTCAACAATAATAAGTTAGGGATAGAACACTTGCCTCGTGCGCAAGCTACTAATCTAGTTACAATTCAATTCTTCAACGTCCTACACATTACATTATGCATACGATGTCGATTAGTTTCATAACTTCTATGTTCAACTATTGAACTTTTCATTTAAGTCAACTTACAACTTGGTTTCTAGTGTTAACTTATTAACTAACCACATAACATGAGTATCAATTCACAATATGTGTACCATATAAGTATAATCCTTCAAATAATCATAATCAAGTTTTACAATCACAATATTCAATTCGCACTTAGGTTGTTAACTTAAACCTTCATATTATCTTATATATGTCAATAACTTAGTTTATTAACATGAACTTCAAATCATATAATATTCATGTTTTATAACTTAGAACAACATCTTTTATCGTCGAGAGCAAAATACTTGCCTACGTGCATGCTCGACGCCATCCGATTGCCTCCTAATACGCATTAGTCACAAAGATGGCCAATTTTACCCCTTTTAACGACTTCAAATCAAAACACTTAAAGAATGAAAGTTGTATGCCTACTCGTTATCTTTCTGAATCATCCTGAATCGCCTTAATCGGAGTTTGAATGAAAACGTTATTCTTATTTTACTACATGAGGTTAAAACAGAAATTTTCCCTGCACTACCCCTGCTGGGGCGGGGTTAGGCCCGCTGGGGTGGGTGTGGTGCTGTATGGGGCCCACTGGGGTAGGTTTAGAGCCGTTGGGGTGGGCGTGCCTTGGCGGTTCAGCCCCAGTTCACGATTTTTGACAGATTTGTCCAAATAATCCCAATTAAATGCAAATCAAACTAGTACCGTGATTTCCATGAAGTATAAACTTCATAGAAACATCATATAATGTTATTAACATGTTTTTTAACATCTTAAATCATGCAATTACTCAAATCAAATCATGAAATTTCACCGTTCTTTGTGTTTTTTTGAAAGTTTCGAAGAAAAACACGAATTTCATCGTCACGGATTCGTTATAACTCCGAATCCGTCCGTTCAGATTTTGTTTTCTTTCTTTTAACATGTATAATCATAATCTATTATCCATTTTAAGTTAAACATACTATGAAAGAATTTAATTTACTCATATGGGTTATTCATACGATATTCAAACTCTATATTTCATGAAACCCAATTATTAACAAAATCCCATGGTGTGATCACTGTAATTCATGAATATATGGCATAGCCCATGATATTAACATACACAAATCTCTATATGATCATATCTTACTTTAATTCTCAAAATAATTCATAACAGAGAACTTTTGAAAATACGTTAATAAAACTCTATAATTTTCTGCAAACCCAATTAAGGCCTAATTGCATGAATTCAATCATTTTAAATCATTCATATCAGACATAAAACATGATATAATCACACACACACACACACACACACACACACACACACACACACACACACACACATATATATATAGACATATTATGCCTTAATTACAAAACTAGTTTTTAACAGAAAACTTTAAAGTACGTAAATGAAGAACTTTGAGAAATCTTAATTTGAAAACTCAAGAGAATGGATTACCCTTTAGTAGATGATGAAGATGATTCAAAAACAAATCAATGATTTCTCAATCTCTCTTTCAATTAATTTTCTCTTACTTCCTCTCTTTCTTTTCTCTCTAATAATTCTCTCTGAAGTTTGAATATGAAAAACATAAGTCTAACATAACAATATACTTATACGTATAAAAATCTGCCGTTGTAATATTAACTGACTAACTTCTATTAAGGCCTCGTTTGGCTTTCTTCTTTTCTTTCTTTCCCTTTATTTTAATAACTAGTTTAGTATATAGTTAATTGTCATACTATTAATTACTCAATTAATTTTATTTAAATCAATTAAATATAATATAATAACTTTACATTAAGTCATATTATCACATAATTAATATTCTCCTTTATTAATTATGTCAATTTGTGAACTCTCTAATTAATTATTAAATTAATTAGAATAACATTCTGCTTATTTAAATAACTCATTAATTCAAATAAGCTCAATTAAATATATATACTATGAACTATAAAATTACCACACATTAATTTAATTAATAAAACACATATAATTAAATTAATCTACCACCAATTCATGAATTAATTATTTAACTCAATAATTAAATCATCAAAAATATTTATTTATTTCAATAAATATTCAAATAACTTTATAAAATTCTGGTTCGTCACAAATCTAACTCGCTGTGAAATACAGTGTAGACGAGACGGAAAACTAGTTTGTTGGTTGTTTGTGGGAAACCACTCAGCTTACTATATTGAACGATGTTAGAGACTCGATGTGTACTGAGTATAGAGTTATGAATACGTATGATGAAAAGGTGATTCTTTGCACATACGTAGATGTATAAGATGAGTTAAGTCCTAGAAATATTATAAGAAGAATATGAGAATGACAAGGAGTAAACTCGAATAAAATATTGAGCAATATGAATGAAATTAGAAATTCTTAAAGGAAGAATTGATAAATAAACAAGAAGATTCAAAGAAGAATCTTGAAGAGATATGAAGATAAGAATCAGAAGTTACTTAACTCCAATAATCAAGATGACGAATAACGATGAATAGACAAAGTCTATAAGATTAAAAGCATAAATGAAATCATAATATGACATGATGAAAGGGAAAGATAAGAAGATTGTAAAACAAAACAATCATGAGATAAGAAAAGAATCATAAGGGAGATGATTATATAATAAGATCACGACGTGATCTTTTAAAGTTGTAAAAGACAGATGGTCTGTAATGATTGAATAGTTATAATTTGATGTTATAAAGAGAATGTACTATGATATAGTACGAGATAAACTCACGAGGAGTTATAAATGATGAGATACAACAAATTCCTATCGACCAAAGAGCAAGTTATGAGCAAGATAGAGTTATGTGGGATTTCAACTAAGGACTCATGTGGTGGCTGAGTTGTACAAACCTTTGTATGGGCAGGGGTTTTGTGCTTACACTTGGTTTATCGCATGGATAATCATTGGAATGATAGTGTCGCGCTATCGATATATATATGGTGAGAAGGTGATTCTTGTCCCATGTTTATATTTGATAGTTAGAGACAATTAAGATTAGATTAGATGATATTAAGGTTAGGTACGGTTCTTAAAACTCATGCTTGTGGTAAGTTCATGACTCATAATCATATGTATATTTTTGAACCCCTGAGCGTATGGACAGTCCCTGATAGGTTCTTGGACTACGTATTGCTAGGACAAGTTCTTAAACTCATATGATTGAGGCAAGTTCCTGAACTTCCAAAGTGTGGTAAGTTTAATGAACTATACTGGGTATAGAAAGGTTATGGTATAGAAAGCATTGATAGTGTTGAATATTGATAGAATGATTAAGTAATGAAACGGTTGAGTAAAGATTTATATTGATGAAGGAAAATTGGATATTCTAAATCTTCTAGCTATGCTAGATTTTTGAAATTTATTAACTTCGTGCTGATGTTTGCACTTCTGAGTCTTTTGAAAAATATTGGATCAAATGTTTGAAATAATGGATTTTTAAAATAGTGCTATTATTCACATGTCTATGCTAATTTCTTCTGCTAGACAAAAATAATTTGAAATTTTTAAAATGTATTTTATATATTCTATACATCATTTGATATGGTGTAGAAATAATAATCGATGAAGTCATCAATGCAGTTGAACCTAGTGCTGGATGTGATCGTAGGATCGTCAGCCCACTATGGTATGATGTAGTATGACGATGTCATGTAATGATAAAATCCTCAACGTACCATTACTACGGTACGATATCAGGATATTATAAAAAGATTTATTTATTTTTAGTTTCCTTAAACTATAAAAAAATATTTATTGAGTTGGTTAAATATATATATATATATATATATATATATATATTTCGATTGATGTCTGAATTGTTACTAAAAGTCTATGCTACTTGACTCAGCTAGACAAATATTAAAAGATGTTTATAAAATTCGAGCGTTCTTGACAAAGTATGTCAAACCAAATTATTTTGGGGTGGATTCAGATATTGAAAACAGAGGTGAACAACTTTATAAAGGGGACACATTATCGGAGACAATGTTTCTAAAAGTAACGCATATATTCGTTACGATGTTATAATGTAATACGTTGTGCACGACGTAGGGGTGCGATATGTTGATCACCTAGAGTACTTGCAGAGAGTGTTTTCAGTATGTGTGATTGCTAAACATTCTGTTAAAGATGGTTTACAGTGGTGATACACTATTAAACCTAGAGAAGAGTTCAAGGTCTTATGACCCCTCAGCATAATTTAAAATCTTTTAAATTCCTGAGTTATTTATATCACTTCCCAATTATTAAGCAATTGTGGAAGATTCTTATTATTCTGAAGGTGAATGTGGGAAGAAGGATATTGCCTAGAAAGAAGTAGTTGTAGAACGCAACAATCCAGTGAATAAAGATTAATGTAAAGTCTATTTTGGTAGATCAAATGAACGAAGATTATTAAATCAAAATTTTGAGGACGAAATTCTTACAAGAAGGGGTGAATGTGAATTCCCGAATATGTGTACGATGCTAAATCAGGATATTAAATGATTACAACGAGTATGTTATGCAATGATCCTTAGAAAAGGAAATGAATACGTTAAAGTGTTAAAGAATACATAATACTCGAAGTGTTCCAGGTTTAAGTGAAGGTGATGAAATAAAACATACACTAAGGTGATGTGATAAGTTATTCAACGATAATTGTGAAAGAGATTTAGTGAGAACCGAGTAAGAGAGGTTTCGTTGATTCAGGATATTAAATGATTACAACGAGTATGTTATGCAGTGATCCTTAGAAAAAGGAAATGAATACGTTAAAGTGTTAAAGAATATATAATACTCGAAGTGTCCCAAGTTTAAGTGAAGGTGATGAAATAAAACCTACACTAAGGTAATATGATAAGTTATTCAAAGATAATTGTGAAAGAGATTTAGTGAGAACCGAGTAAGGGAGGTTTCGTTGATTCCGATGACGGAATTCTTATAAGTAGGGAAGGATGTGACAACCCGTATTTTCAAGAATTAATAAATAAGAAATTAATAAATAAAATTCTTATTATAAGATGTTTTGAGTACGAGTATGTGTATATATGTTATATTCTAAAATGTGTGATTTGGTATGAAGAGATATATATTCATGTATTGGGGAGGAAAAAAGGCTTAATATTTAATTAAACTATTAAAGAAAGTGAGGAAAGTTAGTTAATTTAATTGAGTTAAAAATTATATTATGAGATAATATAATTTGATTGTTATGCCTTGTTGGTAATGGAATTATTATAAATTAAATTTCATAAATAATGTGAGTAATTCACTTAATTAAAATAATAAATTAATGTAAAGATATTTGTTTTAATAAAATGAGAGGTAATATATTACATATAAATGTAATACGTTTATGTAATGGCTTAATATATTATATTTAGTCAAGTGAATGTAAATTAACTATGAAAATGATAAAAACCAATATAATTATAAATAAATATTGGTGTTAGGATTAATAAATTAAATAAATATTCTAGTTGGAATATTTATGGAATAAGATAAATATTCGATAGAAATTATTATGAAAAAATTTATTCGAGTATGATAATATTGATTAAATTTATGTGAAATGATTTTGTAATCAGTGCTTATTTTATTACGCTAATGGAATAGAAATATTCTAATTTAATTAAATAAATAAATTAGAGGGTTAATGATTTATTAAATAAAAATATTTTATTAGCTAAGTAAATATTGTGTTGGCTAAGTAAAGAGTATGATTCAAATAAATTTAATTGAAAATATGAGAATTGGTTAATGGGTTTGACAAAAGGTTCATATAATAAGGGAGTTATTAAAATAAATGAATTGGAGTCTATTTGAATTAGCCAAACATGGTCTAGTGACCTTTGAGAAACCAAAACAGCTGAAACCGTTTCTTTTAATGTTTTATTAAGCTAAATAGAAGTTACGTTATGCCTCATTATTTAGTTTTAGAAAAATTGAGTTTTGAGAGGTTAACTAAAAGAAATGATGTTTTACGTGAAAATTTGAGAAGAATGTTGAGGAATCAAAGAGAAGCAAGGAGGGGATTATACAATTATTCTTCATCATCTAGCTAAGATTAGGAAGAATCAAGAGGCAAGAATCAATTCTAAACCCTTAAGTTTTATTTCTTGAGTTCTTCACTTATTAATTGGATTTCTAGGGTTAACTTGTTAAGGAATTGCTATAGATGTTAATGGGTATGTTTAATCCATTTTATATCATCTAAAAGTGATTTTGAAGAAATTAAATTCATAAAGATGGGTTGAAAGATGAAGAATTTGAGTTTTGTTGGTATATATGTGAATTTTGGCTTGTTTCAGAGTCAAAATTGTTAGTTAGTTTATGGTTAGAATCTGAAATTGATGATAGATATTGTAAGTATGTTAAATTATGAAAACAATGAAGGTTTAATGAATTGATTTGGCATATAATCGAATTCGTGGTGGTTGATTACGCTAAACATGTTAAAATATAAAAATTTAGTATAAACATGAGTTTTGGGTTAAGATTTCGGGTATTTAATGTTTCTTTAAATTATTGATTCTTTGGTATGTTATATTTCTATGAATTACGAATCCATAGAATCGAAAATCAACTAATTTGGATGTGTATAACTTGAGTTACGTAGATCGGAAGGAGAAATGGTCTGAAAATCGCGAAGAACAAAATCTGGCAAAACCCATTCTGCTCATGGGCGCAGCTGTGCTTCCCCCAAAGCCATTTTGGGTGCAGCTACGTTGCCCCAAGGCCATTTAGGGCGCAGCTGCACCTGAATAGTGTCAGGCAGGACTATTTTGACCTTCCGTAGTAAAACGGGCATAACTTCTTCATACAAACTTCGATTGAGGCTATTCAGGATGATTCAGAAAGATAACGAGTAGGCCTACAACTTTCATTCTTTAAATTTTTTGATTTAAAGTCATTAGAAGGTGTAAAAATGGCCATCTTTGTGACTGATGCGTATTCGAAGGTAATCGGAGGGCGTCAGACATGCACATACGCAAGTGTAGTGCTCCCGACGATAAAAGATGTTGTTCTAAGTTATAAAACATGAATATTATGAAATATAATGATGTTTAACATTAATCAATGATGTTTTAGACAAGTTGTATGAGCATGCTAAGCATACGCAAGAGGGACGAATTGGGCGTGCGACGAATGTACGTCAAAATGTCGTGCCAAGTGTTAATGAACCTAAAAAGTGTTTTAACTCAAATGAAATGAATATTATAAGATATGGAATGGGGTTATTATAAACCAATAAGGAGTCCTAGCAAGACTTAAACACTTGAATGAACTTTGAGTATGACTAAGAAGAAATATAGTGAGATATAAGTCGAAAGTTAACACAATCAAATTGAACATTGTGTATTGATTAATAGGAAGAGTTATGAATGTAGAGTAAAGTTTACATTACAACTAATATGCATTGCTATGAGACTAATAGTTAATGTGCATGATTATATAATTGTGTAGGGCACGTGAAGTGCAAATAGCTGTAAGTTGTTAATCTGTTATTGGTAAACAACGATCAAGGCAAGTCTTTTAGTTCTTATTTGTTATGTGAACTTGATGATGAACTATTTTAAATCTGTATTGCAAAGAGCATGATGTGTTATATATGTTGTAAGTATGAAACGTTAAAGTTAATTTATGACTACGTTGATTGAGTAAAGAGTGTTGATTGAGTAAGGAACTCAATCTTTATACTTGTTATATGAACTGCAGCCTGTATGATTATGACATGTATGTTGAGCATGTTATTTTGTGCTACTTGATGCATTAAAACTGTTAGATTTGTTGGGTTGTCGAGCTCAACCTTGCAAATAACCATTTTTGCAGGCTAAGGATTCAAGGTAACGCTATGTGCTACTTGAATGACGTGGATCAGGTAGAATGCACGAAGATTAACTATTTTTGCTAAAGCTATTATTCCTTTAAGCCATGTTTAAAATTCTGGATATGTACTTTAATGGTTTATGATGTTTATTTTATGTTGAGTTGTAAGGTGTGAGTTATTCGAAGTATAAAGGATACTGAATTGGATGTAAGGTTTTATATAATAAATCTGCTGAAGTGAGTCATAAAAGTATATTTGATTCAAAAATATGTAAATGATAAAGGTTGTGATGTAGGAAAATGAAGAAAGAAAAATAGGAAAGTTTTAATTATTCCGCATTTTATTAAGTGTAATACCGATTAATGATGTAAAGTAAGAAGTTCGATGTATTGTTAACAACTAATGTTGTGCCACCCCCAAATACGGGTCCTCTGACCCCGGTCCGGTCGCCACGAAACAATACTAACATTCACCTTTAAGTAACATACGATAACTAAAATGCAAAATATAATAAACGTACGTCGTTCATTCAAAAGGTGTTACTAGTCCCAAGATTCGATAACCTTAATACATCAATACAAATATACCCTAGAATAAATATTAGGATTCATATTACATTAACAGTAATTAAACAAATCACAAAGACAAAGTCTGCTCCTTGCAAACCATCTTAAATCTTTTATTTACCCTTATCCTTACCTGAGGGCTCGGGCTCAACTGCAATATAAGTCATTATATAGCAAGAATGAGCAACAAATTTGCTCAGCAAGTTAAAATACAACAATAAAGGATATATCATGATGAATGGAAAAATATCTGACAACGATTTCAACAAAATGAATATCTTAAAGATTCAACAATATGAATGTTAGAATGATTCAACAATCTATATGACTCTATACTATGAATATCTGTATAATTCAACGATATGAATATCTATAAGATTCAACAACCTGCATGATTCAACACTATGAATATCTGAAAGATTCAATAATATGACTATTAAAAGCAAAGATAATAATTGCCTTTAGAATGACTGATAGTCGAGTAGACTCTGAACTATAACTTTCCAATGGGTTCAATAGCTAATTGACCCTTTTGGGATTACTGGCTTCTAGCTACAGAAATTAAGTACCTCGAGGAGATCAGCCTCGGGCACAACGTGAAAATGCACAACACTTATATCTACGTACTCGAATCATATATATTAGATACCTGGGCACACTCCTACATATGAGGGGTGTTCTGTTCCGTCTAAGAATCCTTACCATCAATTGGTTTGGATAGCTTCAAAGAAAACTTCATACACTAGTCTGACCGAGCAAAGGTTCAGACTCTTACTGACATAGTTCAAGAAATTTAGAACCTTGAATAATGTACAAGTCCAAGACTGTACGAGCTCAAATGCACTAGGTGCGGACATCAATAATATCAATGTGGAATAATTGATAAGTAATTAAACCACTAAATAACATGCTTGGAAATAAAGTTCAAGCAATTAAGTAAACAACTTTCGATTCAACAATAACCTACTCAATACAATATGAGAAGGATAGAGAACTTGCACAAAGTGAAGTTTAGAATTTGCACAATATATGAATTTGTGTAAGTTCGGGGAACTTGCACAATACTTAACGTGTGAAATTCGGGGAACTTGCACAATACTCAAAATGTGAAGTTCGGGGAACTTGCACGATAATAGATTCCTTGCATAAAATAACTGCAAAGGCTTAGACATTTACAACATTAAAGAGTGAAATTCGGGGAATTTCACCATAATAGATCCCTTGCATAAAGTAAATGCATATGTTAGGATATTTGCTTACAACATTCTTTGAGTAAAGTAAACACAAAGATAAGATACTTGTACAATATACGAGTTTGTATAAGTTTAAAGAACTTGCATAATAAAGAAATGATGTTCGGGAATTTGCAAAATAACCAAAGTGTGAAGTTCGGGGAACTTTCACAATAACCAAAGTATGAAGTTCGAGGAACTTTCACAATACTCAAAATATGAAGTTCGGGGAACTTTCACAATAACTAAAGTGTGAAGTTCGGAGAACTTTCACAATACTCAAAATGTGAAGTTCGGGGAACTTGCACAATACAATAATAACCTACTCAGTACAATATGAGAAGGATAGAAAACTTTCACTAAAAACAAGTGAAGTTTAGAAACTCGCTTACACGGTTCATTGAATAAGATAGTACAAGAATTTAGAATACTTGCACAATAGGGTCCGTATACTTGTACAATAAATAAGTATAAGTCAAGAAAAACTTGCTCAAATAAAAGAGTAGTTTAGGAAAACATGCAATATGATAATACCCTGCTCAATATAAATTTGAGTAAAGTTAGGGAGACATGCTAATATTACAAGAACGATTTCAAATGAACTTGCACAATCAAAGAGTGAAGTTCGGGAAACTTGCCTGTTTGCTCAGCTACAAATAATTCTAGCTTTAATTAAAATAGTGTTGGAACGACCTAATAATAACAAGTCGATCTCTCCAATTAGTATAAGTTCACACATACAAGAATCTAATCATTATATAATTCAATCACATAAGATCACGTTCAATATCAAATATACCATTTCTAGCATCATAATATGTTAACTGTTAAAATCCGACTTAAGCAAATTGTTTGGGTCTGAAAGTGTCCCGACGTAACTCTAGCATGCAACTATTGCCATTAAACCAATACACATGCTTATCAAGTTATAATCTCCCATTCGAAACTACCATGCTCGTCCTAATCCAATTTTGAAGTCATAAGTTTTCATGCCGATAATTCACGTACCTTAAGCTAATCAATTCCATGTTACACGGGTTAGCTACATAGTCATATTACCACATCACGAACTAACCATACTTAGTAAGCATGCTTGTGCGTATATTACTCATATATACTTAAATCACATAGGTTATGCCTTAGAAATTTATTTTCTATGAATATGCGTTCACATGCGAAACTCATATATAAACAATTGGGGTCCATGTTAATATGTATATAGGCATAATGAACTCTAATATATGTGCTTGCATGATCAATACGCAATCCACATGGTGATCGATGATATAATCTTTCACGTTCTAAGCTTTTCGTTGAAAAATCACACTAAGTCAATAAAGGCAGCATAGTACATGTTAAGTGTCTTGTGATCATAACTCACATGTCTTTGAACACATAACTAAGTCACATAAACGTTCTCATATGGTCAGAAATCTCAAGATTAAATTCTTGTTCAAGTTCACTTTGAAAGTCTTAAGTTTTTCTTTTGAAAACATCTTAACTTACGATCAAGTATGCTAGTGCATGATTAACACTTTAAACATACTCTTCACGTCAATATAAACCATACTATCATGTTTAAAATATCAGAATATGCACATGCTATGTATGTGTCTAAGTTCACAATTGAAACTATAAGTTTCATTTCAAAACCATAAGTGTTGCGTCAATCATGTGTACTAACGTTGTTATACTTGTTCATACTACATGCATGTACTCAAATATATATATTAACCATATCCACATGCTTGCCAAAAGAGGTAACATATGTTAGTACATAACAGCAGCTTAACAGAAGCAGGAAACTCTGATCCAGGCCCGGCGCAGCTGCGCAGGTGCCGGCCAGAGACAGACACTGCACTGCTTCGGCAGAAACTTAGCCCAACTCAGAAATTTTCATACGAAAATCAATCTAAACATATACATTGCAATTCTAAGCTAACATATCAACTTATATAATGCATAGCATGCATTCTCTACTCAAATGATCATCCAATTTAGCATAATCAAGAATTAGAAAATTTGAAGAAAATAAAGAACATGATTATACCTCTGCAATTGTTTTGCTTGAATTAACAAATTCTCCCTCACTAATAATTCTCACAGAACTTACTCACTATAAATACTATCAATTCTATACTTGTATGAAAGTCTCAGCAATTCAAATTGAGAAGAAGAGAAGCCAATTTATAGGCAAATGTTTACCCAGACATTTCCATTCCACTTCAAATTAAACCAAGGGAAGAAGCAATGGTATGATTGATAAGAGAGGGTGGTTAAGAGTGGGTGGATTCATCATGAATCCCAATCCCCTTACAATGATTATGGCTAGAAGTGTTGAATTTGAGAAGGAAAATAGAGTATAGCTAGCGTCTTGTTTTCACGTGAAGTGCAATTGAGGGGTAACTCTATGTGAGACAATGTAATATAGAACTCAGCAACTTGCATTTCATCAGACTAATGTTATATATGTACATATAGTATATACTTAAGCTACATGTATCCATTCCATATACATTTAAATGGGAGCTACAATGTTATTTCTAATGAACAAATAATGATATAATGCATCAAGTAAGGTATATACATATAATCCATGTACATTTTCTATTAACACCGAATATAAAGCAATTGGGTTTTATTATTACTCATTATCCCATAACGTTTATCATTTCAATTAAGAACTTATTGAAATCATTTACCAACTAGCAATTGTTTATTACTATATGTCACTAGGGCATACATTAATGTCTACCACCCATATTATGTTACATAAGTCATAATATAATGTAACTCACATAAAGTAATTAAATTTATTATATAGTCTATATACATATTATATAGCCATATCAAATATGTTACCCTGCACCTTATACAATATATAAAGGTAACTACTATATATTAAAGGTTCACTTATCACATGTTTGTATAAAAACAATAAATCAGTTAACCAAATAAATATAATATTATTATATTTATTAATCTCTTACTCATTAATGAATAATTATTCATAATAATAATCAATTATCACATTATCAATTAATTACTCCCAATTCAATAATTATTATTTATTCATAATAATTATAAATCAACAACAATAATAATTTCATACGTTATCAATTAATTACTCAAATAGAAATAATTAATCACGATTAATTCTCTATACTATATTCAAGAAATTTGAATATATAAGTTAGTAACACTTTTATCAATATTCTGATATAAAAGTCTCAGGGTTAATCTACTAATTTAAATAACCATTAGTGATTCCCTTTAATAAAAATTCTAGCATTTATTCGCATAGGTTAAATTCACATAAGCACATAACCACATAAGGTTTAAATAAGTTTAAAAAAATTAACTCTTAAAAATTTTAAATTACATATAAAATTAATAAGGAGCCTAAAATTTCTGGTCGTTACATCCCTCCCCCCTTATAAAAATTTCGTCCTCAGAATTGTAAAAATAAGGTTACTCCAATAAAAACGGATAATTCGCTCTTATTACTTAGATAATCTCTACCGTCTGCTGTACCACTTCTGGTCCCAACAATCGACGTTCACCTACTTTATCCCAACACAACGGTGTTCGACACTTTCCTTCCATAAAATGCTTCTAGCAAAATCTCTTCTCTTAGTTCTAGTACTAACGGTACCCAAATTTATCCTTCAAATCATAGAAGTTCAGTGCTATCAATCTTAAATTTCAACTCATCACCTTTATCTAATCGCTTCTTGATGTTATCACAAACTTTGTCCTTCTCTTGTGCCTCCTTAACCTTATCTAATAGCGTCGGGCTTGCTGACACTTTAATTAATCTCTCTTTGGTCTCCATCGAATACTTAACCTCTAAGTCTAGTCTTTCGAAAATCTTTCACTAATTCTCCTGAATGGTCAACCTCGATAACTTCCCTCTGCCTTTCCTACTCAAGGCATCTGTCACTACATTTGCCTTATCGGGATGGTACAGAATTTCACAATCATAATCTTTGATCAATTCTAGCCATCGGTGCTGCCTTATGTTTAATTCCTTCTGCGTGAAGATATACTTCAGACTGTGTATATCTCACACTTCTCGTCATACAAATAATGCTTCCAAAACTCCAAGGCAAAAACTATTGCTGCTAAATCTCGTTTGGGAAGACATCCACGAATTCCCTTCAAATCGGTATAACATTTCCTATTAATGTATTCTACGGGGATAACTTCCCTGTTTACTACTTCTACGACCATAGGGTGTTCTAATTCCTTACGGGGTAAGTCTAACTGTTTAGTAATTTTTTCAGAAATAAAAGAGCAGGTGGCACCAGAATCGAATAACACATATGCATCAATATAATTGATCGGGAGGATACCTGACACTACGTCCTTGTTGTTGCCGTTGCCGCTAGCTGCAACGCCCTTTTTCTTCTGGCAGTCCATGATTTGATGGTCTGTGACTCTACATGCGAAACATCCTCCTTTTGGCTTATTTGGACATTAAGGAGCCATGTGCCCCGGTTGTCCACAATGATAACATGCGTTCTTCCCCTTCAAGCATTCCCCCGAGTGGTACCTTCCACAGTTACTGCACTTCCATCCATTTACGCTTATTGGGGTTGCTGCCTCCGCCGCTTCCCCCCTTCTGTCCTTCCTGACCGGTCTTCTTAACTTTTTAAAATTGCGCTATGGCTTCATTACCTCCTTCTGTAATGATAGCCCTTTCCAAAGATCAGAAAAAGTCCTAATCTTTAATACATCTACTGCCTCCTGTACCCATGGTTTCAATCCTAATTCAAATCTCTTTGTTTTCCTGGCCTCCGTATCCACCTCATGCGAGGTGAATCGAGCCCACTCTTTAAATCTTGCCGCGTTCTCCGCGACTGACAAACCTCCTTGTCTCAGCTCCAGAAACTTAACTTCCATATCTTGTTGCGTATTCTCTGAAAAGAAATTCTTAAATCTGTCCCACATAATAAATTCTTCGCCTGCTAGTCCTTTATTGGGTTCCCACCAATTTTTAGCGTCGCCCTTCATCATGAATGTGGCAAAACTCATCTTCTGTGCCTCGGCCACCCGTGCGACCTCAAACACCTTCTCAATTTCTTCTACCCATGTCTGGGCTTCAATTGGGTCCAAGGTTTCCTGGAATTTTGGTGGTCCTACCAATTTAAAGTCCTTAAAGCTAGCCAAGTAATGTCCTGGCTGCTCAGCTGCTGGCGGGGTTATGTTTTGCATTGCTTCTGTTAATAGGTTAACGAAGCTCTGCATTGGGTCCACATTTCCTTCTCCACCATTGCTAACAAATCCTTCCTCCCTCTTATTCCGCGAAAATCCCCTAGGCGGCATAATCCTGACGATAGGAAGAAAACATTAGGCTTTATGTGATATGCTATTCATGTTAGCATTAAGAAGTTAGGACGTCTATCAATCATAGCTGATTTAAATAAACAACTTCAGTATCACAATAACACTTGATGGATATTCTCAATCCAGCACCTACAAACTCTACTTGAGTTTCCTACTAAGGTTATAACTTAGGTTTCGCATTCCTAACGTTTATAACCTAAAGCTTTGATACCAACCTGTGACACCCCCAAATCTGGGTCCTCTGACCACGGTCCGGTCGCCAAGAAATAATATTAACATCCACCTTTAAGTAACATACGATAACTAAAATGCAAAATATAATAAACGTACGTCGTTCATTCAAAAGGTGTTACTAGTCCCAAGATTCGATAACCTTAAAACATCAATACAAATATACCCTACAATAAACATTAGGGTTCATATTACATTAACAGTAATTAAACAAATCACAAAGACAAAGTCTGCTCCTTGCAAACCATCCTAAATCTTTCCTTTACCCTTGTCCTTCCCTGAGGGCTCGGGCTCAACTGCAATATAAGTCATTAGATAGCAAGAATGAGCAACAAGTTTGCTCAGCAAGTTAAAATACAACAATAAAGGATATATCATGATGAATGGAAAAATATCTGACAACGATTTAAACAAAATGAATATATCTTAAAGATTTAACAATATGAATGTTAGAATGATTCAACAATCTATATGACTCAATACTATGAATATCTGTATAATTCAACGATATGAATATCTGTAAGATTCAACAACCTGTATGATTCAACACTATGAATATCTGAAAGATTTAATAATATGACTATTAAAAGCAAAGATTATAATTGCCTTTAGAATGACTGATAGTCGAGTAGACTCTGAACTATAACTTTCCAATGGGTTCAATAGCTAATTGACCCTTTTGGGATTACTGGCTTCTGGCTACAGAAACTAAGTACCTAGAGGAGATCAGCCTCGGGCACAACGTGAATATGCACAACACATATATCTACTTACTCGAATCATATATATTAGATACCTGGGCACACTCCTACATATGAGGGGTGTTCTATTCCGTCTAAGAATCCTTACCATCAATTGGTTTGGATAGCTTCAAAGAAAACTTCATACACTAGTCTGACCGAGCAAAGGTTCAGACTCTTACTGACATAGTTCAAGAAATTTAGAACCTTGAATAATGTACAAGTCCAAGACTGTACGAGCTCAAATGCACTAGGTGCGGACATCAATAATATCAATGTGGAATAATTGATAAGTAATTAAACCACTAAATAACATGCTTGGAAATAAAGTTCAAGCAATTAAGTAAACAACTTTCGATTCAACAATAACCTACTCAATACAATATGAGAAGGATAGAGAACTTGCACAAAGTGAAGTTTAGAATTTGCACAATATATGAATTTGTGTAAGTTCGGGGAACTTGCACAATAATCAACGTGTGAAGTTCGGGGAACTTGCACAATACTCAAAATGTGAAGTTCGGGGAACTTGCACAATACTCAAAATGTGAAGTTCGGGGAACTTGCACGATAATAGATTCCTTGCACAAAATAAATGCATAGCCTTAGACACTTACAACATCAAAGAGTGAAATTCGGGGAATTTCACCATAATAGATCCCTTGCATAAAGTAAATGCATAGGTTAGGATATTTGCTTACAACGTTCTTTGAGTAAAGTAAACACAAAGATAAGATACTTGTACAATATACGAGTTTGTATAAGTTTAGAGAACTTCCATAATAAAGAAATGAAGTTCGGGAATTTGCAAAATAACCAAAGTGTGAAGTTCGGGGAACTTTCACAATAACTAAAGTGTGAAGTTCGGGGAACTTTCACAATACTCAAAATGTGAAGTTCGGGGAACTTGCACAACACAATAATAACCTACTCAGTACAATATGAGAAGGATAGAAAACTTTCACTAAAAATAAGTGAAGTTTAGAAACTCGCTTACACGGTTCATTGAATAAGATAGTACAAGAATTTAGAATACTTGCACAATAGGGTCTGGATACTTGTACAATAAATAAGTATAAGTCAAGAAAAACTTGCTCAAATAAAAGAGTAGTTTAGGAAAACTTGCAATATGATAATACCCTGCTCAATATAAATTTGAGTAAAGTTAGGGAGACTTGCTAATATTACAAGAACGGTTTCAAATGAACTTACACAATCAAAGAGTGACGTTCGGGAAACTTGCCTGTTTGCTCAGCTACAAATAATTCTAGCTTTAATTAAAATGGCGTTGGAACGACCTAATATTAACAAGTCGATCTCTCCAATTAGTATAAGTTCACACATACAAGAATCTAATCATTATATAATTCTATCACATAAGATCACGTTCAATATCAAACATACCATTTATAGCATCATAATATGTTAACTGTTAAAATCCGACTTAAGCAAATTGTTCGGGTCTGAAAGTGTCCCGACGTAACTCTAGCATGCATCTATTGCCATTAAACCAATACACATGCTTATCAAGTTATAATCTCCCATTCGAAACTAGCATGCTCGTCCTAATCCAATTTCGAAGTCATAAGTTTTCATGTCGATAATTCACATACCTTAAGCTAATCAATTCCATGTTACAAGGGTTAGCTACATAGTCATATTACCACATCACGAACTAACCATACTTAGTAAGCATGCTTGTGCGTATATTACTCATATATACTTAAATTACATAGGTTATGCCTTAGAAATTTATTTTCTATGAATATGCGTGCACATGCGAAACTCATGTATAAACAAATGGGGTCCATGTTAATATGTCTATAGGCATAATGAACTCTAATATATATGCTTGCATGATCAATACGCAATCCACATGGTGATCGATGATATAATCTTTCACGTTCTAAGCTTTTCGTTGAAAAATCACACTAAGTCAATAAAGGCAGCATAGTACATGTTAAGTGTCTTGTGATCATAACTCACATGTCTTTGAACACATAACTAAGTCACATAAACGTTCTCATACGGTCAGAAATCTCAAGATAAAATTCTTGGTCAAGTTCACTTTGAAAGTCTTAAGTTTTTCTTTTGAAAACGTCTTAACTTACGATCAAGTATGCTAGTGCATGATTAACACTTTAAACATACTCTTCATGTCAATATAAACCATACTATCATGTTTAAAATATCAGAATATGCACATGCTATGTATGTGTCTAAGTTCACAATTGAAACTATAAGTTTCATTTCAAAACCATAAGTGTTGCGTCAATCATGTGTACTAACGTTGTTATACTTGTTCATACTACATGCATGTACTCAAATATATATATTAACCATATCCACATGCTTACCAAAAGAGGTAACATATGTTAGTACATAACAGCAGCTTAACAGAAGCAGGAAACTCTGATCCAGGCTCGGCGCAGCTGCGCAGGTGCCGGCCAAAAACAGACACTGCACTGCTTTGGCAGAAACTTAGCCCAACTCAGAAATTTTCATACGAAAATCAATCTAAACATATACATTGCAATTCTAAGCTAACATATTAACTTATATAATGCATAGCATGCATTCTCTACTCAAATGATCATCCAATTTAGCATAATCAAGAATTAGAAAATTTGAAGAAAATAAAGAACATGATTATACCTCTGCAATTGTTTTGCTTGAATTAACAAATTCTCCCTCACTGATAATTCTCACAGAACTTACTCACTATAAATGCTATCAATTCTATACTTGTATGAAAGTCTTAGCAATTCAAATTGAGAAGAAGAGAAGCCAATTTATAGGCAAATGTTTACCCAGACATTTCCATTCCACTTCAAATTAAACCAAGGGAAGAAGCAATGGTATGATTGATAAGAGAGGGTGGTTAAGAGTGGGTGGATTCATCATGAATCCCACTCCCCTTACAATGATTATGGCTAGAAGTGTTGAATTTGAGAAGGAAAATAGAGTATAGCTAGCTTCTTGTTTTCACGTGAAGAGCAATTGAGGGGTAACTCTATGTGAGACAATGTAATATAGAACTCAGCAACTTGCATTTCATCAGACTAATGTTATATATGTACATATAGTATATACTTAAGCTACATGTATCCATTCCATATACATTTAAATGGGAGCTACAATGTTATTTCTAATGAATAAATAATGATATAATGCATCAAGTAAGGTATATACATATAATCCATGTACATTTTCTATTAACACCGAATATAAAGCAATTGGGTTTTATTATTACTCATTATCCCATAACGTTTATCATTTCAATTAAGAACTTATTGAAATCATTTACCAACTAGCAATTGTTTATTACTATATGTCACTAGGGCATACATTAATGTCTACCACCCATATTATGTTACATAAGTCATAATATAATGTAACTCACATAAAGTAATTAAATTTATTATATAGTCTATATACATATTATATAGCCATATCAAATATGTTACCCTGCACCTTATACAATATATAAAGGTAACTACTATATATTAAAGGTTCACTTATCACATGTTTGTATAAAAACAATAAATCAGTTAACTAAATAAATATAATATTATTATATTTATTAATCTCTTACTCATTAATGAATAATTATTCATAATAATAATCAATTATCACATTATCAATTAATTACTCCCAATTCAATAATTATTATTTATTCATAATAATTATAAATCAACAACAATAATAATTTCATACGTTATCAATTAATTACTCAAATAGAAATAATTAATCACGATTAACTCTCTATACTATATTCAAGAAATTTGAATATATAAGTTAGTAACACTTTTATCAATATTCTGATATAAAAGTCTCAGGGTTAATCTGCTAATTTAAATAACCATTAGTGATTCCCTTTAATAAAAAACCTAGCATTTATTCGCATAGGTTAAATTCACATAAGCACATAACCACATAAGGTTTAAATAAGTTTAAAAAAAATTAACTCTTAAAAATTTTAAATCACATATAAAATTAATAAGGAGCCTAAAATTTCTTGTCGTTATAAATGTCGAGAGTTGTATTGTATGAATTTTGGGGTCGTTACAGTTTAGCCTTAAGATTTGGAGACATTACCTCTACTGAGAAAAGTGTGAGATATACATAGATCACAAAAGTCTGAAGTATATCTTTACACAAAAGAAGTTGAACATGAGGCAGAGGAGATGGTTAGAATTGATCAAGGACTATGATTGTGATATTCTATATCATCTTGTGAAGGCCAATGTAGTGGCAGCTACTTTAAGCAGGAAGAGCAGAGAAAAGTTATTTGTATTGACAGAACAAGAAGAATTAGTAAGAGAAAATGGAGTTGGAGGTGAAAAATCCGAAGGATTCGGATAGAGTGATAGAAATGGAATCAAGTCCGACCTTATTAGACAAGTGAAAGAATCACAAGAGAATGATGAAGAATGCGGTAACATCAAGAAGCGGTTAGCTGCAGGCGAAGAGTTGAAGTATAAGATCGACGGCACTGGATTGCTGAGATTTGAAGAAAGAATTTGGGTACCTGCATTACCAGAATTAAAAGAAGAGATTTTACAAGAAGCGCACAATACGAGATATTCAATACACCCAAGAAGCACGAAGATGTATCAAGATTTGCGTCAACATTATTGGTGGCCTAACATGAAGAGAGAGGTTGTTGAATGTGTCAGCAGATGTTTAACTTGTCAAAAAATTAAGGCAGAGCATCAACGACCCGAGTGGACTATTACAATCGCTGGAAATTTCAGAATGGAAATGGGAGCACATCACGATGGATTTTGTGGTAGGACTTCCAGCAACACAAAAAGGTTATAACGCCATATGGGTGATTGTTGATCGTCTTACAAAGTCAGCACACTTTTTTCAGATCAGGATAAGGTATACTTTGGATCAGTTAGCCAAATTATATATCAAGGAAATAATTTCGAGACATGGAGTGCCAGTATCAATTGTGTCTGATAGAGATCCGTGCTTCACGTTAAACTTTTGGAGGAGTCTTCAAGAAAGAATGGGGACACACCTAAGGTTAAGTACCGCGTATCATCCATAGACCGATGGGCAAAGCGAGAGAACGATTCAAACACTAGAAGACATGTTCAGAGTTTGTGTGATGGACTTCAAACGAAGCTGGGAAGATCATCTTCCATTGGTAGAATTTGCATATAACAATAGTTATAATGCAAGCATTGGAATGCCGTCGTATGAAGCCATGTATGGGAGGAAATGTAGAACGCCCTTACGTTGGGACGAGGTAGGTGAACGAAGACTGTTGGGGCCATAATTGGTGCAGCAGATCGTAGATACCATCAAAGTGATAAGAGCTCGACTGGTAGTAGCTCAGGATCGACAAAAGAAGTACACAGATCTTCATCGAAAGAAAAGAGACTTCGAAGTGGGAAGCTATGCATTTCTAAAAGTATTTCCCTTGAAAGGGAAGATAAGATTTGGAAAGAAAGGTAAACTAAGTCTGAGATTTTTTGGACCGTTTGAGATACTAAAAAAGATAGGTGAAGTAGCGTATGAGGTAGCTCTACCTACTGAACTGGAACATATTCACAATGTGTTTCATGTGTCAGTGTTGCATCCGTACAAGCCAGACTACAAGCATGTGATATCTTATGGGCCGATTCAAGTCGAGAAGGACTTATCGTACGAAGAAATTCCTTTAGAAATTTTAGATAGGAAAGAGCAGAAATTGAGAAATAAGGTTATACATTCGGTCAAAGCTTTATGGAGAAACCACAATGCTGAGGAAGCAACATGGGAACTTGAGGAAAAGATGAGGAAGAATTATCTGAATTTTTTTGAGTAACCTTAGGGAAATTCAGGGGACGAATTTCTTATAAGGAGGGGAGAATGTAATAACCAAGAATTTCTATGTTGCATTGTAAATAAATATATTAATTAATCTGAGATATATTATGAATGACCAAGTGATTAAGTGATTATGTGAATAATATGATATGAGTATTTAAAGAAAGTCTCACTAATAAGTTAAATAAGCTAGTGAACTAACCTAAGTATTTTAAGAATCTAGAAAATTGATTTAAGATATTAAACCCTAATTACATACTCAATATACTTGATTCCAGCAAGTCTAATTGGGTTATGTAAGTGAATTAACATTATTAATTGATAAGAATATGCAAATATCAATAATAATGAGTATTACTTCAAGAGTTAATAAATTAAGAAGAATAAGTAATTTAAACAAGCCCAATTATTTATTTACGCATTGGACTTGTAGATAAATTAATTTAAGAGCAATTAAATTATAACACTGGCTCAATATAACATGTATAGGGCAAGTATAATAATGGCACAATTTAATTATTGGTGGAAGCCCAAGTTCATTTTAACTAGTAAACAAATTAAGAAAAAGTATAAGCCCAAAAGAATTAACTTAAAGCCCAAACTAAGCCCACTTGAGGAGGGGTATATTAGTCATTGTATAAAGCATAAATAAAACAAAAAGATTGAATGGATAAGAGGCCAAGTGGCCAAAATTGGGAAGAGGAGAAAAGGGGGGAGGAATGTGATGATTATGTTTACTTTATTAGGTAATTTACTTTATTTAGTGTCACTTTACTAATAGGCCAATACTTTTGTTAATGCTTGCAAGCAACCACTTACATCATGATGAGAGAGAAAGGGAAAGAAAGATGGTGGAGATAATGTATAGATATATACTATATATCTATACTTTTCATTTTAAGTAAATTAAATATACCATTTTTATCTCATTTTATTTCTTAAGTTAACTAAGAATAAGAAAGCAAAAGAAAGAACAAAAGAGACTAGAGAAAGCGGGAGAGAGCTCGGTGGGAAGGAGAAGAAGAGAGGAGGATGATTTAATCCTTATGCACCCTAGGTTCATAACATACTACGGGTGGAGAAGGAAGGAAGCTAGGAAAACAAAGTATAAACCAATTTTCTAAGTTTTATTCTCTTCTCTTTCAATGATTTGATGGAAAAGGGGTTTATAATTAGGAAGTTTAAAACTCTTTAATCTATGTGTTTTCTATAGATTTAAGTATGGATGTATCTTATTCAAGTGTTAGAAAGTGGATTAAAAGGAAAGAAATGAAACTAGGTTTCTAGAAAGCTAGAAAACCCTAGCTTTCTCTCCCTTTGATCAACTAGTATGTTAGATCTACACCTTCTTTTCGCGATTCGTAGAAGAGGGGTGATAGATATATGTGTTGAATAATAAACCCAAGTGATAGCACTTAAAAATCACGCGTTGAAAAGTCGTGGTGTTGGTTTTAGTCAAAACAGTCTACGTAGTGGACAAAAGAGTTAAAAAGTTTTCTGATCAGTCTGGCCCAAGGGAATTTTCATCAAATTTTTGTGCTTTAAAAATTTGGTGAAAATTGGGAGCGTTAATATCAGAGGTTATGTAGATCCTGTAAAACTTTGAGAATTTTAGGCCATACAGAATGAGAGTTATGGATTTTACGACCAAGGACTACTTTTAGAAATCTACCCAAATAATTCTCTGTGTGTAAGTCCAAAAATTATGAAATTTTTATTGGAAGTACATGTATGTAATATAAGCATACCCTGAAAAGTTTAGAATTTTTAGAAATAATCTCGATTTATGATAAATCTGACTATATTTGGCTATTTTGGACTAGTTAAATATAGTAAATAAATTTTAAAAAATTCCAGAAACATATAGTTTTATGAGGGGATTATATTTAGTTTCTTTCCAGAAAATAAATGGTTTTAGAGATGTTTTGCTATTTTTCTTATAAATGATGGTATATGGATAAATAGAATAAATTAAATATATGATGTGAAAAATATGAAAAATACAATTTTACGACATGAGACCCTTAAGCATGGTTTATGCAGATTTTTGAGGAAGGTTTTGGGTCGGTTGTGTAGAGTTCTTATATTTATGGCAATTTAAAATGTTTAAATGAATTAATTAATAAAAGAAAAATAATTAAAATGAATTGTTTATTAATTTAATAAATGACTTTAAATATTTTTACATGACTAATGATATTAGATGAAAATATTATTAGTAATATTTGACTTGAATGTTATTAGAAGGTTAATAACATTAGATTAAAATATTATTACATAATTAATAATATTAAACGAGAAATTAAAATAAAGAATTAAGTTATTTTAAATATAGTTGTTGAATTTGGTATTCAAGAGACTATATTATGTATATAGTAGACTAAAAAGAGAATTCAGGGTGCTGAATTGGATTTCGGGTTGCTGAAATGATTTCGGTTTATTGAATTTGATTTTGGTCTGCTAAAATAGTGATTTCAAGATGCTGAAATGTTATCTGGTTTACTGAAATAGTATTTTCAGTTTACTAAAATACTATCTAGTTTACTAAGATGACATATAAAGGGGAAAAAAACTTATAAGTATAAGTTATGACGTGATTAAAAGATTAACAAGATATGATAGTAATACTAAGACATTAATGTATTGTCTAATACTTAACTATGTGATTGAATGTTAGACAATTTAATATAAGATAATGAGATTATAAGTGAGTTATGCTATGACTAATTGAAAGATCAATTATAGGTCTTTTCTCTAAAGAAGTTAAAGTAAATTGCATAGTAGTAGACTACGATTGAGGAAAGTTCTCTAACTCAACTTGAGTTATTACTTTCAAAGCATGTTAGTGAATAATTATTAATGATTATTCACATCTATAATGATTGTTTATATTCGCACTTTGTGCAATTGAATTTCTGTTCTATTATTATTGAACTGTGAATTAGTTAAAGTTCTTTCATTCATAAACTGTTTATGATATGGATCTATGCTAGTTGTATCAGCTAGATCAAGCGCGTTTAAGTTTGTTAAATCAAATATGTTTTAAAAGCGGTTCCAAACCAATTGAAATGGTAAGGACTCAAGACTGAAAAAAAAACAATCTTACTAACGCATTATTGGAAAACAATTGTTGCTTGTATACTGAGTGATTATGCATATTTCACCGGGTATGAAAGGCTAATCCCCTTGATTACCAAAATTTATTAAAAGGACCAGTTTAAATACTGACAACCTTAGTATATATTCATGGTTATTTCAAACCACTCAGCCTCTGATATTCAATTATTCGAATATTCAATTATTAAGATTTAATTCATGTTCTTTCACTATCAATTTATCTGATTGAACTTTGAAAGTTAAATTTCTTTTTAATCATGATATATCTCCTTCATGTTTAAACTTGCTAAGCAAACTAGTTGCTTACCCTTACTATATCATGACATTTATTTCAGCTAAGCCCGAAGGTTCGAGTAAGAAAGACAAGGGCAAGGGAAAGGTCCAAGAATAGTTAATATGAGTGTTTATGTATTATGATACACTATATTTAATGATTATGTAAACCTTTTGTGTTACTATATGTAATTAAGGTACTTTTAAGTTAAGGTAATAGACCTTGGGATATTGTATAAGACTTTATGTAATTAACAATATATGTTTATTATTCCGCAATAGTTTATAGAATGCTTATGATAATGTTGTATCGTGAGCACCAAACTCGAGGTTAGAGAACCCGGATTTGGGGGCGTCACAAAGGCAAAGTCCCATGGTTTGCTTACTTTGCAAACTACTTGGTTAGCAACATCCTCCCCCAAGACTTGTCAAGGCCTCAAAAGAAGAAATTCATGCATGATGTTAAAGGGTATATGTGGGATGAACCTTATCTCTTCAAGCAATGTGCAGACAGAATGATCAGACGATGTATCCCTCACAGCTAAACAGAAAGCATATTACATGATTGTCATGCATCGGTGTATGGGGGACAATATGGAGGTGAGAGGACAGCAGCTAAGGTGCTACAAGCTGGATTTTAGTGGATTTTAGTGGCCAACTCTATTCAAGGACGCCTACCAATTTGTGCAAAAGTGTGATAGATGCCAAAGGGTGGGCAACATCTCAAAGAGAAATGAAATGCCTCTAAACATAATTCTAGAAGTCAAAATTTTTGATGTTTGGGGTATTATTTTTATGGGTTCGTTTATCTCTTCTTGTGGCAATCTGTACATTTTGTTTGCGGCTGATTATGTCTCCAAGTGGGTTGAGGTGGCAATTTTGCAGACAAATGACGCCAATGTAGTTTTGAAGTTTTTACAGAAAAATATCTTCACAAGGTTTAGGACACCGAGGGCTATCATTAGGGATGAAGGCAGTCACTTCTGTAATAGGCAGTTCACAGCTCTTTTGGCAAAATATGAGGTGAATAACCGAGTTGCTACAACCTATCATCCCTAAACAAATAGCCAACCTGAAGTCTCCAATATAGAGGTCAAGCGAATTTTGGAATAAATTGTCAACCCCGCTAGGAAGGATTGGTCTTTAAAGTTGGATGATGTTGTTTGGGCTTATAGGACGGCATACAAGACACCTCTTGGGATGTCCCTGTATCAATTGGCCTATGGTAAATCTTATCATCTTCCCATAGAATTAGAGCATAAAGCATTCTGGGCCATCAAGAAGTTAAATTTTGATCTCAAAGCTGCAGGGGAGAAGAGACTTCTCCAACTAAACGAGCTTGATAAATTTAGACTGCAAGCTTATGAGAATTCAAAATTGTAAAAAGAGAAAGTGAAAAGATGGCATGATCAAAAAATCATTGACAAAAAATTTGAGCCAGGACAAGCCGTTTTGTTGTTCAACTCAAGACTTCGTCTCTTTCCGGGGAAGCTAAAATCTCAATGGTTGGGACCGTTCACAGTGAAAATCGTATACCCTCACGGTGCAGTAGAAATAGTAGGCCAAGATCCGGATAAGCCGTTCAAAGTCAACGGCCAGCGTTTGAAACACTATTGGGGAGGCAAGGTCGACAGCCAAAAGGCCTCAATATCCCTTATCACTCTATGATTGAGCCCCGAGATAGTCAAGCTAAACGACTATAAACAAGTGTTATATAGGATGAACCCCATCCACTCTATTCTCCCCCTCTTGTTTAATTATTGATACATACTCTATCATTCTCCCCCCTCTTGTTTAATTCTTGTTACTCTAAGTGTTAGTCCATTTTTGATACAGTTTAGTAGATTTTAATATTGCATTTTTGAGTAGAATACATTAAGTTTGAATAGTGCATTTTTGATTAAGTGGAATAAAGTTGATGTTTCATCTTTGGTACCCCTTTTTGCAGGTAAAAGTTCAAGTATTCAAGTTGCTGCAAAAATTCAAGTGCTGCAGATTCTGCAGTTCCAGATGGAGGGCAGCGCAGCTACACCAAAAAATAAGGCAAGCGGAGCGCGCCTGCGCCCTTGGTAAGACTGAAAAGCTGAGTTCAGGCAACAACGCGCCCGCTCCCTTCTATGCCTATTCAACAGCACGCGCGTGCCTCGATCTACTGGCAGTTTTTAAAAACCCACAAAGTTCGACACTGCTGCATTCTAACTTCTATTCAATTTCAATAAAACCTCTCACCCTCAGAAGAAGACTTAGCCTATTCCACTACTTCCATCAAACCTAACCTAATCAAACTTACTTTCCCACTTCCATCTTCATCTCTATAATCCCACGAATTTCTCCCCACTATCTCCTAAATCCTAACTCTCACCCACATACAAACCCATTATTCCCCACCACATCTGAACCACCTCTTCCACCAAATTCTTATCTCCTACAACTCAGCCTTTATTCCAATTTCCTATGATAAACTCCTCTACATACACCATACTTGATTAACAGAGAAAAAGGAGAAGTTAGGGTTTTAATAGGGCTGATCACCATTTGTTTGACAGAAGTTAGGGTTCTAATTATTATGGCTCTAAAAAGGGTTCGATCTTCATCCTCTTCATCATCCAGCGGCAGCGATCATGACAGTGAAGGTAGTAGCAGAGATGTGTTGGACGATTCTAAATTTGTTAATCTGTCGGCCCAACAACACTATTCGGATGTTCTGGTGGCCAAGACGTTTGTATTGGAGCTGGGGCTAAAACCTAGCAAGGAGGATGGGAAGCTTTGGAACATGATTAGGGAGAATGGATGGGTTCTAGTGGTGAGTACTCCAGTGGCGGCACCAATGGCTATTGTTCGTGAACTTTATACCAACGCGAGGGAAACGCAGAATGGGATATCATTTGTACTTGGCAAGCAAGTGAGATACTCCATTCAGGCTATCAATGATATATTTCACTTGTTTCCTCCTCCGACTGGTACCATAAACTGGGTGGAATCCCAGCGCTTTGAGACTGATTTGGACAAGTTGCTGAGGGACATATGCAAGCCAGGAACCACATGTGCTACCAAGCTAGTCACCAATAGGAAGACTCATTTCTCACACACGGCTCTGAATCGATATGCGAAGGCTTGGAATAATTTCATATGTGCCAATTTGATGCGCACTCGCCATCAGCATGATGTCACCACAGATAGGGCCATTATTCTTTATGGGATCTATCGACGTCGAGAAAAAATTATGAGTCGAGTTGGACTCGAATCTTTCTCTCTTCCTAAGTTTTGTATACCTTTATTCTTTTACTTGTGAAAAAGGTTTTGAAGGATTTTCTAGGAAAAGGCCAACATATACCATGTCGACGATTTGAACGTTTTACAGAGTCGCCAGTTGGTAGTTTTGAAATGGTTGTACCAACTCAACCAAGTTTGTTTGAAAGAAGGCCCAATTTGCTAGACACTATCGAAACTTGATCTTTGAAACCGAAGTTCTAAGTTCGGGGGCTTGGTTAAGTGTGGGGAAGGTGTTAGGCACCCCACAACTCCTGTGTAAAATGGTACCACATCTTTTCAATATTTCCCTTTTAATCTAGAATGTGTGTGTGCATGTTGGAAGAAATTGGCCCTATGTTGTTTTGTTTGAAAGTATGGACGTGCTTCGTTGAACCTATATACGAAAAGTTTGATTTGATTTGCAAAAGTCTCTTCTTTAGACAAGATTTATTAAAATGATGTTTTTGAAAGCAGGTTTTTAAACCCTTATGCTAACATAGGAATTGAAGCATATTGATACTTCTATTTTCTATCTTTTTAGCCTTTTGGCTCAATTTGAATGGTGATTATCGGGCTGCGAAGCATCCTCGACCACAGAATATATACAAGTGTCGGTCTTCTCATGGGCATGACAGCCATCAGAGTGACTCTGACACGACAAACCATATTTTCACTATGTTGAGACCTTAAACCAGAATAACCGTTTTAAGGTCTTTTTGATGTACATTTTTACAGAAAAACTGGCAGGGTGCATTTGTAAAGTGGAGTTTGTCCATAGTGGGAATCAGATTCTGATCAGTTTGATCATGAATCCCACGATTCCTAGGCTCACAGAGGGAAGCCAATAAAACCTACACAGCTCAAATATGTACATAAAATGTATATTTACATCCAAATGTCGCCAGAACCAAGGATTCATCAGTAAATCCTGGTATGTGAGTAGCCCAAAGCATCTCGTTCCCACTAGATAGCGATCTAAGGGCCGCGAGGTTGCTTTCAGAAATAAAACAAGAAAAATTGCTAGATTTAAGTAAATCTCAGCCATTCTAGCTTTCCAGTTCCGTCTGGACCTATTTAGAACCGTTTAAAAGCTAGAGGTGGCAAGATTTAAAGAAATCTAGTTCGCCCAAAGAGATGTCAGGGCCGATCCATGTCAAATGAATATTTAAAGGAGCATTTAATCATAAATGAGTAAAGAAATATATATATATATATATATATATATATATATATATATATATACAGAAGCTGTAAAAGGCGATGGGTTTGCACTCCGATGCCCGGACTTGAATGGAAATATATATATATATATATATATATATATATATATATAAAAGCTGTAAAAGAGCAACAGAATGATTCAGGCTCGACAGAATTGAAATATATATATATATATATGGGCTATATGTAGCTACACAGTAGGCTATGGCGACTGTTTTCTAGGGCTATAGCGACGGTTTGTCTGTCGCCATAGATATTCTGTCTGTCGCTATAGCCTACAGTGCACTACACAGCTGTGTACTTATATTTTTCCCTATATATATATATATATATATATATATATATATATATATATATAAGCTGTAAATGAGCCATGAAATTGTCCAGGCTCAGCAGTAAGTAAATATATATATATATATATATATATATATATACTTACATTTCTGTCAGGGCAAAAGATAGAATTGTAAAGGGCGACGGACATTCTATCTTTTGCCCTGACAAAAATGTAAGTGTATATATATATATATATATATATTTATTTATATTTATAAAAGTAATAAAAAGGCCACAGAATGATCCAAGCCAAACTGGAATGTAAAAAGTTAATATATACAGTTAGTATATATATATTAAGGCAATAAAAAGGCCACGAAGTAGAAATCCAGGCCCAAAAAAAGTCAAAAAATTTTTTATATATATAAAAGCAGTAGCTACCACAGATTTGACATCCGGGCTTGACCGAATTTAAAAGTTAGTATATATACAGTTAAATATATACATAAAAAAAGTCAAATTCAGACTCAAAAGATAACCCAGTCCGATGAAGTTGCTATAAATATAGATATATATATATATATATATATATATATATATATATATAAGCTGTTAAAAGCGACGGATCGACGATCCAAGCTGTGGAAATGCCAGAAAACGTGTTTATGTACTAACATATACTAAAACGTAAGCAAAAACGGCCACGGAACTGAGTTTCGGGCATAATCAGAAAGCGAAACTTAACGTGCAAGTGTATAAATACACAATGAAATAGTAGGAACTTTCTGATCGTAAAAATACTCACAATAGACTGTTATACGGGCTTTTTGCCAAATCGTAGGCCTCAAACGTCCATTTCCACCAGTTAATTTTTGATATGTGGTAGTATATGAGTATATCTACGTGTTAGAGTAATAAAATTTTGGTTTGGAGTACAAGAGTATGGCTGAGAAATGAAACGGGCAGAGGTTCAAAGAGTTTTTGAATAATGAAATGAGCTGGGGGTGTACTCATATATATAGACCCGGTGAAAGCAGCTCTACCTACGGTAGTCGCTGGTAGAGGTGCGGCTCCACGTGGCAAGGCCCACGTGGCGGGTCTCGTTGCATCGAAGTATGTGCACTTCGAGCAAGGCGATGTCTGATTCGAAACTTTCTAACTTTTGATCAAAGCGTCCGTTTGAGGCGTGCTATACCTTTCCTGAAAACCCTCACCAAGAGTGTCGTAATGATATGGGATTAAACCTTTTTCGAGTCCAAAAAGATTAAGTCATAACTAGGTCTTCGATTCCTGACAGTTTATCTGTTGAGCTGTCGTGTGCTGTTTCCACTCGGGATCATTGTTATGGTTCTTTCTAACCTTGGTGGCATCAATTCGGCTCAAGTTTGACTGAATTGGCTTTAATTTGATAAAATAACCATTTTGCCCCTCCTGAGGTTGTCTTCAGTGCTGGCATAGCCTTCGACTGATTTCCCGGGGTTGTCTCCGAGGTTTGGATCCCAGCCGATTCTGTTTATCCTCAAGGTTGTCTCTGAGGCTTACTTGGTTCTTCTAGGTTTGTCTCTAGAGATTATGTGAGGCTTCGGGGTTGTCTCCGAAGTTGAGTTGGCCTCCCGGGTTGATATCGGGGTTGATCTGTACCCCCCGAGTTGAGATCGGGGTTGACCTGTACTTCCCTGGTTGAGACCGGGGTTGACCTGTACTTCCCGGGTTGAGACCGGGGTTGACCTATACCTCCTGTGTTGAGATCGGGGCTAACCTATACTTCCCGGGTTAAGACCGGGGCTAACCTGTACTTCCCGGGTTGAGACCAAGGCTAAGTTGACATCCCGGTATTGAGATCGGGGTTGAGTTGGCATCCTGGTATTGAGACCGGGTGAGTTGACATCTCGATATTGGGACTAGGGTTGAGTTGATATCCCAGTATTGAGACCGGGGTTGAGTTGACTGTTTTTCCCTCCTGCAGGGTTAGTAACAGGAACACAAAATCTTGATTGTCTACAACAGAACTGAAGAAAATTCTGAGTGTCTACAGATGCCCCTCTTTATCATGTTTATATAATGTAATAAAATGAACAGGATAAAGATTGCTAGACACTAGGAATATGATGAATGCAAATGTAATGCAATGCATGGCATGATATGTGATGAAGGTTAGATACCTTCGGAGGGAATGGGGCTATCAATGACTGCTCATGTCATTACCTGCTGGGGATGATATCATTCATGATAACCCTTGGGGTAGCATTGTCAGGCGGTTACTAGTATGATATCACTGATAGGTTATCAGAGTTAGGCTATCACAGATTGTTCTCGTCTCTTTCTGCTAGGGATGACGTTATATGTGATGGACCTGTTGACTCTGATGGGGATGATATTATTGATGCTACCTTCGTTTGAGACCAATGGTTTCCCCCGTCTGTCAATACTCTCCGTATGGCATATTTTCCTTCGGCTGATGTCGTTGAACATTTCTGAAGGCTCCTCCGCTGGGGACATATCTCGATTATAGAGTTACCTTAGTGGACAATTCTGATGCCTATCCTGACAATAATTTATATCGGTAGTTTGCAACAGGGGTTTGAATTACCAATCCTTCTTGGTGCTCCCTCTGAGAATTTGTATAACAGATTCCATCATCTGCCCTTTGTGGGGATAAATTGATATACTATTTTCGCCACCGGATCATTCTCAACGCTTCGCTGGGGTTGTGACAACGGCTGAACTGTCATCAGTCAGTACCTGACGCTTCACTGGGGTTGTGCCAGCCGCTGAACTGTCATCGGTCAATAGCCGACGCTTCACTGGGGTTGTGCCAACAGCTGAACTATCATCGGTCAGTACCCGACGCTTCGATGGGGTTGTGCCAACGACTGAACAGTCATCAGTCTGTACCCGACGCTTCGTTGGGGTTATGCCAACGACTGAACTGCCATCGGTCAGCACCCGACGCTTCGCTAGGGTTGAGCCAACGGCTGAACTGTCATTAGTCAGTACCAGACGCTTCGCTGGGGTTAAGCCAACGGCTGAACTGTCACTGGTCAGTACCCGATGCTTCGCTGGGGTTGTGCTGATAAGTAGGTTTTACACCTACTTATTGGATATCAACTTGCTAGGATTATGGCTTATTCTCAAGTACTTTATTGTCTTTTGATATGTTTTGTCTTTGTTTTATAGGTTTTACTATGGAAACTCATTCGGCAAAAGAATGGCATGAAAAGGCATGAAATAACATTGTTTGGCATGGAATTGGCAAAAAGACAAGGTGGAGAAAGTTTGGTTGTCTGAAGATGGGCTTGGCATAAGGAAATGTCATATGGCTTGTACAAAAAGGGCCTCAAATCAGGAGTCAAGTGAAGGTAAAAGATGAAGAAAGAAAAGCAAGAAGGTCTAAGGCAGCAGCAGAGGGAACCAACAATACAGCAGCTAGCAGAAAACACAAAGCCGCTCAGTCGCGCCGGGTTAAAGAAGAGAAGACACGCGCCCGCGTCGAGTTGCAGAATCCAGAGAGCACTCTGGACAAGCGCGTGCCCGCCCCCAAATGTACTATGAGGCCGCGCGGCTGCGCCGGTCAAGACTGAGATCAAAATTGACTTTTCATTTAATTTTTCTGCTGAGCATGTATTCCATATATGGGTGTATTTTGCAAAGGACGATATTTAGTATTCATAATTCAATTTTATTTTACTGTTCTAGGTTTTAGAGAGCTAGAGAGGGTTTGGAGTTTCACTTCTTCTCTCTTCTAGTTCTAAGTAGATTTCCATTCTAGGGTTTATACTTGGATTGATTGTGATCTGAACTGGAGCTTGGAAGCTTATTGTGGATAGAGGATTATCAGATTTGCATTTTCCTCATCTCTTTATCCCTTTGCTCTTATTTTATATTTTCAATGCTTAGATCAAATCCCATAATGGTTATTGGCTCAGAGATGAACTAACTACCATTATGGGATTCTAATGGATCTTATTGTTTAATCTAGTTTGATAGACCTCTTTGTTATGTGTAATTGATTGTGTACTGAATGCCTAGCATGGTTGTAATGATTGATTAGATGCTTGATCACCATCTACCGTAATAGTTTATATGGAATTGAAAGAGGAAGTACCAACTTAGATTTGGCCATGCTAGCATATGTTCATAAAATTTGCATGCGATGAATTTTATGATTCGTAATCCGGATAGGCATATACCGGCTTACCATATATAGTCAATTGAGAGTTTGCACTTAAATCGATATGGCTTATAAGTCACATAGACATATAGTGATTTAGGTTTTATTGATGTTTATATGAATTCTATCTCTTTTGTGGATTTTATATGATGTGGAATTGGTATATTGAAAGATATCCATTTCTCACATTCGTGCTCTCAACTAGCATTATGTGGTAATTGATTAACATAGCATGAGGTATATAGACTGAATGGCGTAATAAGTGACATTAGGATCCCATATTTCTCTAAAATCATTCTAGTTATTCATTCACACTTTGATTACTCGTTTAAGCAGCCAAAAATAGCTATAGAATTGTTGCATGATAGTTTAAATATAATTACTTTTCTCCGTGGGAACGATCTTGATTTATCATATATTACTTGTCGACCATGTATACTTGCACGCATTTGTATCTGTTTTGTTAACACCGAAACGAAGCAACAAGTTTTTGGCGTCGTTGCCTGGGATCAGTTGTTATTTTTAGTACTATTGACATCAATTTTTGTTAGATTTGTCTGACTTGAACAATTCACTTCTTATCTCATTTCTATTTTACTTTTATTTGTGTTTCAGGTACTTGTTGTTAGTATATGCACACTCAATCCACGAATTCTACGTTGGTGCCTCTACAAGAAAACATTAACGGTAGAGCTTGGAGAGCGAACACAAGAACTACTAACACACAAGAGGAACCTGAACAGCTGGTAGAAATGGCAGTCGAGGAACAGAGAGCCGAAAATAGAGCGTTAAGGGAGTACTCAATGCCAAAGATCAATGATTTACAATCCAACATAATCAGGCCAACGATAGTTCCAAACACTTTTGAGATCAAACCAGGAACAATTCAAATGGTTCAGAATACAGTCCAGTTTGGGGGTGCAGCTACAGAAGATCCTAATGAGCATATCCTGAATTTTATCGAGATCTGCGACACAGTTAAATACAATAATGTGACGGATGATGCGATAAAGCTTCGATTATTTCCATTCACCTTGAGGGATAAAGCGAAGAGTTGGTTGCATTCACTACCCTCAGGCTCAATCACTACGTGGGAGGACTTAGCACAAAAGTTTCTCGCCAAATTCTTTCCCGTGGCTAAGACTGCTCAGATGAGGAGTGCCCTATCTCAGTTTGCACAACAATAGGGGGAAATCTTTATATGAGGCCTGGGAACAATACAAAGAGATGCTAAGGAAATGTCTACATCACGGAATGCCAGAATGGATGGTAATCAGCTCGTTTTATAATGGTTTGGGATGGCAGTCAAGGCCAATCATTGATGCCGCATCAGGAGAAGCTCTATGGGCCAAGATCTATGAAACAGCGTATGACTTAATTGAGACCATGGCGGCTAATGAATATCAGAATCCGACCTCTAGAATGTCGCAACCAAAAGTGGCAGGAGTCTTGGATGTGGATGTCGTCACAGCTCTTTCAGCTCAAATGGCGGCGATGTCAAAGAAGATTGACTCTATGGCTAAAAATAGAGTTCAACAAGTTGCTTTTGTATGTGAGCTGTGTGCCGGATCACACCCGACAGAACAATGTGCTATCACTACAGAGTCGGTTTAGTTCGTCAGCACCTATCAAAAGCCTCAGAATCAATTTTCGAACTCCTACCATCCAAGAAATAGAAACCATCCTAATTTTAAATAGAGTAACAACCAAATTGCTCAACAGTCTCAACAAGCTCAATACCAACCTCCTCAACAACAACCATACCAAAGTGCTCAACAGTCTCAATACCAACCATACTAACAACAAAAAGCTCAGCCACAACAGTCTCAACAACAGTATGCCCCTAGACCGTCACATCCGCCTGGATTTCATCAATAACAAAATCAACACAATCCAGCTCCTAGTCCACAATCAGAGGAGAGAGCTGAGATAGAAGAACTCAAGTTGATGGTTAAGAGCCAAGCGATGTCTCTTAAAACATTGGAGACTCAAATAGGCTAGATTGCCAATGCAGTCCTTAACAAACCACAAGGGACACTACCGAGCAGTACTGAAGCAAATCAAGGAAAACAGAACTGCAAGGAACAATGTCAAGCCATTACTTTGAGATCAGGGAAGCAACTGGAAAATCTGGAGGCTGGCGCAGCCGCGCCCCAGGAAGAACAAAACCTGGCACGAGCGTGCCCATGTGCAGAAAATGCTGAGACAGTTTTGAATGATGGGAAATATAGGGGCAATGCAGTTAAGTCAGAAAAGGAGGTACCCACTGAGAAAATCAATGCTACACCACAATTGATCTACCCTCCTGCACCATACCCACAGAGGATTCAGAAGCAGAGACTAGACAAACAATTCACAAAATTTTTGGAGGTATTCAAGAAATTGCAGATCAACATACCCTTCGCCGAAGATTTGGAGCAAATGCCAAGCTACACGAAGTTTATGAAGGGAATCTTGTCGAGGAAGAAGAAGCTAGAGGACTATGAAACAGTGGCCTTGACAGAGGAGTGCAGTGTAAGGACCCAAATTTCCAAGAATCATTATTAATAAGAATTTAATGAATAAAATTCTTAGAGTATGAGATAGATTCGAATATGAATATATCTGTGAGGTGAGGTTTGAATTACATAGGGTGATATAAACTATGTAATACGTGATTCATAGTGTTTAATAGATATATATCATTATTATATATTTATAGAGATGAATTAGTAGAGGAGATGGATAATATTTATCTATCGTTATTAAATGATTTATAGAATTATTTATCATGGTAAGATGATGACATTAAATATTTTTGATAGTCACCATTTTTTCTGGAGTATATGTACGTGCAATTAATAAGTTTACGACAGTGCAACCGTACCCTTTAATGGTTGATATATAGGAGCTGGGCTAAACAATTCCTTCAGTGAGCGGAGGTATATACGAATTAGTAACCGATCTAACTCACTGTGAAAACAGTGTAGACGAGACGAAAACTAATTTGTTGGTTGTTTGTGGGAAACCACTCAGTGTACTATATAGACTACTAGTAAAGATACGGGGTGTGCTAGATTTAGACTTGTGTATATGTACGTTGTTAAAGAGAGAAAGAAATCAATATATCGTTAGATATGTATTGGTTAGAGACTTATTAATTAATTGAATACACAACGAGAAGTGTAGATATATATCTTGAATTATGTGGATTGGTGGAAAGAGAAATAAAAATAAAAATATTAATTATGTGACAATGTGATTTATTGTGAATTATCTTATTTTATTTAATTGATTTAAATAAAATTAATTAATCAATAAGTAAGGTGACAATTAACTATATAGTAAATTAGTTTATTAAAATAAATGGGGAAAGAAAAGAAGAAGAAGGCAAACAAGGTCTTAAGAGAGGTTAATCCGTTTATTATACAACGGTAATATTTATATAATACGTATACTTATTATTTCTAAGTTATTATCAGAAGAAACTTAGAAGTTTTTCAGAGAAAAGACAGAGAGAAAAAAAAAAGAAGAAGAAGAGATTGAGAGAGATTGAGAAAGGAAGAATTGAGAAATCAATTGTGTTTTTTTGATTTATCTTCACTACTAAGGGTAATCCCTTCTTTTCAAGTTTTCAAAATTAATATTTCTTCATTACGTGTTTTAAAGTTTTCTATGAAAATTGGGTTTCCCAATTGGGTTACAATATGGCTTTATCTATATGGGTATGGAATCATAACGTGTTTTTCTAACATATAATCATGTTTTAAAGGATCAATTTTATTTAATTTGGCCTTAATTGGGTTTTGAAGAAAATTACAGAGTTTTTATACGTCTTTGTAAAAACTCTCTGTTAAGAATCATTTTGGAAAATTAAAGTATGAGGTTATCATATATGTGACCGTAGATGTTAGTATTATGTGTTAGATCATGTATCCATGATTTACACTGATCACACCAAGTAATTTTGTTAATAAATGGGGTTTATGAAATTACAGAGTATTGAATATGGGTAAATAACCCATATGGGTTAAATTAATGATTGATTTATATAATTGTATTAAAATTAACGTATGAATATGATTGTATATGTTTAGACAAAGAGAATGGAATTAAAATGAACGGATTCGGTGTAGTAACGAATCCGTAATGATAGATTATATATTTTTCATAAAAAACTTTACAAATTCTGAAGAACAGTGAATTTGATGATTTTAATTCGTATAATTTTATGTGTTAAAATGTTAAGAATGTGTTAGAAGTGTTATATAATGTTCCTATGAAGTTTATACTTCATGGGTAACACTACAAATCATTATATTGGTGTAAAATTGGAGAAAATGGCCAAATTCTGTGTTCGTTCGCGAACTTCAGATTCTGAGAATCCGCAGCCGCGCGGCCGCGTCGAGTGCAAGGCTAAACGGCACGCAGCCGCGCCCGTCTAAAATTTTGAAAAATAAAATAAAATAAAATTGCTAAGTGTTGAAAATTTGTTAAATGTGTTTTAAGCCTAATGAACATGAACACATATTGTATAAATATGATAAAATATTGATATGAGTTTAATAATTTATGTTATGTAATTAATTACGTGACTTAAACTATTATTTGTAAAGGTTAAATAATGTGTTATAAACATTAAGATATTATTTTAAATCTAATTAACATGAAAACATGTTATGTATGTAATGAGTTATTAATACAAGTTAAAAACTTAAGTTACGTGATTAATTAACAAGTTAATTAATCAACGTAAACCATTATTTGAAAACCTAATAATGAGTTTGAAGAATACTATTGTAAATCAATAATCATATCGAACTTGTGATTAATTGATATTGTAAATGTGTGATAGGTAAGAGTAATTAAAGAAGTGAGAAATAATTATAGCTTATGCGCGAGGCAAGTTTTCTATCCCTAACTTACTATTATTGTTGGGCAAGTTTCCTAAACTAAACTCTTTAAATTGAGCAATTGCTATGCTTAATTACTATTGTTGAGCAAATTCTTACTCTTGAATATCCAAGTTTAGAATTTTACATGAGATGCCATGATTCTTTTAAAAGTATCATTTAAGTGTACAATACTTATTCGATTGTATACCTTGAGAAGTTAATATTCAATTTGAATATTATTTATTGACTTATCCAATCTAATTTTATTTGGTGCGGATTCTGATGTCAAACTGAGATGAACAACCCTAATATAGGGGATTAATGAAGATGCTTTAAGCGTTAAGATAGTGTGCACAGTATCAGTACGAAGGACTGATCTCCCTAAGTACGAGAAGTAAAGTCTATAGTCTTATGACTGTTAAAGGTTGGAAAGGTTAATATACTTGACAACCTAAGACTCGGTTCAAGGTCTTAATGACCCTCAGAAGTAATTTGACTCTTGATTAATATTCTTGATTCAAAAGTTGAGAAGTAATTTGACTCTTGATTAATATTCTTGATTCAAATGTTGAGCTTTTTGTTATTCAGAATTCTTTTATTCGCCTCTTATTATTATGTCATGTTTTTATACTTGCGGGCATTCGTGCTCACTCTTGCATAATAACATCGCAGATAAGAATGAACAGTCTGGTGAGCCTTCTAGTAGCAAGGGAAAAGGAAAATCTAACAAGTGATGAAGACTTGTGTTGTCATGAATAATGTTAAAGTTCAAGACTTATGTGTGATGATTTAAGACTTATTTATTTACGTTTCCGCAACAGAGATTTAAGGTGAAGTATAACCTGTGATTTATGATGTATTATTATTTCAGATGATGTAAGATGATGATTTATTTATCTAATAAATGAATTTCATTATTTATGGGTAGATAGTTGTATGATATTGGAACAGTGAACACCAAATCCTGTGAAAATTAAGGTAAAGAATTTGGGGGTGTCACAAGTTGGTATCAGAACCGTAGGTTATGAACCTTAGGTGGGGGAAAAACCTTAGGATAGTAGCCTTCGTGAAGATAGTAATGACAACTCTGATTGAGTTCTAAGAAAGATAATAAAATTTCGTTATGTGCTATGTGCTTATGTGTTCATACTTGTTAGAGTATTGATTAGCATCACGTAAAAACTAAGACTTAAAATTTATTTTGTCAGGATGTCAAATACTGGAGGAGCTAGTCAGCCCAGGGATGTTGTACCCCTAGAGACTAGAGATGAGGAGCCCCGGGACATACATACTGTCTGGGAGCAGTTAGTATAGCCAGATCCATCTCCTGTGATTCCAGATTTTGGTCAGGAGCATGAGCCAGAGATTGACCTAGAGGAGGACCCTGAGGAGGTTGAGATTTAGGCCGAGGCAGCCGAGGAGGAGGAAGAAGAGGAGGAAGACCCTGAGGAGTTCCCACCGAACTCTGTCAGTGCTGATATGTATAATTTATTGTATGATCGCAATGTAGAGTTACGAGATACAATTCAGGAGTTGAGGGAGCAGTCAGTTGCTCAGGGTGGTGAGATTGAGACACTCCACATCCGTCTTGGCAATGTGGAGTGTGATTTGGTTCATGAGAAGGGCCAAACTGAGCAGAAGACAGAGGAGATAGAAAAGTTAAAGAATGAGTTGAAAGAGAAATCTGAAAGACTCGCTATAGTGGAAGAAGCTTGGGTGAGAAATGCACGACGTGCAGATCTGGCAGAGGATGATGCGCGTGCGAAGAGAGTTAAGGTTGCAGAGACGTGCTACACGTTTCTGAGGGCAATGGATGAGGCCCAGGACTGAGTTATGAGATATCCAATTCAGTTCGAGGGACTGCCTGGGTATATGTTAGATCGCAGGACTATATCCCGCATTATAGAGGAGGAACGTAGTGAAGCTGTCCGACGCCTTAGTAGGCCGTGATAGGACAATATGATATTGTTAATGTTTAAATAATCGTAAATAATATAAATTGTGATGTGTTTATAAACAAAGGAATATTGTGATAATGTAAATCCTGTAGAAACTTTATTTCAGGATAGTTGATGTAAATGGCAGAAATGCTATCGTATTGTACTAAAAGCTTTTAGTTTTAATAAAATAATAAGGTTGTTTAAGATGATATGGGTTAAGTGAGTATGTTAAAGTATTTAACATTATGTGATACTCTTTGGAATAGTTAACGTAAATTTCGATGTGATTAAAAACAAAGGAATATTTTGAGAAACTAAATCCTGAAAATTCTTTATCTTGGGATAGTTGAAGTAAATGACAGAGATGCTATAGTACTTTGTTTAAAACTTTTGATTTAAATAAAATATCAAAGGTTATTTGAAAAGAAAAGAGTTAAAGTGGTTATGTTAAATATTTGAGTTAAGTCTTAAATATTTAAGAGATTGAATAAATATCTAATGAGCGTATATTCTTAACAGAAATATGCAGCCAAGAAGGAGACAAAATCGTCGACAAGCCCAAGAAGGGTCAACTAATAACAACAATGATGCCAATGCGAACCCCGTTCAGCAGTTGGTAAATCTGTTGGTTGGAGCGATGAATAATTTGCCTCAAGCTCCACCGAACACCTCATTTAAAGACTTTAAGGCAGTGGGACAGCCAGATTTTAAGGGTTCCACTAACCCGATAGAAGCTCAGACTTGGGTTATGGAAATGGAGAAAATTTTTGAAGTCGCCTGAGTTAGGGAGGACCAGAAGACTGCCTACGCGATATTTATGTTGAAATCAGAAGCCAGCTACTGGTGGCAGGCAAATAAGATCAGGGGAGGAGAAGGTGTAATAACCTGGGAAAGGTTTAAAGAAATGTTTTTCGAGATGTATTTCCCGACCAGCTCTCAGAATCAAATGGAGGTGCAGTTTCTGGAGTTGAAGCAGGGGAATATGTCTGTGCCCGACTACGCGGCAAAGTTTAACGAATTGTCTAGGTTTACCCAATATCAGCTGCATACTGACGAAAGAAAGGCTAGGCGTTTTGAACAGGGACTGAAACCCTGGTTGTATAGCAAGGTGTCAATGTTTCAATTGAACACTTTTGTTGGAGTTTTGGAGAAGGCCATTCTCGCTGAAGGTGGAAGCGAAGCGGTGTCTAAGTACAATCAAGATCAAAAGAAGAAGAAGAATGATAGTGAAGGAAGCAATAAGGCTAGTGGCAGTCACACAGGGAGAACTAATAATCATAAACGAAAGTGGAATGACAACCCGTCGTCTATAATTCAGCAAGGTAGTCAGAAGAAAAAGTTAGAACCATGCCCAACCTGTGGGAAGACTCACTTGGGAGTCTGCATGAAAGGAAAAAGAGTTTGCTACAATTGTGGTTAGGAAGGCCACATAGCACCTAACTGCCCTAACCCTAAGAGGGGCGCCTGCTACACATGTGGGTCAAAGGATCACTTGGCTAGAGACTGTCCAAAGAAGGCATCTGGACGGAAAGGGTCAGGTGGAAATAAGGAAAATAATAGTGTAAATCCTCTTACAATTACCGGACTGACTTCGACAAACCGACCAACTACAAGGACATTTAACATGACCGTACAAGAAGCTGTGCAGTCTCGTGATGTGGTGTCAGGTATCATTCCGATCAATAAAGTCAATGCTTATGTTTTATTTGATTCGGGTGCTACTTGTTCATTTATATCCGATGACTTTGCAAAGAATTTAGAATTGCTTAAAGACGAATTAGAAATCCCTATGAACATAGAGATTGCGAACAAGGAAGTAATTCCTGTTAAGTATATACATAAGAACTGTAGAGTGGATATTAAGAGTAACGTTATGAATGTAGATCTTATCCCGATTAAACTTGGAGAATTTAACGTTATCCTGGGAATGGATTGGTTATTCAATTATGGAGCAGTAATTGATTGCCAGAATAAATGTATTAACCTTATGACTCCGTCAAAGGTTGTGTTTTATAGTAGCAAATCGCCTAGATAAGCGAGTTGTCTGACGATGATGCAGGCCAGGAAGTTATTAAGACAAGGCTGTGTGGGGTATTTAGCCTACATAGTTGATAGTCGTAAAGAGAATCCAAAGTTAGAAGAAATACCAGTCGTAAGAGACTTCGTGGATGTTTTCCCGAATGATCTGCCAGGACTTCTGCCTGACAGGGAAGTAGATTTTGTTATCGATTTGGTGCCAGGAACGGCTCCAATATCGAAAGCACCGTACCGGATGGCTCCGATAGAAATGAAGGAATTGATGGTACAGCTACAAGAGCTGTTGGACAAGAAATATATTCAACCGAGCGTATCACCGTGGGGAGCGCCGGTATTATTTGTTAAGAATAATGATGGAAGGATGCGACTCTGCATTGACTATAGAGAATTGAACAAGGTTACCATTAAGAATAGGTATCCGTTGACAAGGATTGATGATCTGTTTGATCAATTAAAAGGAGCGAGATATTTCTCGAAGATAGACCTGAGAAGTGGTTATCATCAGTTGAAGGTAAGGCCAGAAGATGTCCCGAAGACAGCGTTTAGGACACAATATAGTCACTACAAATTTTTGGTTATGTCATTTGGTCTAACAAATGCACCTGCAGCATTTATGGTCCTAATGAATGGAGTGTTCAAGCCTTTTCTGGACAAATTCATAGTGGTTTTTATTGATGATATATTGGTCTATTCTAAGACCAAGGAAGAACATGTTGAGCATTTGAAGTTGACGTTATAAGTATTAAGAAGAGAGAAGTTGTATGCCAAATTCTCAAAGTGTGAATTCTGGATTGAAATGGTGCAATTTCTCAGATATGTGATTGATAAGAACGGAATTTCGGTGGATCCCTCCAAAGTCGAAGCGGTGATGAATTGGGATCAGCCGAAAACATCGTCGGAAGTAAGAAGTTTTCTTGGATTAGCTGGTTACTATAGAAGATTTATTTAGGATTTTTCTAAGATCGCCACTCCATTAACGAATTTGACTAGGAAAGTTGTGAAATTCGTTTGGAAGAAGAAGTGTGAGGAAAGTTTTCAAGAACTTAAGAGAAGGTTAAGTACAGCACCTGTGTTGTCCCTTCCGGATGACACAGGAAATTTTGTGGTATATAGTGATGCGTCGTATAAAGGGCTAGGCTGTGTGCTTATGCAAAACGTCAGAGTCATTGCGTATGCGTCACGAAAACTAAAAGATTATGAGAGGGGATATCCAACCCATGATTTGGAATTGGCTGCGGTGGTATTCGCTTTAAAGATTTGGAGACACCATCTCTATGGGGAGAAGTGTGAAATATATACAGACCATAAGAGTCTGAAGTATATTTTCACATAGAAAGACTTGAATATGCGCCAAAGAAGGTGGCTGGAGTTAATAAAGGATTATGATTGTGATATCTTATACCACCCAGGCAAAGCGAATTTTGTCGCCGACGCCTTAAGCAGAAAGGGTCGGGAGAAGTTGATGATGCTGACAACACAGGAAGAATTGATTTCAGCAATGGAAAAGCTGGAATTGGAAGTAGAATGTCCAATGGAGACTAACAAGAAACTGTTTCAGATGCAAGCTGGTATAACTTTATTGGATAAGGTTAAAGAAGCTCAAATTCTGGATAAGAAATGTGAGGAAGTAAAGAAAAAGAAATCTAAAGGGACTGAACTTAGATTTAAAGTGGACAGTGAAGGATTGTTGAGGTTTGAAAGTAGAGTTTGGGTACCGCCAATACCTAAAATCAAGGAGGACATTCTGAGCGAGGCTCATAGTTCGAGGTATTCCATTCACCCCGAAAGTACCAAGATGTATCAGGATTTACGACAACACTTTTGGTGGCCAAATATGAAGAAAGACGTTGCCGATTGTGTTGCCAAGTGTCTGACTTTCCAAAGGGTCAAGGCAGAACACCAAAGACCAAGTGGTTTGTTACAACCTTTAGAAATCCCAGAATGGAAATGGGAACATATTACAATGGATTTTGTTGTTGGCCTTCCGACGACCCAGAAAGGTTATGACGCAGTATGGGTTATCGTCGACCGATTAACGAAATCCGCACACTTTCTTCGGATCAAAATCAGATTTAACCTAGAATAATTGGTGAAGTTATATGTAAAAGAGATTGTTTCGAGGCACGGGGTGCCAGTGTCAATTATTTCTGACCGTGATCCGCGCTTCACATCGAATTTCTGGAAGCGACTGGAAGAATGCATGGGAACACAGTTGAGGATGAGCACCGCTTATCACCCTCAGACTGACGGGCAAAGTGAAAGGACAATCCAGACCTTAGAGGATATGTTGAGAGCCTATATCATGGATTTTAAAGGCAATTGGGATGATCATTTACCGCTTGTAGAATTTGGTTATAATAATAGTTACCACGCTAGTATTGGTATGCCGCCTTACGAAGCGTTGTACGGTAGAAAGTGCAGAACTCCACTGTACTGGGATGAAGTTGGTGAAAGAAAATTGCTAGGACCGAAGTTAGTCCAACAAACTGCAGAAATAGTTAAAGTGATTCGGACAAGATTAGTAGCGGCTCAGGATAGGCAGAAGAAATACGCCGATCCACACCGCAAGAATGTAGAGTTTCAATCGGGTAGTTTTGTATTTTTGAAGGTCTCTCCTTGGAAGGGAAAGATCAGATTTGGTAAGAAGGGAAAATTGAGCCCGAGGTTCATTGGACCCTTTGAGGTACTCCGAAGAATTGGAGAAGTCGCCTATGAGGTAGCTTTGCCTCCGGCACTTGAGCATGTCCACAACGTTTTCCATGTGTCGGTATTACGACGTTATAAACCCGATTACAAACATGTGATAGAATATGAACCCCTACAATTTGAGAAAGATTTATCATACGAAGAAGTTCCTGTTCAGATAGTTGACAGGAAAGAGCAAGTTCTCAGGAACAAAGTAATACCTTCTGTTAAGGTCATTTGGAGGAACCACCACGTTGAAGAAGCTACGTGAGAACTCGAAGAGAATATGATGAAGAATTATCCACAATTATTTTCTTGAATAGGGGAACGTGATTCTGGGGACAAAATCCTTTTAAGGGGGGAAAGATGTGATAATGTGAATTAATGTAAAATATTTTGGTTGATCGGACGAAATTAATAATCGAACCGTGATTCTGAGGACAAAATCCTTTTAAAGGGGGAAAGATGTGACGAACGAGAATTTTGTAAAGATATTTGAATATTTATTGACGAACGAGAATTTTGTAAAGATATTTGAATATTTATTGAAATAAATAAATATTTTTAATGATTTAATTATTGAGTTAAATAATTAATTCATGAATTTGTGGTAGATTAATTTAATTATATGTGTGACATTAATTAAATTAATTATTTGATTAATTGAATTAATTAAATATGCATATGTTACTTTAGTTAATTTAATAATTAATTAATAAATTAACATAATTAATAAATAAAAATATTAATTATGTGACAATATGATTTATTGTGAATTATCTTATTTTATTTTATTGATTTAAATAAAATTAATTGATCAATAAGTAAGGTGACAATTAACTATATAGTAAATTAGTTTATTAAAATAAATGGGAAAAGAAAAGAAGAGGAAGGCAAACAAGGCCTTAAGAGAGGTTAATCCGTTTATTATACAACGGTAACATTTATATAATACGTATACTTATTATTTCTAAGTTATTATCAGAAGAAACTTAGAAGTTTTTCAGAGAAAAGACAGAGAGAAAAAAGAAGAAAAAGAAGAGATTGAGAGAGATTGAGAAAGGAAGAATTGAGAAATCAATTGTGTTTCTTTGATTTATCTTCACTACTATGGGTAATCCTTTCTTTTCAGGTTTTCAAAATTGATATTTCTTCATTACGTGTTTTAATGTTTTCTATGAAAATTGGATTTCCCAATTGGGTTACGATATGGCTTTATCTATATGGGTATGGAATCATAACGTGTTTTTCTAACATATAATCATGTTTTAAATGATCAATTTTATTTAATTTGTCCTTAATTGGGTTTTGAAGAAAATTACAGAGTTTTTATACGTCTTTATAAAAACTCTCTGTTAAGAATCATTTTGGAAAATTAAAGTATGAGGTTATCATATATGTGACCGTAGATGTTAGTATTATGTGTTAGATCATGTATCCATGATTTACACTGATCACACCAAGTAATTTTGTTAATAAATGAGTTTTATAAAATTACATAGTATTGAATATTGGTAAATAACCCATATGGGTTAAATTAATGATTGATTCATGTAATTGTATTAATATTGACGTATGAATATGATTGTATATGTTTAAACAAAGAGAATGGAATTAAAATGAACGGATTCAGTGTAGTAACGAATCCGTAATGATAGATTATATATTTTTCATAAAAAAACTATACAAGTTATGAAGAACAGTGAATTTGATGATTTTAATTCGTATAATTTTATGTGTTAAAATGTTAAGAATGTGTTAAAAGTGTTATATAATGTTCTTATGATGTTTATACTTCATGGTTAACACTACAAATCATTATATTGGTGTAAAATTGGAGAAAATGACCAAATTCTGTGTTCGTTCGCGAACTTTAGATTCTGAGATTCCGCAGCCGCGCGGCCGTGCCGGGTGCAAGGCTAAACGGCGCGCGGCCGCGCCTGTCTGAAATTTTGAAAAATAAAATAAAATAAAATTGCTAAGTGTTGAAAATTTGTTAAATGTGTTTTAAGTCTAATGAACATGAACACATGTTGTATAAATATGATAAAATATTGATATGAGTTTAATAATTTATGTTATGTAATTAATTAATAAATTAATTATGTGACTTAAACTATTATTTGTAAAGGTTAAATAATGTGTTATAAACATTAAGACATTATTTTAAATCTAATTAACATGAAGACATGTTATGTATGTAATGAGTTATTAATACAAGTTAATAACTTAAGTTACGTGATTAATTAACAAGTTAATTAATCAACGTAAACCATTATTTGAAAACCTAATAATGAGTTTGAAGAATACTATTGTAAATCAATAATCATATCGAACTTGTGATTAATTGATATTGTAAATGTGTGATAGGTAAGAGTAATTAAAGAAGTGAGAAATAATTGTAGCTTGTACACGAGGCAAGTTTTCTATCCCTAACTTACTATTATTGTTGGGCAAGTTTCCTAACTAAACTTTTTAAATTGAGCAATTGCTATGCTTAATTACTATTGTTGAGCAAATTTTTACTCTTGAATATCCAAGTTTAGAATTTTACATGAGATGCCATGATTCTTTTAAAAGTATCATTTAAGTGTACAATACTTATTCGATTGTATACCTTGAGAAGTTAATATTCAATTTGAATATTATTTATTGACTTATCCAAACCAACTTTATTTGGTACGGATTCTGATGTCAAACTGAGATGAACAACCCTAATCTAGGGGATTAATGAAGATGCTTTAAGCGTTAAGATAGTGTGCACAGTATCAGTACGAAGGGCTGATCTCCATAAGTACGAGAAGTAAAGTCTATAGTCTTATAACTGTTAAAGGTTGGAAAGGTTAATATACTTGACAACCTATGACTCGGTTCAAGGTCTTAATGACCCTCAGAAGTAATTTGACTCTTGATTAATATTCTTGATTCAAAAGTTGAGAAGTAATTTGACTCTTGATTAATATTCTTGATTCAAATGTTGAGCTTTCTGTTATTCAGAATTCTTTTATTCGCCTATTATTATTTTGTCATGTTTTTGTACTTGCGGGCATTCGTGCTCACTCTTGCATAATAACATCGCAGATAAGAATGAACAGTCTGGTGAGCCTTCTAGTAGCAAGGGAAAAGGAAAATCTAACAAGTGATGAAGACTTGTGTTGTCATGAATAATGTTAAAGTTCAAGACTTATGTGTGATGATTTAAGACTTATTTATTTACGTTTCCGCAACAGAGATTTAAGGTGAAGTATAACCTGTGATTTATGATGTATTATTATTTCAGATGATGTAAGATGATGATTTATTTATCTAATAAATGAATTTCATTATTTATGGGTAGATAGTTGTATGATATTGGAACAGTGAACACCAAATCCTGTGAAAATTAAGATACCGGATTTGGGGGTGTCACACATATTATATCATGTTATGAAGGAATGATTAAACGGGATTTATTGATTATGCTATGTGCAAATATACATGTTATGTGAGTTAGTATCTCTGCGTATATTTGCTAGGATTAATTTAAAGGGAGTCACTAATGATTTATTTAAATTAGTAGACTAACCCTAAGCTTTATCTCAAAAGAATTGATAAGATAATTAGTAATTAAATGTTCAATTACTTGAATATAGTGTAAAGGTTTAAACTTGATTGATTAATTTTCATTTTGAGTAATTAATCGATAAACGTATGAAACTATTGTTGTTGAGAATAATATATTAATGTGCAAAGGAGTAATAAATATAATGAGATTATATTTACTTGATTAATTGTTTGTACAAGCATGCAATAATTAAACCATTAGTATATGGTACTTAACTATATATTATATATATAGTACAAGGTGACACATTGATATGGCTATGTATTATGTATATAGTCTACATAGTAAAACTTAATTGTATTATGTACGTTACATAATAATGTTTATGTGACTACACGTGTGTGGGTGAACCTTAATTAGTACCATGTAGATATTTTAAAGAGTAAGCATTGTTAATTGATATTGTTTTTACTAAGTTATTATAATTACAATAATAACCGTTATGAGGAGGAATAATAATCATAACCAATATTCGGTATTAGGAAAATGTACACGAATTATATATGTGCACAATAAATTTACTACATGGTAGTATTATTTATTTATGGGAATTACATTGTAACTCAATTATACAACCTAAGTGTGTATAAAGTATACATATATAACCTTAGTGTGTACATTTCAAGTTGCTGAGTTATAGTAGAGTTCCTTTTTCCTCAATTTCCTCTTCACATGAAAACAAGAAGCTAGCCTACACTGTCTTCTTCTCAAATTCAACAAACATAGCTAATCTTGAGATGAGGAGTGGGATTCATAAGTGAAATCACCAACTCTCAACCACTATCTCTTACCCTTCATACAATTATTTCTCCCATTAGTTTGAATTAATGAACAAAGTCATGAACCGTGTATTGCATTGGCTATATAATGAGACTCACTTCCTCTCATTTTCTTTTGCTGAGTTTGCTAAGAGTAGTCAATTGAGTTGTATTCTAAGGTTCTAGTGAATTAAGGGAGAGAAAGCTAGCAGTAAACAATTGCAGAGGTATAATTCCTATAATCCCATTCTTGTTCCTCATTTTGTTCTGTAAACTTTCTAAATTCTTGATTCTTCAATTGAACATGGGTTGATTGTTAAGTTGATTTGGGATATGTTGTTAAGTGCTATATAGGTTATAAACAAGTTAGAAGTATATTATAGCATGGCTGGAATAATTTTCGTAATGAAATTCTGAGTTGAGTTTGTAAACTGCCGAGGTAGTGCAGCTGCAGGTTTGGCCACACGCCTGCGCAGCTGCGCCAGTTGTGTATTGGCCAGCGGCGCAGCTGCGCCGTCCCTGCTTGTTGAATTTTGATTACTGTTGCAGAACCTGTTATGTGTTAACTTATGAAATGACTTTGTGCAAGCATGAGAATTGCTATGAACTTATGGTATATGATACTACATGTATATTCATGGCCATGTTAGTATATATTATGGAAGGAAACCTTGTGATTTTAAAAATGAAACTTATAGTTTCGATTGTGAACGTAGACACATACGTAACATATGCATATTCTGATATTTTAAACATGATAATATAGTTTGTATTGACATAAAATGCATATTTAAAGTGTTAATCATACACTAGCATACTTGATCGTAAGTTAAGACGTTTTCAAAAGAAAAACTTAAGACTTTCAAAGTAAACTTGACCAAGACTTATGTCTTGTAATTTCTGACCATTTGAGTATGTGTAAATAACTTAGACATGCATGAAATCATGTTTAACATGTATGAATAAGTACCTTGACATAGCATGAACATTCTTGACTTCGTTAGTGTGCGATTTCTAAAGAAAGTTATAAGATTTTAAAATGAGCCTTGACACCTATTATTGATGTTTACGTTCTGACTTTGTAAGCATGGTTGCATGGTCTAGATAGGCATGAAACACATGCCTTAAGTATTAAAACACACTAACATTCATGGTTGAAAGTTAAGATGTTTTCAAAAAGATAAACTTAGGCGTTTTGGAAAACTAAGTTGCATGATCATAGTGTATTAGTGTTCTAATATGTTTGAGCATACATGCTAGTGCTTTTAAATGTCATGTATGTGCACACACCTTACTAGACACTATGAAAGTTAGTTAAGCATGAATTACACATGTTTTAAAGCAATTATCGATGCTAGTTGTACGTATATGATAAAGGTAATTGTGAGCATGCATATTAACTAGTATGACACCTCACATATATACGTGATGAACATAGTAGCATGTTTACATTATTATTTCTGAATTATAAAACAGAATCTTAATGATGCATTAAGTGTTGATTTGTACCATGGTTATATAAAACTCGAAAACTATAATTCCGTTAAGATTTGAGAAACGTATGAATAATAAGGATCACATAAGTTCTAAATATATGTCAAATACATTTAGTTAAATGTGTGATACATATATATTTGAAGGGTGATAGTAAGTACGTATGGTTAACGTATACCTATAAGTACATGGTTATTCTAAGAATACAATGAGACAGTAAAACGAAGGTTCTAAGAACCCAGTTAGACAACAATGTAATCAATTATTATTATATTAAGAACGTATGGATATGTATAACTGATATGTATGAATCCATAATTGAATGATTGTGTAGGAATACACGAAATGCAAATATCTTAAGCAGTTAAGTCGTAGTTGTTAAACTACGCACCAGGCAAGTCTTTCAGTTCTTATTTGATATATGAATTCAATAAAATGTTAGATGAATTATATTATACCATGATGATGTTAACTTATATATGAACTGTATATGAGATATGTATGAGATTGAAAGTTGATCTTTGATGATATGCTTGTTATGTGAGAAGTAACATGCGTAGTATATATCAATTGATTATGAATGCATGAACTGGGTATGATATTATATGCTATGTGTTGCATGAAAACTGTTAGAATTGCTGAGCTGTCGAGCTCACTCTTGCAAATAACCACTTTTGCAGGTTAAAGACTCACGATAAAAGTTACGTTCTACGTGATAGAGTTCGAAGATTTCTGTTTATTTAAATACATGCTCTTGAATCATGTTTAAGTTCTAGAAGATGTATACGATAGTAGATTACAATGTTTTATACATGTTTAAATTGTAAGGTTGTGTTATGTAACACATAGGGGTTTCGAACTGAGATGTATACATTTATACAGTAATTCGAACATAGTGAATCATACTTTATAATTGGTTCAAGTTTATGTGATTGATTCAAGATTTTGAATTCAAGGAAAGATTTTTATACAAGGAGATAGAAAAGTTTTAGTTATTCCGCATTTTTGTAACCATCGAATTGATGTGTAGACAGGGATGGTATATGACCGAGAATTGAAAACTTATATTAAGGTTTAGGGTCATTATACAAGATCTTGGATATGAATAGAAATTATATTCTATTTTGTAATAAGTGTTATTTATTCATTAAGTTTTGAATAAAAGATGTATAGTTCCGCGATAGATGTATCGTGGCGGACCGGATCTGAGGTGTTTGAGATACCCGAATTTGGGGTCGTCACATGCAGTGTAGTCTTACAAAGAAAACTACCTCCAAAGCTCAAGGATCCAGGGAGTTTTACGATATCATGCTCTATTGGGAAGTTGTCCTTCAATAAGTACTTATGCGACTTGGGGGTAAGTATAAATTTGATGCCTCTATCCATGTTCTCTCAGTTGGGATTGTGGGCTCCTACGCTGACAAGCATAACATTGCAGCTAGCCGATAGGTCCATCACCTACCCAAGAGGTATCGTAGAAGATGTGTTGGTGAAGGTAGATAAGTTTATCTTCCCTGCCGATTTTATCATTCTGTATTTCGAAGAGGATAAGAACATACCAATCATTCTTGGGAGACCATTTTTAGCTACTGGCCGAACACTCATAGACGTACAGAAGGGAGAACTGACTATGGGGGTTCAGGACCAAGAGGTTTAATGTCTTCAAGGCTATGAAGCTTCCCACAGATGAAGAAGAATACTTCAGAGTTGATATTGTCGACAAGGTCCTGCATGAAGAGACTGAACAATTGCTGAGTATGGATCCATTAGAGAGTGCTCTACTGATAGAATCCCACATGGATGAGACAGATGTGGTGGAGTACATCCAAATTCTGAATACCGTGCCTCAAATGAGAAAGTTTAAGATTCCCATCGAACCACTCGGACATACCGGGAAGTCATCAGTGCGACTAAAGCATTCTCTTGATGTGGCTCCCACACTTGACCTTAAACCTCTTCCTGGTCATTTGAGATATGCATATCGGGGAGAATCTTCCACGCTGCCGATTATCATCGCGTCTACTCTATCATCCTGTTAGGAGAGCAAGTTGCTGCGGGTTCTAAGAGAGTTCAAATCAGCTATTGGGTGGACCGTAGCTGACATCAAGGGGATCTGCCCCTCATACTGCATGCACAAGATACTCTTAGAGGATGACAGCAAGCCATCAATAGAGAAATAATAGAGATTGAATCTGATTATGAAAGAGGTTTTCAAAAAGGAGATCCTCAAGTGGTTATGTGACACCCCCAAATCCGGGTTCTCTAACCCCGATTCGGTCGTCACGATATAATACAAATATCCACCTCTAAACAACATACAATAACTAAATGCGAAAAATAATAAACGTATGTCATTTATTCAAAAGGTGTTACTAGTCCTAAGATTCAATAACCTTAATACAACCATACAGATATACCCTAGAATAGTCATTAGGGTTTAAATTACATTAATCGTAATTACACTAAGCATAAAGTAAAGTATATTCCTTGCAAACTAATCCTACATCTTTCCTTTTCCCTTGTCCTTCCCTGAAGTCTCGGGCTTAACTGTAATATAAGTCATGATATAGTAAGAATGAGCAACAAGTTTGCTCAGCAAGTTTAAATACAATAATAAAGGATATATCATGATGAATAGAAAATATCTGACAATAAATTCAACAATATGAATATCAGAAGCAAGAATAATGATTGATTTTAGAATAACTGATAGTTAAGTAGACTTCGAACTATAAAACTCCAATGGAATCAATAGCTAATTGACCCTTTGGTTACTGGCTACAAAATAGTATTGGAGGGGATCAGCCTCGCGTACGCCATATATATGCATAACATTCAACTCTGCTGTTTGTATCTTTATACTAGATACCTGGGGTACTCCCCTATATATAAGGGGTGTTCTTTTCAGTTTAAGAATCCATACCATCAATTGGTTTGGATAGCTTTTATAAAACTTTATACAATTGTCTGACCGAACAAGGGTTCAGACTCTATCTGACGCAGTTCAAGAATTATAGAACTTTAAATGATGTATAAGTCCAAGACTGTACGAACTCAAGTGCACCAAGTGCGAATATCAATAAGATCGATGTGGAATAATTAAAAAGTAATTAAACCAACTAAAGCATGCTTGGAAATAAGGTTCAAGCTTAAATAAATAACTTGCAACACAATAATAACCTACTCAATACAATATGAGAAGGATAAGAAACTTGCACAACAAAGAATGAGTTTCAGAATACTTGCACAAATAAAGAGTGTAAGTCAGAGAACTTGCACAACCAAATAGTGAAGTTCGGGAACTTGCATTCAATATAACAATCAAATGAAGTTAGGAAAACTTGCCTGTTTGCTCAGCTACAAATAAGTTCTAGCTTTAATTAAACTGCGTTGGAGTGACCTAACATTAACAAGTCGGTCTTTCCAATTAGTATATATAAACTAATATGAGTCTACACTTCACAAGAATCTACTTATCATATAAGTCTATCATATAATTCACGGAAGTCAGTCACTATGACTTGGTCTATAATCAATTAACTCTGTCCTTGATTTAATAACTTTAGAATATTTAGTCTCTAGGCATCAACATAGGCTTGAACACATAGCACTTCAATTTAAGCATGCAATATAGTTTAAGATACACATATTGCAAGGTTCTATCCATAATTCAAGGTTACATGGTTTAATGCCGGTAAACCTTAAGTAAATCAAGTTTATGCCTCAAGGTCAACTATTAAAGTCATATTACCACATAACGAGGCTAAACAATGTTAAGTAGTCATGCTTGTGAGTAAATAACACATGTATACTTTAATCACATAGTTCATGCCTTAGAAATTCCTTTTTTGGATACTTGTGCATATGTGAAATTTATGTATAAACAAATGAGGTCCATATTAATATGTCTATAGGCATAATGAACTCTAATATACATGCTTGCATGACTACTACGTAATCCACATGGTGATCGATGATAAAAATCTTTCACATTCTAAACTTTTCATTAAAAATCACACTAAGTCGACAAAAGCATCATCGTACATGTAAAGCATCTCAACATATAATTCATATGCAATTGGAACACATATCTAAACCACATAAACGTTCTCACATGATCAGAATCTAAAAGACATAAGTCTTGGTCAAGTTTGCTTTCAAAGTCCTTAAGTTTTTCTTGAAAAACCTTTTGAATCTTTCAATCAAGTATGCTAGTGCATGATCAATAATTTAAAAATGCATTTCATGTCAATATAAACCATACTATCATGTTTATAAAATATCAGAATATGCACATGTTACCTATGTGTCTAAGTTCACAATCGAAACTATAAGTTTCATTTCAAAACCATAAGTGTTGCGTCAATCATGTGTACTAACATTGTTATACTTGTTCATACTGCATACATGTACTCAAATATACATATTAACCATGTCCATATGCTAGCCAAATAAGATATTACATGATAGCATATAACAGTTCTGCAACAGAAAGCAAGATCCAACAAGCAAGGCCGCGTGCTGCCAAGCCTGCAGCTGCACTGCCTCGGCAGTTTACAAACCCAAACGCATAACTTTCTTAACCAATTGATTCTTTACTATCCATAATGAAATTCTATCATACATATAACTCAATATAACACTTAACAATATATCTCAATCCATTAATTAATCAACCCATGATCAATTCAATAATCAAGACTTAGAAATTCACAGAAAATGAAGAACAAGATTGGGATTATAGGAATTATACCTCTGCAATTGTTTACTGCTAGCTCTTTCTCCCTCAACTCAATAGAAAACTCAGAATACTTTCTCTACTCACCAATATCTCAGCAATTGCAATATAGAAGGAGAAGAGTTCTTATATAGGCAATCTCATACCCGGTTCTTAACTTTGCTCACTAAATCAAACTAACGGAATACATGATTGTATAATGGTTAAGGAGTGGTGGTTGAGTAGTTGGTATATTTCATCATGAAATCCATATCCTTATAATCATTAGCTATAATTTATGAATTTGAGAGGGAAATGTAGAGTGTAGCTAGGAGTTCATATGAGGAGAATGAAATGGGCACTCTATGACAACCCCGAATCCGGGTCCTCTAACCCCGATCCGGTCGTCACGAAACAATACTAAACATCCAGCTCTAAACAACATACGATAACTAAAGTGCAGAATATAATAAACGTACTGTCGTTCATTCAAAAGGTGTTACTAGTCCCAAGATTCGATAACCTTAAATACAAACATACAAACATTACCCTAGAATAGTCATTAGGGTTCATATTACATAACAGTAATTCAATTAAACATAAAGATAAAGTCTGCTCCTTGCAAACTAATCCTACATCTTTCCTTTACCCTTGTCCTTCCCTGAAGTCTCGGGCTTAACTGCAATATAAGTCATGATATAGCAAGAATGAGCAACAAGTTTGCTCAGCAAGTTTAAATACAACAATAAGGGATATATCATGATAAATAGAAAATATCTGATAATAAATTCAACAATATGAATATCGGAAGCAAGAATAATGATTGCTTCTAGAATAACTGATAGTCAAGTAGACTTTTGAACTATAAAACTCTAACGGAATCAATAGCTGATTGACCCTTTGGTTACTAGCTACAGAATAGTACTTGAGGGGATCAGCCTCGCGTATGCCATGTATATGCATAACATTCAACTCTGCTATTTGTATCTTATATTAGATACCTGGGGTACTCCCCTATATATAAGGGGTGTTCTTTTCAGTCTAAGAATCCATACCATCAATTGGTCTGGATAGCTTTTATAAAACTTCATACAATTGTCTGACCGAACAAGGGTTCAGACTCTATCTGACGCAGTTCAAGAATTATAGAACTTTTAAATAAGGTACAAGTTCAAGACTGTACGAACTCAAGTACACCAAGTGCGAATATCAATAAAATCGATGTGGAATAATGGTAAAGTAATTAAACCACCTAATAGCATGCTTGGAAATAAAGTTCAAGCTTTAAATAATTAACTGCCAATACGATAATAACCTGCTCAATACAATATGAGAAAGATAGGAACTTGCACAATAAAGAGTGTAAGGGAACTTGTATTCAAATCAAGTGAAGTTAAGAAACTCGCTTACACGATTCATTGAATAAGGTAGTGCAAGAATTTAGAATACTTGTCTGTTTGTTCAGCTACGAATAAGTTCTAGCTTTAATTAAATCTTGCTGAAATAACCTAACATTAATAAGTTGGTATTCCAATTAGCATGTGTAAGCTAATACGAGTCTACACTAACAATAATCTAATTATCATATAATTCTAGCACATAGTTCACGTAAGTCTATCTACTCATGTCTTAGATTTAATAACTTTAGATTATCTAGTTACTATGCATCAATATAGCACTTCAAGTTATAAATCAACACACATGCTTATAAGTTTTATAAACTCGAGTTCGAAACTAGTATGCTTATCCTAATCTAATTCAAAGTCATGTTTTCATACCGGTAATTCACATACTTTAACTAATACAAGTTCATCCTTCAAAGTTGATTACTAAAGTCATGTTATCACATAACAAGGCTAAAAAATACTTAATATGTATGCTCGAGTATACTACACATGTATACTTTAATCCACTTATTTCATGCCTTAGAAATTCATTTCCTATGAATACGAACATATGTGAAATCCATGCTTTAACCAAACGAGGTCCATGTTAATATGCTTATAGGTATAATGAACTTTAATACACATGCTCGCATGATCATAATATCATTCACATGGTAATCGACGCTATTTAGTTTTCTCATTCTAAGTTTTCACATCGAAAATCACATTAAGTCAACAAGGTATCATAGTACATGTTAAGTGTCTCGTAGTCATGACTCACATGTCTTAGAACTCATATATACGCCACATATATGTTCTCAAATAGTCAGAATCTAAAAGACATTAACCTTAGTCAAGTTCACTTTGAAAGTTCTTAAGTTTCTCTTTTGAAATCACTAGAATCTTGCAATCACGTATGCTAGTGTGTGAACACACTTTAAATATGCATTTCATGTTAATATAAACTATACGATCATGTTTAGAATATCAAAATAAGCACATGTTACGTATGTGTCTAAGTTCACAATCAAAACTACAAGTTTCATTACAAAACCATAAGTGTTGCGTCAATCATGTGTACTAACATTGTTATACTTGTTCATACTACATGCATATACTCATATATGTGTGCTAATCAAGTTTACATTCTTGCTCTAACAAGGTACCATATGCTAGTTCATGACAGCAGCTTAACAGAAATTAAAATTTGGGAACTGGTCCTGGCGCAGCTGCGCTGCTGGCCAGTTCAATACTGGCGCAGCTGCACAGGCTGTTGGCCAGACCAGAAGCTAAAATGCTTCGGCAGTTCTGCAAACCCAACTCAGAAAAAATTACAAAGTTTGCTTCTATCATGACATATTGCAATTCTAACATATTTAGAAGTTGGTATAACACTTAGCAAGCATCTATTTATCCAATAATCATCCAATTCAAATGAAATCAAGAATGTATGAATTTCAAGAATTTAGAATTTACAGAAAAATAAGAACATAGCATAATTGATTATACCTCTTGCTGCTAAACAATCCTCCCTTATTGATAATCTCTCTCAAAACTTACTATCAATTCTACACTTGGAGAAAAATCTCAGCAATGTTAATAATGAAGGAAGAAAGCTCTATATATAGCCAATTCCTTACCCGGTTCTTGAATTTGTTCACCAAATCAAAACAATGGCAAACAAGATTATACAATGGGTAACAAGAAGTGGGTGAATCAAATCATGAAACCCACTCCTCCTACAATCATGATTTCTATGTTGTTGAAATTGGGTGAAGAAGGAGAGTAGTGTAGTAGCCATGTGGGAGTTTACGTGTGGAAGAGAAATGAGCTCTAATTATGGGACAACCAAATAACTCAGCAAGTTGCATTTCAACACACTAATGTTATATATGTATATGCCTATAGTATATACTTAAGTTATCTAATTACATGGGTGTTACAATGCTACTTCAATTAATAACACAATGTATCAAATAGGGGTACACATAGATATATCAACATATAATCCATGTACATTTTCCTTAATACCGAATATAATTCAATTAGGCATTATTAGTATTTACCAACACAACTGTTATTATAATTATTATAACAACTTATTGAAATCATTTATCAATTAATAATTATTCATTAATATTACTATATGTTGATGAAGCATACATGAATGTTTACTTACACACTTCAAGTCACATAAGAAATATTATTGTGTAACTATACTAATGCAAATAAATCTTACTATATAGTCTATATATAATATACATAGCCACATTAATGTGCACATTGCACTTTATATAATATGAAAATAATCACCACATATTACAAGGTTTAATATATTGCATACTTGTATAAAACAATTAACCAAGTAAATATAATATTATTATATTTATTAATCTCTTACTCATTAATTATTATTTATTATTAATCAACACATTATCAATTAATTACTCATAATTGAAATTCATCAAACACGTTCAAATCCTGCCACGATATTCAAATAAGTTGAATATTTAATTATTAATAATCTCATCAATTCTCTGATATTAAATCCTTAAGGTCAGTCCACTAATTTAAATAACTCATTAGTGACTTCCTTTAATCATTTCACAAATTCTCACCACCACATAAGGTTTAAATAAACTCACAAAACTAACTCGCTAAAATTAAATCACATATTTAATAAATAAGGAGTTTAAAATTCATGGTCGTTACACACTCAATGTGGTACAAGCCAGTTAACTCAGCAACTTACAAATGTATATACACTTTAGGACATTCCTAGTTATACATTTAATTGGTCACAATATCATTTCAAATTAGTCATTAATACTACAATGTATCAAGTAGGTACATATACACCAACATATAATCCATGTACATTTCATTAACATCGAATATAGTTCAATTAGGCATTATTATTACTTACCATCATAACTGTTATTGTAATTATAATAACTTATTGAAAGCATTATCAATTAATAATGTTTATTAATATTAATATAAGGTAATAGGGCATACATTAAGGTCTACTCACACACTTATTGTCACATACCCCCATGTACACCTTATTATGAAACTCACATAATGAAATTAAGTTTGCTATATAGTCTATATATATAATATATGGCCATATCAATGTGTCTCCTTTTACTATATATAATATATAGTTAACTACCATATATTAAAGGTTTAATAGATCGCATGCTTGCACAATTAATTAATCAAGTAAATATAACCTCATAATATTTATTAATAAATTACACACTTATGTTTTATTATTCTCAACAACAATAATTTCATATGTTATCGATTAATTACTCAAATACCAATTAATCAATCACGATTAAACCTCTACACTTTATTCAAGTAATTGAATATTTAATTACTATCAATGCTTTTGATATTAAAACTTAGGGCTAGTCCACTAATTTAAATAAATCATTAGTGACTCCCTTAAATAACATCCTAGCATTTATTCGCATAAGTTTAACTCACATAATCACATAACCACATAAGGCTTAAATATGCTCACAAAACTAACTCATTAAAAATTTAAATCACATATTAAATTAATAATGGAGTTTAAAATTCTCGGTTATTACAGGTTAGATGCTGGAATAATTTATCCGATCTCAGACAGCTCTTGGGTGAGCCCGGTGCAGTGTGACCTGAAGAAGGGAGGCATGACAGTCGTGTCAAATGAGAATAATGAACTTATACCTACCAGGACAGTTACGGGGTGGAGTGTCTGCATGGACTATCGCAGACTGAATAAAGCTACAAGGAAGGACCATTTCCCTCTCCCGTTCATTGACCAAATGCTGGATAGGCTAGCGGGACACGACTACTATTGCCTTCTAGAAGGTTATTTAGGGTATAACCAGATCGTTATAGCCCCAGAGGACCAAGAGAAGACTACCTTCACGTGCCCATACGGTACTTTTACATTTAGAAGGATGTCTTTCGGGCTATGCAACGCTCCATCCACTTTCCAGAGATGCATGATGGCAATATTCTCTGATATGGTCGAACAAAATGTAGAAGTGTTCATGGACGACTTCTCCGTCTTTGGAGACTCTTTCGACATCTGTTTGGAGAATCCTGGTATTGGTCCTAAAGAGGTGTGTTAAGACAAACTTAGTACTGAACTGGGAAAAGTGCCATTTTATGGTACAGGAAGGCATTATTTTGGGCCACAGTTTCTAGGAAAGGTTTAGAGGTGGACAGGGCTAAATTGGAGACCATTGAAAGTTTACCGCCAGCAACCTTAGTAAAGGGGGTTTGTAGTTTCCTTGGGCATGCAAGATTTTATCGATGTTTCATAAAAGACTTCTCAAAGATCACTAAGCCTCTATGCAGTTTGCTTGAGAAGGATGTTCCATTGAGATTCGACGAGGAATGCCTGGTGGCCTTTGAACACTTGAAAAAGAAATTAACTACGGCACCCATCATTACAGCTCCTGACTGGTCTCTTCCATTTGAATTGATGTGGGATGCAAGTGACTTCATTGTGGGAGTCGTCTTGGTACAACGCAGGGATAAAGTTTTTCATGTGATATACTATGCAAGCAAAACCCTGACGGATGCCCAACTGAACTACACCACCACAGAGAAGGAACTTCTAGCAGTTGTATACGCTTTTGATAAATTTAGGTCTTATTTGATTGGGACAAGGGTAGTCGTATACACTGATCATGCAAAAATCTGATACTTGATTAGTAAGAAAGATGCTAAGCCCCGTCTCATCTGGTGGATACTTCTTCTACAGGAATTTGATTTAGAAATCAAGGACAGAAAGGGGACCAAAAACCAAGTGGCTGACCACTTATCTCGACTGCAGAACCCGGGAACGAACTCAAACGACAAAGTGATGATTAATGAATCCTTCCTGAACAAACAGTTATTCGTGGTGCAAGGCGAAATGCCCTGGTTTGCGGACTTTGCAAACTTCCTAGTGAGCAATATTATCCCTTCTGACTTCACTAGAGCCCAGAAGAAGAAGTTTCTATATGATACTAGATGGTATAGTTGGGATGAGCCATATTTGTTTAGGCAGTGCGCTGATAGGATGATCAGACGGTGCATCCCAGAAAGTGAGTTAGAAAGCATACTGCAAGATTGCCACTCATCAGTTTATGGAGGACACTATGGGGGTGAGAGGACAACCGCCAAAGTACTTCAGGCAGGCTTTTATTGGCCAACATTGTTTAAAGATGCTTATAACTTTATCCAGAAATGTGACCGTTGTCATCGAGTGGGCAATATTTCCAAGCGGAACAAGATGCCGTTGAATATGATCCTGGAGGTCGAGATCTTTGACGTCTGGGGGATAGACTTTATGGAACCTTTTGTCTCATCGTGTGGAAATCTATATATCTTGCTGGCAGTGGATTACGTGTCCAAGTGGGTAGAGGTAGCAGCCTTACCGACCAATGATGTTAGGGTGGTCTTGCATTTTCTTCAGAAGAGCATATTCACACGCTTCGGGACCCCTAGAGCCATCATAAGTGATAAAGGAACCCACTTTTGAAATCGTCAGTTTTCTGCACTTTTGGCCAAGTATGGGGTGAATCATCGTATTGCTACGGCGTACCATCCCCAAACAAACGGCCAAGATGAGGTGTCTAATCGTGAGGTGAAACAAATATTAGAAAAAATTATGAATCCCACGAGGAAGGATTGGTCCCTCAAGCTTGACGATGTAGTGTGGGCATATAGGACTGCCTACAAGACACCGCTGGGTATGTCACTATATCAGCTTGTGTATGGGAAGGCCTGTCACCTTCCCATAGAACTTGAACACAAGGCCTACTGGGCTATAAAGGAGCTGAATTTTGACTTGAAGGCTGCAGAGGAGAAGAGGCTTCTCCAACTTAATGAGCTAGACGAATTCAGATTGCAAGCCTATGAAAACTCCAAGCTGTATAAAGAAAAGGTGAAAAGGTGGCACGACCGGAAGATCATGGAAAGGACATTTGAACCGAGGCAAGCAGTGTTGCTGTATAACTCTCGTCTCAGGCTCTTTCCTGGAAAGCTCAAATCACGGTGGTCGGGCCCCTTCATAGTGAAAACTGTGTTTCCACATGGCGTAGTGGAGATTTTCAACCAATACCCAGACAAGCCTTTCAAAGTGAATGGACAGAGGTTGAAACATTATTATGGCAGCAAGGTCAATCGAGAGAAGGTCGCCTCGATTCTTTTAACCACATGACCAGTTCGGACAGAGTCAAGCTAATGGACTGTAAACAAGCGCTCTATAGGAGGCACCCCATCATTTCTCTCTTCTCTACCTCATAAATAATTCTTATCACATATTTCTATTTCTCCCTCGTATTTAATTCTGGTTACATGACTCTATATTTTCCTTCCCCCTGTTTAATTCTACGCATTTTGAAAAACTTGAAATTTTTTTGAATATTTTTGGGAATTAGGAGCTCATTGCCTATATTTTTGGACTTAGGCATTATTGCATATATTTTTGGAGTTGGGAGCTCATTGAACATATTTTTAAAGTATTAGCATATTGCATATAAGCACAGATAGTATTTTTTGGGGATTCATATACATATGATTCACTTATATAGCAGTGCTAAGGATTTATGCGTACATACGTCTTATATAGGAAAATTGTGATTATGGAATCAAGTTACATTTCATTTTTGAATGCTACGTGTTGGGTTTGTACGAAATCGTGATGCAATCAAATTGCAAAAATTAGCGGAAGCATGGTATATCAGAGTTTAAAAAAATTTCTACAAAACCATTACCCGGATCATCTTTTATGCAAATTATTAATTTAAAACGATAAATAAGAAGTTATGGAATCATACCCATGTAAAACGAAGCTTCCACAGGTATGAGTTCAACTCCTTGTTCTTCGTGATCTCCTTGAATTTCCGGGTTAGATTCATTTCTTTGATCAACGTTAGCCACCCAAGTGTTTGGCCTCTAGAGGTTATCCACCAAAGAAGATGAATTATCAAAAAGGAGGGTGGTTGGCTTAGTTTTCTATCCTCTATAGAAAAGGAGTACTCTCCAACAATTGGAATTGCCTCAACTGATATCTATTATAAGACTCCTCTTATATAGATATTGGTCAACACTTCTAATCCTATTAGACATGGGATTTCTTTTAATTAATTAAACTCCTTTAATTAATTTAGTCTTCCCACCACATTGGGAATAATTAATTAAATTCATTTAATTAATTTGTCTCCTAATCTTATTAGGAATAAATGAGAGTACTAATATTAAATTAATTACTAAACTCCTTTAGAAATTAAAATAATAATAATTGTAATAATATTAATAAAACTCCTCTTATTAATTTATATTTAATATTTCCAAAATATTAAATAATAAACATTAAGCTATTTAATTTATTCTATCACAACAGATTAAATTAATTACACTTAATGCATTATTACGATTATGCCATTACCTTCTTAAATAATTATTCTTCCTTTTATGGTGTGACCCTTTAGGTTCTCTATATTAAACCGGTTGTGAATAAATCAATTAGAACAATTCTAATCTTATTTAAATAAATAAATTAAACTAATAATCTATTTAAATAAATAATATTTATTCTACAATAGGGATAAGCCTCCCTAGCGATCAACGACTTTTCAGATAATATAGATTTTAACATTAATCATAAAAGAACCTGTGAGTAAATAGTTACCATACAATTCAATCCTTCCACCATACAATGTCCCAATTAAATATAAGACATGAATTTACTGTCAAGTCTTATTTTATTTAATTATATGTATTTCAATTAGAAAATGCACAACTCCAAATAATGCAAATTAGAAACTCCTTTCTAATTTCATTTTACCTTGGCCAAGGATTCCTGGGTTGTCATTTAACGAATCACATAGGACATATCTCCTCTTTTACTAGAGGTGGTAGATTCTTTATTGATCATTCATTATCTCCATATGTAACTCATTATACCCAAGCATACCCTTTTATATACCCTAAAGGACTTTAAGGAATAAGTCAAAGTATAATTCATTACATACAAGATACTATGATGATCTCAAGTCCAAGGATCACTTGTACTACTATCACATTAGGAATTCCTATTGACAGGCGAGTAAAACTTCATTAGGTATTCCATAGCGAGTCATGTTCAGTGAACTTGTTCTCCAATAAGCACCTACATACTTGCTTTAGTGTCTCCACACAAATGATCATGAGATCAATCATCCTCATCCAATGAGCAAGCAACATATGTACCAATCTATTCGGATTTACTAATCCTCTTTTTAGTAATCCCACGATTGGGAACTATTTTAGTTTTAGAGCTTTCTAAGAATTTAGATCTCATTAGCATGATCATCATCATGATTCTAAAAGCATTGCTTAAAACTATGGGTTATTTACATATTATAAAAACAGCACCATGTAGATAATTAAATGCCTTTAATAAATAAATATTTTATTAATAAATAAATAAGATTATTTACAAAGTACGTGCTTTATCATTATACATGATTGGCTTGTATGCACACTACTATCAATCTCCCACTTGCACTAAAGCCAATCGCCATGGTATCTCATACCCATCTTCTCTAAGTGACGATCAAACTGCTGTTGTGTTAAAGCTTTAGTAAATGGATCTGCAATGTTGTCTTGAGAGTCTACACACTCCAAGGTGATGTCTCCTCTTTCAATGATCTCCCTGATCAAGTGAAATCGCCGCAACACGTGTTTAGATTTTTGATGAGACCTTGGTTCCTTAGCCTGTGCAACTGCTCCTGTGTTGTCACAATAAACGAGAACTACTTCTCCAATGCTAGGAACCATACCAAGTTTAGTTATGAACTTCTTCATCCAAACAGCTTCCTTTGCAGCTTCACTTGCAGCTATATACTCTGCCTCTGTCACTGAATCAGCAACTGTTTTCTACTTGGAACTCTTCCAACTCACTGCGCCTCCGTTCAAGGTTAAAACATACCCCGAAACAGATTTACTGTCATCTTGGTCCGTTTAAAAACTTGAGTCTGTGAAGCCCTCGAGTTTTAATTTAGACCCACCGTAGACAAGAAAAATATCCTTAGTCCTTCTCAAGTATTTTAGGATATTCTTCACTGCCTTCCAGTGCTCTTCTCCTGGATTCGACTGGTATCTGCTCGTTACACTAATTGCATGAGCAACATCTGGTCTAGTACATATTATACCGTACATGATAGATCCTATTACAGAAGTATAAGGGATCTTACTCATACGTGCTCTCTCCTCAGGTGTCTTTGGGGCCTGTTACTTGGAGAGATGTATTCCATGGCTCATCGGCATGAGACCTCTTTTGGAATCTTCCATGCTAAATCTCTTTAGCATTGCATCAATGTACGTTCCTTGGGATAAACCAGGCATCCTTTTAGATCTATCTCTATAGATCTTTATCCCCAAAATATAGGATGCTTCTCCCAAGTCCTTCATGGATAAGTGTTTAGATAACTAGATTTTAATCGATTGTAGCATAGGAATGTCATTCCCTATCAGTAATATATCATCAACATATAATACAAGGAATGAAACTGCGCTCCCACTAACCTTCTTGTACATACATGGTTCATCGTCGTTTTTGATAAAATCAAACTCTTTGATTGTCTCATCAAAATGAATGTTCCATCTACGAGAAGCTTGCTTCAATCCATAAATGGATCGTTGCAGCTTATAGACTTGATTTGTTCCAACCTTTGAAACAAATCCCTCTGGCTGTGTCATATACACATCCTCCTCAAGTTTCCCATTGAGGAAGGCCGTTTTCACGTCCATCTGCCATATCTCATAGTCGTTATAAGCTGCAATCGCAAGCAAAATCCGAATGGACTTGAGCATAGCTACTGGTGAAAAGGTTTCATCATAGTCAACTCCTTGTCTTTGTTTGAAACCTTTTGCAACCAGTCAGGCTTATAGGTCTCTACCTTGTCGTCCGCTCCAGTCTTTCTTTTAAAGACCCATTTACACCCAATAGGCTTAATGCCTTCAGGTGGTGAAACCAAAGTCCATACTTTGTTTTCATACATGGAGTCCATTTCGAATTTCATAGCTTCAAGCTATTTTTCTGAGTCTTTATTACTCATAGCCTGTTCGTAATTCAATGGATCATCATCATTCATGATGTGTACCTCATCGTCATCCTCTATAACGAATCCATACCTCTCAGGTATCTTCAGTACTCTTCCAAATTTACGAACAGGGTGTGGTATAGTAGGTTCTTCTACTTGGTCAGGTACCTGACTTTGATCCGTGATAATTTGTGATTCTTGAACTTTTTCAAGATATATCTTACTCCCACTGACCCCTTCATGGATAAACTCCTTTTCCAAGAAGGCAGCATGTTTCACAACAAACACCTTTTGATCAGTTGGATGATAGAAATAATACCCTAAAGTTTCTTTAGGGTATCCCATAAATCTACACTTATCGGATTTAGTCTGTAGCTTATCATTTTCAAACTTTTTGACATAAGCTGGGCAACCCAAGTCTTAACATGCTTAAGATTTGGTTTCCTCCCCTTCCACATCTCATATGGAGTCTTTGGGGCGAATTTGGTAGGTACCTTGTTAAGTAGGTATGCAGCCGTTTCTAGGGCATATCCCCAGAAAGAAATTGGAAGGTCAGTAAAACTCATCATGGATCGAACCATGTCCAACAGTGTTCGATTTCTCCTTTCAGATACTCCATTTAACTGTGGTGTACCTGGAGGAGTCCATTGTGAGATTATACCATTTTCTTTGAAACAATTGAGAAACTCACCGCTTAAGTATTCTCCACCTCGATCTGATCGAAGTATCTTTATACTCTTGCCCGTTTGTTTCTCTACTTCACTTCTGAACTCTTTGAACTTTTCAAATGATTCTGACTTGTATTTCATTAAATACACATATCCAAATCTTGAGTGATCATCAGTGAAAGTAATAAAATAAGAATACCCACCCCGTGCACTTGTTGTCATAGGTCCACAAACGTCTGTGTGAATCAATGCCAACAACTTTGTAACTCTTTCTCCTTTTCCACTAAAAAGAGATTTAGTCATTTTACCCATGAGACAAGATTAGACAAGGTTCACAAGTTGGATATGATTCATAATCGGATAGCTCTAGGAGCCCATCCTTATGCAACTTGGATAATCTTGTTTCATTGATATGACCGAGTCTACAGTGCCATATGTAGGTATAATTAATATCATCTCTTTTCCTTTTCTTAGTTTGTTCAATTTGAAAAATATTTTCTTGTAAGTCAAGTGTATAAAGTCCATTTCGCAAATTTCCAATACCATATAAAACATCGTCTTTATAAATAGAACAACTATTGTTCTTTATAACAACGTTAAATCCTTCCATATCCAATACAGAAATTGAAATAATGTTTTTAATAATATTCAGAACATAATAACAATTATTAAGATAAATGGACTTGCCCGAAGGCATTGCTAAATAATAAGTTCCTACAGCTAATGCAGCAACCGTTGCTCCATTCCCCACTCGTAGGATCACCTCATCATTGTTCAGCTTTCTACTTCTGACCAGTCCCTTCACATTATTACATATGTGAGAACCACAGCCGGTATCCAATACCCAAGTAGAATTTTGACTTTCTGAAAAATTAATTTCAATCATGAACAAACCTTGATTGGAAGTCGAAGCTTCTCCAAGCTTCTTCTTTGCCAGAAACTTCTTGCAGTTCCTCTTCCAATGACCCGGCTCGTTGCAATCGAAGCACATTCCATTGCTAGCTTGATCAGATTTCTTTTGTTCCTTTATGTTCACTTTGCCCTTGGTCATCCGAGATCGGAAGAGCTTCTTAGATATCTCATATCTAGCAGTCCTATTTTGTTCACCATACAACTCCTTGAGGTGAATCAACATAGTAGGAGCATCCATGTTTTCGTGCTGACGCTGAAGCTCGTTATTCATGGATGCGAGCATAATGCATTGAGCCACAGATGCATCATCTTATCACTTTACAATGGTGGCAATCTCTTCCTCAGAGGCTGTTTCTAGAACAGTTCCAGGGACAGGTGAGTTTAGGACATAGGAAATCTTTTCAGCAGTGAGAACTATTCTAAGATTTCTTAGCCAGTCCGTATAATTCGGGCCGTTAAGCTTATTAGCATCAAGTATGCTTCGCAGTGAAATTAGTGATTTTGACATTTTTAAAATTCTGCATGTGAAAAATAACATTTTAGCAAACATTCATTTTATTAATTTTTCATACCAAAATAAATTTAGGTCTTTATTTTAAATTGGTAGCTCCCACTATTTTTATCAAACTATATTACCCTCACTTATATAGTTCGGCAACATCTAATTAAAGATTTACTAGTGAGAATAAGGATCCCATTTCAAATGTATATAACCTTGTGGATAGCACAACAAGCGATATACAAATAAATAGGTAGACAACTCTTGTCAATTACATCACTATATAACTCCTTTTATTTTGCCTCTTAAATCATAATGGTCAAGTGTGTGCACATCCGAACTAAAATGATTTAAGTTAAGTCCAGCCTAGCACTTCCATAAATTCAAAAAAGAAAAATGTTCGTCCTTGTGGATAGCACAACAAGACTAGATCGTTCAATTTTCCTGATAAGCATCAAATGTGATTAATTAACATCTTAAATATGCAATACTCGCCTTGTGGATAGCACAACAAGCTCATATTAAATATTTAATACTCTATTAATTTATCATGCTAGAAGGCGACGTTCGATATTCCAAATATCATTTGAACGCTTCGGACTTAATATTATTTCTTTGAGGGGTTTGTTATTTTTTGTCTCATCTTGTTTAGCGCGCATGCACACACACACACACATATATATATATATATATATAATACGCGTCATTTTATTAAACATGCGAAGCATGTTTGCATAAAATATAATATTTATCATGCAATAAAGAATACTATATTCTATCCGGATTGATTATGGACTTTTATTCTAGTTTGGTTCACTAAAGTCACCAAGTGAACCAAAAGGTCAAACCTAGGAGTGCAAGAATTTAAATTTAAATATAACTATTACATTTAAACCCGGGCTCCATACAAACGGGTCTTCACGCGCTCCTTGCTCCTTGGTCTCCAATTTCTTCAAGATAATTCTAACTATTTCTATTACATTAAACTATTTAATTTAAATAGAAACCTTGATCAGCAGTCAAGGGGAAGTACATAGGAGGGAGATAGAATTTTACATCAAGAAAAAAAAATTAGAGAAGACGAGGTACACAGACCCCATTTAATAAAACTCATTCATTCAAGCATTCAACTAAAATAAAATCCAATCACATTGGTCAAATAGTCCATAATCAATCCTCATTTATTATCATACATATCACCATATATATCAATAAATAAATATTCATCTCATGAATTAAAACATTCCATATATATATGAGTATCATTTAATGGGCAATTTTAAATTGCATGAAATCCAATTTCAAGATTAAAATAAACTCTTTATTTTAATTATAAAATTATTTAGAATATAATATATAAATATATCATATATATATATATATATTTGATATTATCGCATATATTATATATATTTATATAACGAATCAGGTTATATATATATATATAATATAAATTCACATTTATTTTTTAAAAAGAAGTCACCTTCTTTTATTAAAAGAGTCCTTCAGGTTTATTAAAAGAGTCCTTTCCTGATGGGTCACCTTCTTTTTGGAGTAAGAAAGAGACAACACCTTTTCTTTGCAGAATTCAAGATTAGCACCCCAAAAAAAAAATTGTGATTCGTCCCAAAAAAAATTGTCATTTTTTTTTCTTAAAAAAATAATTTTATACAATAAAATTATGCCCAATAAATTATTTTAAATACATACCCATATGTATATAAAATCAAAAATAAATTAATAATTACAGAAAGGTTTGGCTCTGATGCCACTGTTGGGTTTGTACGAAATCGTGATGCAATCAAATTGGAAAAATTAGCGGAAGCATGGTATATCAGAGTTTAAAACAATTTCTACAAAACCATTACCCGGATCATCTTTTATGCAAATTATTAATTTAAAACGATAAATAAGAAGTTATGGAATCATACCCTTGTAAAACGAAGCTTCCACAGGTACGAGTTCAACTCCTTGTTCTTCGTGATCTCTTTGAATTTTCGGGTTAGATTCCTTTCTTTGATCAACGTTAGCCACCCAAGTGTTTGGCCTCTAGAGGTGATCCACCAAAGAAGATGAATTATCAAGAAGGAGGGTGGTTGGCTTAGTTTTCTATCCTCTATAGAAAAGGAGTACTCTCCAACAATTGGAATTGCCTCAACTGATATCTATTATAAGACTCCTCTTATATAGATATTGGTCAACCCTTCTAATCCTATTAGACATGGGATTTCTTTTAATTAATTAAACTCCTTTAATTAATTTAGGCTTCCCACCACATTGGGAATAATTAATTAAATTCATTTAATTAATTTGTCTCCTAATCTTATTAGGAATAAATGAGAGTACTAATATTAAATTAATTACTAAACTCCTTTAGAAATTAAAATAATAATAATTGTAATAATATTAATAAGACTCCTCTTATTAATTTATATTTAATATTTCCAAAATATTAAATAATAAACATTAAGCTATTTAATTTATTCTATCACTATAGATTAAATTAATTACACTTAATGCATTATTACGATTATACCATTACCTTCTTAAATAATTATTCTTCCTTTTATGGTGTGACCCTTTAGGTTCTCTATATTAAACCGGTTGTGAATAAATCAATTAGAACAATTCTAATCTTATTTAAATAAATAAATTAAACTAATAATCTATTTAAACAAATAATATTTATTCTACAATAGGGATAAGCCTCCCTAGCGATCAACGACTTTCCAGATAATATAGATTTCAACATTAATCATAAAAAACCTGTGAGTAAATAGTTACCATACAATTCAATCCTTCCACCATACAATGTCCCAATTAAATATAAGACATAAATTTACTGTCAAGTATTATTTTATTTAATTATATGTATTTCGATTAGAAAATGCACAACTCCAAATAATGCAAATTAGAAACTCCTTTCTAATTTCATTTTACCTTGGCCAAGGATTCCTGGGTTGTCATTTAATGAATCACATAGGACATATCTCCTCTTTTACTAGAGGTGGTAGATTCTTTATTGATCATTCATTATCTCCATATGTAACTCATTATACCCAAGCATACCCTTTTATATACCCTAAAGGACTTTAAGGAATAAGTCAAAGTATAATTCATTATATACAAGATACTATGATGATCTCAAGTCCAAGGATCACTTGTACTACTATCACATTAGGAATTCCTATTGACAGGCGAGTAAAACTCCATTAGGTATTCCATAGCGAGTCACATTCAGTGAACTTATTCTCCAATAAGCACCTACATACTTGCTTTAGTGTCTCCACACAAATGATCATGAGATCAATCATCCTCATCCAATGAGCAAGCAACATATGTACCAATCTATCCGGATTTACTAATCCCCTTTTTAGTAATCCCACAATTGGGAACTATTTTAGTTTTAGAGCTTTCTAAGAATTTAGATCTCATTAGCATGATCATCATCATGATTCTAAAAGCATTGCTTAAAATTATGGGTTATTTACATATTATAAAAACAGCACCATGTAGATAATTAAATGCCTTTAATAAATAAATATTTTATTAATAAATAAATAAGATTGTTTACAAAGTACGTACTTTATCATTATACATGATTGGCTTGTATGCACACTACTATCACTATGTGTGCAGGAAAGAAAAGCTTGAAGTTGCTGATTAGTTTTCATTTCATGCTGCAGAAGATAAAGAAAAATTTTTGGTTAGGCTCAGGGCAGCGCGGCCGCGCCAAGCTCAAAGCTAAATGTTGGGCGGTCGCGCCAATGTGCAGGCCAGAGAACAAATTCTGATAACCCGTGCAACTGCGCCCCACTCGAAGTTAAACCAGGCGCGCCCGACCCCAGCGAACTGACGATTTTTAATTTTTAAAATTTGATTTCAAGCCCTAAGTCTATATCTATTCCACTACCATTCTCTCAAAACACACGATCGCTCTCAGATAAGAACCTTCGAACCCTCTCTCAATCCTATATATTCAAAGTTCATATCTCTCAATCCTAGCCCTCCTCACAACACAACCTGCAAACCCCTCCTACTCCTATACGAATCCTCCTTCTCCTTCTAACAATCTCTATAAACCTACCCTAGCCATAGCCATCATATCATTCATAGAATTTTAGAGACTACTTTGGGGGGGTTCTTTGGATTTAGCAATTAGGGTTTGTCAATCAGTTTGCAAAGGTATAAGTTTGGGGGTTAGTCTTCTCCATCCATCATCTAGGGTTTGCATAATAATTTGTCTAAAATTATCAATGGGGCCAAAGCGAGCACGTTCTGCCACTCCCGCATCGCCCGCTCAGAGTAGTCAGAGCGAAGACACTGTGGATTTGACTAGGTTCATCAGCCTTGAGGTACAACTGGAGTATTATCGAATTGCGGCTAAGTCAATCTTAAAAGAGCGGGGTCTGAAACCGGCGAAGAAGGATGGCCAATTGCTTGCCATGATCCGAGAGATGGGTTGGTAAGGGGTTTGTGCAGCACCGCCTCCTGTCCTGTTGGCTATTGTTCGTGAATTTTATGCCAACGCCAAGGAGACGCAGAGTGGGTTTTCTTTCGTTCGGGGCAGAAACATTGACTATCGTCCTGCGGCGATCCGTGAGGTGTTTAACTTGCATTCAAACCCGGCTGATCAAGTGAATTGGGTCGAGGCGGAGCATTTTGAGACTGACCTGGACTAGTTGCTTATTGATCTATGTGCGCCAGGCATGAAGTGGAAGTATAAGCACGGCACAGATGAGCCCACCATTTTCACCGCCTCCGCTCTGAATAAATACGCTAAGGCATGGAATCTGTTCTTATGTAAAAATTTGATGCCATCCACTCACCAGCACGAGATTACGATCGAGAGGGCTATCATTCTTTGGGGGATCACCACTGGGAAGCATATTGATGTCAGCCATTTGCTCTATCAGAACATGTTGCGCTTCATGAGAGGTAGTACCAACGAGGCAATTCCACACGCATCAGTGGTGGCTCATCTCTGTTATGAGGCAGGCATTGAATGGGAGGATGAACAAGTCCAGATGCTAAGTGGGGACATCAATCACATCACAATTAAGAAGTTTGACGATTGGGCTGGTGGCACAGCACACCCGCGAGGAAAAGGGTTCATCCTGCTGACTCTTTTAGCAGTTCCCCATCGCAGCCATCAGCAGTAGCCGGTCCTTCCACCGCCAGTACAGGGCTGCAGGATCTCCAGATTAGGCGATTGGAGAGGAGGATGGACTCTTTGCATGGAAATTTCTCTGCATTTGCTGATGGACTGGCCCGAGCCCTGGGAGAAGCCTTTGCACAGCAGGGTACGCTAGTAGAGTGGCCTGTTTTTGGTTCTGCCATGCCATACCCACCGCCAGATTCACCACCCGAGGAGGGTGGTCATGCCAATAATTACGGGAGTTTCCTTACCCTTTACTTCCAATGCGGACATTGAAAATTTTAAGTTTAGGGGTATTGGGTGTAGTTAGTAGTGTAGTTGGATATAGTTTATTGCATGTTAGGTTGCATAGTAGCTGCATTTTAGTATTTTGTTAGTTAAATTTTGCATAAAAAAATTTCTGTTTTGTTTTGTTTTGTTTAGTTAGTATGTGTTTAGTTGCATTGCATAACATAATCCCATGTTTTTACCCTGTTGAATTCTAATCTGGCCAATGATGACATTAAAATATGATAGATTTTTGAACTCAGTGGATAATTTAAGCTTAGTTATAACGGTATACATAATGTAATCTATGCCTGTTGCTTTGATGTTACTGGATAGCACGGTATTGTTATTATCTGCTTGTTTGTTAGATTAGTACATGTTTGTCTTCTAGGGGGAAAAATTATTTTTAATGATAGAATTGTGTAAGAAAATGAATAATGGCCTTAATGACACAGAGGTGCAAGTTTGGGGGAAAACATAGGGTATACATGCTAAAAAGAAAAGAAAAATAAAAATAAAATAAAATAAATTGAAAAAAATAAAAAAATAAAAGAAACACCTTGGCTAGCTAAGTCTTATGGCCTTTGATACTCGAGCAAGTAAGCCCTAGAGGATTGTCTCTACACCCAGCACCCTAAGGCCTTTATGGTTTGGGAGTCGTTGGTCGAAAGCTCAATAAATGGGTATCACTGAAAAGCCTAAGAGGGTTTAGCATTGCACAGTCAGGTGTAACCACGGAAAAGTGCGAATATCACCCTCATGTGTGAATAAAAGCATAATAAACCCTTATTGAACCTTAGCTTGTATCAATGTGTTAGATTGGTCATTGTTTTATATATATGCAAAATTCTTGACTTAAAACCTCAGTTTTCCTTCCTTAGAAGTATAGCATATGGAATCTTTACCTCTATCAAGCTTATTTGTGATATAACACACACACACTACATCTTAGCAACATGTTGTGATTTACAGATTGTATGTCTTTATAACTGTAGCTTGAGTCGATACTCTGTTCATAGCTTGTTATTTCTCTGAGGCACATCTTATTGGAATTCATAACGTAGCTGGAATTTTGGGATTCATTTTCATGATAGTATGGTTGCATAGCATGTAGGATGCATTTGTGTTTGTTGCTTGAGGGCAAGCAATAGTTCAAGTTTGGGGGTATTTGATAAGTAGGTTTTACACCTACTTATTGGCTATCAACTTGCTAGGATTATGACTTAATCTCAAGTACTTTAGTGTCTTTTGATATGTTTTGTCTTCGTTTTATAGGTTTTACTATGGAAACTCATTTGGCAAAAGAATGGCATGAAGCATGGTTTGGCATGGAATTGGCAAAAAGACAAGGTGGAGAACGTTTGATGGTCTGAAGATGGGCTTAGCATAAGGAAATGGCATATGGCTTGTGCAAAAAGAGCCTCAAATCAGAAGTCAAGTAAGGCAAAAGATGAAGAAAGAAAAGCAAGAAGGTCTAAGGCAGCAGCAGAGGGAACCAGCAATGCACCAGCAGCAGCCAGCAGAAAACACAGAGCCGTACCGCCGTGCCGGGTTAAAGAAGAGAAGACGCGCGCCCGCGTCGAGTTGCAGAATCCAGAGAGCACTCTAGACAAGCGTGAGCCCACGCCCTAAATATACTACAGGGCCGCGCAGCAGCGCCGGTCAAGACTGAGAACAAAATTGACTTTTAATTTAATTTTTTTGCTGAGCATGTATTCCATATATAGGTGTATTTTGCAAAGGACGATATTCAGTATTCATAATTCAGTTTTATTTTACTATTCTAGGGTTTAGAGAGCTAGAGAGGGTTTGGAGTTTCACTTCTTCTCTCTTCCAGTTCTAAGTAGATTTCCATTCTAGGGTTTATACTTGTATTGATTGTGATCTGAATTGGAGCTTGGAAGCTTATTGTGGATAGAGGATTATCAGATTTGCATTCTCTTCGCCTCTTTATCCCTTTGCTCTTATTTTATATTTTTAATGCTTAAATCAAATCCCATAATGGTTATTGGTTCAGAGATGAACTAACCATCATTATGGGATTCTAATGGATCTTATTGTTTAATCTAGTTTGATATACCTCTTTGTTATGTGTAATTGATTGTGTATTGAATGCCTAGCATGGTTGTATTGATTGATTAGATGCTTGATCACCATCTATCGTAATAGTTTGTATGGAATTGAAAGAGGAAGTACCAACTTAGATTTGGCCATGCTAGCATATGTTCATAAAATTTGAATGCAATGAATTTTGTGATTCGTAATCCGGATAGGCATATACCGGCTTACCATATGTAGTCAATTGAGAGTTTGCACTTAAATCGATATGGCTTATAAGTCACATAGACATATAGTGATTTAGGTTTTATTGATGTTTATATGAATTTTATCTCTTTTGTGGATTTTATATGATGTGGAATTGGTATATTGAAAGATAGCCATTTCTCACATTCGTGCTCTCAACTAGCATTATGTGGCAATTGATTAGCATAACATGAGGTGTATAGACTGAATGGCGTAATAAGTGACATTAGGATCCCATATTTCTCCAATTTGAATCCATCGTCTATTAATTAGTTAATTGTACTTTAAAATCTTTCTAGTTATTCATTCACACTTTGATTACTCATTTGAGCAGCCGAAAATAGCTATAGAATTGTTGCATGATAGTTTAAATATAATTGCTTTTCTCCATGGGAACGATCTTGATTTATCATATATTAATTATCGACCGTGTATACTTGCACACGTTTGTATCTGTTTTGTTAACACCGAAATGGAGCAACATGTGCCAATGGCTGAACTGTCATCGATCTGTACCCGAAGCTTAGTTGGGGTTGTGCCAACGGCTGATCTATCATCGGTCAGCACCCGACGCTTCGTTGGGGTTGTGCCAACGGCTGAACTATCATCAATCTGTACCCGACGCTTTGTTGGGGTTGTGCCAATGGCTGAACTGTCATCGGTCAGTACCCGACGCTTCGTTGGGGTTGAGCCAACGGCTGAACTGTCATTGGTCAGTACCTGACGCTTTGAAAGTGGCAGTTTTGGACAGTTTTATGCAGCTTTTTTGGCAGTTTTTCAGCAATTTTCATCATTGGTCCCCGGATATTGCTTTGGGATGAATACTAATGGCTTTTAGGGAGTTCCCACCTCTGTCAGTAATTCGATGCTTAAACGCAGGATTTCAGGACAAACCGCTCAATCGGGCTGCGATTTTTTCTCAAATTTGACTTTTTAGCTCATATAAACTCCGTTTCAACTTGAATTGGACATAGCCAGAGGGAGCGAGGCCCACCTTAAGGAGCCATATGTAGGGGTGCGGCAGTCGCAGGTGGGCCCGCTCCTTCCTGCGATTTTAAAATGGGTAGCGGGAGCTCTCACAAGTCATTTTCAGTTTTGATTTTCTATAGAAATCCGATTTTCTATAGAAATCTAATTTTCTTTTTCAGATCTACGTAGTTCGGGCATCTTTTTTAGATTCCGTCAGCGGCCACGCGTTTTGTACATCTCAGGTAGCATTTACATCTCTTCTTTTCCAGTTTTAACCTGTAGAATTGTGTAAACCACATAGGGTGCTTTTGAACGCAATGTATCAAAAATGTATGCTTATATGACTTGATAAAAAAAATTGACTTCATAAGTATGCATATTTTACTGCGATGCACGTTTTGATGTAAGAAAATTTGAATTCTGAGACAGTCAATTTCAGCTCTTTTTGATCAGTTTACTTATCCTTTTTGAGGTCTAATGAGCCTGGATTTTCAACTAAAAAATATCGATGGTAATTTGGCTACCATGTGAAGTTTATTTTTGATTTTTTTCATAAATATGAACTATTTCTATTTTTGGAAAAGTGTGTTACTGAATGGCCGCCTACAAATGCCTGTGTGCATGCGGACAGTCCATTTTACAAAGGAGACTCTGGCAAAAAAAATTCAAAATCCTGAGCATTTAATAAACATGTAGTTTTGACTATACTGGGGATTTTGACTGACCCATGCATGTTTTAGGATTTAAAAATGCATACAATACTGATTTAAATTAATAAACCGAAGGTTTTAGGCTTACCTCACCCTTTCTGAGGCTGATTTGGAGACTTTGTCTAGGTCATGGACCGAGATAGACATGGGAGTGCTAGCAGGATAGTTTCAGGAGTTAGATGGAGGACAGTCTCCGATGTTCCTCAGCCACAGCCAGCCCGGCTGCCTTATAGACTGGCTGAGTCAGTGATCCGTCCGATCCGGGCTGAGCCATCAATAGACATAGATGATGAGGAGGCTCTATTTGCTGCTCCTACCCCAGCTCAGGCTCCACGTGCAGAGCTCCCAGGCATTGTTGTGCCAGTCCAAGATCTGCTAGGAGATTTGACTCACCATCCATCGAGGTTCCTTCACGCCAACGAGGTGACTAAAGTTTTTTTCTTTCTGGATTTTCTTTCTTTCTTTTGCCATTCTCCTGGCACAAGGTTGATATGGGATGGCTTTTGATGCAGGTTCCTGGCTTTACGCAGCCTCGAGGAAACTGGTTTAATGTGCATTCTCTTTATCACACTCTACACCAGGATTACAGGGACATTGTTGACACCTGGAGGTTTCAGGCATTCTTTTCTATTCTTCCCCGTCGCTGCCCCTGGGGTTATATGAGGGCTTTGTCTGAGCGCTAGTTCCACCATACTCAGTCTCTCCACTTGCTGGATTGTGAGGTGATGATGATGTCGATGGATTGGAGGTTCATCACTGGGGTAGAGTTTGAGGGTGAGCCCATGCCTGTTGTGGCTGACATTACACCCACTGTCGTCCGGTCACTGTTGGGAGTTCCTGTGACGGCGATTAAGGGTCGGACGGTCCGATCTGGTCCCTTGAGCGTAGATGTCTAGAGTGGGGCTTTGCTTGAACCTCTGCCTGATGATTAGAGGGTTAGGGATCGCATCCTGTGGCAATTATTTCTGGTGATCATCAGGGGTTATTTCCTTGCGGATAATTCTACGACGATATCCTTTGCCCTGGTCAGTGCCACTGACATGTGGAGCACCTCAGTGACTTTGATTGGGGTACCTATACCTTTGCCTATTTTCTCCGAGGTATGGGCATGCGTTCAGAGGGTGTGACGGAGGCTTGGTTAGGGTTCTACCCATTCCTACTGGTGAATACAGCTTTATTGTACCTTTTTGATTTTTGTATTTACATTTGTCAGTCTTGGTCACTGAGGACTTTTGATATTTACATGACCAGTTCTGGGCATGTGAGAGGCTTCCTTGCCTACATCTCGCTACTACTTTAGGCCTGGAGACTTATTCTCGGGGACTGGCGTTGGCACCACTCTACTCTGATAGAGGTCCCTGTAGTTGAGGGATTCACCCATTCGCGCCTGCAGCTTGAGCTTTTGACTGCAGGGTCGATATCATGGGTACCGTATACCTCAGACTTTTTGACAGTCGGGTTTGAGGGCGGTTTCCCCACTGGCTAGGAGTATGCATTATCTACCCGCAGAGTCCCATTTTTGACAGAGGGAGGTTGGGAGCTCTATCTAGGAAAGCGTGCTATCAAAAGCATCACGGGGCAGATCTGCATGCCCATTGTTCCTCCTGCTTGGCATCATTGGCCACTAGTTCAGCCACTCACAGACATTTCGATGGAGGGCGTAGATGGCTTTACCCTGTCAGAGGGTCCATACAGCCAGGAGGCATTTAGCAGTTGGTGGAGTCCTCGCACTATTGGGGCTCAGACTCGTGCTATCCAGTTCATGGCAGATATGGTGTCGGGGTCTGTGATGATGTTAGACTAGATAGCGTGCCTTCGAGAGCCTACCCACTTGGACCAAATTACAGGACTGACCCAGTAATTGGAGAGAGCTCATTTGTTTATCAGGCATCTTGGCCGAGATCCATTAAGGCATCTTCTTTTGATCCTTCCATCTCTGGAGCGGGCCCTTCCACAGGTCCATTTTCTAACAGTTATACAGGAGCTAATCCTCCCTTATACCGCCCTGACATTCCTGATGGCCGAGACTTTATGTCCACAAAGGAGATGGAGCAAGTTAACATCCTGAGTGTAGATATTTTGGATCTTTTTGGATAGCTATTGTAGCTATATCTTTTGATAGACTATTTTGGCTGTTGGGCGGTTGTACCCCATTTTGATAGGCCACTGTTAGTAGTTGGGCGGTTGTGCCCCATATCCCTATACTTTTTATTTTGTATTTTATTAGCAGACAGAGATGATGCTTACAGTAGATAGTTTATTGTAGATATGCATTATATTTCCTATATATTGCATCATATTTATCATTGTCAATATGCATGTGTTATGTTATAGATATGCATTTAGACAGATGAGTTCAAATTTGACCCCTGGATAGTCTTGTGATACGGTGAAACAGATGTCATCGTCGACAGTTAGCCGCATCGAGCATTTACCACCATCTGTGGTGGCATCGTCATTGAGATCGTGGTATGATAGCCTGCCCTTCCCAACCAGAGGGACAGTGGATCGGATGTTAGGGCATTCATTGGCCCTTGTGGACTTCCAAGTTCCATATGGATTCCTAGATGGCCTTATATCCTATTGGATACCTGAGAGGCAGGTTTTTTGCATCGGGCGACAAGAGCTGACTCCGACTTTGGAGGAGTACTGAGCGGCATACTGGTTTGGCTTTGGACTTGCCTTGTGCTCGCACTACTATTAGTGATATAAGGAGACCGTTCTTGAAGATGTCGGGTTTACATCAGAGTGTAGTTATGGATGAGGTCGTTTTCGGACGGGTGATCTTGATTGACTTCTTGATCGATCATTTTGGTAGATTGGACAGCTACGATCGACATGCTGGGGATTTTATCATCTCGGCAGAGGCGTGGCATTCTGCCAGGATAGATGTTTTGCTAATGTGCATCGTGGCTTATATATACATGCCACTGTATTTGGACCATTTGAACCTGGGCTTGATGGTCGTGATCCATGCCCTTAGACAGGGTAACACCATCTTGTCGATGATACTGGCCGAGATATTGAGGTCAGCTACCTATTGCAGTACCCATCTAGAGGGGTTTTTTAGAGGTAGCCTTCTGTATGTATGGCTCATGACCCATTTGCGTTTGATTGGCTTCTTCAGACATCAGGGGTACTGCTTCTCCCATGAGATAGCTATGTCCTACTCCTTCCAGCTAGCGGAGTGTTTGGATGTAGAGACCTGGTCAGCTTTTCTGTCAGATATTGAGCATTCTTTTTTGATTCTGCCATACTTAGGGCTAGTCTCCCCTTATTGCTTTATCACCCATACATCTGACATGGACTTCTTGCCCCTAGCGGGATTGAGAGGGTGACCACTTACCATCCATTGGCAGTTTTGGGCCAGTTTAATCAGTTCCAGAGCCTGCACCATTTTGAGGGGGCTATTGATAAGCGGATGTCAGCTTCTTCTATGTCATCAGCCAACCTGATCAGGATTTATGAGTGTTGGACTCATAGGGAGAAGGCTGATTTCTCTACTAGCCACTCGAATCGTTCTCCAGAGTACTCAGCATGGTTGGAGGCTGATATAGCATCAGTTGCATTCATCCAGTCAGCTCCAATTATGGATTCAGATGAGGAGGAGCCTATGGAGGATCCTAACTCTCCTACGGAGGATGATTTATTCATGGGTCTGACAGCAGCCTTAGTTAGTGACCCGCCGATTACTCCTGCCGGGACAGATCCAGCTTTGACAGATTCACTAGCTAGGATGACCTTTGAGAGAGATTAGGCTAGGGCGCTGATATTAGCTGCCATGTCTGGCAGAGATATAGCTTTTGCTGATAGAGATGAGGCTCGAGCGACTCGGGATACGGCATTGGTGGAGAGAGATGAGGCTCAATCTTCTCGAGATGCTACTTTTGTCGAGATTGAGAAGACTTTGATTGCCAGGGATGCTGCTTTTGTAGAGAGGGATGAGGCCATAGCTTCCCGAGATTTCCATATTGTCGATAGTACTGCTCTCCGATTATATACTCATGGCCTGGTTGCCAATATGAGTGTTTATATTGATGATCATAGTGCCATTATGCAGATGGTTGTGGATGTTTTGGTCCGTATGGAGGCTGAGGGTATTGCGCTTGCAGCGGCTCCTCCATCTTCAGAGAGAGATGCCATGTTGGCACTACTGTCCTGTTTATCTTTGGGTCTATAGACTAACTTTATTTTTCCTACACATACTAGATCAGCCATTTTTGTCATGTACAGGACACAGTATATATATCAAACAGTATTATATATCAGAGAAATATATTTTGATTCACTTCCCTGATTGGATATGTATTGTCATTGCTAAGTGATTACCACTTCTTTTATGACTTGTTGTTCTTGATGTATCACGAGCTTCTCCTTGATGGATTGACAGTGAGATGTCAGAGAATATCTCGAACGGGCCTGTTAACCAGGGAGGCTTGATAGGATTTATGTTTTGGTGTCTTGAGACTGGTTTTTATTGGTTTTTGCATTTTCTTGAAGGTCAAACCACACCATGAATGGCTGCCCGGGTGTAGGGAGATCAGGTCATTCGTAGTTTCAGTTTTTTTTTTGTGGGATAGAGGTTTGAGAAGTGTCTTTTTTGAGTTTGATTTGATGAGTTTTTGAGTTTTTTATAATTTTATTCGATTTGACCGCACCAGGAATGGCTGCCTACGTACTCCCGGGTTAAGGGAGATCAGATCATTCGTAATTCAGTCTCTAGTGAAAACTGAACTGATTTGATTAATTCGCAGGACCAGGATGCTGGTATGCATGTGTTTCAGATATAGTACCTTTTTATGGTGTCTGAGTTGATGAGTTGGGGAAATTCGCTCCTGTCCATTTCTTGCAATCTGATAACTCCTCCTGTCAACACTTCCTTGACAATGAAAGTGCCTTCCCAATTAGGGGCGAACTTTCCTTTGGCTTCATCTTGATTGGTCAAAACTTTCTTCAGCACCAAGTCGTTTTCTTTGAATTATCGAATTCGGACTTTTTTGTTGTATGATCGAGCAATCCTTTGCTGATATAACTACCCGTGGAAAATGGTTGTAGCCCTCTTTTCATCTATCAAGGACAGCTGGTGGTACCGCTCTTGCAACCACTGGTCTTCATCTATTTGAGCATCTATTAATATTCTCAAGGACTCCATCTCTACTTCTATGGGAAGGACTGCTTCTATGTCACAGACCAATGAATAAGGGGTAGCCCCAATAGAGGTACAGATTGACGTCCTGTATGCTAACAAGGTTAGAGGCAACAGGTCAGGCCATTCTTTGTGATTGGCGAACATTTTTTGCATGATCGTTTTGATGTTCTTGTTAACCGCTTCGACGGCACCATTCATCTTGGGCCGATATATGACAAAATTGAGATGCTTGATGTGGAACTTGCTGCATAGTTCTCTCATCATCTGATTGTTTAGGTTCTTGGCATTATCTGAGATGATCACCTCTGGTTGTCCATATCGACAGACGACATTATTTCTGATGAAGCCAATGATAACCTCTTTGGTGACTTTGGGAAAAGAGGCAGCTTCAACCCACTTGGTAAAGTAATCGATCATGGTGAAGATGAATCGGTGATCATGATGGCTTTAGGTTCTACTGGACCTATCACATCCATTCCCCACATGGAGAAAGGCCATGGCGAACTCATATTGCGAAACTCATTTGGAGGAGCGTGGATGGCATTTTCATGTACTCATAGCATCTCCTGACATGATCATCGTAATCTGCTTTGAGAGAGATCCAGTAATGCCCTGGTCTTAATATCTTCTTGGCCAACAAATGATCGCTCATGTGTGGATCGCATATTCCACCGTGGACTTCATCCATCAATCTCTGGGCTTGCTCTTTATCGAGACTTCTTAACAGGCCTATTCCAGTATCCCTTTTGTAGAGTGTGTCTCCACTTAGATAGAATTTCATGGCCATCTTGTGAAACCTCTTTCATTCAGCTTGGCTTGCCCCAGCGAGTGTAGATCTATCTAGGAGATACTCGTTGATGTCTTGATACTAAGGCTGTTTGATATGAGGTATTTCATCTAATACTTCTCCAATGTAATTCCCGTATGTCGGGTCTTTTGGCTTGTGATTTGGATGTCGGGAATTCCCCTCCTTCTTGATATGTTGATCAGGGAAGCCAACGTTGCTAATGCATCAGCAAAGTCGTTCCTTCCCCAAGGAATGTGGATAAAGGTTATCTCTTCAAACTTCATGGATATGTTAATAACCTGCCGATGATAGGGCAGCAAATGCAGTTCTTTGGTATGATATGCCCCAGTGGTTTGTCTGATGACCAACTCAGAATCTCCAAAGACCAGTAGATATTGGATACCCATGGTTGGGCTAATTTCAACCCCATTATGCAGCCTTCATACTCAACTGTGTTGTTGGTGTTGACAAACTGCAACTTGGTAGCTACAGAATATTGTTCTCCTATACCAGAGATAAGGACTACCCCAGCTCTGGCACCTTCCACGTTTACCGCTCCATCAAAATACATTTTCCATGGTTGGACTGCATTTTCTTGAAGATCTTGCTAAATTGCTATGATCCCATCATCCAAAAAATAAGTCTCCAGAGGTTCAAACCCTCCTAATGGTGCTTTGGCTAGTTGATCTGCAATGCCTTGACCTTTGATGGACTTCTGAGTGACGTAGACAATGTCGAACTGCTGGAGGATCAACTGCCATTTGGATTATAGATATTTAAACATTGGCTTGTTGAATACGTATTTCAGCGGATCCATAAGGGATATAAGGTAGGTCGTGTGCCCATGGAGGTAGTGTTGTAACCTCATGGCGGCCCATGCTAACGCACAGCATGTCTTCTCAATCAGAGTGTACTTTTGCTCACTGCTGCTGAATCTTTTGCTGATGTAGTAGATAGCTCTCTCCTTTCTACTACCATCTTTTTGTCCTAACATGCAGCCCATTGCATTGGCATTGACAGACAGATACATAAATAAGGGAACTCTATCCCTCGGGGGTATCAAGATAGGCGCTTCGATCAACTGCTTCTTGATGGCAAGGAAGGCTTTTTGGCAATCCTCATTCCATTTCGTGGAGGAATTCTTCCTTTGTAGCTTGAAGATGGGTTCACAAGTTGCTGTGAGTTGGGAAATAAACCAGTTTATGAAATTGATCCTTCCCGGGAATCCACGTATCTCCTTCTCTGTTCGGGGTACGGGCATTTTCGTGATGGACTCTTGGCAAGATCCAGCTTAATGCCTCTATTACTCACCAAAAATCCCAACAACTTGCCTGATTTGACGCCAAAAGCACATTTGGCTGGATTCAGCTTGAGGTTGTACTTATGCAACCTGTTGAACAGCTTCTTGAGATGGTTGATGTGATCGTCCTCCTTCTGAGATTTGACGATGATGTTATCCACATAGACCTATATCTCCTTATGCATTATGTTATAAAACAGGGCCATCATGGCTCGCTTATATGTGGCACCAGCATTGATGAGGCCGAAGGACAATCGCCTATAACAGAAGGTTCCCCATGGAGTGATGAAAGCTGTTTTCTCTCTGTCTTCCTCAGCGACCATGATTTGATGGTAACCACCAAAGCAATCCACAAAAGAATACATGTCATACTGCGCCGTGTTGTATATCAAGAGGTGGATGAAAGGTACCAAGAAATTGTCCTTAAGGAAGGCTTTGTTCAAATCCCTGTAATCCACACATACTCGTACCTTCCCTCCGGGCTTTGGCACTGGGAACTATGTTTGACAGCCACTCCAGGTATGTTGATACCATGATGATGTCGGATTTGAATTATTTAACAAATTCTTCTTTGACCTTCAGACTCCATTCAGGTTTTAATCGCCTGAGCTTTTGTTTAACTGGCTTGAATCAATCTTTGATGGGCGTTCGATGGATGACAATATCAGTAGACATGTCAATCATGTCTTCATATGACCATGCAAACATATCCTGGAACTGTGTTAGGAGTTCAATCAGATCGGTTTTTTGATCTTGGGTGAGGTCTCTGCCTATCTTGATTTCTTTGAGGTTTTGTGAGGTTTCAATATTGACAGTGGTGGTTTGGTCAAGGTTTGGTTTGGGTTTGTCTTCGACCCATTCTTTGATCTCCTCGGGCACCTCATAGTCATCTTCCTCTTCTTGATCAACTTCCATCAAGTCGAAGTTCATTTTTACATCAAAGTTGTAGTCACTGTGACAGGTTGGCATCTCATCAGCAGGGACAAACAAATCCAATCTTGGAATCCTAAAAACAAAATGTTTTTACTTTAATATATGCAACTGTTTAAACATACAAAGCATTTGGCAAAGCATGACAAAAGTTACTGCTATAGCTGTGCAATCAAAACAAGCAGTAAATGAAACCACGTTATAAGGCAGATGGACACTCTGCCTTTTTACCCTTTTTGAATGAGGCAAGGGACGCTGCTCCAATTGTCCAGGGTCAGATCCTCATGAACAAGGAGGATCAAGAAATTGTGCTTGTCTGCCTCATCTCGGATAATGACTGAGACATCCTTCAAAATAGGGCCGCGGTTTTTCTTTGAACTGCCTCCTTTCTCTTTCATGATGCGAGGAATTTGGATCTGATCCTCCTCGTCACTGTCGGGGATATCATCATTCATACCTTCGTAGTGTATGAGAACACGTATGTTAGCAAATGGGTCTCGTCCTTCGTACAGGAACTTTTCTTTTCCTTTTTTGCTATCCCCTTCAGGCTTTGGGGTTTTTCTCTCACATACTGGTATGACTGGAGGAAACAGTATGGATGATACAACGGCAGAGATCTTCCTCATTGGCTTCACAAATCTAGCATCACTGAGGTTTGGTAATAGTATAGTGGCAGCATGAGCCTTAGGATGCTTATGTGGGTTCCGGTGGCTTGACCCGGATGAATAGCCCAATCCGGCTTTCCCCGACTGACTCGGGATTTGCACCGGACTTTTGATACCTTGTTGATTCTTTCCTAACCCTTCTACAGGGCGGAAACCCAAAGATACCATCTCCTGGCCGACTGTCATCACTTCGAGGGAGACTTTTGGTTTCAGAGCTGGTGCCCCCACTAGTAGATATTGAGTATCGCTTACCTCTAAGGCTTAAAAACTAGCAGATTCAATCCCTGCATCTAGACTGATCACCGAAATATCTCCCTGTATGCAGGCAGGATATTCTGGTTTGATATTCACCGTGATTAGGTTGCCATTGATAATGTAGTTAAGCTGCTGATGGAGGGTGGATGGAACTGCTCCTGCCATATGGATCCACGGCCTTCCCAGCAACAAGTTGTATCCGGTGGTGATGTTGAGCACCTGGAAAGATACATAGAAAGTGTGGGGACTGATCTCTAGAGGAAGTTCAATTTCTCCCATGGATTCTCGACGAGACCCATAAAAATCCAGGATAACCACATGACTAGTTCTTATCCGGTTTGGGTTGATCTTCATTCTCTCCAAGGTGTCGTAGGGACAGATGTTTAGGGACGATCCTCCATCTATCAGCACAACTCCGATTACATACCCGAATGACATTATCGCTATATACAGGGACTTACGATGACATGTCCCCTCTGTAGGTATATCATCGTCAGTAAGAGATATCACATTGCTGTTGAAAATGTGTTCTATCACGTGACGGAATTTCTTGGCATCCACCGTCTTTGGTAGATGGGCTTCTTCCAGTACTTTCACCAGAATGTTGCGATGATCCACTGAAGATAAGACCAAATCTAGGATGGACATCTGTTTGGGTGCATCCTTTAAACTTTGCACCACCTTGATTTTATTATGTCCCATTTACTGAGGAACTTTTTAATTTTCTCTTCAGCCACCTTTTCTTTGGCTTTGATGACTGATTTGATCACCCGTTGAGGCAGGTACAATGGATTCACCTTTGGTACGATGGAAATATTGTTTGAAGTTGACCCTTCATCCTTTCCATAGTTCCAGTGAACTCTCTTCAGACTGATCACTGGATACTAGGGTCTGAATGGCAATATCAAAGGTTCGGGCGCTGCTAACTTCATAGGATTGTATGTTTCCTGGACCCCTTTACCTAGTAAGATTAGGGGTGTGAGGGTTGGCTCCTTATCACAGAAAATAACAGCCACTGTATCCTGACTCCACGCAGTGGGAATAAAGAGAGTTTCTTTATCTAGGAGGCCATTATCCTGATTCCCTTTTATCAGCTCACCACTTTCAATCAAATTCTGAATTAAGTGACGAAGTCCCCAGCAATCTTCGGTGTTATGATCGGGTGTATTGGAGTAATATTGACAGATTCGGTCAAGCTTGAATTTCCTAGATCGAGGATTTACTGGGGGTAACAGATCTGTAACCATCCCCTCATTGATCAACATCTAGAGGATTTCCTTCATCGGCTGGTTTAGGTTAGTGAAATTCCTCTGAAAGGCAAATTCCCTATCAGCTTGAAACTTCTCCTCCTTGGCCACCCTATCGGTCCAGGGTTCATGCTCATAAAATCGGTAATGATCCCTCATAACGATGGGACTGATATCCAGTGTAGGAGGACTTGCTTCAGACTGGTTGGATTGGTTTATCAGCTGTCTGGTTACCTGATGCTGATATACAACCAACTCTGCCAATTGTCCAATCTGTTCCTTGATAGACTTGATCTCTTGTTCTATCAGGAATTGCCTTTCTGATAACTCCCAACTGTCTGGGCTATTGTTGTTGGATTGAGTAGACTCCCCGATATATCGGAGGTATTTGGATCCTTCTCCATTTTACGTGCTAATCATGTTGACATCCTCCTTTTTATGCTGAGGGAGGGTATTATCATATACGTTCGATTGCTCTTGTTTGGTCACCACGATATCTCCATTGTCTATCAAGTCCTGTATTTTATGCTTAAGAGACCAGCAATCTTGTGTATCATGGCCCGGAGATCAGGAATGGTAGGCACACTTCTTACTTGGGTCAAAATTCCGTCCACTTGTATTGATTGGTGGAAGGAGTTGCACAATCTTTTTCTGTGTCGTCAATAGTTTTAGCACATTTTTGAGTGAATCCCCTAGGGGGTAAACGTTCTTCGATGCCTGGCCTCCAAATTTGTCTGGAATGGCAGGTTTGAAGGTTATGCTGAAGTTTGAAAAGGAGAATAGCTCCTCTTTTGAATGGGCATACTGCTTGAATCCCCCTTCTAATTTTGTCCTTGTAATACTAAGGAAACTTCTTAATCTTTCTTTTTGTGTGTCCTCCGGGGATTATTCCCATAACTCCCGGATTAAATATGCTCGGCAACAGCTTCTAGGGCGGTCAGATCCTTTATCTTCCCAGATTTGAGCCCCATTTCTGCCATTTCGTCATATTTGATCATCTCCTAGAATGGCTTTCCTATGCCTGCTAGGACCCTTTCATAATACAGAGCTTCTTGAATGTCGATGAAGGTCATGAATATCTCAGACTCAGTCATAGGTGGAGTGACTTGTGCCGCCATTCGTCTCTAGCGTTGAGCATATTCTCTGAATGACTCAGTGTTTTGTTTCTTGATTTTGGTTATTTGATATCTGTCTGGAGCCAGCTGAGACTGGAAACTGTATTGATTGAGGAAGGCATGTGCCAGCTATTCCCAGCTGTGAATTTTATAGTTGTCTAAATGGGCGTACCAGGCTCTAGCCTCTCCGGTCAGACTTTTCTGGAATAACTGCATCCAAAGTTTCTCGTCCTCTGCATAGGATCCGAGCTCTCCAATGAACACCTTTAAGTGAGTGTAGGGGTTTCCTAATCCAACGTATTTCTCAAAATCATGGACTCGAAATTTTTTGGGATAACGAGCCCCAAGAAAGATACATAAGTTTGAATAATTGACACTGCCAAATGCCCCAGTCCCTTTGATGGACCGGATGGTCTCTTCCATCTGTTGGACTTTCTTTAAAATGTCACCAGCTTCCTGTTCTTTGTTAAAGACGATGATTTTAGGGGTTTTATTGGTAGTATCCTGGTTCTATAGATCAGGAATCTGAGTGTTTGTCTTCCCGATCTCTTGATTGTCACCGGGTGTTCCTAGTTCTGTGTGACCCTGTGCTTGTTTCCCTTTAAGAGCTTTACTCTGCTCTCTTAAGAAAATGGCCAATTCGACAATCTGGTTCTCCAGTCCTTCAAATTCTTCCCTAGAGACGGGGGTAGATTCAGGTTGAGCACTGGAAGCCATGTCCGGAGATGGACTTAGTGCTTTCTTAGATTTAGATCTAGTGACCGGACCAATTTTTCACCTACAACAAACATAGATGTGCCAATTTTCTGAGGTAGGTATGGATAGGATGCATGCTATGATGTGTTTTTGAGGTTTTTTAATCTTATCCTGCAAAACAGAGGTAAGTTGTTTTGATGACAGGATAACATGACAGGCTTTACATAGGGAATGTATATTTACATTATGATATCTACATTGTGCTATTTACATTGGAAATGAAAAATTGACATTGAATTGAAAGAGGAAGGCATAAATAGGCTTCCCTTCGGATTTGGTTAATCAGAAGCTGACCTATCTTAGGCTACTCTCGCGGCTTTTTTGGCATGAAGGTCCCCAGATCATCGCAATCTACTAGAGGGGAAATTAATCCGATCTTTTAACTAGAGCGAATCTGAGTGGTGCTTTTTCATGAGCCCCGAAGACTTAGCCATCCTCAAAGACATTACTCTGTCACCGACAGGTTTGCCTCCTGGTGGAGGAATCATACAACATACATTCACATACATCGTGTCTCACCGTATGCATATGATGACATTGGTACGAAGCACTAATATTTGTGCGAAGCACTAAAAGCAGGAAAGCATTCATTCACATTCATTCAATGTAAAGACACAGCATTCACGCATTTATTCCATGTAAAGACGCAGCATTCACACATACGTAGATATGAAAGGGAAATGTTGAAAAGATTTGAACGCGGCTTAAGCCCTCTACTGGTCCCTAGCAGAGTCGCCACCTGTCGATGTCGGAAAAAAATTGCGAGTCAAGTTAGACCCGAATCTTTCTCTCTTCCTAAGTTTTGTATACCCTTATTCTTTTTACTTGTGAAAAAGGTTTTGAAGGGTTTTTTAGGAAAAGGCCAACATGTATCATGTCGACGATTTGAACGTTTTACAGAGTCGCCAGTTGGTAGTTTTGAAATGGTTGTACCAACTCAACCGAGTTTGTTTGCAAGGAGGCCCAATTTGTTGGACACTGTTGAAACTTGATCTTTGAAACCGAAGTTCTAAGTTTGAGGGCTTGGTTAAGTGTAGGGAAGGTGTTAGGCACCCCCACAACTCCCGTGTAAACACGGTACCGCATCTTTTCAATATTTCCCTTTTAATCTACAATGTGTGTGAATGCTGGAAGAAATTGGGCCTATATTATTTTGTTTGAAAGTATGGACGTGCTTCGCTGAACCTATATATAAAAGGTTTGATTTGATTTTCAAAAGTCTCTTCTTTAGATAAGATTTATTAAAATGATGTTTTTGAAAGCAGGTTTTCAAACCCTTAAGCTAACATAGGAATTGAAGCATATTGATACTTCCATTTTCTATCTTTTTAGCCTTTTGGCTCAATTTGAATGGTGATTGTCGGGCTGCAAAGCATCCTCGACCACAGAATATATACAAGTGTTGGTCTTCTCATGGGCATGACAGCCATCAGAGTGACTCTGACACGACAAACCATATTTTCACTATGTTGAGACCTTAAACCCGGATAACAGTTTAAAGTCTTTTTGATGTACATTTTTACAGAAAAACTAACAGGGTACATTTGTAAAGTGGAGTTTGTCCATCGTGGGAATCAGATTCTGATCAGTTTGATCATGAATCCCACGATTCCTAGGCTCACAGAGAGAAGCCAATAAAACCTGCATAACTCAAATATATACATAAAATGTATATTTACATCCAAATGTTGCCAGAACCAAGGATTCATCAGTAAATCATGGTATGCGAGTAGCCCAAAGCACCTCGTTCCCACTAGATAGCGATCTAAGGGCCGCGAGGTTGCTTTCAGAAATAAAACTAGAAAAATTGCTAGAGAGAAGTAAATCTCAGTCATTCTAGCTTCCCAATTCCGTCTGGACCTATTTTGAACCGTTTCAAAGCTAGAGTTGGCGAGATTTAAAGAAATCTAGTTCGCCCAAAGAGATGTGAGTGCCGATCCATATCAAATGAATATTTAAAGCAGCATTTAATCATAAATGAGTAAAGAAATATATATATATATATATATATATATATATATATATACGAAAGCTGTAAAGGGCGATGGTTTGCACTCCGATGCCCGAACTGGAAGGAATATATATATATATATATATATATATATATATATAAAGCTAGTAAAAGAGCCACAGAATGATCCAGGCTCGACAGAATTGAAATATATATATATATAAGCTGTAAATGAGCCACGAAATTGTTCGGGCTCAGCAGTAAGTAAATATATATATATATATATATATAAATTGTAAAGGGCAACGGACATTCTATCATTTGCCCAGGACAGAAATGTAAGTATATATATATTTATAAAAGTAGTAAAAAGGCCACAGAATGATCCAGCCCAAACTGTGACGCCCCCAAATTCCAGGACTGTCACGGGGTTGCTCGAATTCGATTCATCACGTGCTCATGGTAATACAATAATAACTAAAATCACACATTCACAGCGGAATACCTAATTTAGAATAATATACAATGATTTATTATAATTATTCTCCCAAGTCTCGCAACTTACAGTACTTAATAGATTACATAATAACATCAAATAAAGACTTATTACATAATCCTACTTAAGCTTAAACATAGTCTGAAACCAGTTTTAATACAAGATCATAATTTAAACATAAAGGAACAAGCTAGTCGGTAGCCTTGCCCTTGCCCTTGTCCTTGTCTTTCCCAGAGACACCTCCCTGTTCCGTCTTAACTGAAAGGTTTTAAATAAGCAAGAATGAGCACAAATTGCTCAGCAAGTAATATACAATAAGGGTAAGTGATATAATTCTTAATTCTCGAAAGGGTATAACAAAGTTTGATAGTTCAAGGATAACAAGAATATCAACAGTTTTCAATAATAGTCGCTAAGGACAGAATAATATCAATGTGATTCAATAAAAAATCAATTCAAGATTTCAAGATGACTAAATACTGAGCAGTCGCTAAGGACTATGAACTTCTACTAGAATTAACAATAATAAACTGAAAATCCAACAAAAACAGGTACAATAGGTGATCAGCCTAAAGCACCATCGTTATGCATAACAATCATTCATACTCAAGTGTGCACGTCGGTTCTCCAACAATTATATATTCCCTTCAAAGAAGGTTGTTCTTCTCAGTCAAATACAAGATCCCGCACCAATCAATTAGTTTGGGTCGCTTTTCAATAATATAAGTCTAGCCGAATCAAATGGCATAGACACTTTCACAATATTCAAGAACAATACTAAGTTCAACATGAATAATAGCTTTAATGAAATAAGAGTTCAAGTATGCTAATTCAATTCAAACGATTAAGTAGAAAACTAGTTCGCAATATACAAAGATAGAATACTTGTATCCAAAGAGATAAGGTTTAGATACTCGCTTACGATATCTGTTGAATAAAGTAATGTAAGGGTTTAGGATACTTGCCTTATGCGTAGTTTACTCACGTAAAGTTAGCCAACACTTTCGGATTCCTATCGTAATATAATTACGTATATATATGATATTCATTAGTCATATAATTTAACTTCACATTTTATCTTCGAATATACGATCAACACATAAGCTAAGTTTTAACCTAGCTACACAGTTATATAGAATATAATTTCTATCCTTAACTTCCTTTTTTCTCAAGTTGATCATATTCATACATCATTACTATCATGTGAGACTACCACAATTAGCAAACATACTCCCATATTATTAATATCACATAAGACTACAATCAATACTAAATATATTTCATTTTAGCAAGTTATGGCATTCCCCTAAGTTAACCGTCAAAATCGGGTTCAAGTAACATCGTAGCATATAATCATTCTTTAGTTCATTATCATAATTTTAACTTACATTTTACATGGTATTAAGGGATAGAAAAACCATGTGGTTATCATGCTCTATAACTTGGCTATATGTTTACATAGATGTCACATAATCTATTAATACACATGCTTATAGTGTTCACATTATTTATTCATAACTAGTATTGTTTAATACTTGGGAGCATGCTTTAAACTCATGTTATCATTATGTCTACTACATATGAATCATGTTTAGAGGCATATCAAACCCGAACATGCCATCTTAACCCTTTAGAATCTAGATACTCACGTGATGTAACTATCTTTTTGAAAACATGTTCAAGTTTTACGTTTCAAACTTATACTTTTACTTAGTAAGGTTCACAATTGAAGTCCACATACTCATGTCATGCTATGAAACATATCTAAGCAAGTCAACATACCTTTCGTGCATTCTTAAACCATATTAACATGCTTGTACGGTCAGAATATCAACATGAATATAATTTATCAAAGTTTGTTTTCAAACTCTACGCTTTCGTTAAAAATCTTAAATGATGGAGTTCGCATGCTCACATTTCATCATGAAGCTTATGTATGCAAGTTAATACGTATTTCATGTGTTTCTAGGTCATACAAACATGTCTCGAAAGTCAGAATATTAACATGCTTCATATATGTTAACGTTCGTTTATGAAACTTTAAGTTTACTTCAACACTATATGTTGTTTCCTAATCCTTGCATGTAATCATAGCCAAAGCGTGTTTACGCTATCTCCATATACTGATATAAGTATGTTAGACCCATTAGCATGCTCATCTAAGCCATGTAAACAACCTAACACTTAGCAGATTTAAGCAGGAAGCAGGGAACTGCTGCAGGCTGCTGGCACAGCTGCGCAGCTGCCCAGTGTAAAACTGGCGCAGCTGCGCCGGCTCCCAGCCAGCGGCAGACAGTTCCAAAAAATGGCAAAAACCCAGCCCAACACAGAAATTACATTACGAATTTGATTGTAATCACACCACATTGCTTACTAACATGCTCGTTAGTTCATGTAACACTTACACAATCATTATATAACCCAATTACACTTTAATTCCACATAATTAAGAATCTAAGAAATCACAGCAACAGAAACAGAAAATGAAAATGAAGAATATGGAATGCTTAATATACCTCTGTTAATGGTTTGAGCTTGCTAATGCTACTATAGAAATTCCTTCTCAATTAAACAGACAATCACAGTATACTCTCTTCTCTTAAAAATTCTCAGCAAAGAAGAATGGAGGAGAAGGGGCCATATAAATAGCAAAATCAAGAACCAGACAATGTATATGTCCAACAAATTGAACTAACGTAAGTTTGAATTGCATGCTAGATAAGAGGGAGTTGGTAAGAGTAGTTGAAGAACACTGTTGTGCCCACTCCCCATATCATGATTTGCTAGAATGCTGAGGATTGATTTATGCAAGTAATAGGCTTAGGCTTTGATGGGTGTTCACGTGTACAAGGGTTGTGCCTAACAATATGGGACAAAGCACACTAAGCTCAGGCATTTGCAAATGAACTACATGTTACACACATATCATATACTTATATTATGTGTACTTTAAGTCATCATGAAATGTACCAATATTAATTCAATGAATAGGTAACATTGCAATGTAGTAAATATAATTTGCACACATATAATCCATGTACATTTTATCTTACCGGTATAATTTTATCAGGTATCCTCACATTACATCATCTTCTTTATTAAAGGCAATTGTTTAATAATTAATAAAGATAACATAAGATAGCTAAGTATTATTAAATTATCTACCACATACTCATGATGTCCTACTTTAATGTATATTCACATTTCATGCAACTCCCATAATTCAATAAACCTTACTATATAATAATGTCATACATAGTTAGCTACTATATGTTACACATTTAATTCGCATGCTTGTACATAGAATTACTCATCTTATTAATTAAATATTAATTAATAATATACACCTATTGTTAATCTCCATAACAATTTAATTAACCCTTATATGATTAATTATCACTTTAATATAAATCTTATTATATTTATAAACACGTTGCTTATTATTATTATTATATTTCTTGCAATAATAATAATCACATATTATTAATTAATCACCATTAATATTTTATAACAATTATTCTACGATGATAATTAATTAATATTCTACAATTAACCATTAATATAGATTAATTATTCGCTTAAATTAATATAATCATTAATATTTCTCATCATTGTGCCACACAAGGCTATCAACGAGTTTATCGCAAACTCCATCAATTTCTCAATGGTTATAATTATTCCATTTAATATAATTGAATTAATCATTCTCATAACACAAAATCATTTATATTCTAATAAATTCTCATTTCCATTAATATATTTATTTAATAATATTAAGAAATTCTCGGGTATTACACAAACTGGAATGTAAAAAGTTAATATATACAGTTAGTATATATATATATATATATATATATATATATATATATATTAAAGCAATAAAAAGGCCACGAAGTAGAAATCCAGGCCCAAATAAAGTCAAAAACTTTTATATATATTTATATAGTTATATATATATATATATATATATATATATATATATATAAGTAGTAGCTACCACAGATTTGACATCTGGGCTTGACAGAATTGAAAAGTAAGTATATATACAGTTAAATATATATATAAAAAAGTCAAATCCGGACTGGGAAGATAACCCAGTCCGACGAAGTTGCTATAAACGTAGATATATATATATATATATATATATATATATATAAGCTGTTAAAAGTGACGGATCGACGATCCGAGCTGTGGAAATGCCAGAAAACGTGTTTATGTAGTAAAATGTATGAAAACGTAAGCAAAAACGGCCACAGAACTGAGTTCTGGGCATAATCAGAAAGCAAAACTTAACGTGCAAGTGTATACATACGCAATGAAGTAGTAAGAACTTTTTAAGCGTAAAAATACTCACAATGGACTGCTACACGGGCTTTTTGCCAAATCGTAGGCTTCAAACATCCGTTTCTACCGGTTAATTTTTGCTATGTGGTAGTATATGAGTATATCTACGTGTTAGGGTAATAAAATTTGGGTTTGGAGTACAAGAGTATGGCTGAGAAATGAAACGAGCAGAGGTTCAAAGCATTTTTGAATTATGAAATTAGCTGGGGGTGCATTCATATATATAAACCCGATGGAAGTGGCTCTACCTTCAACAGCCGCCGGTAGAGGTGCGGCTCCACGTGGAAGGGCCCACGTGGCGGGTCCCGTTACATCAAAGTACGTGCACTCCGAGCAAGGCGATGTCAGATTCAAAACTTTATAACTTTTGATTGGAGCGTCCGTTTAAGGCCTGCTATACCTTTTCGAAAAGCCCTCTCCAAGAGTGTCGCAATGACATGGGAGTAAACCTTTTGCGAGTCCAAAAATACCAGTTCATAACCAGGTCTTCAATTCCTCGCAGTTTATCCGTTTAGCTGTCTTGCGCTGTTTCCACTCGGGATCGTTGTTATGGTTCTTTCTGACCTTGGTGGCATTAATTCAGCTCAAGTTTGGCCAAATTGGATTTAAGTTGGTAAAATGACCATTTTGTCCCTCCTGGGGTTGCCTTCAGTGCTAGCATGGCCTTTGGCTGATTTCCCGGGGTTGTCTCCGAGGTTTGGATCTCAGCCAATTCTGTTTGTCCTCAGGGTTGTCTCTAAGGCTGACTTGGTTCTTCTAGGTTTGTCTCTAGAGATGATGTGAGGCTTTGGGGTTATCTCTGAAGTTGAGTTGGCCTCCCGGGTTGAGACCGGGGTTGATTTGTACCCCCCGGGTTGAGACCGGGGTTGACCTGTACTTCCCGAGTTGAGACCGGGGATGACCTGTACTTCCCAGGTTGAGACCGGGGCTGACTTAAACCTCCCAGGTTGAGACCGGTGCTGACCTGTACTTCCCAGGGTTGAGACCGAGGCTAACCTGTACTTCTCGAGTTGAGACCGGGGCTGACCTGTACCTCCCGGGATGAGACCGAGGCTGGCCTGTACTTTTCCGATTGAGACCGGGGCTGACCTGTACTTCCCGAGTTGAGATCGGGGATGACCTATACTTCCCGGGTTGAGACCGGAGCTGAGTTGACAGCCAGGTATTGAGATCGGGGTTGAGTTAACATCCCAGTATTGAGACCGGGGTTGAGTTGGCATCCCGATATTGAGACCGAGGTTGAGTTGAATTCCTGCTATTGAGACCGGGGTTGAGTTGACATCCCAGACTGTTTTGCCCTCCTGCAGGGTTAGTAACAGGAACACAAAATCTCGATTGTCTACAACAGAACTAAAGAAAATTTCGAGTGTCTACAGGATCATCACAGGGAAATTTATTAATGTGGGACATCTTATTCATCAGTCCATGCTCAGATACATGCGAGGAGGTACCACATGGGGAATTCCACATGCATCTATAGTGACCCAACTTTGTGTCAAGGCAGGTGTTGAATGGGACAATAAGACATTGTAGATGCCCATGAAGGACATTGACCACGTAGCCATAAAGATATACGCAGTTTGGGATGGTGGCAAGTTTCATCCTAGAGGCCTTGGATTTATTATGCCAAAAGAATAAGAAGGTGAAGAAGAAGAAGCAGAAGCTCTAGCTCAAACCTCATAAGCAGCAAGGCCATCTCCTGATTACATTACCAGGCATGATCGTCAAATACGGCATTTGCAGTCTAGGTTGGATGCCATGCACGTGAACTTTCAGGCATATGCAGATGGTTTGTCTGGAGTATTGGCTCAAGCATTTGCTCAGCAGGGCGTGCTCGTGGAGTTTCTTACTTATGGGTCGGCTATTCCTTATCCACCACCAGATACATCACCCGAGCAAGAGGCGGGTGGCAATGACGATGCCACTTAGGGGAGTTTCCTTACCCTTTACCTTCCAATGAGGACATTGCTATTTTTTAAGTTTGGGGGTATTGGGTATCATTAGTAGTAGTTAGTAGTTGCATTTCATTTTTTATAGTTGCATTTCATGATTAGTTGCATTTTTACGTTAAACTCATATCTCATTGTTTCATTTTGGTTTATTTTTTTTAGTATATTTATTTTGCATTTAGATTAGTAGTCACATTTTATGATTCCAATGTTCAGTTGGTTTGAGTTCTATTTGGCCTGTGATGAGATTGGAATTGCACGATTGTTGAGCATTGTTGATAACTTAGGCTTGGTTATATTATCATTACATGATGTAAATCTTTGTATGTTAATTTTGATGTAACCGGATAGCACGGTATAGTTTCATTTATGCTTGATTGGCTTAAATGGTCACATAATTGTCTTCTGGTGGGAAATTTTTATTTTAATAATAGAGACTTAGTAGACAATTAGCAATAACCAAGATGATGCAAAAACTTAAGTTTGGGGGAAAACAGGGGTTATGCATGCTTATATATAAAATTAAAAAAATGAGAAAAAGAAAAAAAAAAGAATAACGTTGAATAAACACTTTAGCTAGTTTAATCCTCTGGCCTTTGATACTCGAGTAAGTACGCCCTAGGGGTTGTCTTTACACCCAGCGCCCTAAAGCCTTCTGGCTTGGGAGTCGTTGGTCAAAAGCTCACTACACAGGTATCACTGAAAAGCCTAAGAGGGCTAGGCATTGCACAGTCAGGTGTAATCACAGGAATGTGCGAATATCGCCCTCGTGAGTGAATAAAAGCATAATAAACCCCTTGTTGACCCTTAGATTAGTTTGATGTGTAGTCTTGGTTGGAGCATAATGTATTTACTATTTTTCTTGATTTAAAACTGTATTTTTCCCTCTAAGAAACGTATTATGTGAAGTATTTGTCTACATCAAGCTTAGTGGTAGCTAGCACACACACACTACATCATTGTTGACAGGTTTTGATTTACAGGAATGTATGCTCTATGGCCTTGTTCTTGGTTGGATGTGTTATTCATATGTCTTTATTGTTTCTCTAAGGCATCTCATTTGGAATTCAAATTTGACTGATATTGGAATTCATTAGCTTTTTAGAGTAGTTTGCATTTGATATAGTTAGCATTTGTATTTTGTTGCTTGAGGACAAGCAACAGTTTAAGTTTGGGGGTATTTGATAAATAGGTTTTATACCTACTTATTGGATATCAACTTACCATAACTGAGGCTTAATCTCATGTGTTATAGTAGCTTTTCATGCATTTTATCTTTGTTTTGTAGGAAGCATACTTGGAATCTAGCTTGGTGGCATTGTGTGTGGATTGGATATGAAACCGGCTCGAGAAGATGCAAAGTGCATGTGATGGATTGTATGTGAGAATGGCATGATAGGAGCTTGGAAGAGAAAGCAGCAGCAGCAAGTCAGAAGGAAAATGCAGCAGATCAGACACTACAGAATCCAGTAGCAGCGCGGCTGCGCCCTAGGATAGCTTTAGGACAGTGCACCCGCACCCCTTTCGCTCTATGGAGCAACGCGGCCGCGCCGCGCCGATTTTACCAGCAGTTGACTTTTCACTTAAATGGCCAAATGGAATGTTTACTCTTTTAGGGTTTGATTGCAAGTTGAGACATTATTCATTGATCATTTTTATTGCCTCTTAAGGGTAAGAGAAACACACACACACACACAGAGTAGCCTCTTCTTCTACATCTAGATTTCTCTCTTGGTTTCTATAGTAGATTTTGATAGATAGCTTAGATTAGGGCTGATTTTGGGAACATTGGAGCATTGGATTATCATTGTATACTCAGATTTGAGAAGGAGATCAGATTTGCATCTTTCTATCTTTAGTATCTCTTTCTTTTCATTTTGGCTTCCAATGTATGAACAATCTCTTGTGATGGATTTTGCTTTATATATGAACTAAATTCTATTATGGGGTTATGATGAATCTTAATATGTAGTTCAGATTTCTATATTTTCTTATGAAATTTGGTTGATTATCTATATTGGATTGTCTTATATGATTTTCTTTAAATGATTAATTGCTTGATCACCAATTACCATGTTAGCCTATATTAAATTGAAAAAGAAGTATAGGCTTAGAACTAATCATATTTGCATATGTATGTAAATTCTACTTTGAGATGGAATTTATGTTTCATGCCTAGGATAGACATATACCGAAGAACCATATGTATTCCATTGAGCACTTGTGCTTCAACCCTCTTTGATTGTAATTCACATAGACATATAGTGTATTAGTCAATTTGGGTGTTTGCACTTGTTCTATCTTTTGTGGATTGAATGTAATATGGGTATGGTGCATCGAGAGATGGACATATCTTACTTTTATGTGCTTGGCTAACAATCCAACAGAATTAACTAAGCTTGAAAGGAAGTGTAGTGTCTTGAATCAATTGTTAAGTGAAATCATATACCCCATATTCCCCTTATTTGGCTATTTCGCTTGTTATTCTTCTATTTCCTTGCTAGTAGCATTCATAGTTAAATTTCACATCACTCAACTGTTTAAGTAAACCGAAATAGTTATAAAACTGTTGCATGTTAGATTAAAATACATTCGCTTTTCTCCGTGGGAACGATACTATACTCACTCTATATTACTTGTGGATCACGTGCACTTGCGTGTGTGTTGTTTTGAATAACACCCAAACAAGCCAACAAACGACAGAAGAAATCAAAGCCCGCCCCAGCAAACTTTTTATGCTTGAAAAAAACCTGCCCGGGTGGAGAGCTCTCTGTCAAAGCCCGCCCCAGCGGATTTTCTAGCTCAAAGTTGTCAGCCCCGACGGGTATTACACAAAAATAAGGCATATAACAGAACAGGCCACTGCGCAGCTGCGCCCAAGTCCAGGCCAAACATAGCGCAGTTGCGCCTCGACCTGAACCCATTTTTTGTTTTAAAGGGCTAAACAGACATGGCTTAAGTCATTCACCCCATCCCAAACTCGACAGACTCCTCCCAAAACACAACACAACATAACTTCAAACCCTTTCCTTTTCCTCTTCAACATCTATTCCATACTTCAATCCATACCCCAATAAAACTTTACATACCTACATACTCCTCTCCTATATAAACCCTAATCCACTTCCTTACCATCCATAGCCTTATTCAGAGTCATAATTGAGGCACAGGAGAATTTTGGTTTGCTTCTCAATCATTCGATCAAAGTTCTATGAGATGAATCCCTAAATTATATTTTCAACTCTGGCACGAGAAGACAATACCCTAGATTTTGACTTAAATGATATAGGAGACGACACCTTATGCTTTACGATTCGACTTAACTCTAGGAAACGACACCCTAGCTTTCGACCTAGACGACATAAGAGACGATACCTTATGATTTACGATTCGACTTAAATCTAGGAGACGACACCCTAGATTTCAACTTCAAAATAAGAAATCAAATTTGCTCTAGGAGACGATACCCTAGATTTTTCCCAACGACACAATTTGTATAGGCACAGAACACAAACACACACATCACGACCCTCAAGGCAATGCATTTAACTGTTAAAGAAAAACATTAGGAAAGCGATAACCATATTTCATGGAAGTCAAAGGATGCCTAACACCTTCCCATCGCTTAAGCAAGCTCCCGAACTCTATGAATCTCAGTTCCAGACCAATTTTATAGAGTCACACGATGGACAATCTCGAGTATCAAAACCTAAAATTTGGATAAGTTAGTACATCCATTTAAATCTTTACCACCCGAAGACTTTGTCTAATTGGCCCAAATTAAAATCAAACTTTCAAAACTCGACCGCATTATGTCGAATTTTTCAAAACCACCCTTAAACTCACGATCTCCAAAACGACTTAAAACGGAAAAAAAAAATCCTGATGTCGACATTTATCTTATAGGTCTCAATTTAAGATCAACTTTTTTAAAGAGTATTTGGATAATAAAAACAAAAAATTTAATAAAAAATAATTATAAACCAATGACATTTAAGATATACTTGGGATATTGTTAATAAAAAAGAAGAAGAATTAAAAAATGATTATAAATGGATAGATTTGATGGATACTACAATTTTTAATATATATCACATGAATAAGATAATACATATACAAAATAAAAATAAATAAAATAAAATAAAAAATAAATATCAACTAATCAAATCTATGAGTCAACCAAATTCAAGACCAACCAAAACTTTCCAGTTAACTTATACAGTTTTTGTACTATTGTAATAAGTATAGATAGATATATTAACAAAACTATCGTTCATGGGACATCCCATGTTATATATTGTTCGGTTCCTCAAAAACAAAAAATTCATTTTAATTTGTAGGTTTTTTATGTTAATCGTATAGGTCTCCATTTAAAATCAATCTGAGTGTTTGGATAATAATAACAAAAAAGTAAAAAAATAATTTAAAAAAACAACAAAAACCAATGACATTGAAGATATATTTGGGATATTGTTAATAAAAAGAAGTAGAATTAAAAAAGGATTCTAAATGGATAAACTTGAATGGATACTACAATTTTTGACATATATCTCTTGAATAAGATAATACATACAAAATAAAAATAAATAAATAAAATAAAAGATAAATATTAACCAATCAAATTTATGAGTCAACCTAATTCATGACCAACAAAACTTTTTAGTTAACTTGTACAGTTTGTGCTATTGTAATAAGTATAGATTTGTGCTATTATAATAACTATTATAATAAGTATAGGTTGTAAAAACTTATTTGAGAAGCCTCAGGTACGTTTGTTTGCGAAAATAATGAGTGGAATATGATTATTTATATAAATTTATTATTATTTTAGACTATTTCCTCCAATGATTAGTTCGTTATTTAATTTCTGACTACTTTAGATCATTTTAACATAAAAGAGGATAATAATTTTTTATCAGATGACATTAGAAATGATAAAACATAATTCATGAAATTTGTAAGGACCGACCCTACAAAAAATGGCGATTTTGCAACAAATGGTTATCATTGCTAAATGTGTGAAATGTCGTTGCTAAAGGTCATTTGCAACGATTTTTCGGTCGTTGGACAATTCGTTGCGCAATGAGCGTTGCTAATTGTCTAGTAACGAAGTGTTTTTTTCCGTTGTTGAAAGTGAGATATTTAGCAACGAAATTTGTTTTCGTGTAAAATCATATATCATTTAGCAACGAAATATTTTGTAGCAAAATTATTAAGAAATTGTTACTGAAAAACAACTTTCGTTGTAAAATTCACCTAGTTGGCAACGAAAAGAATCTTTTTTTTGTGCCAATGAAAATGAAATTCGTTGCGTTTGATACACATTTGCCAACGATATTTGTCGTTGTTAAACAGTATGAAAATTGTTACCTTAACTGACTTTCGTTGCTGATTGTATATTTTTTGACAACGATGTTCATTGTTAAATGTGTATAATAAACCGGTCATATATTAATTTGAAAGATGTTTGTATTTCTATAGCAACGAAAGTTGTCATTTAGCAACGACACTATATGTTGTTGTTTGCCTTTACCTGTGCAACGAAAATTGTTATAATTTGCAACAATATAAATGTTGCCTTATTCTTTTATTTATAGCAACAATATCCTCCACATTGTAATTAGGTCAACTTTTTGTTGCAAAAAAATTGAATTTTAAAGTCGTTACAAACAAAAAACGTGCTGCTAAAATTAGGAAAAGTTGTTGGTAGATCCTTTGTCGTATGCTGCTTTGGTAACGAAATAGTTTTTGATAGTAGCGTTGCCAAATTCATTATTCACAAACATGTTATGTTACGAATGTCGAAATTATTTTACAAACAAAATAAATTGTGACTCAATGACCCCATAACAAATTATGGTAGAAATACAAAAAAACTCAAATATTATTAACTAAATAAAATCATCTAGTACATGATTTACCACACTTGTTGCTATTGTTTCTACTATTGTGGTCTTGGTGGCACTGCTGGTTAGGCTACTGTTTGGGCGGGTTCTGGGTTGTCCTCCTGGTTTTGCTGTTCTGGTTTGTGCTGCAACTGTTGTGCTGCTGGTGCCATGGTTAGTTGCCTCAGCGATTCTCTGCTGTGTTGCTCGCTGCTAGTTTTTGTTGTTGATGTTTTGGTTCTGCTTCAACTGCTACTGTTGTTGCTACTGTTTCTGTTGTTTTTGGGCTTTGTTGCCCAGGTTTTGCTACTGTTGAGATCTGTTCCATCATTGGGCATGTGCTTGTTCTGGGCATTGTTGCTGTTGGGGTGCTGATATTTTGCTGCTGGTGATGTCTGTACTGCTGCTGCTCCCTCTGTGCTTGTCTGTGCTACTGCTATTTCTACTGTGCTACTAGGCGAGTTGCTGCAGTTGGGTTTTGCTGCTGCAGTCTATTGCCTTGCTTGGGGTTGTTTTGGTGTTGATGTTACTGTGCCACTGGCGCAATGTTTTGTGTTGCTTTGATGTTGTCGTGTGCTTTCTGAACCACCTTTCAGTATTCAATGAATTTATTAAATTAAGCTACAAGCTTCAGCAGGATGTGAAAACATACTAGAAGAGAAGTTAGTTTTAGGTGAGAATTAATATTATCCAAAGAACGGTGCCTATACAATATCAAATTAAAATGAAACAACAACAAACTTTAACAGTGATAAGGGCAGACAAAAGTGGAATTAATAATAAGACGGATAAAAATATCAAGGATAGAAGTGCATCGAAGAACCGATACATATATGATATGCCAAAAGAAAACTTATAATTGGAACCCACATTTTTGAGGAGCACTTTCTTAAATCTTAACTTTTATGTGAAACATAATGCAGATTCCTTTTTCTATTTTTCTAATGATGGTGGCAAAGGAGGTAGACACATAATGATACTAAAAGAAAAACACGTCAAGTTGTTTACCATTTGCCAATTGCCAAAGCAGTGATCTGATGACCGTCCATCTAGGGGAACTGAAACAATGCAGCATGTCATAAATAAAAGATAAGAAAGGGGGGACAATGTCATTATCATCATATCTCAAAATATTGCGACATCTGATATTTGTTATTGCCAGAACAGATGCCCCATCCTGTTTTGTACTATACCCTTAAAAGTTTGCGCTTCGCTTTGGCAATAAAAACTTCCGATATGGCAATAATTTTTCCCTTCTGTAGATTTCACAAGGCTGGGAAAACATCTATAATAGTTGATCACAAACAGTATGAGATTTTCTTATAAGAATAAAGATTGTGAAAATATACTGTCATGTTTTACAATATCGGAAAAAGTTGACTGAGATATCTCACTCAAGCTTTCATCAGCATCAATGGACTCATCCTGCACAGGTTCAACCTACTGTGTGAGCTCTTAGCAATATCTCTGGATTCTGAATTTGTCTCGGTACAAAAAAAATTAATTACACTGGATGAGTACTCCAGGCGAGGACATTTGAATTTGCTGTTTGCAGGCGAGGCTACTTTAGTGATTGTTTTGACTTCCATTTGAGAATTTATAGCAGAGTTGTTGGTTTATCTTACAAACTTAAGGTTGGATTGGGTTCTGGGCATCAAAAATAAAATTTATGGCAGAGGCATCTCACCAAGTTTGCCTTAAGTAGAGCAGTATAGATTGATTCAAGTTCTGATCTACGAGCATCAAACTCTTCAATCTTTTTCCACTTCTTTCTCAAGGAATCTTCAGCTTCCTTCCTCTCTGCGCAAAACTTGTTCAAGCGTTGTACTTCAGAGATCAGTGTATTCAAGCTAGCCCTCAATCCAGTAGTTTCTCTTTCCTTGGACCAAACTTCCAACTGGAAAGAAAAAGAACAGAATCACCATGAAACCTCTTACAGGACTTGGAATAATAAATACAAGCTACATTCACAAGGTTTTAGTCCAACCTAGAAAGAGATAATTATATCCACAAGAAAATTTGTGTAATCTTCCTTATTAATACGAGTAAATGCAATGAGATCTATTGTACAATCTTATTGCAAAACTATTTTGAAATGAATTGACAGAAACCAAACATAGAAGCTCTCGTTGTGCCAACTAATTTTTAAATGGTCAGGATAAATGTTTCAGCTTAACCAATAGATTCTTCAATTCAAAAAGCTTGGTCTTATCATCAAAGAAGCAGCAGAATAGGAACTTAGTAGCAGAAAGGATAAGATAAATACAAAAAAGCATAACAGCCTGGCAACCCATTTTGTAAAGATCTCGCAACCTATCTTACTCTCCAATGCTGAAAAGAAAGCTCCAAGGGCTGCATCTTAACGATTGTCCGCATTTTACCACTGAGAAATTTACCCGTAACATTTAGAAATAGAGCTAGTAGGTTTTTATCTGTTTCGGCTATTTGTGCAGCGTAGACTAGCCAATATCAACCCAACTATTTTGCTCCAGAGACTTTAATTCAACTTCTGCAACATCTAGAAGCACATATAATATCAAACAGATTGAGGCTATCATATATAGCGATCAGTAGAAATATCTGTTTCCTTATTTCTTTTACAATTGGGAGAAGAGGGGGAAAGAAATAGAGAAGAAAATATAAAACAAAATTAAGAACATGAACCCAAAGTCACCCAGTTACATGCAGATACGACAGCATGAAACCGCGGCAGCACTCCATTCTATGATTCTATCTATAGTAGATAAACCTAAGCTTCATATCTTTAAAACAGAGATAAGAAGATAATAAAAAAATCTAGGAAGATATCAATAGTGAGATGTTTAGTTAACCTTGTATGCTTCTCATGTACATTGATTAAGTCAGAACTGGGATGAAAGCTTCCTTACCTTATACGAACTCTGCTGCTTGAATATATCTAGGAAAATTATCGAGCATGCATAAATGTAGTCCTTGCGATTTTTTAATAGTAGTATGCAAACTCAAATATACTATAACATACCACATTTAGAATGCATAACTGCAGTACAGATGTACGATCCTACGAGGGCGATAGAGAAACAAAAGTAATGCCCCTATATATATGCTAACTGCTAATAAGAAAAAACAAGTATTGAATGCATGCATTCTCTTTGTGAAAATACTTACCTGAGATATTTAGTGAGAGGAAACATAGACATTTCTTCAAGTTAATGAGACCATTGGAAATAACAAAACGAACTTAGAGTAAGAACAAAAAATGTTACTATTAAGTCCATAATGCAACACTTATTCCAAGGTTTGGATTGAACTTAAGAAACATATTATTTGATAAACACAGAATAAATTAGTTATTTCAGTTGGTTATTATCTAGGAGTTGGGGGTTCCACATCACCTAATCTTAGGATTCCAACTCCTCAGTTAAAATTTAATTGACACTGCTAATCGCCAAAGTAACCTCAACCTCAGGCACAAGTATAATAAAAGTTTGGCAGACTAAATTGTTCATATACTCATTTTTAGGTAAAAGCAAATAAATGATATGTTTATTTGTCTAGCACTTACAAACGCAAGAGAGGGCACATAAGGTGAGATTTTCTAATTTTCTTCTATATATAAGGACATAGAAGAATGGCAAAGGGACCAAGAACGAGATTATAATTTTCGTTAGAGCATCTAACAGAGGCAGCATCCTCTATGTATACTCCCATCCAACAAACAAGAAAGCATAAACAAATGAGGTGGACACTAAGATGCAAAAGCTAAATTTAATAAAGAATGTTGCCAAGGTATATTTACAAAAATAAAATCATTTGGTTTCATTAACTCTGAAGCTAAGTAGATTACTAATTTCACACGTAGCAAGCCAAGGTAGTTCCACAGAGCAAACACAAAGGTCCCTCTTGAGCTTGTATAATGCAATTAAGACATTTGCAATTCCTTGGAACAAAAAAGGCAGATTAAAACCCAACTAAACAGTGACCATCAAACATCTAAAGAAACTATTATAATAATCAGGATCAGAGGTAACTTACTACGAAAGGATATCATAATAGTATTATCATAATAGTTTACATGATAATCAACATATCAAAATATTGACATAATAGAATTTAAAACTATTACATATTAAACTTCCTATAAAAGTAATTCAAATTTTGGCCTTTGACAAGAATATTGAGACATATGACATAGGGAGTATTAACTTTCCCATCTCTCCTCTGTTGAAAAAGAGGTGTCAAGTATTCCATTAATATTAATAATTGATGTAAGGAGATTAAGCATATTGCATTCACACCCACATAAGAAGGTCATTAAAGAATCTCTAAAAAAAAATTATACACAAAATTTTCAGAGAGGTAAGAGCAGACTTTTTGACAATCAGCCAATCATAACCAACTAACTACTACCTCAGCATACACACATTAAGAAAACCAATATGCAATAAAACATGAGGCAAAGTTTTGTAAGCTAAACCCAAAACTTACACTGCACATTTGATAGCAAAGACACAGTAAATTAGTAGTAGTAAGTAACACTAGTATAAAATTTAAGAATTCAGCATTTTCCTTCAATTTGCAAGTAATTACTTCTCACTAATTCTCTTAGTTATTGATCCTTTTATAGTTGCAGTTATGTTAGACATGAGATATCCACATGAGCCATATTATTTTTTTGTTTCTTCACAAAAAAAAATTTAACTGAGACATCATCATCTTAGCTTGATTCAAAAAATGGGAATGTTAAATTAGCTCCATAACCAAATTGAGTCAAAACCAAACAATCATTGATAAATTAAAAAGAGCGAAATAAAGCGGGTCAAAATTGTAATACTCATGTAGAAGAAGAGAGTTTCTCACCGTATCTTGCCCATAGCTGAGGCTCAGTACCGCTGCACTCATTGATCAATATAAGGAATCTAGGTTAAATTTCTTTAGATCCTTGTAATTCTTCTTAACAAATGATCTATCAATCAATATAACTGGTCAAAAAAATTAAAATAAAAGAAAACGATGGAGGGGATCCAAGTACAGAGAAGAGAGAGAAAAGACCTAGTTGATGAACTAGCAGGTGGGGTTTGACAGAAGAGAATCCGTAGCTCTTTCAGATTGCAAGACAGATTTCCTGGGGCTTTGCATGCCCGAATCGCTTGGCTAGCGAAGCTTTGATGTTCTTGGCAAGAGACGATGGAAGGAATGGGCGCTTGAAGAACCTCTGAGGAGTCAGCCACGTCGAAGACGGCGATACTCCTACCGGAAGCCTCTTTCTAACTTTTATTTTATCAGTAAGTGAAAAGCCCTAAATTTAAAAGAAGGGATGAACGGTCAAGGAGATAGATGAAATTTAGTTTCAGAGTACTGTACTGTACATAGCTGGAGTGAAATAAAGTTTTGGTGAGCAAAAATTTGGGGAAATATTAAACCTTGTTTAGCGCTAAATTAGAATTTCAGTTCGTGTTTTTTTTTATTGTTAGTATTTGGATTTTTTTTATATGAAATAATTAATTACTTTTCTTTTTTATTAGATAATTGGTTAATAATGTAGTTGATATTTTTAAACACTTGGAAAAAAAATTTAAAAAAAATATTATTCAGATAAACATATAAATTTACATTTAAAATTTAAAATTTAACATTTAGGATGTAAATTAACAAAGAAAAAACTCAATAAAATTCTTTTTGTAAAACGGATGAGTAATATTTTAGTATTTATAAAGGAAATATTTTTCACAATTAACTCTAAGAAATTTATTTTCTGCAAAATAATGACAAATTTATCTCTTGTAAAAAAACTCAATAATACTATATAGCGAGTAATAATTCCTTCATAGATAATATTTTTTTTGTAAAATTTCACTGTAAAAATGGCAGCAACAACTATTTTTCTATCGCCTCAATTTTGCGAAAGAAAAAAATAAATTGTAAATAATGTTTCTTTCAGTAATAACTATATTATCATTGATTTTTTTCTTTTTATTATTCCCTCGCTAGAATATTCTCATTTTCTTTGTAGTGATAATTTTACAAAATGATACGATATACTAAAATTTGCCATCATAGTTTTTATCGTACCAATCTATTAGACTAATATAATTTACTATTTTTAGGGGTATACATTCTCATTTTAATATTTGAATTTTTTTGTAATTTGAACTCTTTTTTTAAAGGAATCATAATTATTTATAGAGTTTGTGAATAATTGTATAATGATGTAAAACAATAATAAATGAAATTATGAGTGTGAATGTAGAAAATAAAAATAATAATTAATGATTTTTTTATATTAAAGTTTGTTATTTCATATGTTTGAACTAAAACAAGAAAATACATCTATGTGATTAGCATATGATATATATATATATATATATATATATATATATGCATTAAAAGAAAAATGAAAACTATAAGTATCAGTATAGGAATTCAAAATACCAACTCCTACATGGTATGTGTTTAATAATTATTTTATATCTCTGAACTAAAACAAGTAGGGTCTGTTCGGGAATGACTTATAAGTTAAAATATAAGTTGACTTATAAGTTATTTTAAGTTGTGACTTATAAATAAAAGCGTTCGACATCAATTTGACTTATAAGTTATAAATTAAGTTAAAATAAGTTATGAAAGTGTTCGGTTCATAATGACTTATAAGTTAAAATCAAATCGAAGATTTTTAAAAAGGACATTAATAAAAAGAAGGGCAAATAGACATTACATTTGGTCAAACTAACTTATTTTAAAATGACTTATAAGTCATTTTAAAATAAATTACAAATACTTACTCTCTTTTTTGACTTAAAACTCAATTTATAAGTAAAAAAATAAGTCATTCCCGAACAGGAGAATAGTAACAAATGACTTAAAAGTTGGTTTGACCAACTTGTAAGTCATTCCCGAACAAGCACTAAGTATATCTATGTGATTAATAAATAAATATATTTATTTGATTAATACTATTTTAAATTATAATTTGATAGACTTTGTCGTATAGATTATGAACTTATGTATTGTTAATTTTAAATTTTTAATTATGTTTATTAATTATTATGATTGTGAATTGTGGTTAAATATTGTTGACTTTGTCGTATAGACCTATATTAAAGCAATATGTTGAAATGAGTCAATGAAAAAGTTATAAAGAAGAATAGGCGTAAACCGAGTATGGATGTTTTGGTAATTATGATTTCGGAGAAATAATTCTTATAAGAGGGGAAGAATGTGACAACCCGAATTTATCAGAAATTATTAAAATAAAAATTTAATAAATAAAATTCCTATTATGAGAAGTGTCGTGTTTGAATGTTTAAATATATATATGTGAGATATATATGGGAGATGATCCATAGCATCTAGTTGATATGGATGAAAAACTGGCATATACGATCTTAACCCTCCATTAGAAACATCGATGGCTGCGATTTAGATTAGGATATTACCGTCCGCTAGTATTACTAGCGGACTCTGTTAGTATAAAATTCTGACCATTATGCCCCCACCAGCTGGAATCATCATCTTTCAGGAGGAAACTGGAAGAAACCACCACCGGCTTTCATCATCATCTTCTTGAATTCATCAAAATTAATCTTACCATCTCCATCCATATCAACCTTCTGAATCATCTTCTTGCAATTCTCCAACAACTTCCCTTCCTTAAACCCTAAAGAAGACAAAACCAGTCCTAATTCCTCTACCGTAATTGTTCCATCTCCATCCCCATCAAACACATCAAAAGCCTCCTTCAAGAACCCTCCTCCTGATCCACCATCTTCTTCAACTTCTTCTTCTTTCCTGTTTTCCTAGTCTCTAGTACTCATCATCATCATCATTAACTCGAACAATTCACAGAACTCATCAAGATCTATCAACCCATCTCCATTGGAATCAACCTTCTCCACCATCTCCTTCACATCTTTGTCACTCATCGTGATTCTGATGTTCTTGAGCGACTCCTTGAGCTCTTCATACATTATGTGTCCATCGTTGTTCTTGTATTGGCCACTAGTATTAGGACTACTCTTCACGGCCGACTTCTCAGCTTTGGTGATGACAATATTTTGGATCTGCTTATTTTGCAGAGACTGAACCAAAGCTGTGAATTTATTGTTTGTGGGGAACTTGAGAAATATACCCCCAAAATGATTTCTGCGTCCAGCCAAGAAGACACAGTGCAGAATTAATTTACCCCCAAATTAATTATGCGTCCGCCAGTAAGTCTAATGGACGTCGTAATTTATTCTTGGTTGACCTGCTATGAATAAGGCTAATTGGGGCATAATGGTCAGAATTTTATACTAACAGAGTCCGCTAGTAATACTAGCGGACGGTAATATCCTAATTTAAATCGCAACCATCAATGTTTCTAATGGAGGGTTAAGATTGTATATGCCAGTTTTTCATCCATAGCAACTAGATGCTATGGATCATCCCCCGATATATATATATATATATATATATCTGTGTGTGTGTGTGTGTGTATGTGTGATTTATGTGGTAGATTTAAAATGTATATATAAGTATGAAATATATACATTTATTGAAAAGTAAGATTTAATAGTGAATTTAACTATTGAATTAGTTAGTTTGAGTTAATTACGGAATGAAATATGAAGGCGAAGGAAATTAATTAATTAATATTAATTAATGAAGATTAAATTTAAATGAAATTATATGGTATCTGGATAAATTATGATTTAATATAATCATATGTGAAACCATTAATTTTAATTGTTTAATTGAGAAAAGAAAATGAAATGAAAATTAGAAATTTGGTTAAAAAGAGATTAACTTATATTAGTTAATCGTTAAATGTTTAATAAGATAATAAGTCTTGTTAAGGTAACAATTAAATAAGAATTTTTTTAATTATGTGAAAAAGTAATTTATATCATGTAATGAAATTAATGACATTATATATATGACAATTAAATGTAAGTTAAACCAAATATTGGATTAAAGAATAAAAATATTGTGTGTATATATATATATATCTGTAAATAAATTGTTTAGAAATAATTTATGAAAGGAAGCGAGAAAATTTAATTATAAAGCTTAATTGAACTATTTAAATAGTTAATGAGATAATAATTATTTAAATAATTAATTCGTCCAGTTATAAGAGTTTATTTTAAAATTATGAATTCAACTTCATAATTAGTGAAGTAATGGTTATAATATTATAAATGTATAATTATCCAATTTTAAGTAATAATTGGCTTATACAATTATAATATATAAGAATAAATTATATATATATATATATATATATATATAAATATGTGAGGTGGAAACATATTGTTAGTTCCCAAAGGCACGTTAGTTATCTAGAAGGGGGGTTGAATAGATATTTTAAAAATTCTTTATTTAAAATACTTTGTCAGTATTGATTATACTGACAGCAGCGAAATATATATTTTGTTCCACTTCAAGATATTGCAGTTATGGTTTGATAAGAAGTTATTGCAGTTATAACAGATATGACAGTTATAGCAATTAATGAGAGACAATGAGATATATGATTTTAAGTGGTTCAGAGTACACAAGGCTCCTAATCCACTCTTCTACTCCGCGAGTAGGAAATCCACTAAGGATGTCTCTTACAACTGGATCACTTAGATCCCTTCAAGGCCAGCAGCCCTGGAACTTCTCTTAGTTCACTTTTGAACTCTTCAAGTCTTCTGACTTGGATCTGCTCTTAGTTCACTTTCGAACTTTTCAAGTCCTCTGACTTGGATCTTCACTTAGTTCACTTTTGAACTCTTCAAGTCCTCTGACTTGGTTCCTTACTTGGATTGACAGTAGTTGTTTGAGGTGTGCTACTCAGTTGCAATTAAGCATCAGTTCTGAAGGACTGAGTAGCAAAGCAAGATTTCCTCTTTCAGGATCGTAGAGTTGATCGTTGAGTGTTCTTGAGCTTTTCTCTTGATAATCTTTCTTTTTGTATCTTGCTTGCTTGCTTAGTCTGAATCTTTATCTGATGTCCTTATAAAAGAGCCATTCAAAATATATCCATTTGAATGCTCCCGTTGTTGCATTTAATGCTTCAGACGTTTCTGTGCAGTTGATGTTGACATCTTACTTTCATACGGCACTGCAGACTGGCCCACTGACACAGCAGACTGCAAACTCACCTAACACCTGAAAAGGTGTTTTCTGCAGGCGGTTTAGTCCTTTCCTTAGCTTCTTCAATACGCTTCTTTGATTTGAACTAAGGATGAATATGGAATCATTGGGACTATCAAATTGTCAATGGCTATTAGCCTTTCTTCATTTGTTGCTCTTCCTCCCTTCATCAGAACTATGATCTTTGATGCTGACTGGAGGAGCACTACGATTATGGTCATTGTACCATAATCGTTGTGTGTTGGCTTGCACAGCTTGACTCAGACTTGATCGTAGAGAACACTATGATTTCTCTTAAGCTCTCTGGTAGACTACGATTCCTGCTTGCTTGTCTTGCAGACTTTACACTTCCAAGAGCACACTGCGTTTCTTGACTTGGCTCGAATTTTCTCCATGATTCTTAGTGTGACTTCCAAGGGCAGACTACGATTCTGATACTTTCACTTAAGCTCCACGAATCTTGCCTTGGTCTGTGCAAGCTTGTTTCTCTTGGCAGACTACGATTCTGGACATCTTCATTTAAGCTCCATGATTCTGCCTTGTCTTCTGAATGCTACCTTTGACAGACTACGATTCTGTCAAGGCTTTAACATTTACAGCACAAATAGATCAACCTAACAAAATTGATCTTTCCTTCTATACATTTATTTACATAAATGATAAACATTAAAGCTCAGATCAACCTAACATTTTTGATCTATCATCTATGTCCTTGTACATATGATCATTGAAGGACTGTACACTTAAGCATTTATATTTACTTTCAATATCAAATATGAATATGCAATTCCCAACACATATTATATATATTAATGTAATGTATGATATAGTATGTAAAGTAATATGAATAAATATGTAATGTGAATACATGTGTAATGTGACTATGTATGCTGAAGTTGTAGAGTTATTATAAGTTGAGTCATGAGTAAGCATGAGGTGTAAATTGTAAACTAATTAGGCTATTTCTGAGTTTTGGACGGGAAAAAAAAAAGAATAGAAAACCTAAATTAGAACAAAAAAAAAGAATAGAAAACTTAAAATTTTCCTTCGTGTTGTTTCTGAGTTTTTAATAGAAAAAAATAGAAAATTTAAAATTGGGGACATGGGTTGTAATTTAAAATTTATTATATTAAAAGTTGAGGATAATATAAGAATTATAAAAATATTACTTATTCTAATTTCTTTTTCGTTCAAATCAGGCCAATTTTGGACGAAAAACTTTGGCAGGAAAAGTGACCAAGTTTTCTATCCCTTTCTTTTCTTTTCCGTTTATTAAAAAACTCAGAAACATAGTAATTGAAAAGAAAACTTAAATTTTCGTTCATTTCTTTTTTTTCTGTCCATTTTAAAACTTAGAAACATAGTGTTAGCAAAGTTATTATCTGATAGTAACTGATAAGGCAAGCTAGGATGCAATAAACTTAAAAACCATTCTCAATCCTCTACAGTTGCATCCGTTCCAAACCCTCTTCTCTCTCTCACTTGCCGAATTGCTATACTCCCAAACCTTTGTCAAAAACCCTCTTGGATTCGGCTAAAATCATCAAATTCATCCAAGATAAATTCACACTGAAATTGAAATGAACTGGGAGCAAGATGCAGCCTTAAGGATGGATTAAAATCATTCAATTACAAGCTTGAACCACAAATTCAGTAATTACATCAAGCAAGCAAGGTAAGCTATACATTTACACTATGTTTATAAAAAAACTAGTAAATATATGTGTGAACATCGAAATAAATGCTATGTTTGGTTGTGAATAAGTATAAAGGAGGTATTATGCAGGTTGTGTGGAGTGATAAGACTGAAAAATTTGGGCTAGACTCCATCTAAATAGCTATGAAATTTGTTTTTAAAAGCTACGCACAAAGCATGTTTGATATAATGTCTCTTAGAGGCTGTTGAGCTTAAAAATTGAGAATCGAGCAGATCTCTGATTTGTTGCATATATCTATATACATATATATAGTGCTTTTGTATGTGGATCTAGAGTACATTCTCACTCTACTATATAAGCTAGAGAGATGCCCCTGGAGTCTATATACTCTGTACTTTAACATGTTTAGAGGGAAAAGACATCCAAAAGTGGGATAAGGTTACTTTTTTATGTAACATCCATGATTATCCCAAAGAGATCGGAAAGAGGAAAGGGGAAGATACAGTGAACTATATGACCTTGTAGATCCAAGTGCAAATTTAATTTTTATTTGATTTTAATAATGTCTTCCAGCAGGCAAATGTTAGTTTATTGGATTTTTATTTTTTATGCTGGAATATCAGATCATTGGTCATTTTGATTCTAATAATTGCATTCCAAGTAAATGTTTTGTATAGGGTACAGTTTTTAATTGCATACTTCAGCAGGGGCCTTAGCATTTGATGTGGAATATGCACGATGGATGGAAGAGCAAAACAGGCAAATAAATGAGCTAAGGCATCATCATCCCGTAATATGCTGGAACAATAAGGAGAGTTATTAATGTTGTGGGTGATTGTGAGAATCCATATGATGAAACCATAAGGTTCATATATGCTTTTCTTTTTCAAAATATGTAGAAATGGTCTTCTTATCTATTTGTAATTAACAGTAATCACTTTCATTTTCTTTTCAGCATGTTATCACAGAATCATTTGAGCCATCACCTTTTATACCTGTTTTCACTAAAGCATTTGACAGTGACTTTGAGGTGATGAGCAGTCGACATCAAAGAGGCTAAACAGTTGGAGACGCCTTAGTTGTATTACCTACAAATGAAAAGGAAAACAGTTCAAGGGAAAACAACGTGGCTAAGATTAAAGTTGTGGTATGTTGTTTCGACTTCTTTCTTCCCCCAATTTGTGTGCACCTAGTTAAAAAATCTTCTGAATGTTCATTCTTGGATGGCCTACTCCTGAGATGCATGATAACTGTGGCACCTATATGCAAAATAAAATGCAATTAGTTGTTATTTTGCCTTAAAAGGTGTTTCTTTTTCCTAGTTAATCTGTATAACATGGGAGCCTATCATTATATGTGAAGAAACTATCTGTAGTGTTTTAAATTTTAGCTGAAATGCTTTAAACTAGAGTAACTGCTACTAATGCTTCTCTAGCCCAGGGTTACCAGGATACTCTTATTACCATTGCTCCGAATCGTGGCAGTGTTCCTCGTACCCAATTTTGTTCTGTGTAATCTTGCCAAATACTTAAAAATCTTAGTGATTAAAAGTTTAATTCTTGTCCCTGTCTTCCATGTTAACAATCAATTTTTTATTCAATGTGTTATTGTATTTATCCCCACCCTTCTTTGTAACTCTTAAAATCGCTGAAGCATTTCCTGCCAAGGAAGTTGTTGGACATTTTGTCAATGATTTTCTTGTTATTGATCTAATAGCTTTTATGAATGAGAAATGCATCCTATGGTCACACTGTATTCAGAATCAATGGCATCACCCATCACCTTGGGATAAATATGTCCATGTTTCCATTATTGATTATAATAATTTAGTTGAGAGTTTTTGTTTCTAATATTTCTAATTGATCAATATTTTTTTACTTGCCATCTTCCTTAGAGAGAGTTTTTGCCAGGTGTTGTTTAACGTTGTTGCTTATGTGGCTAGTCATGATGCATTTATTTGTCTTTGGAAAAAATTGAGGTCTTAGATCAATTTTTGTCACAGGTACGTAAAAGACCTCTGAACAAGAAGGAAGTTTCTCGTAAGGAGAAGGACATTGTGACTGTGCATGATAATGCTCTACTAACTGTCCATGAACCCAAGTTGAAGGTTTGCATCTTCCATGAAAAAGTCGATTACTTTCGCGGTTGAATATGATGTGAAAACTTGATAAAATAGCTTGTTTCAAAAGTATCATACTATTTCTGTCGGTGGGAAGAATTAATTTTTCTACTCATCTAATTTGTATGATTAAAGTTTCTACTCATGCTTTACTTAATAGGTGTATCGTGTTACAGTAGAGCCCATCATCCCAACCATTTTGTTGAGATAATGATGGCCTTTGGATTGTTACTTTTTCTGATTTTTGCTACAACATTGTTTTACAATGGACCTTTTTTTCTGAACTTGGTTTTGTAGGTCTCCCAAACAAATTATTATAATCAGAAAATGATATACAGTCCCAAATCATTTGCAGTGCACAAGTAATGAAATAATCAAGGTCATAAAGCTTGTATGGAACACTGAATATAGATAGACCATGTATTATATAACCCTGTCAATAGAAGAACAAACAAATAGGATAATTATCTGCAGTATCGAGCAATATTGTTACCAAACAGGGGGCAACCAAGTATATCTTATCTTAATTTATTTTTGTTTTGGCTACATGTATTTGGCATCAATAATCTAAATTAGATTATTTTCTCATCATAATGTTTCTTACAGACTCAAAGTGTACATGAATATATAATGTGCATGCTTGTGCGAGCCTATCAATAGTAACATATGGAGGGATGTCGCACTATCAATAAATCTTAAAAACTCAAACACTTCTTCACCGAAAAAACTGCTAACTATATATATATACCAGGAAACTTGAGTGGAATTACAGATTTATATGCATATACAGTATATGTTTATTTAATAATATGAACTATGGATATACAGTAGGGACAGAATATTGAGCAAAATTTTGTCAATATTTTCAACCCAGTGTTTACTTATATGAGTTCTTGTATATCTCTCTCTATATGATTCACCATAAAAATGTTGCATGTTAAGGTGAAGAGTTTGCTAATGGATTTATACATCATAAATCATAATATAAGTTGTCATCTCTATATATTGTAACGAACTAAAATTCTTTAACATTGTCATCACTGATATCTAATCTATATGCACAAAACACTCACAGGAGTGTCAAGGGTTCATCTCATCTCAACCTATTGTTGTTCTGATTATATATTAAATTAGGTAACTAATTTGTATGATTCCGGAATGGAGGGCTTTATTTGGTTTCAATAACATCGTTTGTTTTTTAATTGAATCTTCTTTTTTTCTACTTTGTTCATCATTCTTGTCCTTTAGAGGAGTGACTGACTTAATTGGAAGTTGGTGCCTCTGCTTTGGAATATTGTGGGCCTTGTGGCTCTCCACCCTTGTTTTTCTACTAGTTTCATGGTTCTTTTGAAGTGAGAAATTCTACAATAAAGAATCGAATACCAAAGACATATCAGAAACTTATAAGGTATACAAATTAGACTCACTTAAGTCATCATCCAGGCCATCAAAGAACTTCGCACAACATAATTGATAAACCCACATGAGAGAATATCTCAATCAGCTTATCACTTAGGTATGGTATTGAATGTTTTTGTATTTTATTGTGATATTCTAACTTTTAGAATAAGTTACACAACATAACATAATAGTAAAGTCGTGCTAATTCAAAAGTAACATGACACATGTTTTGGAACAAAAAAAAAATGTTAATTAAAAACTTGATCATCAATATAAAAATGTTAAAAAAAGATACCAAAACGTGCTTATTCAGTGTATCTTAATTTTGGGCAACAACTTATTAGTCGTTACCAAAAAATGTATAAAATACGCAACGAAAAAAATTGTTGACAATGAATGTGACCCATATTAGGCTACGAAATATAACAACCAAAATTTTTTCTTTACCCACGATGAAGAGAAATCACATCGATAACAAAAAAAAATGGTAGGTTTTTTTTAATTTCCCGCCAACGAATTTGCAACGAAATTTTGCAACGACCTATGAATTTCGTTACGAAAAATGAAAGCCTTTTACAAACTGTAACAAATGACAAATTTCGTTGCTAAACATGTATTTTTGGTAACGACTTTATAAGTCGTTGCCCGAAAAATCGTTGCCAAATGTCCATTTTTTTGTAGTGCGATAAATTTACATGATTAAAGATTTTAAGAATTGTTTTTTATTATTGTGGTTATAATTATTTTGAGTATACGTGATATGAATTCAACAGACTAGTCAAATTATTTATTTTAAGTTGACTAAGAAAAGTAAAGGAGGTAATAGTGAATAACTGATCAAAACCTTAATTTGAATAAGGCTTGATTATTAATCGGGGTTATAAATAGAAACTTATGACTTTATATATTGAATGTTATGTGGTTAATACTAGGTATAAGTAAAACGAAATACATTTGTAAAAATCTTGTTAGAAAACCCTAATTGAGAATTAGGAAACCCTAACCTTAATATAAAATCCTAATTTTTGTTCATTAAACCCTAATTACGATTAACAAAATCCTAATGATCAAAACTTAAGAGATAAATTTTAGAGTTTTTAGAAGTATATGAAACGACTAAATTACCCTTATAATTAATTGAGAAATTACTAAATTACCCTTAGTACAGAGAAAATTAGCAAAATACCCTCCAATCCATATGAACTTAAATCGACCAATCAGAGAAGAGATGATGCAAGCATGATGCAAGCATGACATCATCCTTAAAGAAATACAGATGATGTAAGCATGATGTAAGCATTAAAGAAACACAAAGATGATGTCATCATGATGATGTCAGGATGATGTCACCTGGTGAATATTTTAAGGGTCAATTTTGCCCCAAGAGAAATTTATTAATGATCATAGCATCCTTGAAGGAAATTTCCTAATTATAATAAAATGACAATTTTGTCCTTAAAAAAATTGAATATGACCAATATGTCCTATGAGGAAATTTTTAGGAAATTTTTTTGAGATGACTTAAAGACCATTTTGTCCTTTCCTAGTGATGGTTAAAGACTACTTTGCCCTTGGTCTTAATTTAATATACTAACTAAACAAAACAAAAGAAAGGAAAAAGAAAGAAAGAGAAAGAGAAAGAGAAAGAGAAAGAGAAAGAGAAACAATTTTCTCTTATATCTCTCACCCCCACCCGAGAATAGAAGAAAAAGAAGAGAGAGAGTGCTGCCATAGGAGAAGAGAGGGAGAGAAGAAAGGAAGGATAAATCAAGAGGAAGCACTCTAAAGGTATAAAAATCTCCTAACCTCAAAACCTTAGCTAGTGTAATGTGTTTTGTTATGGTTGTTTTAGATCAAATGTTGAGCTTAAGATCTTAAATCATATGAGGGTAGATTTACATGATATATGATGTTTTATGCTTAGATCTTGCCATTTTTAGAGTTGATGAGCTTGAACAAAGAAGAAGAACCAAAATAGTTTTTACACTCAAAAATCCAAATTTTCAGTCCACTTTGAAGCCTTACCATTTGAAATCTACAACTCATTTTTGAGATCCGTCAAAGAGGTGAGTTAGATACATGAGTTATCTGATGAACCCAAGTGATAGAACTCAAAAATGTTAAACGAATCAACCGTAGTGTCATTTTTCGTAAAACACTCCATGCCGACAAAAATCTAGAAAAATCAAATGAGTTTTCTGGCCATTTTTGGTGAAGGCTGTTTCGGCCACTTTTAATGCTCTGAAAATTTTGGCCTTTTGTGGTATGATAGTATATCAAGTTAGCTAGGTCCTGTCCAAAGATGAGGATTTTTGGATGTCTAGAAAGGGAGATATGAATTTACAAGAGAGTGTGATTTTAAAAGTAAACTGTAATAACTCAGTGAATTCAACTCAAAAAAATCTGAAATTTTTACAGGAGGCTGGGTTGGATAATATGTAGCTACCGTATGAATTTCAAAATTTTTGGATAAAAGAATAATTTATGATAAATGTTACTATTTTGGACTGTTTTAGCCTATTTAAAAATAGCAAACAAATTTGAAAAATTGTAAAAATAAAATAAAATTGTGACTAAAATATCATATAATTATATTTCCCACAATATAAAAAAATAATAAGTTGATTTGGTATTTTTCATGCCTATGAATGAGTTAAGAATAAATTAGAAAATAAAGTTATATTGAGTTATAAAACTTAGAAATGTGATTTTAAAAATTAAATGATCATTATATGATATAATAAGACTTTATGGGGGTATTTTGATTATTTTTAATAAAATATTATATGAATGACATTTTATGTGTGTTAAATAAATTAAATAGTAAGAGATAAACAATTAAATTAAATTATTTATAAATAAATAAAATATTATTAAATAATTAATAATATTTATAAATTAATAAAATATTAGTAAATGATTAATAATATTACTAAATAATTGAAATATTATTAAAGGAGTAATAATATTTATAAATGATTAAGATATTATTAAATGATTAATAATATTACTAAGTAATTAAAATATTATTAAAAGATTAATAATATTTATAAATGATTAAGATGTTATTAAATGATTAATAATATATGTAAAGGATTAAAGATATTATTAAATGGTTAATAATATTAAGAAGTAAATAAAATATTATTAAATGATTAATAATATTAGACGAGAGTCTTAAGATAATGATTAAATAATTAAAATATTATCAAAGAATGATAATATTACTAATAAGTTAAGGAATTATCTAACGTTTGATTATGTGACTAAATGTTAGATAATTTATTTTAAGAATAGTTGAGTTAAGATATGTTATGTTGATTAAAAGATCAATCTTATTAATGATAGGTCTTCTCTAAAAGATTAAATTAGATTGCTTAGCGGTAATCGTCGGAGCAGACAAGTTTTTCTAACTTCATTTAATTTCTATATTAAATGTAAGTCTTGTATATTGATATACGAACTTATTATAAATATTATTCGTGATATCTGTGATTTGAAGAAGGTTATGACTTATTGTTCAACCATAACCAAACCATATGAGTTGTTGTTTACGTAAAATGTATTTGATTTGATATCAAAACATAAATTGTGGTAAAACCAATGTTGTTCGGTACAGACATAATGAGCTGTTGTTTGCGTAAAATGTGTTTGGTTTGATATCAAAGCATAAACTATGAAAAAACCAATGTTATTTGATACAGATATATATACTGATAATATTCGTACCGACAGTTATAGCACTAACCGGGGGTTATATTTACAGACAGTTGTAGTACTGACCTTGTTGGATTGGTAGGATGATATGCATACTTCTAAGATATGATTAGGCTAATCCCTTATGAGATATTCGAACAGAGTTTCTATAAGTCTTTATGACTGTTAGAAGTGTGGTGTGGTTGACCGAATCAACCCGGGTTGCTAAGTCTTTATGACTGACAGAAGCTCGTAATGGGTAGACTCAGTATATATGTGAAAAAACTCTGAACTATATGTTCATTCAATTCAGATTCAGTGTGAGTATAACATATAACTTGTTTCAAACTTGCTGAGCTTTCTGTAGCTCAACCTTGCAATTATTATTTTCCGTTGCAGATTTGACTGACATAACGGAAGTTCCAGAACTCAATCACGTGGATAGAAAAAAAACTCTGTTAAGTTAAGTTTTGGTTACATATTTGAAAATTCTGATGTAATAGTAAGTTATTGTAATAAAATTTAAGAATATGTAATATATTATTATCTTTTGTCAATTGATTAGTTTTACCTTTCTAAAAAATAGGAAGAAGTACAGTATCTATATGAACTATACATCTGAATGGGAGTATTGAAAGATCTTGGAGTTCTCTGATGTACTGAGGTCGCACCCCCTCAGTTCCAAGAACGATCCTAACATTAATACTGCGAATGTCAGATAGATAGAAATTATTGACATGAAAGAAATATCCGTGAGATTATAGACCTATTCATCCAAGTGAGGGTATCCAGATAAAGTAATTGTTTTGACGAGAACTATTATCTGATATGGATACTGTGAATTTTGGATTTATAGAAGTTATTATCTTATGAAATATTTACGTGAGTACCAAATCTGCTACAGGGAATGTATAGATTTTGGGGACGTCACAAAATTAAATAATGGACTAATTATGAGATAAAATGATTTAAAGTAATAAAAAATTAGTATAAATAATTTTATCTCATTTATTATTTTGCGAATAAATGTATCATTGGAGAATTAAAATGAATCATAATAATACTAAAGGAAATACTTATGCTGACAAACTTGCTTACATAAGATATTTGTCTAATTTTGATGTCACTTATGTTATATAGCCACTAAGGGTGTAAACGAGTCGAATCGAAGCGAACAGAGAGCTATTCGGATTCGACTCGAAATGATAAATTCGTACTCGAATTCGAATTGTATTTGAAAAATTCTACTCAGATTCGACTCGACTCGAATATTTACTAATCGAATTCGATCCGACTCGGCTCAAATTATAATCAAACTACTCGCAAGCTTCAAATTCAAGCTCGAATTCGAGTCTCTACATAATAACTAGTTTTACAATAAATATAATTATAAATTGAATTTGTTATTTTACTTAGAATTGAGAAAATATATTTACTATTACACTTACAAATATAAAATCACAATTAAAATTAAAAAATAATAATAATAATTAATTATTCTAATTTGATTTAAATTTATATATATTATAAGAGAATGTATCGAGTATCTAATCGAATTTGTATCAATCGAGCATGTATCGAATCACACTCAAGAATTCGAATAGTTTGAATTTTAAACGAGTCGAGTATAACCTTGCTCAGATTCTACTCATATTTTTATTCGAACTATTTTTAATGCTCAGATTTGGATCATATTATTAACGAATCCGAGTCTCGTTCGTATTTTTTCGAGTCGAACCCGAATCAAGTCCGAATCGTTTGGCTAGTTTACAGCCTTAGTAGCCACTGAAAGATCTCCTTACTTTTGTTAAATGACAGATTATTATGAACTAATTATTAATAGATTTTGTAAGCTTTTTTTGGGCCTCCATTGCAACAACAACCAAAAAAAAAGAAAAAAAAAAGCCATCCTTAATGACTTGAAATCATAATCTGTCTGCACTCTGTTTTTCGGCTACATGATCTTTTGAATTTTTATTGGGCTAAAACTTGGGCCACCCAACTCGAGTGCCGGATCCAAATCCAATTCCCACATTACAAACTCTTTTCTATCACTAGTTCATCTCTTATTAATTGTGAACTAAAACCCTAGGGTGAAAGAGCCTGAAAGAGCAGCCGCAGAAGCCGTTTCTGAGGAAAAACCCAGCAAAATGGTAAGAAATAGAGAGATTCCGACAAATTTGCATTCAACATTTGAATTCATAGCTCATTTTGAGTGCTTGAAATCTCTATTTGAATTTTAAATCTTTACAATGTTTGTTCATGGCAGACTTTCAAGCGTAGGAACGGCGGCCGCAACAAGCACGGCCGTGGCCATGTCAAATTCATTCGTTGCTCAAATTGCGGCAAATGCTGCCCTAAGGTAAGTACTAAGCTCCCTTTTCTGTTTCTCTATCCATTCATTATTCATTATATATATATATCTGTATATTTGAATCTAATAAATTTGCTAACTTTTTGTTGAGGATCCAACTGTTTTGAGCTGTTTTTCTTGTGCATTAGCCCAATCTGACTTTTGGCGTATTTAACTGATTATAACCTGCGCTGATTTAATATGTTTGTTTGGGATCTGTGTTGTATATCACCTGTTTAAATGATTATAATTTTCGATTGAAGATCTAGTTTTTTTGAGCTGATACGATTGTGAATTTAGCCCAATCTGACTTTTGATTTATATTTGTTCATCCAAATTTTGTGTATTTAAATGATTATAATTGGCTTGATTATATGTTTATTTGGGGTCTGTACGTTGTATATAACCTGTTTGATATCTTAAGAATTGATGATAATAATTTTGTTATTTTTCTACAAGGATATGTAAAATGTACATGCCCTATGTTTGGCTCGAAATCTTTATGGAAGGTAAAAGAAGTAACATGTAAAAAATAAAAAAATCCCACTGAAAGATCATAAAAATGTTAATTTGCATGCTTTTAGAAATCCTGATACCAAGTGCATTTTATATTATAAGCAATGTAGTGTAGTGTCCTCGTGATAAATCTCTTGTGATATTTAATTTTCATTTCCTTTTACTTTCCTTTCCCTGGATTTTTTCATAGTTCCAACCATATCTTAAGACTAGTAGATGATGTTCTTAATCGATATTTATTTTGTTCTATTACCTGTTTATTGGTATTGAAAACACTTGGGTAGATTTTATCTGATTTGATTGGCTGGGTCCTTGTTGTATTATGATTAAAACTTTCTATCACTCTCCGTCTTTCGCCCACACACACTATGTATACACGACGGTGATAAAACATTTTACTTGGCTAATTAGGACAAATCAATCAAGAGGTTTCTTGTGAGGAACATAGTTGAGCAAGCTGCTGTTAGGGATGTGCAAGAGGCTTGTGCTTTTGAATGTAAGTTAGTAGAGTTAGTTTGTGATTCTCATTTCCACTTCTTTTTTTAATTGCATTTCTATCAATTTTGTTATAAATGTATTTGCATTTGCTGTAATTGTTTCGCAGCCTATACACTTCCCAAGTTGTATGTGAAGATGCAGTACTGTGTTTCATGTGCAATTCACTCCAAAGTGGTTAGGGTCCGCTCGCGTACTGATAGGAGAAACCGTGAGCCTCCAAAGCGATTTTCTCGCCCAAGGGTATGTTACGCTGTTACTGATAATCACCTTCTTCAACGTTTTATGTTCCTTTATTTGTTTGACATGTGATTTGTGATTGCAAGAATCTATGTTGATCAGTTGGCACGATCTTGGATATTAAACTAAAATGTTTTTTTTATCGTTGTATTGTCAGTTAGCTTATGTCTGATAAAGTTGATTGACACCTCTTGGTTGTACCAAATATTTCCATAATGCAGTATCCGAGATTTTTTTTACCACAAGCAAACTGAATTTTTTTATGAAGTCCAGAAAAGATTGTGGAAAAATTCATAGAATTAGAAGAAATCCTTCTCTTGGAGGAAATGACCAAGGAATACTCGGACACGCATCTGCAAAACCTTCATATAGGAATGCAAAAAGAAATGATACAATTCATCAAGATACCCAACGAGGCTCCTATCCATATGATTTTGCAATCTTTCATTGTGATAATTATCCAGAATAGAGTTGCTTTTAAATTTGATAATGCTTTCAATTTGCCTCCAACTTTGTTTTAATGATTTTTGATACATAATTTCAATTGTTAACGAAGCATATTGACATCTATGATCGGTGTCCTATATATATATATATATATATATTTATATATATAGCTGGCGTCATATATGTAATTTTAAGTTGGTACATAGTTTTCTGAGCTTTATTTGAGTGATTTATAGAGAAACCTGTGACTATCTTGAGAATCATTATCTTTTTCTTTACCCAATTGTTTAACTTTTGTGATGCTTAACCCGAAACGTCCCATGGTTTAGCATTCCTTCCTGTATCTTGGTAACAGGACTAGAATCAATTGATGCTATATTTCAGAAATGCAGAATAACTTCTGTTTAACAACTTATCTGTCCGAAACCTTGACCTGAAACTTCTTTCTATTTTTGTTTTTATTTTTGTTTCCTTTTCCATTTTTTGTGATGCTAACGTTCTTCTTTCATGGTATTCGATTTTGTTAGAATGGTTGGATTACTTCATAACTATTGTATAATTGTGTTACCTGATTGATAATTTTGTAATTTTGTTGGTTTCAGGATGAATCCAAACCAGGTCAACAACCAGCACGGGCTCCTGGAGCGCCGGTTCCAACTCGTACTTGAAATGCTCCACACTAGCTTTACTTCTAGGAATAGAAGTTTAGTTTTGAAATATCTATTATGTTTCTCATTTTTAGACCTTGCTTAATTTTGTTTAATTTGGTGGGTGAATTGGATTCACTGGAAAATTTGAAGGTTTGAATTATATTGGAGAATGATCTACTTGACCTATTTTTTATACTGGTTAGTGTTGGTTTCTTTGTTTTTTTTTTTTTTTTTTTTGGGGGTTGGGGGGGGGGGGGGGGGGGGGGGGGGGGGGGGGGGTTAAGGCTCAAGACATGTTACTTTTCAGATGTTTACAATTGCATCAACCTTTAGTGTGATGGTTCTAAGGATGCTATATGTGTGGCATAATCTTAATTTTGATTAGTTATGAAATGTGACGGGTCAAATCAGCTGCAAATATTTATGTAATGGTATTTGTTATTTTTTATACTGGTTAGTGTTGGAATGAGTGATTTAATTAAGTGTTATATATTAATTAAATAAATATTTAATAATTTATTTAATTGATGTATATTAATATATAGTATAGTTTTAATTTAATTGAGATAATTAAATTAGATGAATTATGTGTTAAGTGTTACATGAATTATAATTAGCGAATAATTATAATTATGTGACAAATTTTTTAATTAATTAAAGTGTAACATCTAAAGTATGTGTTAAAAGAATTTATTAAAATAAAAAAAAGAATTTTAAAAGGTTTTACCAAATAAGGCCCTTACTTTTATTTTCATCTTATTTTTTCAAACAATGCCTTAAGTTCTTAAAATTAGTTTTCTTTAGAATAAAAGGATTGCCAAACAAAGCCTTGTAGCTTTTGAATTTTTATAACTGATAAGTCATTATCGGAGTAATTGACCCTTATTATATATTATTATGTTTGGTCAGTTATAATGTACGTATATTAGTTATACACTAGTTTTATTCTAAGTCTAAATTAAAAGAAGAATAGAGAAAGATAGAATACCAGTGTTTGAGAAGAAAGAAAGAGGAAGGAGAAGGGGGAGAAAGCTTGAGAAACTATAGAAAATCATCATCATTTTTATATTCTTCTTCATCAAAGCATTAAGGGTATTTCTCAATTCTCTTATATTTTATGTGTTATTTTCTTCATGAAAATTGTTCTATGTAAAGTTTAGTTCCTTATAAACATGGTGATTTTTATGTATGTAGATGATATGATGTATATATATATATATATATATATATATATATATATATATATATATATATATATATATATATATATATCTTATGTTTATAATGGTTATTATATGAATTGTATGTTATAATCAAGGATTTTCAGAATTCAATTCGTTGTATAAAGCATGTTTTAATGAAAAATATGTGTTCATATGAAGTTCATGTATTTGGTTGAGTTTTAGAATAAAAGTTATGATTTAATTGGTTGTTAGTATGCCTAATTAGAATTTATTATGATGCTATCTTCAATTATGAAAATATTGCATGTGTTGTGAATTGAATTGGTAGAGAATTTTATTTACAGTGAATTATTTTGTGAAAACTATGAGTTTTTGGAAAATATCAAAATTAGAGTTTTTAAATCATGAAATTGGGTGTTTGGTGATGTGTTATAATGTTTATGTATGTTAGAAGTTTTAAGTTTGTGTTTTCTATTAATTGATATGAATTGCATGAACTGGAATTAAAATTTGGTGTGGAAAAATAAACCAAATTGACTTTTTCGCTGCACAGTTCGCGAATTTATCTGCGTTCGCTGGAAGGGGCCCGCCTTGAAGGGCCTATCAAGAAGGAAACCCCCGCTCCGGCGGGGGGGGGGGGGGGGGGGGGGTTGGCAGGGGATTTTTTTTTTGTTTTCTTATGTATTTTGTAAAGCTAATTTTATGTAATAACTTTTATAACATGATTAAACATATATTAAAATGCTAAATGAATATTAATAAATTATATTAATAAAATATAATTTATGATTATAATTTTGAATAATTATAATTAGAGTAAAGGTTTAATTTAAATTATAATTTTGTTAAATTATAATGATTATAGTTGATTAATTTTAATCAAGTGAATGATAATTTTTAAATTATAATATATGTAATTATAATAAATGCATGATCAATTATAGATTATAATCTTGTGTATTATAATTCAATATTTGCATGATTAATTATAAATTATAATTTGTGTAATTATAATTTAGTAAATGCATGATGTAGTTAATTAATTATAAATTATAATTTGTTTATAATTTAATTAAATAAGATGTGAATATAATTTGAGTAATTATAATTAGATTAAATATTTAAATTATAATTCATTTAATTATAATTAGTATGAAATACATAATTATTAATTGAGTTAATTATGTGAGCATGCCTATGTGATGTAATTAAATTATATGATTATTAATTTAAAAATTAAATAAAAATGAGTTAACCTAGAAAGGTTAACCAATTATGTGAGTTAGTTACGTGTTAACTAATTTAGATTGTTGTGATTAAAAATATATTTGTAGGAAGTGTTAAAGAACGTGAATTATATTAGTAGCTTGCGCTTGATGTAAGTCTTCTAAACCCTAAACTCGTTTATTTGTTTCAATTCAATTATTCATTGTTTGAGATTTGTTCTTTTATTGGACAAGTAATTATTGAAAGTTCATGATATAATTAAAGTAACATTGGCTTATTGTTCAAGCAAGGTTTGAATATTCTTTTGAGATGCTTTAAATTTATTTCTAAAGTATATGATAGTTCGTAGTTCTTTCACTTACGAATTATTCCAAATTATTGAAAGTCGATTTAATTAATCCTTAGTTGATGAACGTGAATTCTAAATTACCTTTGTAAGCTTATCCAAACCAAACTTTCTTTGGTGCGGACTTGAATTCAAATTACTCAGTTGAACAACTCTATTATTAGGGGAGGTTACTACGCGTAAGCATTAAGATGTTTGTGCACAATACATGGTACGAAGGGCTGATCCCCCTAAGTACGAGTTATGGTCCATAGTCTTATTAACTGTTAAAGGTTTAAATGGAAATGTTTATAACCTAGGACAAAAGTTCAAAGGTCTTATGACCCTCAGATAAATTCTATATTCGAATTTTAATGTTGATAGAGAATTATTATTCAATTGTTTATTACTGAAGTAAGCTAAGTTATTCAAATTCTTTTTAAAGATATCCTTTCATGTATTTATTATTGTTAAACTCCAGTGAGTTGTTGTTTGCTCACTCTTGCATTATATAATAATTGTAGCTAAGGTTGATAATGTTGACGTCCCGTCTACGAGTAAGGGCAAGGGAAAGCAAAACAAGTGAAGACTTGTTTTTATTATTTGAAATGATTGTAATAGACGTTAATGTTATGTTTTTATTTCTGCGCATTATTATTATGTCAAGGTTAAAGTAACATTGGGATTGATTTTTAAGAAGGTTGTAACCCTTGTTTTAAGGGAGATTTTATTATTTTGAATAAAGGTTGTATTTTATTTTGAAGTTATATTGGATAGATGTATGTTATATTAGAAAGTGAACACCAAATTATGTGGAAACGAAGTACCCGAATTTGAGAGTGTCACAGGTTGGTATCAAAGCAGTAGGTTATGAACCTTAGGTGGGGAAAAACCTTAGGTAGTAGCCTTATGGTAAGATCGAAAAGATAGATGTGATAGGTAAAGATAATAAACTACCTTATGTGTTATGTGTTTACATTTTTGTAGTCGATGAGTGACGATTCGATGCCACGTAATAATAAACTTTAAATTTTTTTTGTCAGGATGTCGAACGTTGGAGAACCTAGTCAGGCTAGAGAGGATGTACCTCAGGTGTCTAGAGAGGAGGAGCCCCGAGACGTCCATGTTGTCTGGGAGCAGCTGATTAGTAGAGAGCCATCTCCAGTGATCACCATAGCTGGTCGGGAGCGTGAGCTGACACCTATTCTAGAGGATGAGGACGAGGATGAGTCTGAAGAGGAGGAAGAGGATCCTGAAGAGGAATTCCCACCTCACTCTACTAGCGTGGAGCTACATGGTCGAGTCGGAGAGCTCCAAGAAACTTTCCAGCAGCGGGACGAGACTATCAAAGAGATGGATAGTGAGCTAGGAGAAGCACAGTGGAAGTTAATCCACGTAGAGAATGATAGAGACGCGGCTCGAGCCGAGATAGCGAAGCTGAAGCAAGACATCCAGTAGGAGTCGAGGAAGCGTGCCAGAGCCGAGGAGATAAGCTTAAGGGCTACTCAATGAGCCGATCGAGCTGAAGACGAGGCTGAAGCCAAGAGGGCAAAGCTGAGGGAGACAGAGTATGCTTTCCACACGACTATAGATAGGGCCCATGATCGTGTTTTCTATTACCCAGCTCAGTTTCAAGGTTTTCTATGGTATGTGGTGGACCGAAGGACGGTGTTTCGGGTGATGGAAGAGGAACACAGAGAGGCTGTGCGACGCCTTAATATGCCTAGGCAGTAGTAGAGCTTTTATTTATGTGTTGCTTTTTGTATTAAATAATGTAAATCCCATAATTGAGATAAGAATGGGATGAGTTAATAATGTAATCCTTCAACTTTTCCGGTTCAGGAAGGAAGATCTGATTGATGTTTTTTTTAAACTACGAGTAATGAATAAAAGAAGTTTATTGATGTGCTATGTGTTCTATGTGAACTGAGTTATTTGAACGTTTAAGTATGAACTTGAATATTTAAAAATTGAATAAAGGATCTAATAATAATATTTTCTTAACAGAAAATGCCTCCTAGAAGAAGACCAATGCGTTAAAACCCCGAGGGTTCGACGAACAACAATAATAACGATGGGATCAATCCCAACTCGGTTCAGCAGTTGGTGAACCTGTCAACAGGAGCTCTTGCGAATCAGCCGCAAGTGCAGGGTACTACGTTCAAGGAATTCAAGGCAGTAGGACCGCCTGAGTTCAAGGGATCGACAAACCCTATCGAGGCCCAGACATGGGTGATGGAAATGGAGAAGGTCTTTGACGTAGCCAGAGTAGGTGAAGACCAGAAGACAACGTTCGCGGCTTTCATGTTAAAGTCAGATGCTAGCTTTTGGTGGCAGGCTAATAAGACCCGAGAGGGAGAAGGAGTCATAATGTGGGACCGTTTCAAGAAAATGTTCTACAAAATGTACTTTCCAGTGAGTTCGCAGGACCAGATGGAGGTCCAGTTCCTAGAGCTTAAGCAGGGAGGGATGACGGTATCCGAATACGCCGCGAAGTTCAACTAGCTTGCCAGGTTCTCTACTTACCAGGTCAGTACTGACGCTAGGAAGGCAAGGAGGTTTGAGAGGGGACTGAAACCCCGGCTCTACAGTAAGGTTTCCGTGTTCCAGTTGAACACATTTGCAGCTGTGCTGGAGAAGGCTGTACTCGCTGAGGGAGGAAGCGACGCGGTGACGAAGTTCAACCAAGACAAGAAGAAGAAGAATGAGATAGAAACCAAGGCTGGTGGGAGCAGCACAGTAAACCAGAAGAGGAAATGGAACGACAACACCTCTACTGGGAGTCAGCAAGGAAGCCAGCAGAAGAGGAAGTTTGAAGCATGTGCTACATGCGTGAAGAATTACACTGGCGTGTGCATGAATGGGAAGCGGGTGTGATTCAACTGTGGTCAGGAAGGCCACATTGCGCCTAATTGCCCAAACCCAAAGAAGGGAGCTTGCTTTACATGTGGATCCAAGGATCACATGGCTCACAGTTGCCCTAAGAAGCTGACGGCAGGGTCAACATGGAGCGAAGGAAATGGAAGCGGCAGTACCGTTACTATCGCTGCACCATTGCAAGCTGTTTGACCCACTGCACGTACATTCCATATGACGGTGCAAGATGCTGTGCAATCAAAAGACGTGGTGGCAGGTATTATTTCGGTCAATAGTATAAATGCATATGTATTATTTGATTCGGGTGCTATTTGTTCATTCATATCTGCTGATTTTGCTAAAACCATAGACTTACTTATAGAGGAGTTAGTTTACCCCTTAAATATAGAGATTGCGAATAGGGAGGTTATTCCTGTTAGGTTAGTTTATAAGACCTGTAGACTGGACATTAAGGGTCAGGAGCTGAGAGTAGATTTGATTCCAATAAAACTTGGGGAATTCGATGTCATACTGGGTATAGATTGGTTGTTCAACCATGGGGAGATAATCGACTGTCAGAAGAAGTCGGTAAACCTTACGACTCCGTCAAAGTTAGTGTTCTATGGTAGCAAATCGCCTAGACAAGCGAGTTGTCTGACGGTTATGCAAGCCAAGAAACTTTTGACGCAAGGCTGTGTGGGATATCTAGCCTACATAGTAGATATGCATAAGGAAAGCCCGAAGGTGGAAGAGATATCAGTAGTTAAGGAGTTTGTGGACGTGTTTCTGAGCGACTTGCCAGGACTACCGCCAGACAGGGAGATAGAGTTCGTGATCGACTTAGCGCCAGGAACTGCTCCGATTTCAAAGGCTCCATACAGAATGGCTCCAGTTGAGATGAAGGAACTGATGGTTCAACTACAAGAATTACTGGACAAGAAGTATATTCAACCGAGCGTTTCGTCGTGGGGAGCGCCAGTTTTGTTTGTTAAGAAGAAGGATGAGTTGATGCGTCTTTGTATTGATTATAGAGAATTGAACAAAGTTACGATCAAGAATAGGTATCCTTTACCTAGGATCAATGACTTGTTTGATCAACTGAAGGGTGCGAAGTACTTCTCGAAAATCGATTTGAGAAGCGGGTATCATCAATTGAAGGTGAGGAAGGAAGATATACCGAAAATGACTTTTAGGACTCGATATGGTCATTACGAGTTCTTGGTGATGTCATTTGGTCTCACGAATGCTCCAGCTGCATTTATGGACTTAATGAACAGGGTGTTTAAGCCATTTCTAGACAAGTTCGTAGTGGTGTTCATAGATGACATCCTGGTTTATTCCGAGACTGAGGAGGAACATGCTGAACACTTACGACTAACCTTGGAATCGCTAAGACGAGAGAAGCTTTACATTCTCGAAGTGCAAAATCTGGTCGGAACGTGTGTAATTTTTTGGCAACGTGATCGACATAGATGATATTTCGGAGATCCATTGAAGGTTGAAGCGGTAATGAATTGGGATCAGCCAAAAATACCGTCTGAGGTGAGGAGTTTCTTGGGATTGACAGGTTATTATCGGAGATTTATTCAAGACTTTTCCAAGATCGCCACTTTGTTGACGAATTTGACTCGTAAAATAGTTAAATTTGTTTGGACGAAAAAGTGTGAGGAAAGTTTTCATGAGCTGAAGAAGAGGTTAAGTACTGCGCCTGTGTTATCTTTGCCGGATAGTACAGGGAATTTCGTGGTATATAGCGATGCCTCACATAAAGGATTAGGCTGTGTGTTGATGCAGAGCGGCAAAGTGATTGCCTATGTGTCACGTCAGCTGAAGGATTATGAGAAGGGGTATCCGACCCATGACTTATAATTAGAGGCAGTAGTGTTTGCCCTAAAGATATAGAGACACTACTTATATGGAGAAAAGTGTGAGATATATACAGATCACAAGAGTATGAAGTATATCTTTACCCAAAAAGATTTGAACATGCGCCAAAGAAGATGGTTGGAACTGATCAAAGACTACGACTGCGAGATACTTTACCATCTGGGGAAAGCTAACGTTGTCGCCGACGCTTTGAGCAGAAAAGGTCAGGAGAAGTTGAATATGTTAATTGACCAAGATCAGTTGATAGAACAGATGGCTAGATTGGAACTGGAAGTGAAGTTTCCAAAGGAATCGGATGAGAAGTTGTTTCAAGTAACTACTGGTTCTACTCTGGTAGACAAAGTGAAAGAACCACAACTTCACGATGAAGAATGCGAGAAGATTCGAAAAAGGATAACCGATGGCGAAGAGTTCAAGTTCAAGATCGATAACGAGGGACTGTTACGATTTGAAGGGAGAATCTGGGTACCGCCAGTACCAGAGGTCAAAGAGGAGATTCTGAGCGATGCTCATAGTTCTAGATATTCTATTCACCCTGGGAGTACGAAGATGTACCAGGATCTCAGGTAGCATTTCTGGTGGCTGAATATGAAGAGGGACGTTGCTGAATGCGTTGCAAAATGTCTAACGTGCCAGAAAGTTAAGGCAGAACACCAGAGACCAAGTGGGTTGCTACAACCGTTAGAAATTCCAGAGTGAAAGTGGGAGCACATCACGATGGATTTCGTGGTAGGTCTTCCATCAACTCAGAAGGGATTTGATGCGATATGGGTTATAGTGGATCGACTGACGAAGTCAGCCCACTTTCTACCGATCAGAATTAAGTACAACTTGGATCAACTAGCGAGGTTGTATGTGAAGGAAATTATTTCTCGACACGACATTCCGATGTCGATTGTGTCTGACAGAGATCCACGTTTTACGTTAAATTTTTGGAAACGTTTGCAAGAGTGTCTGGGAATGCAATTGCGAATGAGTACAGCATACCATCCTCAAACTGATGGCCAGAGTGAAAGAACGATTCAGACGCTGGAGAATATGCTGAGAGCTTGCGTAATGGACTTCAAGGGAAGCTAAGATGATCATCTACTGTTGGTGGAGTTCGCCTACAATAATAGTTATCACGCGAGTATCGGCATGCCTCCTTACGAAGCGTTATATGGCAGAAAATGCAGAACTCCCTTGTGCTGGGATGCAGTCGGTGAACGTCAACTGTTGGAACCGAAACTGGTACAACAAACTGCCGAAATTGTGAAGCTGATCAGAACGAGATTAGTTGCTGCTCAAGATAGACAGAAGAAGTATGCCGATCTACATCGACAGAACCGAGAATTCTTACCAGGAAGTTTTGTGTTCCTGAAAGTATCTCCCTGGAAGGGGAAGATTCGATTTGGTAAGAAGGGAAAGCTGAGTCCCCGATTTATTGGACCTTTTGAGGTACTACGAAAGGTGGGCAAGGTAGCTTACGAGATTGCATTACCTCCGGAGCTCGAGAATATACATAACGTCTTTCATATTTATGTGTTGAGACCTTACAAGCACGATTATAAACATGTAATAGAATATGAGCCTTTGCAATTTGATAAGGACTTAACTTATGAAGAAGTGTCTGTTCAAATAGTTGATAGAAAGGAACAAGTACTTAGGAATAAAGTGATACCTTCTGTTAAGGTAATCTGGAGGAACCACAGTGCCGAAGAAGCTACGTGGAAACTCGAAGATGTTATGATAAAATTTTACCAACAGTTATTTGCTTAAATTTTCTGTGTGTAACCTCTTATATACTGATTCTGGGGACATAATCCTTTTAAGGGGGGAAGAATGTAATAGACGAGAATTTTTTTTTTATGTGTGATTCTGGGGACAGAATCCTTTTAAGGAGGGAAGATTGTAACGATTGAGATTTCATATAATAATTTTAAATATTTATTGAGTTAAATAAATATTTTGTGTGATTTATTTATTGAGTGGAATAAATAAATTATGTGATTTTGTGGAGTGATTTAATTAAGTGTTATATATTAATTAAATAAATATTTAATAATTTATTTAATTGATGTATATTAATTTATAGTATAGTTCTAATTTAATTGAGATAATTAAATTAGATGAATTATGTGTTAAGTGTTACATGAATTATAATTAGCGAGTAATTATAATTATCTGATAAATTTTTTAATTAATTAAAGTGTAACATCTAAAGTATGTGTTAAAAGAATTTATTAAAATAAAGAAAAGAATTTTAAAAGGTTTTACCAAATAAGGCCCTTGCTTTTATTTTCATCTTATTTTTCCAAACAATGCTTTAAGTTCTTAAAATTAGTTTTCTTTAGAATAAAAGGATTGCCAAACAAAGCCTTGTGGCTTTTAAATTTTTATAACTGATAAGTCATTATCGGAGTAATTGACCCTTATTATATATTATTATGTTTGGTCAGTTATAATGTACGTATATTAGTTATACACTAGTTTTATTCTAAGTCTAAACTAAAAGAAGAATAGAGAAAGAGAGAATACCAGTGTTTGAGAAGAGAGAAAGATGAAGGAGAAGGGGGAGAAAGCTTGAGAAGCTATAGAAAATCATCATCATTTTTATATTCTTCTTCATCAAAGCATTAAGGGTATTTCTCATTTCTCTTATATTTTATATGTGTTATGTTCTTCATGAAAATTGTTCTCTGTAAAGTTTAGTTCCTTATAAACATGGTGATTTTTATGTATGTAGATGATATGATGTATATATATATATCTTATGTTTATAATGGTTATTATATGAATTGTATGTTATAATCAAGAATTTTTAAAATTCAATTCGTTGTATAAAGCATGTTTTAATGAAAAATATGTGTTCATATGAAGTTCATGTATTTGGTTGAGTTTTAGAATAAAAGTTTATGATTTAATTGGTTGTTAGTATGCCTAATTAGAATTTATTATGATGCTATCTTCAATTATGAAAATATTGCATGTGTTGTGAATTGAATTGGTAGAGAATTTTATTTACAGTGAATTATTTTGTGAAAACTATGAGTTTTTGGAAAATATCAAACTTAGAGTTTTTAAATCATGAAATTGTTTGTTTGATGATGTGTTATAATGTTTATGTATGTTAGAATCATGTTAGAAGATTTAAGTTTGTGTTTTCTATTAATTGATATGAATTGCATGAACTGGAATTAGAATTTGGTATGAAGAAATAAGCTAAATTGGTTTTTTTTCTGCACAGTTCGTGAACTTGTCTGCGTTCGCTGGAAGGGCCCAGCCCCGACAGGCCTATCAAGAAGGAAACCCCCGCCCCGGCGGGGGAAGGGGGGGGGGGGTGGCAGGGAAATTTTTTTTTTATTTTCTTTTGTATTTTGTAAAGATAATTTTATGTAGTAACTTTTATAGAATGATTAAACATATATTAAAATGCTAAATAAATATTAATAAAATATAATTTGTGATTATAATTTTGAATAATTATAATTAGAGTAAAGGTTTAATTTAAATTATAATTTTGTTAAATTATAATGATTATAGTTGATTAATTTTAATCAAGTGAATGATAATTTTTAAATTATAATTTATGTAATTATAATAAATGCATGATCAATTTTAGATTATAATCTTGTGTATTATAATTCAATATTTGTATGATTAATTATAAATTATAATTTGTGTAATTATAATTTAGTAAATGCATGATGTAGTTAATTAATTATAAATTATAATTTGTTTATAATTTAATTAAATAAGATGTGATTATAATTTGAGTAATTATAATTAGATTAAATGTTTAAATTATAATTCATTTAATTATAATTAGTATGAAATACATAATTATTAATTGAGTTAATTATGTGAGCATGCCTATGTGATGTAATTAAATTATATGATTATTAATTTAATAATTAAATAAGAATGAGTTAACCTAGAAAGGTTAACCAATTATGTGAGTTAGTTACGTGTTAACTAATTTAGATTATTGTGATTAAAAATATATGTGTAGGAAGTGTTAAAGAACGTGAATTATATTAGTAGCTTGCGCTTGATGTAAGACTTCTAAACCCTAAACTCGTTTATTTATTTCAATTCAATTATTCATTGTTTGAGATTTGTTATTTTATTGGACAAGTAATTATTGAAAGTTCATGATATAATTAAAGTAACATTGGCTTATTGTTCAAGCAAGGTTTGAATATTCTTTTGAGATGCTTTAAATTTATTTCTAAAGCATATGATAGTTCGTAGTTCTTTCACTTACGAATTATTCCAAATTATTGAAAGTCGATTTAACTAATCCTTAGTTGATGAACGTGAATTCTAAATTACCCTTGTAAGCTTATCCAAACCAAACTTTCTTTGGTGCGGACTTGAATTCAAATTACTGAGTTGAACAACCCTATTATTAGGGGAGGTTACTACGCGTAAGAGTTAAGATATTTGTGCACAATACATGGTACGAAGGGCTGATCCCCCTAAGTACGAGTTAAGGTCCATAGTCTTATTGACTGTTAAAGGTTAAAATAGAAATGTTTATAACCTAGGACAAAAGTTCAAAGGTCTTATGACCCTCAGATAAATTCTAAATTCGAATTTTAATGTTGATAGAGAATTATTATTCAATTATTTATTACTGAAGTAAGCTAAGTTATTCAAATTCTTTTTAAAGATATCCTTTCATGTATTTATTATTGTTAAACTCCAGTGAGCTGTTGTTTGCTCACTCTTGCATTATATAACAATTGCAGCTAAGGTTGATAATATTGACGTCCCGTCTACGAGTAAGGGCAAGGAAAAGCAAAACAAGTGAAGACTTATTTTTATTATTTGAAATGATTGTAATAGACGTTAATGTTATGTTTTTATTTCTGCACATTATTATTATGTCAAGGTTAGAGTAACCCTGAGATTGATTTTTTAAGAAGGTTGTAACCCTTGTTTTAAGGGAGATTTTATTATTTTGAATAAAGGTTGTATTTTATTTTGAAGTTATATTGGGTAGATGTATGTTATATTAGAAAGTCAACACCAAATCATGTGGAAACGAAGTACCCGAATTTGGGGGTGTCACAGTAATTTTGTCTAGCAATTTTTAATCCCAAATGGTAGGGATTATAATACTAGGTAGGAGATAGTATTAATTAATCCCACATCCTAAGCTATTTTTTAATTCCATCACTAATAGTCCCAAGCTCAAATTTAAAAACAAACAAGTCACTTGGGATTAATAGTCCTATCTCAAGTGTAATACTTACAAACATAGCCTAAGTGTACAAATAGTAGGATTCGTATGCTACTTATTAAGAATAATGCTATGTGCACAAATTGTACAAAGAGTAGGATTTAAAGCTCAAGACATATTACTTTTCAGTTGTTTACAATTGCATCAACTTTAGTGTGACGGTTCTAAGGATGCTATATGTGTGGCATAACCTTAATTTTGATTAGTTATGAAATGTGATGGGTCAAATCAGCTACAAAGATTTATGTAATGGTATTTGTTAGACTCCATCCCAAAATATCCCATTATGACTTTTTTAGTCGAAGTGACCAGTTTTTAAATTATTTTTTGTATCATTTTTGATAAAAATATAATATTCTGCACAAATTGTATATAAAAATTTGTGTACAAACAGTAAAATTCATGTGTTGCTTATTAAAAATAATGCTATGTGAACAAATTGTACACAATATACAAAGAGTAGGATTTATGTATTGCTTATCAATAAAAATGCGTAAATCATCTAATTATATGTACAATTTTTTTTCCTGCTACCTTGACTCCTCGCACACCCTCCTTGCTGCCACCAAGCATCAAACTCTCGAGCACATGAATAGCATGAGACGAGTTATATTGCTGGGCCAAATACCATGTGATATATGTACTATTTTTTATTATTTTTTTATATTGTTTTTGCAAAATTTTTGTAATTTGTATCTTTAGCATTACTCTGCTTATCAATGAAGATGTGTAAAATATCTTATTTTCTCTTTTTTGTGTGTATCGTTTGTGTTCATAGCATTATTTAGTAAGAGATTCTAACCACAAGAAACTAAATAAGCAATGTATTTAACGCTTAATTATTAATTTCAAAAATAGTCAATTCAATTAAATAAAATAAAAATTAGGAAGTTATTTTGTGAGAAAAGGAGTAGTTAGTTTTGGTGTCAGTTGTAGTGTTTTTCATTGTTTATAAACTCGTAAGCCAATTGAATACGTTGAAGCTATCTAACTTTAGGGTTCTTCAATCTTCCTTTTGTGTTCTTTTTGACATATTTACATAAATTATGATTAATTGTGCAAATTGGATTTTGTTTTTATTTGGGATTTGTTCTATAGTTGCCACCCTTGTACTGCGCAGGTGGTGCACCGGATATAGATTTAGTTCTTTGTTGCACTGAGATTTTTTGGCGATAGAAGCAGTGGGTCTAGACATCACTTTTGTTGTTTGGCAGACTTCAAAAGGCAAAAGCAATAATTGTGAACAATGTCAATATATGAGATTTAATAGAATTAGAAGAGAATCATATTTATTACATCTCTTTAAAAGGATTATACTAATACTTATTTATAGTGAAAAATATCAATATATGACTTTTGATAGAATTACAAGAGAATCTTATTTATTATACATTTCTAAAAGGGTTATCACTGATACTATATAATTGATAATCAAAAAATCGAGCCAAACATTTAAAATATATATCATTTTCCAAAGCAAATAGGGTAGAGATGAACATCAAAACATACCTATGATTTTTTTGGGGCGCTTTGAGAATCTAGATGAAATTCTTCCATTGTTTACTTGTTTACTTTTTTCAGTTCTAGTTTGTAGAGGTTAATTTTTCATGAAAAAACCTATGGAGCATGTAGCAATCCATTGTGTTTGGGCCATAAATATTTGGGCCTAGGGTATATGTTGGGTTATAACTCTCTTGGGCATACTTGGGTCCAAATAGAGAATATTTGGGGATGAAGGAATATTCTTGGGGTTCCTATTTCCATGCGGATTTTAAATATGGAAAGAAGAGTTGGGGTTTGAACCAACGTCCTTATTTCTAGAAGATTTGGTGCAATCCTATTAGGGAATTCTATATGGGGGAATCCTAATCTAATATGGGGAGGGATTCTAGGGAGATGATGAGAACACTATAAATACAATATTTTACTTTGATTTTAAGGTACACATTCACTATTATTTTCCAACACTAGAGCATTACGCCTGATGAGTTGGTTTTATACCAACGAATTGATATCCAGTATAGCTTGATTCTTTCTTACTTCAAGGTATTTTAGTATCATTTTACCTGGTTTTGTGTTATTATGTGTAAGATAGGAATTGATGAGAATCAAGGACAAAAAGGAGCAAATTGCAGATTTTTAGAGGAAAATGGACCCCCGCTGAGGCGGGCATCTTTAAGCTAAAACATCCGCTGGGGCGGGAGTACGAAATCAGCAAGCTAAAAAGTGGACTGCAGCTGGGGCAGGCATGGCCAAGAGTAAAAGTGCCGCCGGGGCGGGCCTACGACAGATTTTATACCAGTTTTCCTTCTTTGACTAGGATTCATGAGCAAATAAGGGCTGATTTGTATTGCGGCTGTGAGAGTATAAAAGGCAAGATAAGAGGCTAGTATCCATAGACTGAGACAGATTTACAAGCCCTAATTGAAGGATTGATCTAGCACAGAGGATTGAAGCATCAATTGAACACGAAGAACGTAAGAACAGAGTGGAGAGCGGTGATACAATTCTGGAATTCATCTTCTCTTTATCTTTTTATCTTGTAATCAGAATGTTTTCATTGATGTGGATATTGGATTCTACTTCATCTATGATGAACTAATTTTCCTTTTTAAGCCTATGATGGATCTTATTATGTAATGGATGATTAAATAAACTTAAATTCAGTTTATGAATGTTATGTCCAGATTATTTGCCATGTGTTGAGCTTAATTTATATAATTGCCTGATCAACAATTATCTGTTATCCTATATGAATTAGAAAGATGACATATGAGATTGAAACTAGCCATAGTGACATATGTTTGTGAATTCTGCGTAGTTGGATTTTATAATTCACAGATAGGATAGAGATATCTATGAGTCATATGTGATCTGATAAGAACTTGATTTTAAACTTTATTTAATTATAATTTACATAGAGATATAGTGAATTAGTTATCTAGGGTGTCTTACTTAATTCTATCATCTGTGGATGCGAGTGAGTATGGGTATAGTGCATCGAGAGGTGGTTATATCTACGTTAGTGTTCATGATTAATAATATGTCATAATTGACTTAAATTGGAGAAAAAGATATTATCTGAAGTGAAATAATAAGTGAAATTATAGACTTAATTCTCTAAAACGTGTGAAAATTTTGAGTTAGTGTTGCAATTGGTTTAAGTAATAATATAGTTAAATAATCATCTTTTAATCATTAGTTTAATAAAGCTGAGATAGTATAAAATTGGTACTTGTTAGATTAAATAGGAATTATTATCTCTATGGGTACGATATCTGACTTATCATTATATTACTTGTTGATCAAGTATGCTTGCGTGTAGCGTGTATAGAAAATACCCAATAAGTTGTTGGCGCCGTTTCCGGGGACAGTAATTGCGTTTATTACTTACAATATCAGCGATGAGAAATTAAGAAGCAGCGATGAGAAATTAAGAAGCGGCGATGAAATCTTAAGCGGCGGTGATTAAGAATCTAGAAAATTAAATTGGACAGATTGCGAGTGCACTGAATAATCGACCCCAAGGAGCCTTGCCAAGTGACACAGAAAAGAATTTGAGGGGAGGACATGAGCAATGTCAAGATGTCACACTTCGAAGTGGGAAACAGTTAGTGGATCAGGATTTAAAGAAGCCGAAAACTGAAGGGCAAGTTGAGACTAGTAAGGAACAGACAGTGGAAGGAAAGGCAGGCGAGAAATCTGTAGAAAAGGAACAAGTGGTTACACCAGTAGTTTATCCTCCATCGCCATTCCAACAACGGATTCGTAAGCAAAAATTAGAGCAACAATTCACTAAATTCCTGGAAGTATTCAAGAAGCTGCACATAAACATTATGTTTGCAGAGGCATTAGAGCAGATGCCCAGTTATGCAAAGTTTATGAAGGATGTTCTGTCGAAGAAAAAGAAACTAGAGGACTTCAAAACTGTGGCACTAACAGAGGAACGTAGTGCAATTCTGCAAAAGAAGCTTCCACCTAAGTTGAAGGATCCGGGAAGTTTCACCATTCCATGCAAGATAGGGAGTTTGGCGTTCAACAAATGCTTATGTGATTTAGGTGCTAGTATAAACCTCATGCCATTGTTGATTTATACTTAGTTAGGGTTACCAACACCTACACCTACCAATATCTCCCTACAGCTTGCAGACAGATCAGTAACTTATTCACGAGGGATTGTTGAGGATGTGTTGGTTAAAGTGGATAAATTCATCTTCCCAGCGGACTTCATCATCCTCGACTATGAAGAAGATAAGGATATTCCAATAATCCTTGGACGACCATTCTTGGCTACTAGCAGGACTCTCATTGACGTTCAGAAAGGAGAGTTGATCATGAGGGTGCAAGATCAAGAGGTCACCTTCAACGTATTCAAGGCCATGAATTTTCCCAAGGAGGATGAAGAGTGTTATCGGGTGGATATTATTGACACAGTAGTGGATGATGAGCAACTTCGGATTCTTACTACCGATCCGTTAAAATCAGCGTTGATGGGAGATATTAATGAAGAGGATGTAGAAATAAAAGAGTACCTGCAACTGTTAGAGGCTCATCCGAGAGTGAATAGGTTCAAACTACCATTTGAGCCTTTGGAAGCAGCAGGAACTTCATCACAAAAGATGAAGCCATCTCTTGAGGAACCATCTAAATTGGAACTAAAACCATTACCAAATCACCTCAGGTATGCGTATTTAGGCAATTCATCTACTTTACCTGTTATTATTGCATCTGCGCTTAACGAATTATAGGAAAGTAAGCTATTAAGAGTGCTAAGGGAATATAAATTTGCTATTGGTTGGACAATCACCTACATTAAAGGAATCAACCCTTCATTCTGCATGCACATGATTCTGATGGAGGAGGATAGCAAGCCGACAGTAGAACAACAGAGGCGGCTCAACCCTATAATGAAAGAGGTTGTGAAGAAAGAGATCTTGAAATAGTTGGATGCGGGAATCTTCTACCCAATTTTAGACAGTGCTTAGGTGAGCCCAGTCCAATATGTACCGAAAAAAGGTGATATGACAGTAGTGCAGAACGAGAATAATGAATTGATACTGACAAGAACAGTGACCGGATGGAGAGTTTGCATGGATTATAGAAGACTGAATAAGGCAACTAGAAAGGATCATTTCCCCTTGTCGTTCATTGATCAGATGTTGGACAGACTAGTTAGACACGAGTACTACTGCCTACTAGATGGATATTTAAGGTATAACCAGATCGTCATCGCACCAGAGGATCAAGAGAAGACGACATTCACATGCCCCTATGACACCTTTGCATTAAGAAGGATGTCATTCAGATTGTGTAACGCACTGACGACATTTCAATGATGTATGATGGCAATCTTCTCAGTCTTGGTGGAGCGTAGTGTTGAGGTTTTTATGGACAATTTCTCAATATTTGGGGAATCGCTTGATAGGTGCCTCGAGAATTTGGTATTGGTTTTGAAAAGGTGTGTGGAGACGAACTTATTGCTCAACTGGGAGAAGTGCCACTTTATGGTCCAAGAGGGGATAATTCTTGGCCACAAAGTTTCTGGGAAAGGTTTAGAAGTTGACCGAGAAAAATTGGAAATAATTGAAAATCTGCCACCTCCAACTTCAGTAAAGGGGATTCAGAGTTTTCTCGGACACGTCGGATTCTACAGAAGGTTTATCAAGGACTTTCCGAAAATTACAAAGCCACTCTGCAGTCTATTAGAAAAGGATGTCCCATTCAAGTTTGATGAAGATTGTGTTGGGTTTGTACGAAATCGTGATGCAATCAAATTGCAAAAATTAGCGGAAGCATGGTATATCAGAGTTTAAAAAATTTCTACAAAATCATTACCCGGATCATCCTTTATGCAAATTATTAATTTAAAACGATAACTAAGAAGTTATAAAATCATACCATTATAGAACGAAGCTTCCACAGGTACGAATTCAACTCCTTGTTCTTCGAGATCTCCTTGAATTTCCGTGTTAGATTCCTTCCTTTGATCAACGTTAGCCACCCAAGTGTTTTGCCTCTAGAGGTGATCCACCAAGGAAGAGGAATTATCAAGAAGGAGGGTGTTTGGCTAAACCTTAGTTTTCTATCCTCTATAAAAAAGGAGTACTCTCCAACAATTGGAATTTCATCAATCAATATCTATTATAAGACTCCTTTTATATAGATATTGGTCAACCCTTCTAATCCTATTAGACATGGGATTTCTTTTAATTAATTAAACTCCTTTAATTAATTTAGGCTTCCCACCACATGGGAATAATTAATTAAATTCATTTAATTAATTTGTCTCCTAATCTTATTAGGAATAAATGAGAGTACTAATATTAAATTAATTACTAAACTCCTTTAGAAATTTAAATAATAATAATTATAATAATATTAATAAGACTCATCTTATTAATTTATATTTAATATTTCTAAAATATTAAATAATAAACATTAAGCTATTTAATTTATTCTATCACTATAGATTAAATTAATTATACTTAATGCATTATTACGATTATGCCATTACCTTCTTAAATAATTATTCTTCCTTTTATGGTGTGACCCTTTAGGTTCTCTATATTAAACCGGTTGTGAATAAATCAATTAGAACAATTCTAACCTTATTTAAATAAATAAATTAAACTAATAATCTATTTAAATAAATAATATTTATTCTACAATAGGGATAAGCCTCCCTAGCGATCAACGACTTTCCAGATAATATAGATTTCAACATTAATCATAAAAGAACCTGCGAGTAAATAGTTACCATACAATTCAATCCTTCCACCATACAATGTCCAAATTAAATATAAGACATGAATTTACTGCCAAGTCTTATTTTATTTAATTATATGTATTTCGATTAGAAAATGCACAACTCCGATTAATGCAAATTAGAAACCTCTTTCTAATTTCATTCTACATTGGCCAAGGATTCCTGGGTTGTCATTTAACGAATCACATAGGACATATCTCCTCTTTTACTAGAGGTGGTAGATTCTTTATTAATCATTCATTATCTCCATATGTAACTCATTATACCCAAGCATATCCTATATATGCTTTAAAAGGTCTTAAGGAATAAGTCAAAGTATAATTTGTTACATACAAGATACTATGATGATCTCAAGTCCAAGGATCACTTGTACTACTTTCACATTAGGAATTTCTATTGACAGGCGAGTAAAACTCCATTAGGTATTCCATAGCGAGTCACGTTCAGTGAACTTATTCTCCAATAAGCACCTACATACTTGCTTTAGTGTCTCCACACAAATGATCATGAGATCAATCATCCTCATCCAATGAGCAAGCAACATATGTACCAATCTATCCGGATTTACTAATCCCCTTTTTAGTAATCCCACGATTGGGAACTATTTTAGTTTTAAAGCTTTCTAAAAATTTAGATCTCATTAGCATGATCAACATCATGATTCTAAAAGCATTGCTTAAAACTATGGGTTATTTACATATTTTAAAAACAGCACCATGTAGATAATTAAATGCCTTTAATAAATAAATATTTTATTAATAAATAAATAAGATTGTTTACAAAGTATATGCTTTATCATCATACATGATTGGCTTGCATGCACACTACTATCAGATTGTCGAGTGGCCTTTGAACAATTGAAGAAGAAGTTAACCACTGCCCCAGTAATCATAGCACCAGATTGGACCAAGCCATTCGAACTCATGTGTGATGCTGGTGATTATGCAGTAGGAGCAGTGCTGGTACAACGCCGGGAAAAGATCTTTCACGCCATATACTATGTAAGCAAGACACTGACAGATGCACAGTTGAATTACACAACGACTGAAAAGGAATTACTTGCAATTGTGTATGCATTTGACAAGTTTCGCTCGTACTTGGTAGGAACGAAGGTAGTGGTTTCCACAGATCATTTGGCCATCCGGTATCTAGTGGAAAAGAAGGATGCAAAGCCGAGGCTTATTCACTGGGTTCTTCTCCTTTAAGAATTTGATTTAGAGATTAAGGATAGGAAGGGGACAGAAAATCAGGTAGCTGATCATCTTTCACGACTGAAAAACCTTAATCTGAATGAGTCCAACAAAGTAGTGATCAATGAGTCGTTTCCAGATGAACAATTATTTTTGATCCACGACGAGTTTCTATGGTACGCGGATTTCGCTAATTATCTGGTCAGCAACATCCTCCCACCAGACTTGACCCGCCACCAAAAGAGGAAATTTCTACATGATGTAAAGTGGTACATATGGGACGAACCATATTTGTTCCGCCAGTGTGCTGATAAAATGATCCAGCGATGTATACCGGAAAGTGAAGTTGAAAGCATCCTACAGGCATGTCATGCTTCAGTATACGGGGGACACTATGGGAGTGAGCGAACAGCCGTAAAAGTCCTCCAAGCAGGTTTCTTCTGGCCCACGTTGTTCAAAGATGCACATCAGTGCGTGAAAAACTGTGACCGATGTCAAAGAGTGGGAAATATCTCAAAACGGAACGAGATGCCACTAAACATGATACTGGAAGTTGAAATTTTTGATGTATGGGGAATCGACTTCATGGGACCCTTTCCTTCCTCATTCAGTAACTTGTACATCTTATTGGCCGTGGACTACGTCTCAAAATGGGTGGAGGCAGTCGCATTACCGACAAATGATGCGAATGTGGTTTTGAAGTTTTTACAAAAGAATATTTTTACTCGCTCCCAAGGGCAATAATCAGTGATGAAGGGAGCCATTTCTGCAACAAATACTTCACCGCCCTCTTGACGAAGTATGGGGTCAAACACCAAATCGCCACAACCTATCACCCCAGACGAGTGGACAAGCAGAAGTGTCTAATCGGGAGGTCAAGCGAATTCTATAAAAAGTCGTCAATCCAAACAGGAAAGACTGGTCATTAAAATTAGACGACGCTCTGTGGGCATATCGGACCACCTACAAGACTCTGATAGGCATGTCTCCCTATCAGTTAGTTTACGGGAAGGCGTGTCACCTTCCGGTAGAACTTAAGCATAAAGTATATTGGGCTATCAAGAAATTGAACTTCGATTTATCAGCAGCAGGGGATAAAAGGTAACTATAAATTAATGAATTAGACGAATTTCGCCTGCAGGCTTATGAAAATTTGAAGCTGTACAAAGAGAAGGTCAAGAAGTGGCACGATCCGAAGATACTGAATAGAAAGTTCGAACCGGGCCAATCGATATTGCTATTCAACTCACAATTGAAACTTTTTCCCGAAAAACTAAAATCCAGGTGGTCAGGGCCATTCACTATAAATAATGTATTTCCACATGGCGCCGTTGAGCTCTATGGACAGGATCCAACAAAACCATTTAAGGTGAATGGCCAATGCCTCAAGCACTATTGGGGTGGAGACATCGATCGCCAGGCAATCCGCGGTCGACCTGGTCGAGCCAAACTGAAACAGGGAGTAGTCAGGCTAAAAGACTGAAAATCAAGTGCTCAATGGGAGGCAACCCATCCTTTACGTGTATTTATAATATATATAGTAGTTATAGTTAATCGTAATTTAGTATACATTGAGTCTAAAGAATGCATGTTCTAACAATTCTCCGGTTGTTAGTGCAGGGATAGGCCAATTGCAAGACTAAATTCAAGGGGGAAACCATTCAGGACACCAGGGTAGGGGACTCAAGCAGTGCAGTAGAAATAAAAATGAAGAAATCTCAAAGTCAGAAACCCTGCATACCCCCCGCCCTGGCGGGGGTTTCCAGTACATTTTACCCGCCCCAGCGGGCTTGCTATATGGATTCCCTGCGTACCCCCCGCCCCAACGGGCATTCAAAGCCAAATCATGCCGCCCTGGCGGGCTTTTCTAACCAAATCCCTGCATACCCCCCACCCCGACAGGCCCCCCATACATAATAATGCCCTACCCAGTGGGCTATTTGCTGAAATATTTTTTAAAACTCCTTTTTGGCAAAGGACTTACACCATTCTAACAAAAGTTTAACTCCTTGGCTGCCGAGAAATACCCCACACTACATTTTGATCATTGACCAAGCCTCAATCTGGAAAAATTCAACCAACCAATCGGATCCTATACCATGGCAAAGCAACAAACCTCCATCAAATTCTCATAAACCACCAACAAATACAGGTATCCATTGCAATTTTTCATTTTGGGTCTAAGTTTTGGGGGTTTCACTTGGGTATCCGTTTGGGCTTCTGAAGTTCTGTGATACTTTGGGTTATATATATATTGCTTAAGTGGGTTGATTGCAAGACAAATTTGGGGGAAATTGAAGAGCTAAACATCAACAACAAAACCTTAGATTTTCCTTGCCCACCAACTATTTGATAGAAAACCTCAACCACCAAAGCTTCAAAAACGACTTGATTTCAAACTAGTAAGCAACATGCCTCCAAGAGCTCCTAAGTGCCAAAAGGGTGAATCTTCGTCCGCACCGCCTAGACCCTATGATCGGACTAAATTTATAAGTGAGACCACCGCCGATCGTTTCCACTATTTGGCGTCGAAGAAGCTTCACTCACGAGCATGGACACAGGCTCGATGCAACTGATGGGGAGATGCTTTTACAGATTAAAGAGTAGGGTTGGGAAACATTCACTGACCAACCTGATACGGTCGTGGTGGCGGTCGTGAAAGAATTCTACTCAAATGCTGAGGACATATCTCCATTCCATGCGTTCGTCCGGGGCAAACCAGTGGATTTCAGTCCCACAGCGATCAGTGACTATTATAATTTTCCACGACCGAACATGTGCCAATACTAACAGTTACTCGACAGGGGGCCAGATTATGATGCAATTTTACCTGAAATTTGTAAACCGGGCACCGCTTGGTTCAGAGGCAAGAAAGGAGGAATACTGATCATGAGCTCCAGCCTCAACCAATATTGAAAAGTCTGGTATTCCTTCTTGTGTGCTAAACTCCTACCATCGACGCATACAAGTGAGATCACCAAGGAGAAAATTTCTCTCTTGTATACTATCCTAAAGGACTACGACATCGACATCGGATACATCATCAGTTTCTTAATCCGTCGATGTCTGAGAGGACTGTTCTCGAGCGGATTGCCACATCCTTCATTGATCACGGGACTGTGCCGCCATGCTGGTGTCAGGTGTACGACCAAGGAGCTAACTTTGTAGCCTTTCCAACTGCTCGATACTACAATGATTGTCCGGTTTGACAAATGGCCTGTAGCACCACCACACCCCCGCGGGCTAGGTTTCATCTTCCCATCCATAGAGGAGGCTCAGAGAGCAGCGACCATGGCTAGGGAGGAGCCAAACAAGGAAGCTGCAGAGGGAGAGCCACCAATCCATACTTCTCAGACTCCAGCTGTGCAGCAACAACTGGATGAGCATCGCCGATTGGCTGACAGATTGGCAGCGCGGCAAGATCACATGTTCAACACAGAATAATTTCAATGCAACGATTGCTGAGGCATTGGCGAGACTGAATACTTCGGCTGAGCCATTCCAGTTTTCGACTCCACAGCCGCTGCCTGCGTATCCACCACCTTCCTATTCTGACCTGGAGGAGGATTCTTGATGTATCAGGGAAGTCCTCTGCGCTTTACTTGCTTTATTTTTAAAACAATGAGGACATTGCTCTGATTAAGTTTGGGGGTGTATTTTATATTTCATGATATTGTTAAGACGTGCATTTAAGTTATTAGTGTTGGGTTTGTAAGAAATCGTGACGCAATCAAATTGCAAAAATTAGCGGAAGCATGGTATATCAGAGTTTAAAAAATTTCTACAAAACCATTACCCGGATCATCCTTTATGCAAATTATTAATTTAAAACGATAAATAAGAAGTTATGGAATCATACCCTTGTAGAACGAAGCTTCCACAGGTACGAGTTCAACTCCTTGTTCTTCGTGATCTCCTTGAATTTTCAGGTTAGATTCCTTCCTTTGATCAACGTTAACCACCCAAGTGTTTGGCCTCTAGAGGTGATTCACCAAGAAATATGAATTATCAAGAAGGAGGGTGGTTGGCTTAGTTTTCTATCCTCTATAGAAAAGGAGTACTCTCCAACAATTGGAATTTCATCAACTGATATCTATTATAAAACTCCTCTTATATAGATATTGGTCAACCCTTCTAATCCTATTAGATATGGGATTTCATTTAATTAATTAAACTCTTTTAATTAATTTAGGCTTCCCACCATATTGGGAATAATTAATTAAATTCATTAAATTAATTTGTCTCCTAATCTTATTAGGAATAAATGAGAGTACTAATATTAAAATAATTACTAAACCCCTTTAGAAATTAAAAAATAATAATTGTAATAATATTAATAAGACATCTCTTATTAATTTATATTTAATATTTCTAAAATATTAAATAATAAACATTAAGCTATTTAATTTATTCTATCACCATAGAGTAAATTAATTACACTTAAATTATTACGATTATGACATTACCTTCTTAAATAATTATTTTTCCTTTTATGGTGTGACCCTTTAGGTTCTCCATATTAAACCGGTTGTGAATAAATCAATTAGAACAATTCTAATCTTATTTAAATAAATAAATTAAACTAATAATCTATTTAAATAAATAATATTTATTCTATAATAGAGATAAGCCTCCCTAGCGATCAACGACTTTCCAGATAATATAGATTTCAACATTAATCATAAAAGAACATGTGAGTAAATAGTTACCGTACAATTCAATCCTTCCACCATATAATGTCCCAATTAAATATAAGAGATGGATTTACTGTCAAGTCTTATTTTATTTAATTATATGTATTTCGATTAGAAAATGCACAACTCCAAATAATGCAAATTAGAAACTCATTTCTAATTTCATTCCACCTTGGCCAAGGATTCCTGAGTTGTCATTTACCGAATCACATAGGACATATCTCCTCTTTTACTGGAGGTGGTAGATTCTTTATTGATCATTCATTATCTCCATATGTAACTCATTATACCCAAGCATACCCTTTTATATACCCTAAAGGGTTTTAAGGAATAAGTCAAAGTATAATTCATTACATACAAGATACTATGATGATCTCAAGTCCAAGGATCACTTGTACTACTATCACATTAGGAATTCCTATTGACAGGCGAGTAAAACTCCATTAGGTATTCCATAGCGAGTCACGTTCAGTGAACTTATTCTCTAATAAGCACCTACATACTTTCTTTAGTGTCTCCACATAAATGATCATGAGATCAATCATCCTCATCCAATGAGCAAGTAACATATGTACCAATCTATCCGGATTTACTAATCCCCTTTTTAGTAATCCCACGATTGAAAACTATTTTAGTTTTAAGCTTTCTAAGAATTTAAATCTCATCGGCATGATCAACATCATGATTCTAAAAGCATTGCTTAAAACTATGGGTTATTTACATATTATAAAAATAGCACCATGTAGATAATTAAATGCTTTTAATAAATGAATATTTTTATTAATAAATAAATAAGATTGTCTCCAAAGTATATTCTTTATCATCATACATGATTGGCTTGTATGCATACTACTTTCAATTAGTTTTAGTATAGTATAGTTAGTATAGTTAAAGTTTTTATGCTTATAAAATATTAATTTTTTTTTGAAAGATCATAAAAGACCAAAAAGAGTTGTTAATTAGGATTGTATGAGTCAGTATGTCAGTGGTAAGAAATAACCTTAGCCAATGATGAGACTGGACTTACATAAGAACGTAAACAATGATGATAACTAGAACATGGATGTACAATAAGACCTTTACATGAGTCATTGCCGAACACTTTTGCACCGGTTAGCACAATAGACAACACGTTAGTCAACTTAGTTCAAATAGTCACATAATTGTCGGTTTGAACAGAAATTGAGTTGTAATGACGGAAATTCAGTAAACTGGTGTAGTAACTAAGATTAGACTGAAACCTAAGTTTGGGGAAAGATATGGCAGCTATTGTAACGAATGAGAATTTTATATTAATTTTAAATATTTATTGAATCAAATAAATATTTTAATTGATTTATTTATTGAGTTAAATAAATAATGTGATTGTTGTGGAGTATTTTAATTAAGTGTAATATCTTAATTAAATGAATATTTAATATTTAATTTAATTGATGTATATTGATTTTATGATTCTAATTTAATTGAGATAATTAAATTAGATGAAGTTTCTGTGATAATTGTTACATGAAATTATAATTAGCGGGTAATTATAATTGTTATGTGGTAATTTTTATGTGGTTAATTGATGTTAGCTTTTATTTAATTAAATTAGAATGTTAAGATTTAATTAAATAAAGTGTAACATTTAATCTATGTAGTAAAGGATTTATTAAAAGAATAAAAAGGATTTTAAATTAGTTTTACCCAAACAAGGCCCTTAAAACTATTTTAATCTCGTTTTGCCAAACATGGCCCTAGCTACTAATAATCTGTTTTTAAAATAAAGCTGTTTTGGCCAAACAAGCCTTAGGGCTTTTTAAATTTTAAATTTGGAACTCATGTATTAATTATAATTATTATGTGATTTAATACTTAACAGTTATATTATATAATTATACGTATAATATATATGTATACCAGTTATACAAATAGTTTTACGTTAGTTAAAAGAACAAAACAAAGAAGAAAGAAAGAACAGAGAGAAAAGAGAGAAAACAGAGAGGAGAAGAAGAGAGAAAGAAGAAGGGGGAAGGTTTTGAGAAATCAAAGAGATCATCATCACCATCATCTTCTTCTCCAAAACAATCTAAGGGTATAATCTAAACTCTTGAAAATTTTAAAGTTATGTTCTTCAAGTTTTTGATTCTCTGTAATTAGTTTTCTTTAAAAATCATGTGATTTCGATTATTACATGTTGTAGCATACATATATACTATTATATAAGTGTTATGTGATAATCTAGATGGTTTAATTCACGTAAATACGATGAACATGAAAAAATCATATTTATAATAATTTAAGTGAACTTATTTTGAAAATAGTCTTTTAAATTATCAAAATTGAAGTTTGATTGTTAATTTTGTTTAATTTGATCATTGATTATGATAATATGTTAAGAAATAGAGTTAATACAATTGGAATTACATGATATGGTTTAAAAACGAACTCACAGTAGCAATTTTCGTCAAGAACGCTTAAGAATGTTGTTTTCTTCAAAAATCATGAAAATTGTGTTTTGATTATGTGTTATAGTGTTTATAAATGTTATAATCATGATAAAACTTTAAGGTTTTGTTTTTATAAAGTTTTATATACATTATGTTGATAAAAATCGGATTTGGGTGCGAAGAAATAAGCCAAATTGACTTATTTCTCTGCACGATCGCGAGCTGGGGGAACGCATCAGCAGTGGGCCCAGCCCCAGCGGGGCTGTAAGCCTAGGGAACCCCGCCCCAGCAGGGGTAGGGGCTGTTCGGGATTTTTAGTTTGAGTTTCGTGAAGTTTTTGTGCGTTACATGTTAGCTAACTTAATGTGATGACATGTTAAGTGTATTAGACAATGAGATAACATATTTTTAATATATTTTAAATATTTTGAAGTCTAATCTTGATATATTAAATGTGTACATGGATATTACTTTCATAAGGTACAATACGATAGTTTAAAATGTTATGTGCGTATGTTGTGAGTTGAACCTAAGCAAGAAGTTCAACGGTTTAAACATCATGATGATGTACTAATTGATGTTATAAACATAATATAAAATGTAGGATAATTGTGGAAGTGATTTGTAATTGTAAAGTGTAGCTTGCGCTTGAGGCAAGTTTCCTAAACCTTTTTTTTACGTTTATGCAAGTTATCGAATCCTTACTCTTTATATCATGCAAGTTTGTTTCGATTCTTAACTTGTTTTTGATGTTCATATTGAACAAGTATGGAAGTTATTATTGAAATAATGCGATCTTGACTTATTTGTTCAAGCAAGATCTACTTAATCTTTCAAATGCTTTAAGTTATTTCTAAAGCATGCTTATCTAATATGAAGTCGATTGTTATGACTTATACTTGGTTCATAATTCTTGTATTATTGAACTCTTAATGATTTTGAGTCGATTCAACTACTCCTTAGTTGATGATAGTTGAAAACTTCAAATTTCCTTTTAGCTATCCAAACCAAACTTTCTTTGGTGCAGACTTGTATCAAATACTGAGATGAACAACCCTATTTATTAGGGGAGGTTACTACGCGAAAGTGTTTTATGTTTGTGCATAATATATGGTACGAAGGGTTGATCCCCCTAAGTACGAGTTAGAGTCCATAGTCTAAATGACTGTTAAAGGTTTTAAACAAAAATGTTTATAACCTAAGACATAGTTCAAGGTCTTATGACCCTCAGATGATTCAATATTTGAAATTCTAAGTATTAATGAAAGAATTATTATTCAATTCTTTATTGTTGATGGAAGTAAAGTTGTTCAAGTCTTTTGAAGTTATTCAGTTATGTTATATTGTTATTTTATTCTAAGTGAGCTTTTGTTTGCTCACTCTTGCATATTTCATAATTACTAGCAGTTAAAGCTGAGAACGTTGACATACCGTCAACAAGTAAAAGGAAAGACAAGATGAACAAGTGAAGACTTGTTGTCTTTGATTGTGATTGTAATAAGACTTGTTTATGATATTTTATTTTCGCACTTATTTGTTTATGTTAAGGTTAGCAAACCTGGGATATTTTCAGATTAAGGTTGTAATCCTTTTTCATAAGGAAGATTTTATTTAATGATAAGGTTGTAAATCTTTTTGCATTCCTTATTATTGGGTAGATATATGTTTTATTTAGATAGTGAACGCCAAATCATGCGGAAACGAAGTACCCGGATTTGGGGGTGTCACAGCTATTTGAAAGAAAAATGAAAGAAAAAAGAGAGAAAAGAATTGAAAATTGTGAAAAAAAGAAAAAAAAAGAAACTTATGAATAAACACCGTGACTAGTCTAGTTTCGTGGCCTTTGATACTCGAGTAAGTACGCCCTAGGGGATGTCTTTACACCCAGCGCCCTAAAGCCATTTGATTTGGGAGTCGTTGGTCGAAAGCTCACTACATGGGTATTATTGAAGAGCCTAAGGGAGCTAGACATTGCACTGTCATGAGGAGAATAGAGATACGGGAAAACGAGCAAAATGCCCCCGTAAATAAAGAAAGATAGAAAATCTCCCATATTAACTTCCGGCTTGGTTGACGTTTAGTTGAATTCACTGAACCTTGTTTACGCTATTTCTGGAGTAAAACTGTGATTGCATTCTAAGACGCATATTATGTGATGTATTTGAACTATAGTTGAGTATATTGTTATTGAGCACAAACACGCAGCAGTGGTGTTGACAGGTGATTGGTTCATAAATGGGTTTGAATTATAGATATGTTTCTGGGTGAAGTTAATGTTTATATTTGTTGTGAATTCTCTGAGTCAGTATTGGTTATCTTCCTGCTATCTGACAGTTGCATTAGTAGGCATTGTATTAATATTGCATATGCATTGTTTTGCTTGAGGACAAGCAAAGTCTCAAGTTTGGGGGTATTTGATGAGTTGGTTTTATACCAACGAATTGATATCCGTTATAGCTTGATTCTTGCTTACTTCAAGGTATTTTAGTGTCATTTTACGTGGTTTTGTGTTATTATATGTAGGATAGGAATTGGTGAGAAACCGGACAAAAAGGAGCAAATTGCAAATTTTTAGAGGAAAGTGGACCCCCGCTGGGGCGGGTGTACAAAATCAGCAAGTTAAAAAGTGGACTACTGCTGGGGCGGGCATGACCAAGAGTAAAAATGCCGCCGGGGCTGGCCTACGACAGATTTTATACCAGTTTTCCTTCTTTGACTAGGATTCATGAGCAAATAAGGGCTGATTTGTATTGCGGTTGTGAGAGTATAAAAGGCAAGATAAGAGGCTAGTATACACAGACTGAGACAGATTTACAAGCCCTAATTGAAGGATTGATCTAGCACAGAGGATTGAAGCATCAATTGAACACGAAGAACGGAGTGGAGAGCGTTGATATAATTATGGAATTCATCTTCTCTTTATCTTTTTATCTTGTAATCAGAATGTTTTCATTGATATGGATATTGGATTCTACTTCATCTATGATGAACTAATTTTCCTTTTTAAGCCTATGATGGATCTTATTATATAATGGATGATTAAATAAACTTAAATTCAGTTTATGAATGTTATGTCCAGATTATTTGCTATGTGTTGAGCTTGATTTATATAATTGGCTGATCAACAATTATCTGTTATCCCATATGAATTAGAGAGATGACATATGGAATTGGAACTAGCCATAGTGACATATGTTTGTGATTATGCGTAGTTGGATTTCATAATTCACGGATAGGATAGAGATATCTATGCGTCATATGTGATATGATAAGAACTTAATTTTAAACCTTATTTAATTGTAATTTACATAGAGATATAGTGAATTAGTTATCTAGGGTGTCTTGCTTAATTCTGTCATATGTGGATGTGAGTGAGTATGGGTATAATGCATCGAGAGGTGGTTATATCTACGTTAGTGTTCATGATTAATAATATGGCATAATTGACATAAATTAGAGAAAAGGATATTATCTAAAGTGAAATAATAAGTGAAGTTATAGGCTTAATTATTTAAAACGTGTGAAAATGTTAAGTCAGTGTTGCAATTGGTTTAAGTAGTAATATAGTTAAATAATCATCTTTTAATCATTAGTTTAATAAAGCTGAGATAGTATAAAATTGGTACTTGTTAGATTAAATAGGAATTATTGTCTCTGTGGGTACGATATCTGACTTATCATTATATTACTTGTTGATCACATACACTTGCGTGTAGCGCTTATAGAAAATACCCAACAACGCCTCCATTGTTAACCTTATTCAGCCTGTACTTATTCTCACACCAGAGCTATCCCCCGGTGGCCCAAGCCGTCAAGCTTTTGGTGTTTACCCGTTTCTGTGCAGGATTGGACGCCCTTTGGTGATTGGAGCGCGTGGACGAATCTTGGCGTTAACATTGGCGCTAGAAGGAGGTCTTTTCTAGTGTTGTTGGATCTTCAATCACAAACATTAACTTCACTTGCCTGAAATCATGGTGAACAGCAGAATAATTTTGGGCATGGGACAATCAACGACAGGAGACTCTTCCCAACAGAAGACTGGGACCGTCAAAGAGCATTCATGAAAGGCTTGGGCCTCAAAGTCTTTCCATTGGGTCTAAAGGAGAGGATCGGGAAGATGTCAAGAGGGGACTGTTCTCAACGGCCAGCAAGGAGACTAAGGATTGGAGGTGTGTAGGAGGCACACCTCCTCGAACATGACTCCGGGAAGATCAGGAGGATAGGAAGTCTGTTCTAGCCAAGAAGGCGCAAGAGACTGAGGAAGCGCTGAGAGCACTGCTGCTACAGAAGAAAGAGATTGCTAAGCAGATGGTACATATGGCCGAATAGGAAAATAAAGCCTCTAGTCACAGTCGGACCAGAAGGCGGGGAAGGTCCCCAAATAGACAATCCAGGACGCGACGTCCGGAGGGTACAAGGAGAACCAAGAGTAAGCTTCGAAGCCGCTCTGGAGACAGGAGCAGATCCGGTTGTCGCACATTCGGGAATTGATTAAAGGAACATCATCCTAAAAGTCCCCGGTACAACGAAAGCAGATGCCGAAGCCTTTTCGGGGCTGATAGTTTGGATGGCAAGGGTCGGGAAAATCGAAGGAAGAAGGAATCTCCAAGGAAAGAAACACCCCCGAACCCGGAGGGAATAGAGTTGTTGGCCAAGAATTTATAGGAAATTCAGAAGGAGCTGGCTGAAGTCAGACAGGCGAAAGTAAGTTCAGTTAAGAAATCGTCACCATTCTTCTGAGATTAGTCGAGAAAAGGCAGACCGCAGCAAAAAACTACCCTATATGGAAAGCTATGATGGTTTGGGCGATCCGTGTGAACATAGTTAAGCATACGATAGGTTGATGGACTACTACGACTACTCAGATGTGGCCAAGTGTCATACTTTTATGACAACTTTGAGGAAGGATGCCAGACAATGGATGATGACCTTAGCTCCGAACTTAGTCTCGTCGTGGGAAGAGCTGTGTGATAAATTTTAAACTTGGTTCGGGAATAAAAAGAGGACGGGAAAGCTAACCGGATCGTTATCTCAAATCAGACAACATTCTAATGAAACGCTGGGCCAGTATGTGAAAAGGTTTCGGGAAGCAGTGGGTCAAGTGACAGATCTTAATGACCTCCTGGAAGTAGAGCTTTTTTAGAATGGGTTGGATCTAGTAAAGTCAGATAAGCTGGTGAAGAAGCTAATGTTCAATCACCTGAAGAGTCTGGCCGAAGCATTCGAGAAAGTCGAAGGCTTAATAGTCGTAGAAGAAGCCATGGACAGCTTAAAGCAAAGTACATCCGAGAAGCCAAAGTACAAGGACAGAAATAACATGACAGATGGTTACCGGAAGAAATAGGGCGGTAACAACGACAAATCCGATGGCTATTAGAGGAGGTACAGTAGTAACATCGGAGGTTCGGGAGAAGGACGCCCGCCTTTCCTTAGTCAGAAGGTGAACAAAGTGTACACAAAGCTCAACACCGATCGGGTCACAATACTTGAGCAGATGAAAAGGCAACCTTGCTTTGAGCCACCTAGGGAAAACATAAAGGGGAGCAAAGGAAATATGAGCAAGTATTACGACTACCATGAAGCAGCGGGGCATGCTATAGAGGCTTGTTGAAGCTTAATAAACCTGATCAAAAAGAATGTACAGAACGGGGAGTTGGTTTAGTATGTCGCGGGGCGAGAAGCTTCGGGGGCACAATAGACGAATAATGTCCCCATCCAGACTAATCAGCCCCCGCAGTAAAATCAGACTCTGGTCACACGCCAGCTTGTGGATGTAATCAAGTGCGGAATCATAGGGAAAGTTGCGGGGAAAAAGCTAAGAGAATACTTAGATACAATATTATCAGTGGCTGGCCAACTCGCTAGGCGTGAAAGATTATACCCTAGTTCAATGATATCATTCACTGATGAAGATCTCCCCACAGAGTCGATCGAACCGTACGAGGAAGCACTGATAATTACTGCACAGGTGGGCTTGGTAGACATGAATCAAACGATGATAGACAACGGGTCATCGGTAGATATTTTGTATATATGCACACGCCTACCAGAGGATGAATCTGGATGGGAGAAAGATGGAGATCAAACAAGATTCGCCATTATATGGATTCAGTAACAAGCCAGTCAGGGTTGCTAGGACAATTGAGTTCCAAGTTATCTTCGGAGCGGCACCTCAGCAGGTGGAGATCACATACATATTCTTTGTGGTACATATGGATTCGTCGTACAATGCAATTTTGGGAAGACCTACTTTAACAGCCCTCCAAGCGATAACTTCGATCCCTCATTTCAAAATTAAGTTCCCTACGCCACATGGAGTTGGGAAAGTAGAGGGGATTTTGATTTGGCAATGAGATGCTACCAAAACGCGTTGATCACTTCGGGGGTAGGGGTCAGCAAACAAATGCAAACCATGACGATAGAGATCAAACCATTTATGGAAAGCAGCACGAAACCCCTGGTCATGCCTGCCGGAGAGACCGAAGAAGTGTAGTTGATCCCGAGAAAGAAGGACAAGACTATAAGGATCGGGTCAGGATTGTCGGAGCCTTTCTGGACTAACTTAGTGGAGCTACTCCAGTGCTATACAGACATATTCGCGTGTCTTCCTAGTGATATACCCAGGGTAGATCTAAAGGTTACTGAACACAGGCTGCATGTGGACCCAACAAAGAAACCAGTTTAGCAAAAAATGAGGATCTTCGCCCCAGAGAGGCAAAAGATAATTGACGAGGAAATTACGAAGCTTTTGCCAGCGGACTTCATATGTGAAATTGATTACCCGGAGTGGATGGAAAATGTGGTGTTAGTATAGAAGCAGAACGGGAAATGGCGAGTTTGTATAGATTACACCAATCTGAATAAAGCATGCCAGAAAGGCTTCTATCCTCTACCACACATCGACCAACTTATTAATGCGACTTCAGGGTATACTTTGCTTAGCTTCATGGATGCTTCTTTGGGTATCACCAGATTTTGATGCGCAAGGAGGACATCTCGAAGATAGCCTTCATCACCCATCGGTTGGTATATGCATATAAGAAGATGACTTTTGGCTTACTGAATACGGGGGCCACATATCAGAGGATGATGAATTACGTGTTCTCGAAGCAGCTGGGGCGGAGCATGGAGGTTTATGTGGATGACATGATCGTCAAAAGCATGACAGTTCAGGGTCATTTGGACAATTTAGAGGATTATTTTCAGACTGTTTGGCACTACAGTTTGAGGTTGAATTCAACTAAGGGTACCTTCGGTCTGGGTGCAGGAAAGTTCCTAGGCTATCTAGTCAGCAAGAGAGGGATAGAGGCGAATCCTGAGAAGATACAAGCTATCCTGGATATGAAGTCCCCACAATCCTACATTTGATGGATCGGATTGCAGCCTTGAGGAGGTTTATGTCTAAATTGACAGAGAGATGTCTGCTGTTCTTCGATACGTTAAAAGGGCCAAATAATGCGAAGAGTTTCCAGTGGACTTCAAAATGTGAAGACGCTTTTCAGGGGATAAAGAGGTATTTGTCTTTGGCTCCTTTGTTGGTGAAGACAGTTCCTACCGAGCCTTTGTATTTGTATTTGGCGACAAGTTCATGGGCTGTAGGAGCAGTTTTGGTGCTAGAGTTTGGGGGTAAGAAGCACCCAATTTACTATGTGAACCATGCCCTTAGGGATGCAGAAATAAGGTATCCGAACCTTGAGAAGTTTTCTTATGCTCTGATAATAGCCAGTCGGAAGCTTCGGCAGTACTTCCAAGGTCGATTAATAGTGGTGTATACTGATCAGCCATTAAAAAGGTATTGGGAAGGCCAGAGGTTTCGGGAAGACTTACAGCGTGGACTATGGAATTGTCACAGTTTAAATTAGAATATCATCCTCAGACAGCTATTAAGGGGCAGGCATTGGCTGATTTTGTGGTGAAGTGCTAGTTCTCCGAGGCAGACGGTAGCCTGGTTCAGACCGAAGTGGCCGAACAGTTGGTTGCAATAGTTCAGCCGATACAGAACTCGTGGACATTGTATGCAGATGGGTTAACTACTTCGGATGTCAGTGGCACCGATATCATTTTGACTAGCCCAGAGGCGTTTAAAGTACAACAGGTGATCAGGTTTGGGATTAAGGCAACGAATAATGAGACTAAATACGAAGCAGTACTAGTAGGGTTACGACTAGCGAAGAGTCTCGAGGCGCAGAAGTTGATTATCTTCAGTGATTCCCAGCTGATCGTCAAGCAAATTTCAGGGGAATATGAATCTCGGGGGGCGAGGATGCTGAAGTATTTGGCAGAGGTGAAGGATCAACAATATTTTAATTCATATGCTTTTCAAGGAATAGATAGGTCTGATAATAGTATAGTTGACGCTCTGGAAAAATTGGCCACGATAAAGGCAAGTACGTTTGGTGGATCAGTTTACTTAGAGGTTTTGAATCAGCTGAGCGTTCAACATGTGGAGGTAATGAGCATAAAATGGTCAAATTGTTGGATAACTACCTACCTCGATTATTTGGCTGATGGCGTTATGCCTTCAGATCGGTTGTTAGCAAAGAAGGTCAAATACAGGAGTGCAAATTTTGTACTTATAGATGGGGATTTATACCGAAGGGTCTACTATTCTCCTTTGCTGAAGTGTTTGATTCCATCCGAAGTGGAGTATGCCCTTCGAGAAGTTCATGAGGGGATTTGTGGTGATCACATGGCAGCAAAGTCATTAGAATACAAAGTGCTTCGACATTATTAGCCCATAATTTTCAAAGAAGCGACTGAATATGTGAAGAAGTGTTCGAAGTGCCAGATAAATAGTTCGATTCCTCATCAGCCACCGAAAGAATTGTACTCAGTTTTATCCCCGATTCCTTTTGCTGTTTTGGGGGTGGATATTTTAGGCCCATTGCCAAAAGCTAAGGGGCATGTTAGTTTCGTCATAGTAGCTATTGACTATATGACTAAATGGGTGGAAGCTAAACCTTTTCGACTAATTACGGAGCAAGAATGTTTGAAATTTTTGAAAGAGTGCGTCGTATTTTAGTTTGGTATTCCCATGGTGATAGTTTTGGATAATGGCTGATAATTTGTGGGTTCAAAGTTTGAGGCATTCTTAAAAGAATTGGGTATTCAACATCGGAAGACTTCGGTGGCTCATCCTCAGTTGAATGGTCAGGTGGAAGTAACCAATAGGACTCTGTTGAATGGAATAAAAAGAAGACTTGATGAGGCAAAAGGAAGATGGCTTGAAGAGTTGCTCAGCGTATTATGGGCATATCGGACCACTCCGAAGTCCACCACAGGAGACTCACCATTCAGATTGGCTTATGGTACGGATGCTTTGGTCTTAGTGGAGATTGGTTCTACGTCTCTTTGGGTCAGTTAATTTAAAGAAGTATACAATGAGGATGGACTTCGTGCCAATTTGGATTTGTTGGAGGAAGTCAGAGAAGCGGCCTTGGTAAAACTTGCAGCATATCAGCGTAGGGTGGTCAAGTATTATAACAAAGGGGTGAAGCTTAGAAGATTTGAGGTAGGGGATTTAGTTCTTCGGGAGGTGGAAGCTTTTATGCCTCAAAATCTAGGAAAGTTGATGCCAAATTGGGAGGGTCCCTATGAAGTTGTTGGAGTGCTAAAGCCAAGAACCTATCGGCTAAGAGCACTGGATGGAACTGAGATCAAGAACACATGACATGCGGGTAGGCTTCAGAAATATTTTTAGTAGGACAGAAGTCAGAGTCTCTGGTCTGTAATTCTTCAAAAGATTATTAATAAAAGAAGCATTTTTCTCACCAGCGTTGTTCCATGTGATTGATTATCTGATCGACTCCATAGAGCGAACGAGATTTTTTGGTGTTCGGTGGAATCTGTTCGACTCCTGGGAGGGAACGACATTTTTTGGTGTTCGGGGGAATCTGTTCGACTCTTGGGAGCGAACGAGATTTTATGGTGTTCAAGGGAATCTGTTCGACTCCTGGGAGCGAACTAGATTTTTTGGTGTTCGATGGTATTTGTTCGACTCCTGGGAGCGAACGAGATTTGTGTTGATTTTTGAGAATGATTGGAATTTATTTTGTTCGTTTTTATGGATGTTATGGTAAAATTCTCAGTTATTTTATATTTGGAACATAAGAAAAGTTGTGACGCCCCCAAAATAGGTCCACACAACCCATTCTGAGTCGTTAAATACATGGTACAGAATCTAAATATAAATCTTCTATATCAAACTATCGTGCAAAATACGACCACACAAACTGAGCTTCAATACAGATTTTATGTCGTATATAATATGAAAATATCAACGCTCAAATTTAGTCCTCATTACAATTATTATCACACAATTTTACAAAGTAGTGAGGACTACTATAGCACTATCTTGGACCATCACTCCATTCGCCGGCTAGTCCCAGCTATATTCTCATTTCCTGAAAAGAACAATAAAAGAAAAGGGTGAGCTCAACTAGTCCAGTAAAGAATATTATGACTAAGATAATGAAGAATATTATCTTTAACCTTTAACAATAACAAATCAGATAAAATATAATGGACAACAAGTTTTAGATCAACAACTGCAGCGAAAATAGCAATCCATTAGAAGAGTCAAGTAGAGCATGATGTCTACTATCTTCTATGATTTAAAAGCCCATCATCAATATTTTATCCCTGTAACATTAATCAATAAATATTTCAAATCAATAATTTATCTTTGCACTACGGGCCAAAGATATTCATTTGTATCACCAGTGGTCATGATCATGCCAAACACCTGTCCATCTGTGCATTACGGGCCAAAGATATTTATCAATCAACAGTTCATCTTTGCACTACGGGCCAAAGATATTCATCAATCAACAGTTCTGTTAGTTCACAGGGGGCACACAATAGATCTAGAAGGGGGGTTGAATAGATCCTTTTTATTTTAAAAGCTTTTTCCTTTTTTTTGTATTATTAAGTAATTAGCAGATGAAAAACATAAGAATCACTTCATGCACAATGGAATAAGTTAAAGATCCTCTTCAAAGATATCTTGATAAATATAGTTCTAATGTTAGTTTAGGTATAAGTGGTTATAGCAGTTATAGTGCATAATGTAAATAACATAAAGTACAAGATACAAGGGGTTTTAAGTGGTTCAGAGACTAAAGCTCGTACTCCACTCTTCTGCTTTAACAAGCAGGGATTTCACTAAGGAAAAGATAACTCTTGAATCACTAAGATTCCTTCAAGGCCAGCAGCCTTGGAACTCTAGTTCACTAAGAACTCCTCAAGCCCAGCAAACTTGGAACTGTGGACTAAGCCCAGCAAACTTAGAATCTCTTGTACCCTCCTATACTCAGCAAGCCCAACAGACTTGACTTTGATTTAGTCATGAAGACAAGGACCTCTCAGGCCCTGGTTGTTGGTTTGTTTGTTGTTAGTGTTGAGCTGCTAAGATGACATTAAGCTTGTTCATCTTCTGGTACTTAGCAGCTTCTTGTGATTTTTTGGCATTTAGCATCTAGACTTGATCACCACTAATGGACTGCTAAGATGTACATGAAGCTTGACATCCTTGAGTACTTAGCAGTCTGATACATCTCCTTGGTGCAACTGATCTTTGTTGTTGATGTTTGACTTCATCTGATTTCAGTATAGCACACTATCATCATTGAGGATCTGTTAAGTATTTGCACTTCAGGTAGACTTCTTCTGGCACTTAGCATCCTTTGAACACTGGTTGTCTTGTGTGTAGATTCTGCTCTGCATCTACTTCTCTTCAGGTGAGGTTGTTCATGGTGAATCGTAGAGTGGCTCTGGAGATCTGCTATCTGGTCTGCCACTCTAGCTCTTGTCTTCTTGGCCTTCTCGGCTCTCAGCTCAGATGCCATTGTGGTTGGCATTCGCCTTCGTGTTGAGTGAAACCTTTAGTAGTTAAATCCCTTCACAATATTTGCTTGGCTCCTACTATGGTAGTCTCACTGCCACTGAGACATTTTCTCTGTCAAGCTCTGTAGAACTCTCGTTGAGTCAACAACTCTTCACCTTTGAAGCTTCAGATGTTATATACTCCTCCATCAGTTTCCCGTTGGAATATAGCCATTGGAAGCTATTTGAAATGCTTCAAGGATTCTGAGTTATTTGATGCAGACTGCTGAGTTGATGTGCCATCACCTTTTTGACTTTCCTGACACAGCAGTCTGCTGTTTCACCTAACACCTCTGAGATGTCACATTCAGAAGTCAGGTTGGTAGTCACTTTTATTTCTCCTTTTTGTTTCCTCAATTCAGACCAAGGATGTTGACTACTGCATCGATACTCTCAATCAGCAACGTTCGATTGTCAGTCTTCATATTAAGACATTAGTGAGACTCAATAATCAGAAGACCGAACTCCACAATTCTGATGCTGCCTTTCATGTGCTTGATCGTAGTTTGTCTATGGATGTTACAAGTTGACTGGTTTTGACAGCACTACGATTCTGCATGTCTTGACTCGCATCAAAAATTGATAGCTTGGCTGACTTGTTTAGCTTTCTGGTTTACACGACTCTTCTGATTAGTCATGCTCAGCTCTCTCAACTTTCTGCTCTGTGATCTCCCGCTCTATCTACATAGTGAGGCTGAGCATTAACAATCCTTTTCGTCTGTCTTTAATAGGTTGGCCAATATCTCTGTAAGTGCTTTATCAGTTTCCACTGCTCATTTGGTAAACACCACGATCGTAGTCACCACCACGATCGTTGTCTTCTATTGGTTTGACAGACACTGCAATCGTTATCTTCTATTTGACAGTCACTTTATTTATAGTCTTCTAATGGACACTTGTAGAAGACTACTCCTGAATGGCTCTTCACTTCTCAATCAGCCTTGTTGATAGAGTTGATGCTTCGATCTTTTGTTTGCTTGCCAGCCATTCAGAGAGTGCTCTTTGATTTACCTCAAGTAGACTTCTTTCTGAAACTTGACTACTCTTGCCAGAGTGAGATCTTTGTGTTTACTTCAGGAATGCTCAACTGTTGGGAATCGTGTAGCCTCTACGATTCTTCCTTGGCATTGTGAGTATTTGACTGACTACGATTTGGCTCAAATTTTGCAGACTACGATCTGGCTTTGGTTCTGCAGACTACAATCTGGCTCTGGCTCTGCAGAAACTACGACTCCAAGTGTAGTCTGCGACTCTAAGAGTAGATCATATAACAGACTATGATTTTTGTCTTAACAACTGCAGTCTCTTGACTGATTTGCCCGACTGTGATTTTTGCCTTGATTATGATATGCAGACTCCACATCTTCGAGTGAAGCCTACGATTCTTGACTTGGCTCAGCAGACGCTCGGCAGGCTGTCTCCACGATCTTGAAGTGGCCTTTTCGACATACTGCGATTCCGAGTGCAGCTATCTTTACAGACTATAATTCTGCCTTGATAGACTACGATTCTGCCTTAACTCTCTTGGCAGACTGCGATTGTTGGTGCAGTGCTCCACAATCAGACAAGCCTATCTATTACATTTTGTAAGATCAACCTAACAAGCTTGATCTTTCTATTCATATTCCTTGTACATTATAATCTTTTGAAGGACTTCACAAAGCTATTCATTCATGTTGGATCAACCTAACATATTTGATCTTTTCAGTCGAAGTCCTTGTACATATTGTCTATCATCTATTTAGGGCTTTACAGCTTTCATCAATGCAGAAATATTTGCATATTCATTCATTGAGTTCATAATCAAATCTAATATAAATAGGAATAACATTCTCATGCATATTCCTAACAATCTCCCCCTATTTGATTATGACAAAAACATTAAATTCATATGTATGAGATAAATGAATCTTAATATACAGTGAGTTGTTGTATTACTAAAATAGATAATCATAAATGTCATTAATGAAAATTTAACTTACAAATGATATGACACTCTAAGTCCTGGATCCAGAACATACTATTACAATTAGAGATGTACCTTCTCTTTTTCATTGTATGCTCCTTGTATATCTTCTGGATGTACTTTCTGTTTCAGCTACTCATCTTTTTGTTCTTCTCGATTCTTCTCCCCCTCAGATGATTGCTTCATTGCTTCATCTTGCTTTGGCTCCCCCTCACATCTTGTCTTCATGAAGTCATCTTCTTTTGGCTCCCCCTCAGATGATGACTCCATTGCTGCTTCCTTCTTCTTTCCTTTCAGCTCCTTTGCCTTACTGCTTCGTCTCATGCTCTTACTGTTCTCCTCTGTTTTCATTCTTCTATTTGATTTCCTCTTTGAGTACCTCTTTTTCTCCCCCTTTTTGTCATCAATCACTTGAGAGAGATGCTGGACATTAGACATAAGCTACTCCATCAGGTGAGATGTGTTGACAACTTCAATCTTGAGTTCCTATTGGCTGAGTTCTAGCTTTAGGGAAAAAGACTGGTTCAGAGTGTTTATTTTCTCAGAGAGAGACATAATAGATTCTTCACTTTTCTTCTGAGCTAGCAGAGCTTCTCTCCTTTGATCCCTTATGGATTTCAGATAGATTTGATCTCTCTGTTGAAGCTTGAGAGATATATCTGAGATTGTGGCCTGAAGCTTGTTATGAAACTCACTGTCTTCTCCTCCTGACAGGATCTTAGCTTCTTCAGTAATGAGAGAGAATTGTTGGGTTTGTACAAAATTATGGCGCAATCAAAGTGCAAAAATTAGCGGAAGCATGGTATATCAGAGTTTAAAAATTTCTACAAAATCATTACACGGATCATTCTTTATGCAAATTATTATTTTAAAATGATAAATAAGAAGTTATGGAATCATACCCTTGTAGAACGAAACTTCCACAAGTACGAGTTCAACTCTTTGTTTTTCGTGATCTCCTTGAATTTTTGGGTTAGATTCCTTCCTTTAATCAACGTTAGCTACCCAAGTGTTTGGCCTCTAGAGGTGATCCACCAAGGAAGAGGAATTATTCAAGAAGGAGGGTGGTTGGATAAACCCTAGTTTTCTATCCTATATAAAAAAGGAATATTCTCCAACCATTAGAATTTTATCAACTGATATCTAACATAAGACTCCTCTTAAATAGATATTGGTCAACCCTTCCAATCCTATTAGACATAGGGTTTCATTTAATTAAGTAAACTCCTTTAATTAATTAGGCTTCCCAACATATTGGGATTAATTAATTAAAACTCCTTTAATTAATTTGTCTTCTAATCTTATTAGGAATAAATGAGAGTACTAATATTAAATTAATTCCTAAACTTATTTAGAAATTAAAATAATAATAATTGTAATAATATTAATAAGTCTCCTCTTATTAATTTATATTTAATATTTCCAAAATATTAAATAATAAACATTAAGCTAATTAATTTATTCTATCACCATAGATTAAATTAATTACACTTAATGCATTATTACGATTATGCCATTACCTTCTAAAATAATTATTCTTCCTTTTATGGTGTGACCCTTTATGCTCTCCATATTAAATCGGTTGTGAATAAAACAATTAGAACAATTCTAATCTTATTTAAATAAATAAATTAAACTAATAATCTATTTAAATAAATAATATTTATTCTACAATAAGGATAAGCCTCCCTAGCGATCAACGACTTTTCAAATAATATAGATTTCAACATTAATCATAAAAGAACCTGTGAGTAAATAATTATCGTACAATTCAATCCTTCCACCATACAATGTTCCAATTAAATATAAGACATGGAATTACTGTTAAGTCTTATTTTATTTAATTATAGGTATTTCAATTAGAAAATGCACAACTCTAAATAATGCAAATTAGAAACTCTTTTCTAATTTCAATCTGCCTTGGCCAAGGACTACTGGGTTGTCATTTAACGAATCACATAGGACATATCTCTTCTTTTACTAGAAGTGGTAGATTCTTTACTGATCATTCATTATCTCCATATATAACTCATTATACCCAAGCATACCCTTTGATATACCCTGATGGTCTTAAGGAATAAGTCAAAGTATAATTCATTACACATAAGATACTATGATGATCTCAAGTCCAAGGATCACTTGTACTACTATCACATTAGAAATTCCTATTAACAGGCAAGTAAAACTCCATTAGGTATTCCATAGCGACGTTCAGTGAACCTATTCTCCAATAAGCACCTACATACTTGCTTTAGTCTCTCCACGCAAATGATTATGAGATTAATCATCCTCATCCAATGAGCAAGCAACATATGTACCAATCTATCCGGATTTACTAATACCCTTTTTAGTAATCCCACGATTGGGAACTATTTTAGTTTTAAGCTTTCTAAGAATTTTGTTCTCATTAGCATGATCAATGTCAACGTTGGGAAAAAATTCGCGAGTCGGGTCACAACCCGGATCTTTCTCTTTTCCTAAGTTATCTCTACCCTTACTCTTTTTATTGCGAAAAAGGTTTTGAAGGGGTTTTTAGGAAAAGCCCACATGTATCATGTCGACGATTTAAACGTTTTACAGAGTCGCCAATTGGTAGTTTTAAAATGGTTGTACCAACTCAACCGAGTTTTGTTTGAAAAGAGGCCCAATTGCTGAACACTGTCGAAACTTGATCTTTGAAAATAAAATTTTGAGCTCGGAGACTTGGTTAAGTGTGGGGAAGGTGTTAGACACCCTACAACTCCCGTGTAAACACGGTACCACATATTTTCAATATTTTCCTTAAAAACTGAAATGTGTGTGTGAATGCTATTTGAAAATTGGGCCTATGTTTGATGGAAAGCATGTCTTATGCATCGTTGAACCTATATACGAAGGGTTTGATTTAATTTGCAAAAAGTATTTGATTTGATTTCCAAAAGTGTTTGATTTGATTTGCAAAAGCTTTTCTTTTTGATAAGATTATTGAAATGATGTTTTGAAAGAAGGTTTTCAAACCCTTGCGCTAACATAGGAATTGAAGCATATCGATACTTAAGTTTTATCTTTTGAGCCTTAAGGCTCAATGTGAATGGTGATTGTCGGGCTGCGAAGCATCCTTGACCACAACATATATATACAAGTGTCGGTCTTCTCATGGGCATGATAGCCATTGAAGGGACTCTGACACGACAACCATATTTTCACTATGTTGAGACCTTAAATTTGGATAACCGTTTTAAGGTCTTTCGTATATACATTTTTCAGAAAAACTAGCAAGGTACATTTATAAAGTGGAGTTTGTCCATCGTGAGAATCAGATTCTGATCAGTTTGATCATGAATCCAATGATTCCTAGGCTCACATAGGGAGGCCAATAAACATGCACAGCTCAAATTTGTATAGAAAAGATATCTAAATATCGCCAGAACCAAAGATCCATTCAGTAAATCTTGGCTCTCGCACATGGCCGAAGCGTCACGTTCCCACTAGATAGCGAACTAAGGGCCACGAGGTTGCTTTTATAACTGAAACTAGAAAAATACTAGATTTAAATAAATCTCAGCCATTCTAGCTTCCTGGTTCCGTCTAGTACCTATTTTGAACTGTTTGAAAGCTAGAGTTGGCGAGATTTAAATAAATCTAGTTCACCCGCAGAAATGTCAGTGCCGATTCATATCAAATGAATATTTGAAGCAACAATTTACTAAAAATGAGCAAAGAAATATATGTATATATATATAATTATATATACGAAAGCTGTAAAGGACGATGGGTTTTCACGCCGGTGCTCGGACTGGAATTGAAATATATATATTTATAATAGTTGTATAAAAGCCACGGAATGATCCAGGCTGGACAGAATTGAAATATATATAGAAAAATAGTAAAAAGGGCGATAGGTTTTCACGCCGTGCCTGGACGGGAATGTAAATGTACAGAAAAGTAGTCAACCAAGACTAGGAAGATAACTCAGTGTGGTAAATGGTGTAAAAATAGTAAAAAGGTCACAAAATGATCCAGGCCAAACTAAAATGTAAATATACAAAAAAGTAGTCAACCAAGACTGGGAAGATAACCAAGTGTGGTGAAGGCTGCTTATATATGCATAAATATATATAAAAGCAGTGAAAAGGCCACAGAATAATCCAGGCCGAACTAAAATATAAATATATATATATATATATAGACAGAAAAGTAGTCAACCAAGACTGGGAAGATAACCCAGTGTGGTGAAGGTTGCTTATATATGTATATTTATATATAAAAATAATAAACTACCGCAGATTTGACATCCGGGCTTGACAGAATTGAAAAGTTAGTATATGTACAGTTAAATATATATAAAAAAAGCCAAACCTAGACTAGAAAGATAACCCAGTCCGGCTAAGTTGTTAATAACGAAGATGCAAGTATATAAAAGCTGCTGAAAGCGACGGATAGTCAATCCGAGTTGTAGAAATACCAGAAAATACGTTTATGTACAAAAATGTACCAAAAGTTGACAAAAACGGCCACGAAACTGAGTTTCGGGCATATTTAGAAAACGAAACTTGATCTGCAAGTGTATGAAAGTGCGAAGAAGTAATAATGACTTTCTGATTGTAAAAATACTCACAATAGACTGCTACATAGACTTTTTACCAAATCATAGGCTTTAAACGTCCAAATCTATCGGTTATTTTCTGATATATGGTAGTATGTGGGTATCTTTATGTGTTAGAGTGAAAAAATTTGGGTTTGGAAGACAAGAAAATAGATAAAAAACCAAACGGGCAGGGGTTCGAAGTGTTTTTGAATTCTTAAAATGAGAGGGGGGGTGCACCTCTCTATATATAGACCAGGGGGCCTCTACTATACCTATTGCTGCCGCAGGTAGAGGTACGGCTCCATGTGGCAGGGCCCACGTGGCGGGTCTCGTCATCTCGAAGTACGTACACTCCGAGCAACGCGAGGTTTGATTCGAAACTTTCTAACTTTTGATCGGAGCGTCCGTTTGAGGCGTGCAATACCTTTTCAGAAACCCTAGCCGAGAGTGTCACAATGACATGGGATAAAACATTTTTGGGGTCCAAAAGAAGGGTTCATAACCAGGTCTTTGATTCCCCGCAGTTTGTCCGTTGAGCTGTCTTGCACTATTTGCACTTAGAATCATCGTTAGGGTTTGTTCTGACCTTGGTGGCATTAATTTGGCTTGAGTTTGACCGAATCGGCTTATATTTGGTAAAATAACTGTTTTGCCCCCTCCCGAGGTTGCCCTTAGTGTCGGCATGGCCTTCGGTTGACTTCCTGGGGTTGTTTCCAAGGTTTGGTTCGCATTCGAGTCTGTTTGTCCTCAGTGTTGTCTCTGAGGCTGACTTTGGTTCCTCCAGGTTTTCCTCTAGAGATGATGTGATGCTTCAAGATCATTTTCAAAGTTGACCTGACTTCCCAGGTTGAGACCGGGGACGACCTGTACCTCCCGGGTTGAGATCGAGGTTGATCTGTACTTCCCGGGTTGAGATTGGGGCTGATGTGATGCTTCGGGTTTGTCTCTGAAGGTTGAATTGACTTCCCAGGGTTTTCTCTGGGGCTGAACTAGATCTCCCGGTTGTGACCGGGGCTTATCTGTACCTCCCGGGTTGTGACCAGGACTGAACTGATGGCCCGGTATTGAGACCAGGGTTGAACTGATGGGCCGTTATTGAGACCGGGGTTGAACTGATGGCACGGTATTGAGACCAGGGTTGAACTGATGGCCCGGTATTGAGACCGGGGTATAACTGATGGCCCGGTATTAAGACCGGGGATGTGGTTGTCGCGGTATTGGCCTTCTGCAGGGTTAGTACCAGGAATGCAAAAATTTTGAGTTTCTACAATCAACTTCATGATTCTAAAAGTATTTCTTAAAACTATAGGTTATTTACATATTATAAAAACAGCATCATGTAGATAATTAAATGCCTTTAATAAATGAATACTTTTATTAATAAATAAATAATATCATCTCCAAAGTATATGCTTTATCATCATATATAATTGGCTTGTATGCATACTACATTCAATCTCCCACTTGCACTAAAGCCAATCGCCATGGTATCTCATACTATCTTCTCTAAGTGACGATCAAACTGTTGTTGTGTTAAAGTTTTAGTAAATGGATCTGCAATGTTGTCTTGAGAGTCTACACGCTCTAAGGTGAAGTCTCTTCTTTCAATGATTTCCTTAATCAAAGTGCCACAACACATGCTTGGATTCAAGATGAGACTTAGGAACTATTCCTAGTTCTGTAATGAACTTTTCATCTGAAACATCAACTTGCAACTTCACTTACAGTTATATACTTTGTCTTTATCACTAAACTAGCAACCTTTTGCTGTTTGGAACCTTTCCAATTCATTGCACCACCTTTCAAGGTAACGACTTACCCTAAAGTGGATTTGTTGTCGTCTTGGTCAGTCTAAAAACTTGAGTCTGTTTAGTCCTCTAGTTTAATTCAGGCCCATCATGTGTCATGATGACATCCTTAGTGTCAGTTGTTAGAGTTTATGCCCTTAGAGGCATATTCTTTGATGTAATTGCTTAATATTTTTGATATTATATTTGATTGAATAAATGAATTATTTTATTATGGTTTTATTTACTGCGTTATATAAATGTTAACATAATAAAAGTCCTTAGAATAGTGATACAAATTATATGGCTTCAAGTGTGTGACTTGAACATGAGATTATATAATTATAATTAGTATCATTACTCTTAAATGTCCCTAGTCGAGTGTCATTGTTAATGGGACAACAATGATACATCAAGACTAGTATGTAGATTGACTGATGGCCAAATCTCATTGGTCATAAATATATGAGATATTGAGTCAATGCATAGTTACATGTTAGAGAACAATGTACTGGACAGACCCACCATGAGAATTCTACGTGGAGCATTATGCAAAGTGTCATAAGCAATTCTCATAGTGACAATGATGTAATGATCCTCCGACCTGAAATCACTATATTACTACACGGGAATTTATGTACTTTGATATCATCAAAGGTCACCTTTAATAGGGTAGACAATAAAGGTGATTATTGGGTACATCATGAATCGTGTGAGGAATATGAGTGATCTAGATGGAATTTAACCCTCCTATATATTAGGGGTGATATCCATAGGTCCTCTTGATTGAGTAGGACTACGAAATACATGGCCATGCTCAAATAGTGATTTGTTTAATATAGTTTACTTATCAATCAAGAAAACTCAGATTAAATTATGAAGAGGATGACACATTCTATGCCTCGAGTTTAATCTAGGATGTCAAGGTTAAAAGGATTAAATTACATTGAAACATTGGTCACTAAAAGGTTGTATCGAATCACCGATCTTATTATTATTTGGGTAGCAGTGATGCATTACTAGATGCCGCTCACTGTTTATAATTTTATAATATGATTTTAAAATTATTGCCAACATAATAATAACCTATAGGGTCACACACTTAGAACGTAATTAAAAGGAAATTAATTTAAATTATAAGAATTTAAATATATCAATATGATTGATAGTTTTTAAATTACGAATTTAAATTAATAGGATAATTTATATATATATGTATACTAATTAAGTAAGACTTAATTAAGATATAATATATATATAAATTTGGATTTTATTTTTCTAATTGGATTAGATTTTGGTTAATACCTTTAACTGCTTTATATATAAGTTATATCAGTCGTTTTTAAGGCATTGATTATAAACCCAAACCCTAGCCGCTCTTAGAGAGAGACTAGAGAGAAAAACTTCGAAAGTCCAGATCCTTGGCAGCTAGTACTGCAGCTTTTCTTACTGCAGATTGTGTGACGATTCGGGGGACATTCGTGTGGATACTGTAGAGACACAGTTCCTTTGGATTGCGGTTAAGATTCGAAGCTGTTTCAGAATCTCCATATTCTCCGTTCAGGCTTGAATAATCGGTAAAACAAATCTAAACCTCTGAATTAATATGTTTTCGCATGGATCCTGTTTTAGGGTTTCAAAATTTTTTTAATTTTTGCTGCGTTTATGTGCTGAAATCCCTACATTAGTTAAGTACTTTAAGATGTTTATCACCGTCTTACAATGATCTTCTCCAGAATATGACTAATCAACATCAAGTCTCGTATATTTCATTGCATACATGATAGTAACTCCTGCGATCTCTCTTTTATTGAGGATAATTTTAAGGAGATACACTCCATGACTCATCATCATGAGACACCTTTTGGTGTTTGCCATGCTAAACGCTTTTAGCATTTAATGAATATTTATACATCCTTTTAAATCTATCTATACATATTTATATCCCCAATGTAGGATGTTCTACCCAAATCATTCATGGAGGAATGTTTAGACAACTTTATTTTGATCGATTGTAACATAGGAATGTCATTCCCTATCAGTAATATATCATCAACATATAATACAAGGAATGAAACAGCGCTCCCACTAACCTTCTTGTACACACATGGTTCATTCTCATTTTTTATAAAATCAAACTCTTTGATTATTTCATCAAAACGAATGTTCCATCTGCGAGAAGTTTGCTTCAATCCATGAAAGGATTGTTGTTGCTCATATACATGAATTGCTTCAACCATTGAAACAAATCCATTTGGCTGTATCATACATACATTCTCCTCTAATAATTTATATTTAAGGAAGGTCGTCTCCACGTCCATGTCGATGTTGGAAAATTTAAGAATCCCGCGGGTCGGTTCGTAACCTGGTTTTCCTCAAATCGATCTTCTTAAGTTCTCTCTACCCTTATTCTTTTTATTTTAGAAAAAGGTTTTGAAGGATTTTTTAGGAAAGAGGCCAACATGTGTTTATATCGACGATTTGATTTAACAAAGTCGCTAGTTGGTAGATTTGAAAATGGTTGTACCAACTCAACTGAGTTTGATTTGAAAAGAGGCCCAATTGATGGACACTGTCGAAACTTGATCTTTGAAATCAGAGTTTTGAGTTCGGGGGCTTGCTTAAGTGCGGGGAAGGTGTTAGGCACCCCATAACTCCCGTGAAAACATGGTACCTGCATCTTTTTAATATTTCCCTTAAAACTGTGAATGCGTGAGTTGATGCTGTTTGAAAATTGGGCCTATTGATTTGATTGATTGAAAGTAGTGCTTTGCTTCGTTAAATTTAGATACGAAGGGTTTGATTTTGATTTGAAAATCAGTCTTTGATTTGATTTGCAAAAGCATTTAATTTGATTTTCTTGAAAAGCTTTTCTTTTGATTTGAATTGAAAATGATGTTTTAAAATCTGGTTTATCAAACCCTTACGTTGTCATAGGAATTAATGCCTTTTGATACTTCCAATTTATCTTTATAGCCTTAAGGCTGCATGTGAATGGTGATTTGCCGGGTTGCGAAGCATCCTCGACCACAGAAATATACAAGTGTCGTTCTCCTCATGGGTATGAAAACCATCGGAGAGACGCTGACACGACAATCTATATTTTCACTAGATTGAGACCTGATAACCGTTTTAAGGTCTGTTTACATGTACATTGCTATAGAAAAACTGGCAGGGTACATTTGTAAATCAGAGTTTGTCCATCGTGGAAATCAGATTTCGATCGATTTGATCGTGAATCCCACAATTCCTAGGCTCACATATGAGTAGCCAAAACCTGCACAGTTCGAATTTGTACAGAAATAGATATATATACATCCTCACGTCGCAATGGAACCAAAGATTCATCAGTAAATCCTGGCTGCGCATGACCAAAGCGTCTCGTTCCCACTAGATAGCGATCTAAGGGACGCGAGGTTGCTTTTGAAGCTGAAACTAGAAAGAAAGCTAGATTTAAAGAAATCTCAGCCATTCTAGCTTCCCGGTTCAGTCTGAAGGTTTTGAATCGTTTGAAAACTAGAATTGGCGAGATTTAAATAAATTTAGTCCGCCCACAGATATGTTAGTACAGATTCATATACTAATGAATGTTAAATGCAGCAGTTGAATAAATTAAATAAAGCAATATATATAATTATATATATATAAAAGCTGTAAAAGGGCGATGAATTTGCACTCACAAGCCTGGACTGGAATTGAAATATATATATATATATATATATATATATATATATATATATATATATAAACTGTAAATAGCCACAAAATAATCCAGGCTATGACAGAAATGAAATATATATATATATATATATATATATATGTATATATATATAAACAGTAATAAGGGCGATGAGTTTTCATGCCGGTGCCCGTGCTAGAATTGAAATTGACAGAAAGTAGTCATCCAATGACTGGGGAGAGCACCCAGTACAGGGAAGTGTGCAAAAGCAGTAAAAAGGCCACAAAGTAATCCAGGCCGGACTGAAAATATATAAATATATATATATATATATATATATATATATATATTGACAGAAATATAAATTTGCAGAAAAGTAGTCAACCAGTGACTAGGGAGAGCACCCAGTATGGCGAAGAGTGCGAAAACAGTAAAATGGGTGATGGGTTTTTACGCCTGTGCCCGGACTGAATTGAAATATACATATATATATATATATATATATTGACAGAAATGTAGTTAACCAAGACTGGTGTGAGAACAAGTGATGGTGAAAATCACTTATATATGCGTAAATATATATAAAAGCGGTAAACTACCTCGGATTTGACATCCGGGCTTGACAAAATTGAAATGTTAGTATTTATACAGTGAAATATATACAAAAAAGGGCCAAACTCTGACAGGAAAGATAACCTAGTCCGATGAAGTTGCCAGAATGTGTGTGCTAGTGCATTGAAGCTGCTGGAGCTGACGGATCGTCAATTTGAGTTGTAAAAATGCTAAAATTTTAGTTTATGTACAAAAATATACTAAATTTTGATGAAAACAGCCACGGAACTAAGTTTCGGGCATATTTAGAAGATAAAACTTCGTGTGCAAGTGAAAAACAGTGCAAAGTAGTAGGATTGACTTCCTGATCGTAAAAATACTTACAATGGACTGCAATATAGGCTTTTCACCAAATTGTAGGCTCTATACGTCCAAATCTACCGGTTATTTTCTAATATGTGGTAGTATATGGGTATATCTACGTGTTAGAGTGAAAATATTTTGCTTTGGAAGAGGTGTAAAAGTTGAGAATTTAAACTGGCAGAGCTTCGCTGCATTTCTTGCTTATGAAAATGAGAGGGGGTGTCCCTCTATTTATAGAGGAAAGAGCCATAGCTCTACTTAGGGCAGCAGCAGGTAGAGGTGCGGCTCCCCTTGTGGGGCTCGCGGTGCTGGATTCCAACGTCTCAAAGTACATACAGTCCGGATAACGGGCAGTCGAAGTCAAAACTTTCTAACTTTTGATCGGAGCGTCCATTTTGAGGCGTGCGATACCTTTTCGAAAAGCTCTTACCGAGAGTGTTGCAATGACATGGGATAAAAAAATTTTTGGATCCAAGAATACAGGGTTCATAACCAGGTCTTCGATTCCCCGCAGTTTATCCGTTGAGCTGTATTGCGTCGTTGGCACTCGGGATCGTCGTTATGGTTCATTCTGACTTTAATGGCATCAATTTTGGTTGAGTTTGACCAAATCAGTTGAAGTTTGACAAAATAACCATTTTACCCCTCCCGGAGTGGTCCTTGTGATCTGGCTTCCCAAGGTTGTCTCTGGGCTGAACTGTACTTTTCGGATTAATGCCGGGGATGATCTATACTTCCTGGGTTGAGATTGGGGATGACTTGACATGTCCTCGGTTGATGTCGAGGTTGACCTGTACCTCCCGGGTTGATACCGGGGTTGAATGGACTTTTCAGGTTGAGACCGGGGTTGATCAGAACCTCCCAGGTTACTGCCGGGGCTGAATTGACCTATCGGGTTGTTGCCGAGGCTGGTTTAAAGACCCGATATTTGAGATCGGGATTTGAACTGTCGGCCTGATTGGAGATCAGGTTTGATCTGATGGTCTGATTGGAGATCGGATTTAGGTATACCGATATTGGTGATCGGAATTGGTTGGAGTATCGATATTGGGGATCGAATTTGAGTTTACCGATATTGGTGGTCAGATTTATGTTGATTGACATTTTTGCCCTCCTACAGTGTTAGTGTTGGGGCAAGAAAAATTTTGAGTGCTTACAATTGCTCCTCTTTATCATGTCCATGCAATATAATGGAATGGACAGGATAAAGATTAGTAGACACTGGAAATAAAAATTGCCAGCACTGCTTTGAAGTTTGTACGTCTTTGAGTGGAATGGGGCTTCTGCTAGCTGCTCATGTTATTACTCTGCTGGGGATAACGTTGTCTTGTACAGCCATTGATGTTTGTTGGGAAACTATCGCGAACTAATTTTATCATTTTCTGCTGGGGATGATGTTCTCTGCGATAGCTTTGTAGATTCTAATTGAGGCTGATATGATTGATACTACCTCAATGATCCCTTTGAGGATGTGTATAACAGATTCTATCATTTGGGATGGATTATCATAATTGCTTCCGCCACCGGATCCCTTTCTATGTTTGTCTAGGGGGGGGGGGGTTGAGTAGACGATTGAAGCGTCATTGGGGTTGAGCCAATGGCTGGACTGGATTTCGGGCTGTACCCAAACTTCGTTGGGGCTGAGCCAACGGCTAAAAACTACTTCGGTCAGTACCCGAACTTCATTGGAGTTGAGCTAACGGCTAAAAACTGCTTCGGCCAGTACCCGAACTTCGTTGGGACTGCTTCGGTCAGTACCCAAACTTCACTAGGGCTGAGCCAACGGCTGAAAAGTGCTTCGGTTAGTACCCAAACTTCGCTGGGGTTGAGCCAACGGCGGAAAAGTGCTTCGGTCAGTACCCGAACTTCGCTAGGGTTGAGCTAACGGCTGAAAAGTACTTCGGTCAGTACCCGAACTTTGCTGGGGTTGAGCCAACGGCTAAAAAGTGCTTCGATCAGTACCCGAACTTTGCTGGGGTTGAGCCAACGGCTGAAAAGTGCTTCGATCAGTACCCAAACTTCGCTGGGGTTGAGCCAACGGCTAAAAAGTGCTTCGGTCAGTACCCGAACTTCGCTGGGGTTGAGCCAACGGCTGAAAAGTGCTTCGGTCAGTACCCGAACTTTGCTGGGGTTGAGCCAACGGTTGTAAACTGCTTCGGTCAGTACCCGAATTTCGCTGGGGCTGAGCCAACGATTGAAAAGTGCTTTGGTCAGTACCCGAACTTTGTTGGGGTTAAGCCAATGGCTGAAAAGTGCTTCGGTCAGTACCTGAACTTTGTTGGGGTTGAGCCAAAGGCTGAAATGTGCTTCGGTCAGTACCCGAACTTTGTTGGGGTAAAGCCATTGGCTGAAAAGTGCTTTGGTCAGTACCCGAACTTCGCTAGGGCTGAGCCAATGGCTGAAAAGTGCTTTGGTCAGTACCCGAACTTCGCTGGGATTGAGCCAACGGCTGTAAACTGCTTCGGTCAGTACCCAAACTTCGCTGGGGCTAAGCTAACGACTGAAAAGTGCTTTAGTCAGTACCCGAACTTTGTTGGGGTTGAGCCAACGGCTGAAAAGTGCTTCGGTCAGTACCCGAACTTCGTTGGGGTTGAGCCAACAGCTAAAAAGTGCTTCGGTTAGTACCCGAACTTCGTTGGGGTTGAGCCAACGACTGAAAAGTGCTTCGGTCAGTACCCAAACTTCGCTAGGGCTGAGCCAACGGCTGACAAGTGCTTTGGTCAGTACCCGAACTTCGCTGGGGTTGAGCCAACGGCTGAAAAGTGCTTTGGTCAGTACCCAAACTTCGCTAGGGATGAGCCAACGGCTATAAACTGCTTCGGTCAGTTCCCGAACTTCGAAAAACGATCGTTTTTGGCTGTTTTGCGCAATTCTTAAGCAGTTTTTCCACAATTTGATCTGTTGATCCCTGCATATGGCTCCGGGATGAATACCAAGGGTCTATGGGGAGTTTCCCTTTCTGTCAGGATTACGCTGCTTAAACGCAGGATTTCTGGCTAAACCGCTCAATCGCGTAGAGATTTCTTTTCAGATTTGACTCGGCAGCTCGTTTAAACTCTATTTTGACTCTAACCAATCTGGGGCCGGGGGGAGTGGGACCCACCTGGGCTATCGCAGTAGAGGTGCGGCAGCCGCAGGTAGAGGTGCGGCTACCTGGGCTTTAAATGGAGCTTGGTAGTTTTCATTTTGTAAGTTTCCCGTTTGAGCAGCGAAAGGATTTTCTATCTTCTTTTTTAGATCTACGGAGTTCTACCAGTCGGATTCTGATTTCGTCAGTTCCTACACATTCAACGCAGGTAGCGTTTTACATGCTTTTTCTGTAGTTTTTGACAGTTAAAAGCATGCGAACCACTTAGGGTGCTTTTAGACGCAATGTATGAAAAATGTATGCCTATATGACCTGTAAAAAATTTTCTGACTACATATGTATACATATCTTACTGTAATGCACATTTGGATGTAAGAAAATTTAAGTTCTGAGACAGTCAATTTTTCCACTTTTTGATCAGTTTACTCATCCTTTTTGAGGCCTAGTGAGCCTGGATTTTCAACTAAAAGTGTATCGGGTAATTTGGCTACCATATGAGTTTGATTTTTTTTTTTAGTAAATATAATTTGTTTCTATTTTTGGGTAGGTGTGCTACTGAATGGCCACCTATACATGGCTGTGTGCATATGGACAATCCATTTTACAAAGGAGACTCTGGCAAATTTTCCAAAATCTTAGGCATTGAAAAACATACATTTTTGACTCTGCGGGAAATTTTTTTTACTGACCCATGTAGGTTTTGAGTTTTTAGGTTTTGAAAACATGCAGTTTTGACTTCATTGGATATTTTTAATGGACCCATGCATGTAATAAGACCTAAAGATATTTGTTGGACTGATTGAAAATGATAAGCCACAGGTTTTAGGCTTACCGCACCCTTTCTAAGGTGATTTGGAGACTTATTGCTGTCGATGGATCGTGATAGACCCGACAGTTCTAGCAGGGTCTCCTTGGGTATTAAAAGTAGGACGGCTTCTGATGTGCCACAGTTGTAACGACTATGAATTTTAAACTCTTTATTTATTAAATATGTGATTTAATTTTAACGAGTTAGTTTTGTGAGTTTATTTAAACCTTATGTGGTGGTGAGAATATGTGAAATGATTAAAAGAAGTCACTAATGAGTTACTTAAATTAGTGGACTAACCTTAAGGATTTAATATCAGAGAATTGATGAGATTATTAATAATTAAATATTCACCTTATTTGAATATCGTGGCAGGATTTGAACGTGTTTGATTAATTTCAATTATGATTAATTAATCGATAATGTGTTGTTTAATTATTATTATGAATAAATAATAATTAATGAGTAAGAGAACTAATAATATAATATTATTATATTTACTTGATTTACTATTATACACAAGCATGCGATACTAAACCTTTACTATATGGTAGCTATCTATATTATACATAATGCAATATGACATATTAATGTGGTGAATATTGCATGTATGGACTATATAGTAAGATGAGGTAAATTGAAGGTATGTGACACTATGTGGACATTCATGTATACCCTATTGTCATATAATAAGATCAATTATTAATTAATAATGATTTTATTGAGTTATTATAATGATTATAATAATGAGAATAATAATACCCAATTGCTTTACATTCGGTATTAAGAAAAATGTACATGAATTATATGTTGTGTACCTATTCATTATTAATTGCTATTTGAAATAACATGGTAACACTCATTTAAATATATATGGAATGGATACATGTAGCTTAAGTATATACTATGTGTATATATATCATATAACCTATGTATATACTATGTGTATATATATTAGATTAGCTAAGTGTAGTTAATATAAACCTAAGTGTGGGAATATATTATACACACCTTGCAATTGCTGAGTAAATGATTATCCCATAATAAGAGCCTATTTACTCTTATTTCTTCCCACGTGAACAAGCAAGAAGCTATCTACTCTATCTATTTCTCTCAAATTCAACAAACATAGCCATAATCATAAGATGGGGAGTGGGATTCATGAGTAGAATCACCAGCTCCTCACCAACTATTTGATAACCATTAGATAATTGATTCTTCCATTGTTTTGAAATGCTAAGCAAAGTCATGAACCGTGTCTTGAATTGGCTATATAATGAGGCTCTCTTCCTCTCATTTTCTTTTGTTGTGATATTGGTAAGTAGAACAAGTATACTGAGTTCTATTGAGTTGAGAGAGAAATTTCTTTAGCAGCCCAGTTCATATAGCAGAGGTATACTCCCATTCTTGTTCTTCAAATTTTGTAAAATGCTAAGTTCTTAAATCTTTGACTAAGCATGAATTGTATGATAAGTGATTGGGAAATGCTTAGTAGTAAGTATATTAGTTTACAAGTATTATAGAATTGTTTTATATTGTGACTGAAATGAATTTCGTATGAGTTTCTGAGATGGGTTAGCAGAACTGCCGAAAACAGCCTATTCTTGGATTGGCCGGACACCGGCGCAGCTGCGTCGGGTTTATACCTGGTGCCTGCGCAGCTGCGCAGGTTCTTGTGGCCAGTTTTTATTTTCTGCTTCTGTTAAGCTGCTGTGATATACTAACATGTGATATACCATTGAAACAAGCTTGTGAACATGATTTAAATGTAGATATTAGTACAATGATATGATATAAGTATGTATTCGTTGATGCTATACGTATATGCCATGACCATATGTTTTAAAAAGGGAAACTTGTAATTTCAAAAGTAAACCTTGTCATGGACGTATCACGTGAACATTCTGATTTTGTAAACACAATAGTGTGGTTTATATTGTCATGAAATACGAGTCTAAAGTGTGTTCACACACTAGCATACGTGATTGCAAGATTCGAACGATTTCGAAATGAGAAACTTAAGACTTTTGAGAACAAACTTGACCAAGACTTAATGTCTTTTAGATTCTGACCATTTGAGAACGTATATGTGGTTTATATATGAGTTCTAAGACATACGAGTTATGAGCACAAGGCACTTAACAATGTATTATGATACCTTGTTGACTTAGTGTGACTTTCAATGAGAAAACTTAGAAATGTGAAAGCTAACAACATTGATTACCATGTGGATTACGTATTGATTACACAAGCATGTACATTAGAGTTCGTTATGCCTATAAGCATATTAACATGGACCTCGTTTGGTTAAAGCATGGATTTCACATATGCACGTTTTCATAGGAAATTAATTTCTAAGGAATGAAATAGGTGGATTAAAGTATACATGGATAGTATACGCATAAGCATGCATGTTATGTATTGTTTAGCCTTGTTATGTGATGACATGACCTTAGTAACCGATCTTGAAGCATGAACATGTATTAGTTAAAGTATGTGAATTAACGGCATGAAAACATGACTTCGAATTGAATATAGAAAGAGCATGCTAGTTTCGAATAAGAAATTATAACTTGATAAGCATGTGTATTGGTTTAATGTTAGTAGTTGCATGCTAGAGTTACACCGGGACACTTTCAGGCCCGAACAATTTGCTTAAATCTGATTTTAACAGTTAGCATATTATGATGCTATAAATGGTATATTTGATATTGAACATGATTTTATGTGATAGACTTATACAATAAGTGGATTATTATAAGTATAGACTTATATTAGTTTATAATGCTAATTGAAAGGCCGACTTATTAATGTTAGGTCGTTTCGACACAAGTTAATTAAAGCTAAAACTTATTTGTAGCTGAGCAAACAGGCAAGTTTTCTAACTTCATTTAAATGTTATATTGAATGCAAGTATTCTAAATTCTTGCACTACCTTATTCAATGAATCGTGTAAGCGAGTTTCTTAACTTCACTTGATTTGAATGCAAGTTCTCTTACACTCTTTATTGTGCAAGTTCCTATCCTTCTCATGTTGTATTAAGAAGGTTATTATCGTATTGACGGTTAATTATTTAAAGCTTGAACTTTATTTCCAAGCATGCTATTAGGTGTTTTAATTTATTTACAATTATTCCACATCGATATTATCGATAATCGCACTTGGTGCATTTGAGTTCGTACAGTCTTGGACTCGTACATCATTTAAAGTTCTATAATTCTTGAACTGAGTTAGATAGAGTCTGAATCTTTGTTCGGTCAGACAAGTATATAAAGTTTTAAAAGCTATCCAAACCAATTGATGGTAAGGATTCTTAGACTGAAAGAACACCCCTTATATGATAGGGGAGTACCCCAGGTATCTAATATAAGATACAAATAGCAGAGTTGAATGTTATGCATATACATGGCGTACGCAAGGCTGATCCCCTCAAGTACTTATTTTGTAGCCAGTAACCAAAGGGTCAATCAGCTATTGGATCCGTTGGAGTTTTATAGTTCAAAAGTCTACTTGACTATCAGCTATTCTAAAAGCAATTATTATTCTGCTTCCGATATTCATATTGTTGAATTCATTGTCAGATATATTCCTTTCATCATGATATATCCTTTATTGTTGTATTTAAACTTGCTGAGCAAACTTGTTGCTCATTCTTGCTATATCATGACTTATATTGCAGTTAAGCCCGAGACTTTAGGGAAGGACAAGGGTAAAGGGAAGATGTAGGATTAATTTGTAAGGAGCAGACTTTATCTTTATGTTTAATTAATTATTGTTATATAATATGAACCCTAATGACTATTCTAGGGTATGTTTGTATGTTTGTATTAAGGTTATCGAATCTTGGGACTAGTAACACCTTTTGAATGAACGACGTACGTTTATTATATTCCGTATTTTAGTTATCGTATGTTGTTTAGAGGTGGATGTTGTGTTAGATCATGAAGACCGGGCCGGGGTCAGAGGACCCGGATTCGGGGGTGTCACAATAGTCACGTTCGACTAGGACGCCTCAGAGATTGGTAGAGGGCAGGATTCATCCAGCACAGGACTAGCAGCCACCAGACATTAATGATGAGGAGGCTCATTTCGGTGCTCCTGCTCCCACTCAGGCTCCACGTGTGGAGGTCCCTGACATTGTTGTGCAGACGCAGGAGTTGTTGGGAGACTTGAGTCTCCATCCTTTGAGATATCTTCACGCCAACGAGGTGACTTGAAGTCTTTCTTCTCTCTGGATTCTTTTCTTCCCTTTTTGCCATTCTCGGGGCACATGTTTTTTGACTTGGGTTGGTTTTTGATGCAGGTCCCTGGCTTTACGCAACCTTGAGGGAACTGGTTTAGCGCTCACTCCCTGTATCACACTTTGCATGAATATTACAGGATGATTGTAGATGGCTGGGGATTTCAGGCCTTCTTCTCAATCCTTCCCCGCCGTTACCCTTGGGGGTATATGAGGGCTTTGTCTGAGCGCTGGTTCCACCAGACTCAGTCCCTTCATTTGCTAGATTGTGAGTTGATGATGACTCCTATGGACTGGAGATTTATCACCGGCATTGAGTTCGAGGGCGAGTCAGTGCCTGTCATAACTGATATTTTTCCCGCTGTCGTTCGTTCCCTACTTAGAGTCCTAAAGATGACATTCAAGGGTTGGGCAGTCCGATCTGGTCCCTTGAGTATAGATGCCCAGGATGGGACTTTGCAAATGCCTCTGCCTGATGACTAGAGGGCTAGAGATAGCATTCTGAGGCGATTATTTTTGTCGATCATCAAGGGTTATTTCGTGGCGGACAACTCATTTATTGTGTCCTTCACTTTGATCAGCCCCACTCGACATGTAGAGCGCCTCAGTGACTATGATTAGGGCTCCTATACCTTTGCCTATTTTCTCCGGGGCATGCACATGCTTTCGGAGGGTGTGACGGAGGCCTGGTTAGGATTTTACCCATTCCTGCTGGTGAGTACATCTTTCTGTACCTTTTGGATTTTAGTATTTTTGTCAGTCTTGATCACTGAGGACTTTTGGTATTTATATGATCAACTTTGGGCATTCGAGAGGCTTCCTTGCCTACTGCCCGCTACCGCTTTAGGTCTGGAGACCTATCCTCGAGGACGGAGATGGAATCACTCCACTTTGATGAAGGTCCCTATTGTTGAGGGATTTACTCATGCCCATCTATAGTTGGAGATTTTGATGGCGAGTTTGATCACTTGGATGCCGTACACATTCTAGCACTTGACCAGTCGAATTCGAGGGAGGAGTCCCTACTGGCCAGGAGTTTGAGTTATCCACCCGCAGGGTACCGTTGTTGACGGAAGGAGGCTGAGAGCTCTATCTTGGAGAGCGTGCTATTAGGAGCATCACGGGAGAGATCCGCATTCCCATTGTTCCTTCAGCTTGGCATCATTGGCCATTGACTGTGCCTTTGATAGACATCCCTTTGGAGGGTATTGATTGCTTCACCTTATCAGAGGGTCCGTACAGCCAGGAGGCATTTAGAAGTTGGTGGAGTCCTCGCACTATTGGAGCTCAAACTCGTGCTACCCAGTTCATGACAGATATGGTGCCAGAATCCGTGATGGTGACGGATTGGATAGCTTGCCTCAGGGAGCCGACTCATGCAGACCAGATAGCAGATCTGACCAGGGAATTGGAGCAGGCTCGTTTCTTTATCAGGCATCTTGGCCGAGATCCGTCAGAGGCATCTTCATTTTACCCGTCCAGCTCAGGAGCAGGTCCCTCCTCAGGTCCATTTTTTAGCAGTTTTATAGGGGCAGATCCTCCCTTATACAACCCAGATATGCCTGACAACAGCAGTTTTGTATCCACCAAGGAGATGGAGCAGGCTGATCGATTTGACATGAATGTCTATGACTTCCTCTGATAGCTATTGGAGTTATACTTTTTTGTCAGCCACTGTTTTGGCTATTCGGCGATTGTGCCATCATTTTGATATACCACTTGTATTATTTGGGTGGTGGTGCCCCATTTTCCCTGTATTCTTCCTTTCACTTTGTATCAGGCTACAGGGATGTTGTATGCAGTAGATAGCTTATTGTAGATATTCTTGCCATATCTTATCTTCTGTATTATGGTTATATTACTGTCATCATGCATGTATATTGTCATTTGTATGCATTCAGACAGCTGTGTTTTGACTTGACCTCTGGACGGTCTTGTGGTACAGTGCTATAGATGACGTCATCTACAGTCAGCCGCATTGAGCGTTTACCACCATCTGCGATGGCAGCATCATTGAGATCCTGGTATGATAGTCTGCCCTTTCCTGCTAGGGGGACTATGGACCAGATGTTGGGGCATTCATTGGCTCTTGTGGATTTTTAGGTTTCGATCGGATTTGTTGAGGGCCTTCTACCCTGCTGGATTATCGACAGGCAGGTGTTCCGCTTTGGACGGCGTGAGCTGACGCCGACTCTGGAAGAGTACTAGAGATTTACTGGACTGGACTTAGAGTTGCCATGCACTCGGATGGCGATTAGTCACATGAGGATACCGTTCATCAGGTGGTCCGGTCTTCGTCAGAGTGTAGTCATGGACGAGATCGTTTCTGGGCATGTGATCTCTATGGATTTTTTGATTGAGTGCTTTGGTGAGCCTGATAGCTATGATCGCTACGTCGGAGATTTCGTCTGCTCAGCAGAGGTATGGCATACAGCCAGGATAGATATGTTGCTGATGTGTGTTGTGGCATATGTCTACATGCCATTGCGATTGGATCATCTAGATGTGGGATTAGTAGTAGTGGTTAGAGCCATTAGACAGGGTAGCACCATTATCCCGATGATATTGGCTGAGACATTTAGATCTGCCACGTATTGTAGTACCCATCCAGAAGGGTTTTTTAGGGGCAGCTCGGTCTTGCTATATATATGGCTGATGTCCCATATACGATCGATTGGATCCTTCAGGCCCAGGGGTTTTTGCTTTACTCACGAGATTTCTAGAGCTTTTCCTTTTTAGCCTGTGGAGTGTATTGATGCAGAGTCTTGGTCGGCATTTTTATCGGATATTGAGCATTTGTTTGTGATTTTGCCAGGCTCAGGGCTAGCGTCCCCATATAGCTTTATCACTCATACATCTGGCCTGGATTATTTGCCCCTAGTGGGTTTGAGAGGAGTGACTACCTATCATCCTTTGGCAGTCATGTGTCAGTTTGATTAGCTACAGAGTTTGCACCATTTTGAAGGGTCTGCTGATCAGAGGATGTCGGCTTCTTCCATGTCATCCGTCGACTTGGTCAGAGTATATGAGTGTTGGACTCATCGGGAGAGGGCTGATTTCTCCAGTAGCAATCCGGGCTGTTCTCTGGAGTATTCTGCATGGTTGAAGGCAGAGATAGGAGTGGTAGAGAGGCTTCTTCATCTCCTAGTGTTAACTCTGATGAGGAGGAGCCCATGGAGGATCCAGATTCTCCTATCGAGGATGAGCTGTTCACGGGTTTGACCGCTGCTCTAGTTAGTGATTTCCCGACCATTCCTGTGGGGACAGATCCGGCTTTAGCAGACTCACTATTCAGGATAACCTTTGAGCGAGACTCGTCTAAAGCACAGATGTTGGCTGCCTTGTCTGGCAGAGATTTAGCTTTTGCTGAGAGGGATGATCTCAGGGCTGCTTTAGATGCTGGATTGATTGAGCGGGAGGAGCTCCGCTCTGCTCTGGATACTGCAGTTGTAGAGCGAGATGAGATTCGCTCGGCTATGGATGCAGCATATGTTGAGATCGAGGAGACTTTGATTGCTCGAGACGCAGCTTTTGCGGAGAGGGATGAGGCTATAGCTTCCCGTGATTTCCACATTGCTGATAGTACTGCTCTTCGATCTTACACCCATGGTTTGGTCGCCGAGATGAGTGCTTATATTGATGACCACAGTGCCACCTTGCAGATGACTGTGGATGTTCTGAGCCGTATAGAGGCTGAGTGGACTGCACTTATGGCTGCTCCACCATCTTCAGAGAGAGATGCCATGCTGGCATTGCTGACCTGTTTGTCCTTGGGTCCATAGACTAGCTTTTATTTTTCCAAAAAGACTAGATCAGCCATTTTGTCATGTACAGGGCATTATATATATATTAAACAGTTTTATATATCAGAGAAATATATTTTTGATGCACTTCCCTGATTGGAGATGTATTGTCGTTGCTGAGTGATTACCACTTCTTTCACGACTCGCAGTTGTAGATGTATCCTGAGCTCCTCCTTGATGGACTGATAGTTAAGATGTCAGGGAGTATCTCAGATGGGCCTATTGACCAGGGTAGTTTGGTAGAATTCAGCTTATATTTGTCTTTGGTGTCTTGGAAATGGTCTTTTATTATTTATTTTCTTGAAGGTTAAACCGCGCAGTAGATGGCTGCCTATGTTGTGACAACCCGAAAAATTGGATTGTCCAAAAAATTAAGATTAAAGAATTAATAATTAATCAAAGTAATTTTATTGATTATTATTCTGTGATATATGGGTATTAATCATTCTATGACCTAGGATGATTAGAAATGAGGAGGATTCTGGCTGCGAGCTAGAATGAATGAGTATGAATTTTCAAGACGAAAATAAAAGATTTTCGAGAATAAAAATATTTTCGAGAAAAAGACGAAATATGCACTATTCATTAAACCCTAAGGGTTAGGGTTTAACCCTAAGCTTTTTTAGGAGATCGAATATCAGAATGACATTATGTCGAAAGATTTGACGGTAATATACCGTGAAAAGTTAAGTTAGCCGAGAAAAGTTTTCTGGGGAAGAAAATGACAAAAATCACTATTCATCCGTTTCTGTTCGGGAATTTATTTTGAAATTCTGAGAAACGCGTAATGATAGGATTTTGAGACGAGATGGAATATGTAATAATATTTCATTTATGGCTCGCGAAGTTTTCGCGTAGGGACTTAAAATCCTATGCGTTAGGAAAAGTAAAATCAATGATTAAATTGATTATGTATAATAATAAATGATTATTAGACGTAATGAATACGAGGATAATACGAGTTATTATACGAGTATAATAAGGATACGAGAATTAATACGTAGTATAATACAAATTTTATACGAAGTAAATAGATTTAATTTAAATTAAATCTATGAATTTAAACCTGTGGGTCAAACCGGCGGGTAAACGGGTGGTTTAAACCCATGGGGCAACCCATGACCCATATTAGCATGTGGGGGACATGGGAGAGCACATGGTGGCATGTGCTAGCATGTGCTAGCACATGGGAGGACATGGTTTAGCACATGGGGAGACATAGGTTGCACATGGGCTCAAACTTGGGCACAAAGAAAGGGTGAGGTGGTGGGAATAGTGAGGAGGTTGGGCCTAAAAGACCTTTAAGCCCTTGGTCTTGCAACTTCTGTAAATAGAAGGCTTGGCCTTCATATTTTGGTTGTTTAAAAATCCCACCAACTCCTATATGGAGAGAGAAGAGAAGAGAAGAGGGAAAACTTGGTCATGCAATCAAGGAAGCAAGAGAAGTTAGCTTAAGGCTTTGTCAAGAACACAAAGTCACAAGCTCTAGAACACTTATAAGGTATAAGTGTTAAACTTAATTTTCATCTTTTTTCAATTCTTTAATTGATAGAGAAATGAAAAATAATAGAGAATGAATTGTAGGAAGTGAGAAGATTGATGTTAGTGGACTTTAAACCATTAATAATCAAGAACAAGTGAAACCAAAAGTGAATGGTTAAGGAGTTAAGGAAGAAATATGTTAAAACCTTGAAATGGTTAAGTTAAACCATAATGAAATGGTTAATGAACGAAAAGATGTTAGAAGATGTTAGTGGACGATTCGGATGAGTTATATTAACTCTTCGATGTTATAAGGTTGGATTATCAAACTTATAACGTTAGAATACGAGAAAACGTAAAATTATAATCATAACATTGATTAAGAGTGAAGAAAGAATGAAGAACACGAAGAACGTAATAAATAAAACCATTAAAACTTAGATGTTTAATATGGTTAGAATCTTAAAGGAACAACCAATGGATTGATTCCATTTGGTTTGACGTAAAATATCAAGTAACGAAGATTCGGCGGAAGTTTACGCGATTAGACGTTAAGCGTCGAAATCGTGAATTTCTCGGAATGAAAGTCAAAAGTCTCCATGTGATTCAAAAATAACGGTTTTTGATTGCAACACGTGTAATTATGTAAACAAGACTTGTGAGAGCAAGAACGAACGAATTCGAAGTTAAAACGAAGAAACGAGCGTCGAACGTTTGCGAACATTCGACAAACACGTAAAAATGGACTAATCAGCGAATTTCTTTCTGACGGATTCGAAAATAAATTCTGACTTTATAGGATGGTAAAGCATGTCATTTATGAACTTTTGGCTTTGGAACGAACCAATTCCGAGTTATAACGATCAAGTTACGGACTCCAAAATTTTAGAATTTTCAAAGACTTAGAAAATTTTTCTAAGTTGCAGAGCTAGCGCCGCAGTGCTAGCCAATAGGCTTAAGCCGGCGCTGCAGCGCCACACCCTGGAGAAAGCTATGGAGAGTAGCGCTGCAGTGCCACTCCAAGGGCAATATTTGGCGCCATAGCGCCAGCATGTGAGAAAAGTTAACATTGTTAATAATTACTTAACCTTTTGCATATCATTAAGGGGCTAGTAAATGATGTAATGTAAGCTTTAAACAACATGTTTAATCAATGTTTATGAGAGTTAAACGTTGAACAAATGTAATTGAACTTAAGTTGGGAAACATTAACCAATGTTTAAGTTGAAGAACAAGTTAAGATCTCGTTAATCATCATACTTTGTGATAATTGATGAGAGTTCGAGTGAACATAGAATTCAGTTAATATAACACTTAAACAAGTGATTTAAACCTTAAGTAAAGGTTGAATGAGATTGAGAGATGAGTAACGTGAACGCAGGATACGTGAACGTTTCTCGTGAATCATATCGGCGTTAAGGGAATGTTCTAAGTATACATTGGTTTGTATGACTTAGACGTTAACAAGTGTTGGCATAGTAAGATATAATGAGCCGTAATGAACGGTAATAAGAGAATGAAGAACGTATAATGTGAAAAGCTGAGTTAATGTTAATAACTTGGATAAATGTTCCAGGTCGTATGGACCGGACGTGGTAAGGTAATGTAATGAAAGAATAAAAGTAATGAACGTAAGGTTGGTCGCGTAGACATATATCGTAAGAACGCGAACCATACGAAGTAAAGTAAAGATAAGCTAATGCATAAGTCAAGTATTTGACTAATGGATATTTGTTAATCCTTATGTGATATATAGGGATTGTGATGAACGATAAGGCGTAAGAAGTACGCAGTGCTAAGGCAAGTTTCTAAACTCGTTCATCCTTTATGATAAATGTTATTTTCTTAACTTTCTCAGATGTTGAACATGAGGAAGTATTTTGTATGTGCAAATGTGCGATATTTATACAAGGTGATAGTAGGAATGAGGCCTTGTGCCACAATGTTAACACTTTGGTGTTTCTATGAAATAAACTATTCTGTGATTGAACTGTTAAGTCTAAAGGAGTTCGGTTTATTCATGAACCGTTCTTATTAAGTCTGTGCTAATGATTCTAGCAAGACAGAATATGTATGGAAAAGGTAGAAGGATGAAAGTATGATATGTGAAATATGATGTATGTTATAAAATGATAGGAATCAGAACGTATTCCTATTATTCGAGCTGCTTCATAGCCATTGTTCGGTTATTGAAGACTTAAAAGAACTTTGATTCTTGCTTTGGTTGTTTACTCAACTGCTATGATTTGCTGAGCAATTGAATGCTCACACTTGCTTGAAATAAAAATATTTTCAGTGAACGACGGTAGTATGTGTTAAAGGACAAGATGAAGATCCTGATGATGGATGTCCGGCTACGATGAGATGCTATGGTTGCGAATACCATGAGCATCACAAGATGAAGTACTGTTCATATTATGAATGAGCGTGAAGATCAAGTCGATACTTGTAGAATAGTGAGATTAAAACTATTCTGTAGATATGGTGACTAGTTAAGTCATAGATGTAATGTGATAAGAATAATGTAATTACCATTATTTTTAATGAAAGAACCTTTTGGAGGTAAAAGAACCTGGGAATGTGTGATTATATCATGTATCTTCAGGATATAATGATGTATGTATGGAATGGAAAGTATCGTAACGCACAGAGATTCGGCAAGAAAAATAGGTCCTAATTTTGGGGCGTCATAGATTGGTATCAAAGTCGATAGGTTATAAACCTCAGGTAAGAGTACCTAAGACTATAGCCTGAAAAGAGAAGGGTAAGAAAATCATGGAGATAAACGATTAAGGAAGAGACAACTACGTGATTTCATTAAATCGTAAGAACAGGTTTCCTGTTAAACGATGGATGAGTTATAGCTAATTGCTATAATGAAAAGGTACTGTGAGATGGTACAAGGGAAAGAACTCAGTAAGGTTGTAAGGGATAGTATACGAATTAAAGAAAATTCGTTGTAAAGTTAGAGGGTAGTAAATTTCAATTGAGGACTCATGTGATAGTTGAGTTGTGTGAACTTTTGTTATGGGCAAGAGTTTGTGCTTTGGTGTAACAACCACTCAGTCTATTACCGTGATAATCATTGGAATATTAATGTTGCGCTATTGATATGTATATGACGAGAAGGTGAATCTTTTCTCATGTACACATGTGATAGTAGAATGTATTAAGTTAGGTGCGTGTTCTTGAAACTCATACTTATGAAAAGTTTGTGACTCATAGTTGTATGCTATGTTTCTGAGCCCTAAGCATATGGATAGTCCTTGATTTGTTCTTGGATTACATACTGTGAAGATAAGTTCTTAAATACATATGGTTATGGAAAGTTCCTAAACACATAAAGTGTGCTAAGTTGATGAACTATACTAAGGTATAGGAAGTTAGACTAAAAATAAGTGATTTTCAGTATTAGTAGCACCTTAGGTGCTAAAAGAGGTTAATATTGTCGCATGTATGATAATAAAAGAAGAAGGAAGTAGAAAATTCCAAGTCTTCTAGCTATGCTAGATTTTGAAATTTTTGACATCGTGCGGATGTGAACGTCTTTGAATCGAAAATATTGGTTTCAACTTTTGGAAACCAATAGATTTTAAAAGAACTATTCTTATGTCTAAGCTAATTGTTTTGGCTAGACAAAATTTGATTTGAAACATCAAAATAAATTTTATATCATCTGTGTATTGAAGGCATAGGTGGTGAAAAGATGGAGTTAGTATTACATCTGAACATACCTTAAAGTGTATGACAGTATGTATTATGACAAAGTCATAAAATGACGAAGTCCTCAACGTACTGTGAATCAATACAGTATCACGACATCATTTCACGTTTTGAGTTATTGTGAAAGAATTTAAAATGAGAAGTCGAGGTCAACTGATTGACTAGACGACTATTTCAAGTTGGAGTCAAATTTATTGGTGGTCTGAGCTATTGATTTGGCTAGACAAATGGTTTATCATGTTTAAAAGAAATCAAGCTTTCTTTGAGAAGTTGTCCCAAGCCAAATTATTTTGGTGCGGAATCTGACAAATAAGTCTGAGGTGAATAAACCCACCATTTTGGGGTTGTACAATAGGTTGATCACCTAATGTACCGGAAGAGGTAGTTTACATTCTTTGTGATTGTAAACTGACCGACAAGGAATTGGTTCTCGATAAATACTAACAAATCAAGTTCAATGGTTCATGGTCTCTAGGACCCCTCAGCAAAATGTTTAAAAAGGAATCTTATATATTCCTTGTCGTTCTTTCAAACTTCATAATTAGTGTGTAGATTATGAAGATTACTAAATGGGGAAGATAAGAAGTATGGGGCCTTAGTGCCAATATGTTCCTTTATAAATATAAAGGCAGCGTATGAAACGTTCCTGAATGGACGTAGGATGATAACTTCTGTAAAGAGAAGTTAGGTTATGGCAACAATTTCAAGGGTGAAATTTTTTGAAGAAGGGGTGAATATGATAACCCGAGATTTTAGAAGTATAGTTGTCAAGATATGTATCATCTGACAATTATAACAAGATAATGATCCTTGGGGGGGGGGGGAGGATGTAGAAGATATGATGAGAAGGAATGACTAGGTAAATACCTAACTGAATTATATGTTGAGATTTTTCAACATAATAAGAAGAGTTAAGATTAACTCTTCGTCAAGGGGTGGTAAGGATAACGCATCCGGGTATGGATGTGGTTTGGGAAATTTCGAGGACGAAATTTTTATAAGGAGGGAAGAATGTGACAACCTGAAAAATTGAATTGTCCAGAAAATTAAGATTAAAGAATTAATAATTAATAAAAGTAATTTTATTGATTATTATTCTGTGATATATGGGTATTAATCATTCTATGACCTAGGATGATTAGAAATGAGGAGGATTCTGGCTGCGAGCTAGAATGAACGAGTATGAATTTTCAAGACGAAGATAAAAGATTTTCAAGAATAAAAATATTTTCGAGAAAAAGATGATATAGGCACTATTCATTAAACCCTAAGGGTTAGGGTTTAACCCTAAGCCCATTTAGGAGATCGAAATGTCGGAATGACATTCTGTCGAAAGATTTAACGGTAATATACCGTGAAAAGTTAAGTTAGCCGAGAAAAGTTTTCTCGGGAAGAAAATGACAAAAATCACTATTTCTCCTTTTCTGTTCGAAAATTTATTTTGAAATTCTGAAAATCGTGTAATGATAGGATTTTGAGATGAGATGGAATATGTAATAATATTTCATTTATGGCTGGCGAAGTTTTCGCGTAGGGACTTAAAATCATATGCGTTAGGAAAAGTAAAATCAATGATTAAATTGATTACGTATAATAATAAATGATTATTATACGGAATGAATACGAGTTATTATACGAGTATAATATAAGGAGGATACGAGAATTAATACGTAGTATAATACGAATTTTATATGAAAGTAAATAGATTCAATTTAAATTAAATCTAAGAATTTAAACCCGTGGGTCGAACCGGCGGGTAAACGGGTGGTTTAAACCCATGGGACAACCCATGCCCATGTTAGCATGTGGGGGACATGGGAGAGCACATGGAGGCATGTGCTAGCATGTGCTAGCTGATAGTAGTGTGCATACAAGCCAATCATGTATGATGATAAAGCACGTACTTTGTAAACAATCTTATTTATTTATTAATAATTATTCATTTATTAAAGGCATTTAATTATCTACATGGTGCTGTTTTTATAATATGTAAATAACCCATAGTTTTAAGCAATGCTTTTAGAATCATGTTGATGATCATGCTAATGAGATCTAAATTCTTAGAAAGCTCTAAAACTAAAATAGTTCCCAATCGTGGGATTACTAAAAAGGGGATTAGTAAATCCGGATAGATTGGTACATATGTTGCTTGCTCATTGGATGAGGATGATTGATCTCATGATCATTTGTGTGGAGACACTAAAGCAAGTATATAGGTGCTTATTGGAGAATAAGTTCACTGAACGTGACTCGCTATGGAATACCTAATGGAGTTTTACTCGTCTGTCAATAGGAATTCCTAATGTGAAAGTAGTACAAGTGATCCTTGGACTTGAGATCATCATAGTATCTTGTATGTAACAAATTATACTTTGACTTATTCCATAAGACCTTTTAAGGCATATATAGGGTATGCTTGGGTATAATGAGTTACATATGGAGATAATGAATGATCAATAAAGAATCTACCACCTCTAGTAAAAGAGGAGATATGTCCTATGTGATTCGTTAAATGACAACCCAGGAATCCTTAGCCAAGGTGGAATGAAATTAGAAAGAGGTTTCTAATTTGCATTAATCGGAGTTGTGCATTTTTTTAATCGAAATACATATAATTAAATAAAATAAGACTTGACAGTAAATTCATGTCTTATATTTAATTGGGACATTGTATGGTGGAAGGATTGAATTGTATGGTAACTATTTACTCACAGGTTCTTTTATGATTAATGTTGAAATCTATATTATCTGGAAAGTCGTTGATTGCTAGGGAGGCTTATCCCTATTGTAGAATAAATATTATTTATTTAAATAGATTATTAGTTTAATTTATTTATTTAAATAAGATTAAAATTATTCTAATTGATTTATTCACAACCGGTTTAATATAGAGAACCTAAAGGGTCACACCATAAAAGGAAGAATAATTATTTAAGAAGGTAATGTCATAATCGTAATAATGCATTAAGTGTAATTAATTTAATATATAGTGATAGAATAAATTAAATAGCTTAATGTTTATTATTTAATATTTTGGAAATATTAAATATAAATTAATAAGAGGAGTCTTATTAATATTATTACAATTATTATTATTTTAATTTCTAAAGGAGTTTAGTAATTAATTTAATATTAGTACTCTCATTTATTCCTAATAAGATTAGGAGACAAATTAATTAAATAAATTTAATTAATTATTCCCATGTGGTGGGAAGCCTAAATTAATTAAAGGAGTTTAATTAATTAAAAGAAATCCCATGTCTAATAGGATTAGAAGGGTTGACCAATATCTATATAAGAGGAGTCTTATAATAGATATTGATTGAGGAAATTCTAATTGTTGGAGAGTACTCCTTTTCTATAGAGGATAGAAAACTAAGGTTTAGCCAAACACCCTCCTTCTTGATAATTCCTCTTCCTTGGTGGATCATCTCTAGAGGCCAAACGCTTGGGTGGCTAACGTTGATCAAAGGAACGAATCTAACCCGGAAATTCAAGGAGATCACGAAGAACAAGGAGTTGAACTAGTACCTGTGGAAGCTTCGTTTTACAAGGGTATGATTCCATAACTTCTTATTTATCGTTTTAATTAATAATTTGCATAAAGGATGATCCGGGTAATGGTTTTGTAGAAATTTTTTTAAACTCTGATATACCATGCTTCCGCTAATTTTTGCAATTTGATTGCGTCACGATTTCGTACAAACCCAACAGTGGCATCAGAGCCAAACTTTTATGCCATTATTAATTTATTTTTGATTTCATATACATATGGGTATGTATTTAAAAATAATTTATTGGGCATAATTTTATTGTATAAAATTATTTTTTTTAAGAAAAAAAAAATGACGTTTTTTTTTAGACGAATCACAATTTTTTTTGGGGTGCTAATCTTGAATTCTGCAAAGAAAAGGTGTTGTCTCTTTTTTACTTCAAAAAGAAGGTGACCCATCAAGAAATGACTCTTTTAATAAAAGAAGTTGACTTCTTTTTAAAAAATAAATGTGAATTTATATTATATATATATATATATATATAACCTGATTCGTTATATAAATATATATAATATATACGGTAATATCAAATATATATATATATATATATATATGATATATTTATATATTATATTCTAAATAATTTTATAATTAAAATAAAGAGTTAATTTTAATCTTGAAATTGGATTTCATGCAATTTAAAATTGCCCATTAAATGATACTCATATATATATATAATATTTTAATTCATGAGATGAATATTTATTTATTGATATATATGGTGATATCTATGATAATAAATGGGGATTGATTATGGACTATTTGACCAATGTGATTGGATTTTATTTTAGTTGAATGCTTAAATGAATGAGTTTTATTAAATGGGGTCTGTGTACCTTGTCTTCTCTAATTTTTTTTTCTTGATGTAAAATTCTATCTCCCTCCTATGTACTTCCCCTTGACTGCTGATCAATGTTTCTATTTAAATTAAATAGTTTAATGTAATAGAAATAGTTAGAATTATCTTTAAGAAATTGGAGACCAAGGAGCAAGGAGCGCGTGAAAACCCATTTGTATGGAGCCCGGGTTTAAATGTAATAGTTATATTTAAATTTAAATTCTTACACTCCTAGGTTTGACCTTTTGGTTCACTTGGTGGCTCTAGTGAACCAAACTAGAATAAAAGTCCATAATCAATCCGGGTAGAATATAGTATTCTATATTGCATGCTAAATATTATATATATTATATTTTATGCAAACATGTTTCTCATGTTTAATAAAATGATGCGTATTTTATATATATATGTGCATGCGCGCTAAACAAGATGAGACAAATAATAACAAACCCCTCAAAGAAATAATATTAAGTCCGAAGCGTTCAAATAATATTTGGAATATCGAACGTCGCTTTCTAGCGTGATAAATTAATAGAGTATTAAATATTTAATATGAGCTTGTTGTGCTATCCACAAGGCGAGTATTGCATATTTAAGATGTTAATTAATCACATTTGATGCTTATCAAGAAAATTGAACGATCTAGTTTTGTTGTGCTATCCACAAGGACAAACATTTTTCTTTTTTGAATTTATGGAAGTGCTAGGCTGGACTTAACTTAAATCATTTTAGTTCGGATGTGCACACACTTGACCATTATGATTTAAGAGGCAAAATAAAAGGAGTTATATAGTGATGTAATTGACAAGAGTTGTCTACCTATTTATTTGTATATCGCTTGTTGTGCTATCCACAAGGTTATATACATTTGAAATGGGATCCTTATTCTCACTAGCAAATCTTTAATTAGATGTGAACTATATAAGTGAGGGTAATATAGTTTGATAAAAATAGTGGGAGATACCAATTTAAAATAAAGACCTAAATTTATTTTGGTATGCAAAATTAATAAAATGAATGTTTGCTAAAATGTTGTTTTTCACATGCAAAATTTTAAAAATGTCAAAATCACTAATTTCACTGCGAAGCATACTTGATGCTAATAAGCTTACCAGGCCGAATTATACGGATTGGCTAAGAAATCTGAGAATAGTTCTCACTGCTGAAAAGATTTCTTATGTCCTAAACTCACCTGTCCCTGGAACTGTTCCAGAAACAACCTCTGAGGAAGAGATTGCCACCATTGTAAAGTGGCAAGATGATGCATCTGTGGCTCAATGCATCATGCTCGCATCCATGAATAACGAGCTTCAGCGTCAACACGAAAACATGGATGCTCCTACTATGTTGATTCACCTCAAGGAGTTGTATGGTGAACAAAGTAGGACTGCTAGATATGAGATATCTAAGGAGCTCTTCCAATCTCGGATGACCAAGGGCAAAGTGAACATAAAGGAATAAAAGAAATCTGATCCAGCTAGCAAAGGAATGTGCTTCGATTGCAACGAGCTGGGTCATTGGAAGAGGAACTGCAAGAAGTTTCTGGCAAAGAAGAAGCTTGGAGAAGCTTCGACTTCCAATAAAGGTTTGTTCATGATTGAAATTAATTTTTCAGAAAGTCAAAATTCTACTTGGGTATTGGATACCGGCTGTGGTTCTCACATATGTAATAATGTGAAGGGACTGGTCAGAATTAGAAAGCTGAACAATGATGAGGTGATCCTACGAGTGGGGAATGGAGCAAAGGTTGCTGCATTAGCTGTTGGAACTTATTATTTAGCAATGCCTTCGGGCAAGTCCATTTATCTTAATAATTGTTATTATGTTCCGAATATTATTAAAAACATTATTTCATTTTCTGTATTGGATATGGAAAGATTTAACGTTGTTATAAAGAACAATAGTTGTTCTATTTCTAAAGACGATGTTTTATATGGTGTTGAAAATTTACGAAATGGACTTTATACACTTGACTTACAAGAAAATATTTTTCAAATTGAACAAACTAAGAAAAGGAAAAGAGATGATATTAATTATACTTACATGTGGCACTGTAGACTCGGTCATATCAATGAAACAAGATTATCCAAGTTGCATAAAGATGAGTTCCTTGAGTTATCTGATTATGAATCATATCCAACTTGTGAATCTTGTTTCATGGGTAAAATGACTAAATCTCCTTTTAGTGGAAAAGGAGAAAGAGTTACAGAGTTGTTGGCATTGATTCACACAGACGTTTGTGGACCTATGACAACAAGTGCACGGGGTGGGTATTCTTATTTTATTACTTTCACTGATTATCACTCAAGATTTGGATATGTGTATTTAATGAAATACAAGTCAGAATCATTTGAAAAGTTCAAAGAGTTCAGAAGTGAAGTAGAGAAACGAACGGGCAAGAGTATAAAGATACTTCGATCAGATCGAGGTGGAGAATACTTAAGCGGTGAGTTTCTCAATTGTCTCAAAGAAAATGGTATAATCTCACAATGGACTCCTCTAGGTACACCACAGTTAAATGGAGTATCTGAAAGGAGAAATCGAACACTGTTGGACATGGTTCGATCCATGATGAGTTTTACCGACCTTCCAATTTCTTTCTGGGGATATGCCCTAGAAACGGCTACATACCTACTTAACAAGGTACCTACCAAATCCATCCCAAAGACTCCATATGAGATGTGGAAGGGGAGGAAACCAAATCTTAAGCATGTTAAGACTTGGGGTTGCCTAGCTTATGTCAAAAAGTTTGAAAATGATAAGCTACAGACTAAATCCGATAAGTGTAGATTTGTGGGATACCCTAAAAAAACTTTAGGGTATTATTTCTATCATCCAACTGATCAAAAAGTGTTTATTGCAAAATATGCTGCCTTCTTGGAAAAGGAGTTTATCCATGAAGGGGTCAGTGGGAGTAAAATATATCTTGAAGAAGTTCAAGAACCACAAATTATCACGGATCAAAGTCAGGTACCTGACCAAGTAGAAGAACCTACTATACTACACCCTGTTCGTAAATCTGGAAGAGTACCGAAGATACCTGAGAGGTATGGATTCGTTATAGAGGATGACGATGAGGTACACATCATGAATGATAATGATCCATTGAATTACGAACAGGCTATGAGTAATAAAGACTCAAGGAAATGGCTTGAAGCCATGAAATTCGAAATGGACTCCATGTATGAAAACAAAGTATGGACTTTGGTTTCACCACCTGAAGGCATTAAGCCTATTGGGTGTAAATGGGTCTTTAAAAGAAATACTGGAGAGGACGGTAAGGTAGAGACCTATAAGGCCCAACTTGTTACAAAAGGTTTCAAACAAAGACAAGGAGTTGACTATGATGAAACCTTTTCACCAGTAGCTATGCTCAAGTCCATTAGGATTTTGCTTGCGATTGCAGCTTATAACAACTATGAGATCTGGCAGATGGACGTGAAAACGGCCTTCCTCAATGGGAAACTTAAGGAGGATGTGTATATGACACAGCCAGAGGGATTTGTTTTAAAGGTTGGAACAAATCAAGTCTGTAAGCTGCAACGATCCATTTATGGATTGAAGCAAGCTTCTCGTAGATGGAACATTCGTTTTGATGAGACAATCAAAGAGTTTGATTTTATCAAAAACAACAATGAACCATGTGTGTACAAGAAGGTTAGTGGGAGTGCAGTTTCATTCCTTATATTATATGTTGATGATATATTACTGATAGTGAATGATATTCCTATGCTACAATCGATTAAAATCTGGTTATCTAAACATTTCTCCATGAAGGACTTGGGAGAAGCATCCTATATTTTGGGGATAAAGATCTATAGAGATAGATCTAAAAGGATGCTTGGTTTATCCCAAGGAACGTACATTGATGCAATGCTAAAGAGATTTAGCATGGAAGATTCCAAAAGAGGTCTCATGCTGATGAGCCATGGAATACATCTCTCCAAGAAACAGGCCCCAAAGACACCTAAAGAGAGAGACCGTATGAGTAAGATCCCTTATGCTTCTGCAATAGGATCTATCATATACGGTATGATATGTACTAGACCGGATGTTGCTCATGCACTTAGTGTAACGAGCAGATACCAGTCGAATCCAGGAGAAGAGCACTGGAAGGCAGTGAAGAATATCCTAAAATACTTGAGAAGGACTAAGGATATTTTTCTTGTCTACGGTGGGTCTGAATTAAACCTCGAGGGCTTCACAGGCTCAAGTTTTCAAACGGACCAAGATGACAGTAAATCTATTTCGGGGTATGTTTTTACCTTGAATGGAGGCGCAGTGAGTTGGAAGAGTTCCAAGCAGCAAACAGTTGTTGATTCAGTGACAGAGGCAGAGTATATAGCTGCAAGTGAAGCTGCAAGGGAAGCTGCTTGGATGAAGAAGTTCATAACTGAACTTGGTATGGTTCCTAGCATTGGAGAAGCAGTTCCCATTTACTGTGACAACACAGGAGCAGTTGCACAGGCTAAGGAACCAAGGTCTCATTAAAAATCTAAACATGTGTTGCGGCGATTTCACTTGCTCAGGGAGATCATTAAAAGAGGAGACGTCACCTTGGAGCGTGTAGACTCTCAAGACAACATTGCAGATCTATTTACTAAAGCTTTAACACAACAGCAGTTTGATCGTCACTTAGAGAAGATGGGTATGAGATACCATGGCGATTGGCTTTAGTGCAAGTGGGAGATTGATAGTAGTGTGCATACAAGCCAATCATGTATGATGATAAAGCACGTACTTTGTAAACAATCTTATTTATTTATTAATAAAATATTCATTTATTAAAGGCATTTAATTATCTACATGGTGCTGTTTTTATAATATGTACATAACCCATAGTTTTAAGCAATGCTTTTAGAATCATGTTGATGATCATGCTAATGAGATCTAAATTCTTAGAAAGCTCTAAACCTAAAATAGTTCCCAATCGTGGGATTACTAAAAAGGGGATTAGTAAATCCGGATAGATTGGTACATATGTTGCTTGCTCATTGGATGAGGATGATTGATCTCATGATCATTTATGTGGAGACACTAAAGCAAGTATGTAGGTGCTTATTGGAGAATAAGTTCACTGAGCGTGACTCGCTATGGAATACCTAATGGAGTTTTACTCGCCTGTCAATAGGAATTCTTAATGTGAAAATAGTACAAGTGATCCTTGGACTTGAGATCATCATAGTATCTTGTATGTAACAAATTATACTTTGACTTATTCCTTAAGACCTTTTAAGGCATATATAGGGTATGCTAGGGTATAATGAGTTACATATGGAGATAATGAATGATCAATAAAGAATCTATCACCTCTAGTAAAAGAGGAGATATGTCCTATATGATTCGTTAAATGACAACCCAGGAATCCTTGGCCAAGGTGGAATGAAATTAGAAAGAGGTTTCTAATTTGCATTAATCGGAGTTGTGCATTTTCTAATCAAAATACATATAATTAAATAAAATAAGACTTGACAATAAATTCATGTCTTATATTTAATTGGGACATTGTATGGTGGAAGGATTGAATTGTATGGTAACTATTTACTCACAGGTTCTTTTATGATTAATGTTGAAATCTATATTATCTGGAAAGTCGTTGATCGCTAGGGAGGCTTATCCCTATTGTAGAATAAATATTATTTATTTAAATAGATTATTAGTTTAATTTATTTATTTAAATAAGATTAGAATTGTTCTAATTGATTTATTCACAATCGGTTTAATATAGAGAACCTAAAGGGTCACACCATAAAAGGAAGAATAATTATTTAAGAAGGTAATGTCATAATCGTAATAATGCATTAAGTATAATTAATTTAATCTATAGTGATAGAATAAATTAAATAGCTTAATGTTTATTATTTAATATTTTGGAAATATTAAATATAAATTAATAAGAGGAGTCTTATTAATATTATTACAATTATTATTATTTTAATTTCTAAAGGATTTTAGTAATTAATTTAATATTAGTACTCTCATTTATTCCTAATAAGATTAGGAGACAAATTAATTAAATAAATTTAATTAATTATTCCCATGTGGTGGGAAGCCTAAATTAATTAAAGGAGTTTAATTAATTAAAAGAAATCCCATGTCTAATAGGATTAGAAGGGTTGACCAATATCTATATAAGAGGAGTCTTATAATAGATATTGATTGAGGAAATTCTAATTGTTGGAGAGTACTTCTTTTCTATAGATGATAGAAAACTAAAGGTTTAGCCAAACACCCTCCTTCTTGATAATTCCTCTTCCTTGGTGGATCATCTCTAGAGGCCAAACACTTGGGTGGCTAACGTTGATCAAAGCAACGAATCTAACCCGAAAATTTAAGGAGATCACGAAGAACAAGGAGTTGAACTAGTACCTGTGGAAGCTTCGTTTTACAAGGGTATGATTCCATAACTTCTTATTTATTGTTTTAATTAATAATTTGCATAAAGGATGATCCGGGTAATGGTTTTGTAGAATTTTTTTTAAACTCTGATATATCATGCTTCCGCTAATTTTTGCAATTTGATTGCGTCACGATTTCGTACAAGTCCAACACTAGCATGTGCTAGCATGTGCTAGCCCATAGGAGGACATGTTTAGCACATGGGGAGACATAGGTTGCACATGGGCTCAAACTTGGTCACAAAGAAAGGGTGAGGAGGTGGGAATAGTGAGGAGGTTGGGCCTAAAAGACCTTTAAGCCCTTGGTCTTGCAACTTCTATAAATAGAAGGCTTGGTCTTCATATTTTGGTTGTTTAAAAATCCCACCAACTCCTATATGGAGAGAGAAGAGAAGAGAAGAGGGAAAGCTTGGTCATGCAATCAAGGAAGCAAGAGAAGTTAGATTAAGGCTTTGTCAAGAACACAAAGTTACAAGCTCTAGAACACTTATAAGGTATAAGTGCTAAACTTAATTTTCATCTTCTTTCAATTCTTTAATTGATAGAGAAGTGAAAAATGATAGAGAATGAATTGTAGGAAGTGAGAAGATTGATGTTAGTGGACTTTAAACCATTAATAATCAAGAACAAGTGAATCCATAAGTGAATGGTTAAGGAGTTAAGGAAGAAATATGTTAAAACCTTGAAATGGTTAAGTTAAACCATAATGAAATGGTTAATGAACGAAAAGATGTTAGAAGATGTTAGTGAACGATTCAGATGAGTTATATTAACTCTTCGATGTTATAAGGTTGGATTATCAAACTTATAACGTTAGAATACGAGAAAACGTAAAATCATAATCATAACATTGATTAAGAGCAAAGAAAGAACGATGAACACGAAGAACACAAAGAACGTAATGAAGAAAACCATTAAAACTTAGATGTTTAATATGGTTAGAATCTTAAAGGAACAACCAATGGATTGATTCCATTTGGTTTGATGTAAAAATATCAAGTAACGAAGATTCGACGGAAGTTTACGCGATTAGACGTTAAGCGTCGAAATCGTGAATTTCCCAGAATGAAAGTTAAAAGTTGCTGTGTGATTCGAAAACGATGGTTTTTGATTGCAACATGTATAATTATGTAAACAAGACTTGCGAGAGCAAGAACGAACGAATTCGGAGTTAAAACGAAGAAACGAACGTCGAACGTTCGCGAACATTCGTCGAACGTTCGCGAACATTCGACGAACGCAGTAAAAATGGACTAATCGGCGAATTTCTCGCCGACGGATTCATAAATGAATTTCGACTTTATAGGATGGTAGAGCATGTCATTTATGAACTTTTGGCTTTGGAACGAACCAATTCCGAGTTATAACGATCAAGTTACGGACTCCAGAATTTTAGAATTTTCAAAGACTTAGAAAATTTTTCTAAGTTGCCGAGCTAGCGTCGCAGCGCCAGCCAATAGGCTTAAGTCGGCGCCGCAGCGCCACACCCGGGAGAAAGCTCTGGAGAGTAGCGCTGCAGCGCCACTCCAAGGGCAATATCTGGCGCCGCAGTGCCAACATATGAGAAAAGATGACATTGTTAATAATTACTTAACCTTTTGCATATCAATATGGGCTAGTAAATGATGTAATGTAAGCTTTAAACAACATGTTTAATCAATGTTTATGAGAGTTAAACGTTGAACAAACATAGTTGAACTTAAGCTCGGAAACATTAACCAATGTTTAAGTTGAAGAACAAGTTAAGATCTCGTTAATCATCATACTTAGTGATAATTGATGGGAGTTCGAGTGAACATAGAATTCACTTAATATAACACTTAAACAAGTGATTTAAACCTTAAGTAAAGGTTGAATGAGATTGAGAGACGAGTAACGTGAACGCAGGATACGTGAACGTTTCTCGTAAATCGTATCGACGCTAAGGGAACGTTCTAAGTATACATTGGTTGTATGACTTATACGTTAACAAGTGTTGGCATAATAAGATATAATGAGCCGTAATGAACGGTAATAAGAGAATGAAGAACGTATAATGTGAAAAGCTGAGTTATTGTTAATAACTTGGATAAACGTTTTGGGTCGTATGGAACGGACGTGGTAAGGGAATGTAATGAAAGAATAGAAGTAATGAACGTAAGATTGGTCGCGTAGACTTATATCGCAAGAACGCGAACCATACGAAGTAAAGTAAAGATAAGCTAATGCATAATTCAAGTATTTGACTAATGGATATTTGTTATTCCTTATGTGATATATAGGGATTGTGATGAACGATAAGGCGTAAGAAGTAAGCAGTGCTAAGGCAAGTTTCTAAACTTCCTTCATCCTTTATGATAAATGTGACGCCCCCAAATCTGGGTCCCTTCTATTATCTCGGATCTGGTGCAGTCACGATACTACTATCGTCAAACTATTACATCTTTTAATCATTAGTAAAAGAATACAACTTTGTTTATTACAATTTAGAATATAAATTCTATTTATATCCAAGATCTCGTCTTTACATCATATTCGATGTTACTAAAATGCGGAATAATTTGAACTTTTTCAGTCTTCCTTGAATAAAATCTTTTATTGATTCCATAACTTGAATCCATTACATTTTTCCTGAATCAAACTATATCATGATTCACTCTATTCAAATTTCTGTATAATCGCATACATCTTAACTTAATATCCTCTATGTATTATTTTATACATCTTTACAGTACGACAAGCATTAAACCTCGTAAATAAATATCAAGTACAACTACTAGAACCTAAACATGGTTCGAGTAATAATCTAAACAGTATTCTTCATTGCGATACTATCTATCTTTATCAATCAAGAAGCACGAAGTCTTTATCGTAAGTCCTTAACATGCAAAAGTGGTTATTTGTAAGAGTGAACTCGACAGCTCAGCAATTCTAACAGTTTTCATGCATCACATAGCATACAACATCATACTCAGTTCATGCCTTTATAAACAATTTATAATTACTACGCATGCTACTTTTCACATAACAAGTATATCATCAAAGATCAACTTTCAATGTCATTTATATCTCATATACAGTTCATATATAAGTTCACATTATCACAGCATAATATAATTCAACTAACAGTTATTGAATTCATATATCAAATAGGAACTGAAAGACTTGCCTTATTCGTAGTTTAACAACTACGACTTAACTGCTTAAAAATATTTGCACTTCGTGTAATCCTACACAGTTATATTAACAATAGAGATCACACTCATTAGTTATATGTATCCACACATTCTCAATGTAATAATAAAGGTTACATTGTTGTCTAACTTGGTTCTTAGAACCTTCGTCTCCCATTCTTATCGTATTCTTAGAATAACTATGTAAGTATACGTATACTTTAACCATACGTACTTACTACCATTCCCTACATTCACATGCCCGTTTACCACTAATCTATTTACATATAGCTAGTGTAGTCCATCTTTTGAGTTAATCATTCTCATATATCATTACTAACACATAAGGCCATAACAAAGCAAATATACTCTATTAACCGTCGAAGTAGGATTCAAGTATTAACATATGGTCCTACATAGCATGTCTACATATTAAAGGATACTTTCATGCTCGTTCAACCTTTTCATGTTCAATTTACACGATATAGGTTCTAAGTCAACATTCCAATAATTTCAGGCCACTCAAGGTCATGAACATCACAAAGTTTATCATGCTAGCTTTAAACACATAAAGTATTCATATAACTCTTACTTGGCATGTTCATGAATATTCATACTTCATACATGTAACTATCACAATTATTAGTTTGAAAACATGCTTCGTTTACGCTAAACTTGGTTTCATGATATGTAGTCATGGTATATATATACATGTATGATACATGAGAGAGTCCAAGAGTGCTATTACATATGTTCATATAAATCAAAATCCAAATCTCAAGGTAATATGTTAACGTGCACGACCACAGCTTATATTTTCATTAGTAAGCTCACTAATAAGGCTCGTATGTTCACATTACATTGTGAAACATATGTACGTAAATTAACATGCTATTCATGCATTATTAAACTATACCAATATGTTTATAAAATCAGAACTTTAGCATGGTATATACATGTCCAAAGTTCATTTTGTAAAACTTACATTTTTGCTACTAGTGAGGTTTGCATGTTCGTATTTCATTATGAAGCTTATCTACGCAAGTGAACATACGAATCATGTATTTCTAGGTCATACTCATATGCTTGTAGGGTCAGAATGTTAAAATAGATATAACATGTCAAAGTCCCTTTTTAAAACTCTAAGTTCATTTTTAAGATTATAGATCGTTTCATTAACCGTACATGCGAGCATAGTAACACATGTTTACATTAGGTCTAGGTATCTCATTACACATGTTAAACAAGTCATCAAGCGTGTTTAAAGTGATGACACACGATAGCACATAACAGATCTGCAACAGAAATCAAAAACTAGAATTTGGTACCGGCGCAGCTGCGCCGCTGGCCAGTATAAAACTGGTGCAGCTGCGCAGGGCTTCGGTCAGAGGCAGAGACAGCCTGCTTCGGCAGACTGCAACCCAACTCATAAATTTCACAGCAAATTTTAATTTTAAACCGCTATAATACATTTCTAACATACATATGATCTTAGAGAACAAGTTTAAAACATTCACTCCAATTAGGAAGAGTTCATGCATGAAATCAAGATTTATTTAAAATTTTCGAAATGAAGAACACAAGGGAAGTATACCTCTGTTAAAGCTCAAATGAATACTCCTTCAATGTACTCATTCTCAATTATCAGACTCTTCACCAACATGCTATACACTCTCTAAATTCTCAGTTACAAAAACTTATACTAGCTCTACAGAGAAATCTCAGCAATTAGAAAAGAGAAGAAGAGACGCTGCATTTATAGAAATTCTAATACACAGTCCATAACTTTGCTCCCTAATTTAAATCAACGGGAATGAGAATTGCATGGTAGTTAAGAGGGAGTTGGTAGATAGTAGTTGAATTGAATCATGAAAACCACTCCCTTGCTCATCATTGCTATGAATGTTTGCTGAGTTTTATGGTTATAGGAATAGACTAGCTTGGAGTTTGTGCACGTGAAGAGGAGATGAGAGGGGCTCTCACAAAGCTAGGGACAAGCAATTCTCAGCATTGTAAAGGTAATATAACACTTAGGTTAATACATCTATACACATAATATATATACTATAGTGTATGTTCACATAGTATATTTTTAAGTCACAATGTCCCTTCTAAATACAATGTAACAAATAGGTATATACACCAACATATAATCCATGTACATTTTATTTTATCGGATATAATTCTTTCGGGTACCATCACATGGTATTGTCTCCTTTATTATTAATTTTATTAATTTAATAATTGTTTACAACATATCCATGATATATTATTTTATTGTACACTCATATACACATTGTCACACACATTTCATGTACCTCTTACAACTCAGTAAACTTTACTATATAGTTTATATTCATAAATAACATAGTCACATTGCACTTTACACTTCGTATAATATATAGTTAACTATCATACGTTATACTTTTAATATCGCATGCTTGCACATAGAAATTAATAAATTACTTATCTTATCAATTATTTCATAATAATATTAATTAATCCCTTCCTTGTAAATCAATTATTAATCTCTATATCAATTGATTAATATAAATCTTATAATATTTATAATTCATTTATTCATTAATCAACATGTTATCACATAATTACTTGATAACAGTATATTGTGCATAACAATAATTAATATAATAAGACAATATATATCATTCCTCATCAATACAATTCCGATTATATTTATAATCAATTTTTTTATTATTATAATATCACTAGCCATAATAATAATTTAATATACTATTATAATAACAATTAATATAGATTAATTATTTAATTAATAATTCTTCCGTTCTTAAATTAATTAATTCATCGACGAATCTATTATCGTGTCACACAAGGCATTTCACACAAGCTTACATCGAGCTTATTATCATTTTCAACACTTATTTATTTTCACCACACTTATTATTCTTTTAATATAATATTTGTGTGACTCAAGCACTTAAATGCTAAATTATCTCAATTAATTATACTTATAATAAGTACAACCTTTACGCATATAGTAATTAATCTATATACTCTATTAATTATTCAAATAATAATATTCACGATCAAATAATAACTTAAGTTATTTAATATATTAAAATAACTTAGTTTCCTTTCATTAATTAAACTCCCTTGAAAATACATTAAAAATTATGTATTTAGCCATAACATAACATATTATGATTTCTCCAAATAAGCACATTCATTATTAGAAAATAATTTACTTATTGTCTCAAGATATTATAATTAATATAATATCTATTAAAAATAATCACATGTACGACACATGTACATTATATATAGAAAATAGGTAATAAGTTTATTTTTTAATAACTTGTTTCCATCAATTTATTTACATATAGTAAATACGTTTTAATATATTTACTATATTAATTAATCACACCTCATACAAAACATATAAGGTAATATTATTATTCAAAAATAACATTTTCTCCTTTTATTAAAATAATTCAATATTAGAAGTTATTTTAATATCATTTGTTAGAAATATATAATTATTATTTCTCTCTCTCTCTCTCTATAAATTGTTCCCAAAACAATTTCTTCAAATATTAAATATTCATTTAAAATATAATAATTTCATCTCCCTTTTAATAACGTATGTATATTTATTAACGTTTTTCGCACATTAGACTTTTCTCACATATTACCATTCTAAGTAATATATAAAAGTATCAACTATAATTTCATATCCAACACATATATTAATTCACTCCTTTACTTAAGTAAATTAAACCCTGTACTATATCACCATAGTTAATTAAGGTTCAATATTAACATTATATTATTCCATAATATAACTCCCAACTTAAATTAACTAATATTTTTTCTTATTAGTTAATTCCCTTGGTTATCTCATGCTTCACTATCCAAACCTATTCATGGATAGCTTAAGTGCTATTAATAACCTATATTATAAACATACTAGTTATTAATACACATACACAAGAATATGGTGATTATACATTAAGGATATTTAATGTCACCAACTTACTATGATAAAATAATTCTATAAATTATTTAATATCGATAGGAATTTATCCACTTCCTTTATCTCCACTGAATCGTCTCTACGCTAAATAACAAATATATATTAATAGTATATTTATAAATCACAAAAACATATATTACATAGTCCATATTATCCTATGTAATATAATACCACATACCTCATATCACATATATATACTCTTATTCGAACCCATCTCACAGTTTAAAAATTTTATTTATTAAATCCTTATTTAATAATTTCTGAAAATTCGGGTTCTTACATCCCCTCCCCCTTATAAGGATTCCGTCCTCGAAATCACCGAAACCTCCTCTACTCGGTGCTATTCCGATTATTACATATTCTCTTGAATAATTTTATTCATTTTCTTTTCAGAAGTTTTATTATTATAACATTCTCCATCGCATTCTACCACTTTTCCTTTTTAAGGCACATTCTACTTACTACATTCCTCCTTCAGAAGAATAAGAATCTTCCACGATTTTTCAATAATCGGGAAGTAGTATGAATAACTCAGATTTCAGATTATGCTGAGGGATCACACAAGATCGTGAACTCTTCCACATTTATAAATGTCTCAACATGAGTCTCCACAATGTAAACTAGAGTGTTTATCAATCACAAGGACTGAAAACACCCTCCACTCGTACTCTAGGTGGCTAGCCTATTGTACTATTACGTTGGGCCGCAACGTAGCGTGTTGTAATGACTATATGAGCCATGTTTGTGACCACTGTCTCCAAAAATATATTCCCGTTACAGGGTTGTTCAACTCAGCTTCTCAACTTCTAAATCCGCACCAGAGCAATCTGGTTTGGCACAAATACACAAGAATGTTTGAATTCTACAATCATTTTTTCAACAGTCGTCTAACCGAATCAAATAGCTTAGACTCTTATCAACAACTCGGACATCAATAGAAATAATTTAATCAACTTTTCATAACTCGAAAGAAAACTAAAAATCATTTTATGACTTCAAAATGCCGTACCCACTTAATAGTACGTTGAAGATTCCGTCATTTTGTGACTTTGCAATAATACATCATACCATAGTGGGCTGACGATCTTATGATCACTTCTGACACTAGGTTCGATTGAATTAATGACTCCATCGTTTTACCATCATACACTATCAAATGATGCACATGGTCAAAATACATTTTGAAAGATTTTCAAATTTATTTTTGTCTTAGCCGAAACAAATAGCTTAGACATTCGAATAACGGTGTCATTTTTTTAAAACTCATTGGTTCAGTCATCTGACCCAATGTTTTTCTCGAGAAAATCGAAGTGCAAACACTAGCACGAAGTCAATAAATTTTGAAAATCTAGCATAGATAGAAGATTTTGGAAAATCCAATTTCTCCATCACTTCAATCTCTTTCCACCATCAATGCTCACTATTCTAAAACTCTTATATAATATATTTATTCTCAGTACAGTTCACCAACTTACCATACCATGGAAGTTCAGGAACTTACCACAATCATATGGCTGTAGGAACTTATCCTAGTCAGACCAAAGTCGTCCATTCGCTGAGGGGTCCCACCATACGATTATGAGTCACGAACTTGTCATAGGCATGAGTCTTAAGAACTCGCACCTAATCTTAGTATTATCTAATTACATCTTAGAAATCTCTATCTATCAAAATAAATATGAGAAAAGAATCACCTTTTCGTCATATGTATAATGATACCGCGACACTAACATTCCAACGATTATCAATGTGACGCACTCAGTGCAAGCACAAAACCTCTGCCCATACAAAAGTTTGTACAACTAAGCCATCACATGAGTCCTCAATGGAAGTCCAACACTTAACTCTATCTTACTCTATCACTTGCTCGTTACGAACTTTTTATGTTTCATCACATACAACTCCTCATGAGTTTATCTCGTACTATTTCATAGTACCTTCTCTCATAGCATCAAGCTATACACTTAGTCATTACAGACTATTTATCATCTCACAGTTCAAACTGATCACGTCGTGATCATCGGTTTACCTTAGGGTTCTTTCCCTATTGTCAACCAAACTCCATCCGAGTTCATTATCTTTGTCATATACCTCTTATAGACATTATCTTAACATTTTTATTACCGGAGTTAGGAAACTCCTGAATTCCCATTCTCTAGATATTTTAAGATTCGTCTTTGAATCATCACGTATATATTTTAATCTTATCTTTCACTCTCTCAAGTTATAGTCTAAGGTACACTTACCTAAGATTTACAACCTACAGCTTTGATACCAACCTGTGACGCCCCCAAATTCGGGTCCCTTCTATTACCTCGGATCTGGTGTAGTCACGATACTACTATCGTCAAACTATTACATCTTTTAATCATTAGTAAAAGAATACAACTTTGTTTATTACAATTTAGAATATAAATTCTATTTATATCCAAGATCTCGTCTTTACATCATATTCGATGTTACTAAAATGCGGAATAATTTAAACTTTTTCAGTCTTCCTTGAACAAAATCTTTTATTGATTCCATAACTTGAATCCATTACATTTTTCCTGAATCAAACTATATCATGATTCACTCTATTCAAATTTCTGTATAATCGCATACATCTTAACTTAATATCCTCTATGTATTATTTTATACATCTTTACAGTATGACAAGCATTAAACCTCGTAAACAAATATCAAGTACAACTACTAGAACCTAAACATGGTTCGAGTAATAATCTAAACAGTATTCTTCATTGCGATACTATCTATCTTTATCAATTAAGAAGCACGAAGTCTTTATCGTAAGTCCTTAACCTGCAAAAGTGGTTATTTGCAAGAGTGAGCTCGACAGCTCAAGCAATTCTAACAGTTTTCATGCATCACATAGCATACAACATCATACTCAGTTCATGCATTTATAAATAATTTATAATTACTACGCATGCTACTTTTCACATAACAAGTATATCATCAAAGATCAACTTTCAATCTCATTTATATCTCATATACAGTTCACATATAAGTTCACATTATCACAGCATAATATAATTCAACTAACAGTTATTGAATTCATATATCAAATAGGAACTGAAAGACTTGCCTGATTCATAGTTTAACAACTACGACTTAACTGCTTAAGAATATCTGCACTTCGTGTAATCCTTCACAGTTATATTAACCATAGATATCACACTCATTAGTTATATATATCCACACATTCTCAATGTAATAATAAAGGTTACATTGTTGTCTAACTTGGTTCTTAGAACTTTCGTCTCCCATTCTTATCGTATTCTTAGAATAACTATGCAAGTATACGTATACTTTAACCATACGTACTTACTACCATTCTCTACATACACATGCCCGTCTACCACTAATCTATTTACATATAGCTAGTGTAGTCCATCTTTTAAGTTAATCATTCTCATATATCATTACTAACACATAAGGCCATAACAAAGCAAATATACTCTATTAACCGTCGAAATCGGATTCAAGTATTAACATATGGTCCTACATAGCATGTATACATATTAAAGGATACTTTCATGCTCGTTAAACCTTTTCATGTTCAATTTACACGATATAGGTTCTAAGTCAACATTCCAACAATTTAAGGCCACTCAAGGTCATGAACATCACAAAGTTTATCATGCTAGTTCTTTAAACACATAAAATATTCATATAACTCATACTGGGCATGTTCATAAATATTCATACTTCATACATGTAACTATCACAATTATTAGTTTGAAAACATGCTTCGTTTACGCTAAACTTGGTTTCATGATATGTAGTCATGGTATATATATACATGTATGATACATGAGAGAGTCCAAGAGTGCTATTACATATGTTCATATAAATCAAAATCCAAATCTCAAGGTAATATGTTAACGTGCACGACCACAGCTTATATTTTCATTAGTAAGCTCACTAATAAGGCTCGTATGTTCACATTACATTGTGAAACATATGTACGTAAATTAACATGCTATTCATGCATTATTAAACCATACCAATATGTTTATAAAATCAGAACTTTAGCATGGTATATACATGTCCAAAGTTCATTTTGTAAAACTTATATTTTTGCTACTAGTGAGGTTTGCATGTTCGTATTTCATTATGAAGCTTATCTACGCAAGTGAACATACGAATCATGTATTTCTATGTCATACTCATATGCTTGTAGGGTCAGAATGTTAAAATAGATATAACATGTCAAAGTCCCTTTTTGAAACTCTAAGTTCATTTTTAAGATTATAGATCGTTTCATTCACCGTACATGTGAGCATAGTAACACATGTTTACATTAGGTCTAGGTATCTCATTACACATGTTAAACAAGTCATCAAGCTTGTTTAAAGTGATGACACACGATAGCACATAACAGATCTGCAACAGAAATCAAAAACTAGAATTTGGTACCGGCGCAGCTGCGCCGCTGGCCAGTATAAAACTGGCGCAGCTGCGCAGGGCTCCGGTCAAAGGCAGAGACAGCCTGCTTCGGCAGACCGCAACCCAACTCATAAATTTCACAAAAAAGTTCAATTTTAAACCGCTATAATACATTTCTAACATACATGTGATCTTAGAGAACAAGTTTAAAACATTCCTAACTCCAATTAGCAAGAGTTCATGCATGAAATCAAGATTTATTTAAAATTTTCGAAATGAAGAACACAAGGGAAGTATACAACTGTTTAAGCTCAAATGAATACTCCTTCAATGTACTCATTCTCAATTATTAGACTCTTCACCAACATGCTATACACTCTCTAAATTCTCAGTTACAAAAACTTATACTAGCTCTACAGAGAAATCTCAGCAATTAGAAAAGAGAAGAAGAGACGCTGCATTTATAAAAATTCTAATACACAGTCCATAACTTTGCTCCATAATTTAAACCAACGGGAATGAGAATTGCATGGTAGTTAAGAGGGAGTTGGTAGATAGTAGTTGAATTGAATCATGAAAACCACTCCATTGCTCATCATTGCTATGAATGTTTGCTGAGTTTTATGGTTATAGGAATAGACTAGCTTGGAGTTTGTGCACGTGAAGAGGAGATGAGAGGGGCTCTCACAAAGCTAGGGACAAGCAATTCTCAGCATTGTAAAGGTAATATAACACTTAGGTTAATACATCGATACACATAATATATATACTATAGTGTATGTTCACATAGTATATTTTTAAGTCACAATGTCCCTTCTAAATACAATGTAACAAATAGGTATATACACCAACATATAAGCCATGTACATTTCATTTTACCGGATATAATTCTTTCGGGTACCATCACATGGTATTGTCTCCTTTATTATTAATTTTATTAATTTAATAATTGTTTACAACATATCCATGATATATTATTTTATTGTACACTCATATACACATTGTCACACACATTTCATGTATCTCTTACAACTCAGTAAACTTTACTATATAGTTTATATTCATAAATAACATAGTCACATTGCACTTTACACTTCGTATAATATATAGTTAACTATCATACGTTATACTTTTAATATCGTATGCTTGCACATAGAAATTAATAAATTACTTATCTTATCAATTAATTAATAATAATATTAATTAATCCCTTCCTCGTAAATCAATTATTAATCTCTATATCAATTGATTAATATAAATCTTATAATATTTATAATTCATTTATTCATTAATCAACATATTATCACATAATTACTTGATAACAGTATATTGTACATAACAATAATTAATATAATAAGACAATATATCTCATTCCTCATCAATACAATTCCGATTATATTTATAATCAATTTTCTTATTATTATAATATCACTACCCATAATAATAATTTAACATACTATTATAATACAATTAATATAGATTAATTATTTAATTAATAATTCTTCCATCCTTGAATTAATTAATTCATTGACGAATCTATTATCGTGCCACACAAGGCATTTTACACAAGCTTACATCGAGCTTATTATCATTTTCAACACTTATTTATTTCCACCACACTTATTATTCTTTTAATATAATATTTGTGTGACTCAAGTACTTAAATGCTAAATTATCTCAATTAATTATACTTATAATAAGAACAACCTTTACGCATATAGTAATTAATATACATACTCTATTAATTATTCAAATAATAATATTCACGATCAAATAATAACTTAAGTTATTTAATATATTAAAAAATCTTAGTTTCCTTTCATTAATTAAACTCCCTTGAAAATACATTAGAAATTATGTATTGAGCCATAACATAATATATTATGATTTCTCCAAATAAGCACATTCATTATTAGAAAATAATTTACTTATTGTCTCAAATTAATATAATATCTATTAGAAATAATCACATGTACGACAAATGTACATTATATATAAAAAATAAGTAATAAGTTTATTTTATAATAAATTATTTCCATCAATTTATTTACATATAGTAAATACGTTTTAATATATTTACTATATTAATTAATCACACCTCATACAAAACATATAAGGTAATATTATTATTCAAAAATAACATTTCCTCCTTTTATTAAAATAATTCAATATTAGAAGTTATTTTAATATCCTTTGTTAGAAATATATAATTATTATTTCTCTCTCTCTCTCTCTATAAATTGTTCCCAAAATAATATCTTCAAATATTAAATATTCATTTAAAATATAATGATTTCCATCTCCCTTTTAATAACGTATGTATATTTATTAACGTTTTTCGCAAATTAGACTTTTCTCACATATTACCATTCTAAGTAATATATAAAAGTACCAACTATAATTTCATATCCAACACATATATTAATTCACTCATTTACTTAAGTAAATTAAACCCTGTACTATATCACCATACTTAATTAAGGCTCAATATTAACATTATATTATTTCATAATATAACTCCCAACTTAAATTAACTAATATTTATTCTTATTAGTTAATTCCCTTGGTTATCTCATGCTTCACTATCCAAACCTATTCACGGATAGCTTAAGTACTATTAATAACCTATATTATAAACATACTAGTTATTAATACACATACACAAGAATATGGTGATTATACATTAAGGACATTTAATGTCACCAACTTACTATGATAAAATAATTCTATAAATTATTTAATATCGATAGAAATTTATCCACTTCCTTTATCTCCACTGAATCGTCTCTACGTTAAATAACAAATATATATTAATAGTATATTTATAAATCACAAAAACACATATTACATTGTCCATATTACCCTATGTAATATAATACCACATACCTCAAATCACATATATATACTCTTATTCGAACCCATCTCACAGTTTAAGAATTTTATTTATTAAATCCTTATTTAATAATTTCTAAAAATTCGGGTTCTTACAATAAATGTTAGTTTCTTAACTTCCTCAGATGTTAAACATGAGGAAGTATTTCGTATGTGCAAATGTGCGATATTTATACAAGGTGATAGTAGGAATGAGTCCTTGTGCCACAATGTTAACACTTCGGTGTTTCTATGAAATAAACTGTTCTGTGATTGAACTGTTAAGTGTAAAGGAGTTCGGTTTATTCATGAACCGTTCTTATTAAGTCTGTGCTAATGATTCTAGCAAGACAAAATGTGTATGAAAAAGGTAGAAGGATGAAAGTATGATATGTGAAATATGATGTATGTTATAAAATGATAGGAATCAGAACGTATTCCTATTATTCGAGCTGCTTCATAGCCATTGTTCGGTTATTGAAGACTTAAAAGAACTTTTATTCTTGCTTTGGTTGTTTACTCAACTACTATGATTTGCTGAGCAATTGAATGCTCACACTTGCTTGAAATAAAAATATTTTCAGCGAACGACGGTAGTATGTGTTAAAGGACAAGATGAAGATCCTGATGATGGTTGTCCTGCTACTGTGAGATGTTATGGTTGCGAATACCATGAGCATCACAAGATAAAGTACTGTTCATGTTATGAACGAGCGTGAAGATCAAGTTGAGACTTGTAGAATAGTGAGATTAAAACTATTCTGTAGGACTAGTTAAGTCACAGATGTAATGTGATACGAATAATGTAATTACCATTATTTTTAATGAAAGAACCTTTTGGAGGTAAAAGAACTTGGGAATGTGTGAATATATCATGTATCTTCAGGATATAATGATGTATGTATGGAATGGGAAGTATCGTAACGCACAAAGATTCGACAAGAAAAATAGGCCAGATTTCAGGGCGTCACATACGTACTCCCGGGTTGAGGGAGATCAGGTCATTCGTAGTTCCAGTTTTCTAGTGAAAAATTGAACCTGATTTGATTCGTAGGACCCGGATGCGGGTAAGCATGTGTCTCAGACGTAATACCGTTTTACGGTGTCTGAATTGATGAGTTGGGGAAATTCGATCCCATCCATCTCTTGCAATTTGATAGCACCACCAGTCAACACCTCTTTGACAATGAGAGGGCCTACCCAGTTTTGGGCAAATTTTCCTTTGGCTTCATCCTGGTTGGCCAGGATTTTCTTTAGCACCAAATCATTTTCTTTAAATTGCCGGATTCGGACCTTCTTGTTGTAGGATCTGGCAATCCTTTGCTGGTATAACTGTCCGTGGAAAATGGTCGTAGCTCTCTTTTCATCTATCAGAGACAACTGATGATATCGGTCTTGCAATCATTGATGTTCATCTATTTGAGCGTCAATCAACACTCGCAAAGATTTCCTCTCTACCTCTATGGGAAGGACTGCCTCCATGCCATAGACCAACGAATAGGGAGTAGCCCCAGTAGAGGTGCGCATTGAAGTCTTGTATGCTAACAGGGTTAGAGGCAGCAGATCAGGCCAGTCCTTGTGATTGGCGGACATTTTCTGCATGATCTTTTTGATATTTTTGTTAGCCGCTTCGACAGCGCCATTCATCTTGGACCGATAGATGACAGAATTGAGATGCTTGATGTGGAACTTACTGCACAGATCCATCATCATTTGATTGTTCAGGTTTTATGTATTGTCTGATACGATCACATCCGATTGTCCATATCGACAGAAGACATTGTTTCTGATGAAACTGATGATGACCTCTTTTGTGACCTTGGGAAAAGAGGCTGCTTCAACCCATTTGGTGAAGTAATCGATCACGGTGAAGATGAATCGATGGCCGTTACTGGCTTTGGGTTCCACTGGACCTATCACGTCCATTCCCCACATAGAGAAAGGCCATGGTGAACTTATGTCATGCAACTCATTTGGAGGAGCATGAATGGCATTTCCATGTATTTGGCATTAAAAGCATCTCTTAACGTGATCATCACAATCAGCTTTGAGCGAGATCCAGTAATGTCCTGTTTTGATTATCTTCTTGGCCAGCAGATGGCCGCTCATGTGTGGACTACAGGCTCCGCCATGGATTTCATCCATTAGTCTTTGGGCTTGCTCATTGTCGAGGCATCTTAACATGCCTATTCCAGCATCCCTTTTATAAAGTGCGTCTCCCTCAGATAAAACTTCAGGGCCATTCTGAGAATCCGTTTCTGCTCTGATTGGCTCGCACCAGCGTGTGTGGATCCATTACGGAGATATTCCTTGATGTCTTGAAACCAAGGATGCTTGACATAAGGTATTTCATCTGATATTTCTCCCACATAATTCCCATATATCGGGGCTTTTTGAATTGTAAACTGAATGTTGGAAATCCACTCTTATCGGATATGCGGATTAATGAAGCCAACGTTGCTAATGCATTAGCGAAGTCATTCCGACCTCGAGGAATGTGGACGAAGGTTATTTCTTCGAATTCCTGAGATATTTTGAGGAATTGCTGATGGTAAGGCAGCAAATACAGTTCTTTGGTGAGATACGTGCTGGTAATATGTCTGATGACTAGCTCAGAATCTCCGAAGACAAGTAGGTGTTTGATAGACATGGATTGGGCTAGCTTTAACCCCATGATACATCCTTCATACTCGTCCGTGTTGTTGGTGTTGCCAAATTGAAAGTTTGGTAGCCACAGGATATTGATCACCTGTACCAGAGATGAGGACTGCCCCAGCTCCAGCACCTTCCATGTTTAGCGCTCCGTCGAAATATATTTTCAATGGTTAGACTGTATTCTCTGACTGGAGTTGTTGAATTGTCAAGATCCCATCTGTTGATTGGTTTACCGATCAATATATTCATGCAAGTATACACGGTCAACAAGTAATAAAGTGAAAGTACAGATATCGTTCCCACGAGAAATTAATAGATAAACAGTAGCCAAACCACTAGCACGTAATCATTTCAGTCTTATTTAAACGAGCGATAAAGAGATTAAATTTAAACTAAGTTAACTAGACAAGGAATTAAGCTTAAACTAATTAATCCTAGGGAAAAATCAGATAATGAAGGCATGAGATTCTAATTTTCCCTAATGATTCATCTAAGTCGTTTCACTTCCAAGTAGGTCACATTAATCGTTAAGTGTGCTAGCCAAGAACACGAAAGTGAGAGAAGGCCATCTCTCGATGCACCTAATCCATATCACGTGCAATCCACAGATGATAGAACGCACGTGAACACCCACATTATCTAAACCCCTATATGTCTATGGTGTTTACAAATAAATAGGGTTTAAGGTCAAGTTCTCATTTGACTATGGGCGGCGCTTCGGTTTATGTCTATCCTAAGCACAAATCTACGTCCAACGCCACGTGAACGTACAATCGTCCGCTACTACGAATAGATCTAAACCCACATTTCCTCTTTCAATCCCATGTGGGTTATCACAGTAATTGGTCATGACTCAATTAAGCAATGAAACCATAAATCGAAGTAGACAATCACATAGCAATCAATAAGAACCAACCATAGAAGAAAATTAATATAGACTACTCATTAGGTTCCATTGGAACCTCAAAATACTATTTAAGTCATAGACAACTCAAATATATCATCCACAAGGTTCATAAACATTATCTGAATACAAATTGAGTACAAGGAGAGTTAAGAGATAGAGAATGCAAATCTTTAGTCTTTCTCCAAGCTTGGATCTTTGATGCTAATCCCTTGCTTCAATCTTCAAATCTAATCTAACCCTAGAAACTAACTAACTAAACTAAACCCTACTCTAGACTTAATCTACTCCTAATCTATACAAGAAATGTAAAGGAAATGGAAGAACAAGCTAGGGCTAAGGCTTAAGGCCAATATCTCATGCTCTTTCTTGCCCAAAATGAGGCCCCTTATCAAAAGCCAAGTCCCGTTCAATTAAAAAGTCAAGTCTAGCACAGCTGGGGACTGGCGCGGCCGTGCCCAAAAATGCACTAGAATCCGCGCGTCCGCGCCAAGGCTTTTTTGCTGCAGAGTCCTCTGGTAAAACGGCCATAACGTTTGATCCGGGAGGAGTTACGAGGCCTGCTACCTGTCAAATTAAAGCTATCGAAGAGCTCTACAACTTTCATTCTTTAAGTATTGAGAAATAATGGATTAATGAAGGCTGCAATTGAGCTCCAAGTGATAGCTGTGCAATAGAAACCCAAAACCGTGGAGTTTAACGTCCGTTGGTATACGGGGAATAACTCTCGCCTCCGAACTCCGATTGGGATGATTCAAGATGTTCCAAAAAGCTTAGAAGACGCTCTACAATATGAACTAAGCTCCAATCCAAGAACATGAAATGAACATAAAACCCCCCAAACGAAGTCCGGATTGCATTTCCTTCCCATTTTTGCTTCACATGCCATTCTTTCTCCTTTTGGCCTCTAGACTCATGGCATCACCTTCATTGCTTCCTCACCCATGCTATCTTCATGTTTTAAGCCCATTTCAGTGCTTTGCCCTATTTAAGCGTTCTTTTGCCCTTTTAAGCTCAATTTGCACCCGGAGAGTTTATAAACCTGAAAATCACAAAACAAAGCAAACACACATAAAACGCACAACGATACTTGAGTTTAAGCAACAAAATGAGTTGGTTACTATCCGAATAAATGGTCATAAAAGCCACTTATCACCATCGTCTAAAAAATATGTCTCCAAGGGCTCTAACCCTCTTAAAGGTGCTTCAGATAATTGATCTGCAATGCTTTGACCCTTGATTGACTTTTGAGTCACGTAGACAATGTCAAACTGCTATAGGATCAACTGCTATTTGGATAGTCGATAATTTAACATTGGTTTGTCGAATACGTATTTGAGTGGATCCATGCGGGATATGAGGTAGGTCGTATGCCCATGCAAATAGTGTTGTAACCTCATGGCGGCCCATGCTAATGCACGACATGTCTTTTCGATCAGGGTGTATTTCTGCTCACCACTGCTGAATCTTTTACTGATGTAATAGATGGCTCTTTCCTTGCTACTATCATCCTTTTATCCTAACATGCAGCCCATTGCATTGCATTGACGGACATGTATATGAACAAAGGGACTCCCTCCCTTAGGGGTATCAGAACAAAAGCTTCAGTCAGCTGTTTCTTGATGGCAAGGAAGGCTTGTTGACAATCCTCATTCCCCATGGTGGAGGAATTCTTCCTTAACAGCTTGAAGATGGGCTCACAGGTTACAGTGAGCTGGGAAATAAATCTGCTTATGAAGTTGATCCTTCCTAAGAATCCACGTATCTCCTTCTCGATACGAGGTATGGGCATTTTAGTAATGGCTTTGATTTTGGCGGGTTCTAACTTGATGCCCCGATTGCTCACCAGGAATCCTAACAATTTGCCTACTTTGACGCGAAAAGCGCATTTGGCGGGATTTAGCTTGAGGTTGTACTTACGTAACCTGTTGAACAGCTTCCTGAGATGGTCTATGTGATCCTCCTCCCTTTGGTATTTGATGATGATGTCGTCAACATAGAATTCTATTTTTTTGTGCATCATATCATGAAAGAGAGCCATCATAGCTCGTTGATGCGTGGTTCCGGCATTGATGAGGCCGAAGGATAGTCGTCGGTAGCAAAAAGTTCCCCAGGGAGTGATAAAAGCTATTTTCTCCTGGTCTTCTTTAGCAACCATGATTTGATGGTAACCAGCAAAGCAATCCACGAATGAATACATTCCATACTGCGCAGTGTTGTCAATCAGGATGTGGATAAAAGGTACCGAGAAATTATCCTTTAGACAGGCTTTGTTCAAATCCTGGTAATCCATGCAGACTCGTAACTTCCCTCTGGGTTTAGGTACGGGGACTATGTTTGATAGCCATTCGGGGTATGCTGATACCATGATGATTCCGACTTTAAATTGCTTAACGATTTCTTCTTTGACTTTGAGACTCCACTCAGGTTTCAATCTCCTGAGTTTTTGTTTGACTGGTTTGAACACTTCTTTGATGGGCATTCGATGGATGAAAATGTTTGTGGATAGACCGATCATGTCTTCATGTTACCATGCAAACACATCCTGGTACTGTGTTAGGATTTCGATCAGGTCGACTTTTTGATTTGGTGTGAGGTCTGAGCCTATTTGGATTTCTTTGATGTTTTCAGAGGTTCCTATGTTGATGGTGGAGGTTTGGTCGAGGTTTGGTTTGGGTTTGTCTTCGACCCATTCCTTGATCTCCTCTGGCACCTCATAGTCATCTTCCTCCTCTTGATTGATATCCATCAAGTCGAAGCTCAATTCTACATCCAAGTTGGAGTCATTTCAACAGGTTGGCATCTCATCAGCAAAGACACACACATCTAATGCTTGGGTCCTAAAAACAAAAATGCTTTCATTAATATACACAACTTTTTAAACATACATAGCATTCTGTAAAGCATGACAAAGTTGCTACTATAGCTATGCAATCAAAAGTAAGCAGTAAATGAATGCATGATTAAGGGCAGATGTACTCTCCGCCCCTTTACCTTTTCCACTTAGGCAAGGGATACTGCTCAAATTGTCCAGTGTCAGATTCTCATGAATTGGGAGAATCAAGGCATTGTGCTCATTCGTCACGTCCTGGAGGATGACCATAAAATCCTTGAGAATAGAGCCAAGGCTTTTCTGTGGATCATTCCTCTTCTTGATGTGAGGAATTTGGACATGGTCGTCGTCACTATCAGGGAGTTAGTCATTCATACCCTCATAGTTGAGAATGACTCTAATGTTAGCGAATGGGTCTCGTCCTTCATACATGATCTTTTCTTTTCCCTTTTCGCTGTTGGCCTCAGTCTTGAGGGCTTTTCTTTCATGGACAAGTATGATTGGAGGAAATAATATGGCCGATACTGCAATCGGGATTTTCCTCGTAGGTTTTACCCATCTGACATTTGTAAGGTTCAGGAGCAGAATTGTGGAGACATGAGCCTTTGGATGTTTGTGTGGATTCCGGTGGTTTGATCTGGATGAATATCCCAATCCTGCTCTTCCCATCTGACTTGGGATTTGGATTGGCATCTTGATGCCTTACTTATCCTTTCCCAACCCTTCTCCAGGTTGGAAACCCGAAGACACCATTTCTTGGCCTACGGTCATTACTTCAGTGGAGACTTTAGGCTTTAGGGTTGGTGCCCCAATAGGTAGATACTGAGTATCACTCACCTCGAGAGCTTGAAAACTTATAGACTCAATCCCTGCGTCCAAGCTAATCACTGGCATGTCCCCATGTATGTAGGTAGGGTATTCTGGCTTGGCATTGACCGTGATGAGGCTGCCGTTGATGATGTACTTAAGTTGCTAATAGAGGGTGGATGGCACTGCCCCCGCCATGTGGATCCATGGTCTGCCCAATTGCAAATTATATCCAGTGGCAATATTAAGCACTTGGAAGGATACGTAGAAGGTGTGTGGACCAATTTCTAGGGGAAGCTCGATTTTCGCCATAGCCTGGCGACGAGATCCATCGAAAGCCCGGATGACCACATGACTGGTTTTGATCCGGTTTGGATTGATCTTCATTCTTTCCAACGTGTCGTATGGACAAATGTTGAGGGAATATCCTCCATCAATAAGTACTCCTCTTATCACGTATCTGGAGGACATTACAGCTATATGTAGGGACTTATGGTAGCCCGTTCCCTCGGCCGGGATATCATCGTCTGTGAAGGAAATCACATTGTTGTTGAAAATGTGTTCTATCACGTGACGGAATTTCTCTGTGTCTACCGTGTGTGGTAGATGGGCTTCCTCTAGTACCTTCACTAGGATGTTGCGATGGTCTTCTGATGATAAGACCATGTCGAGGATATACACTTGCTTGGGTGCGTCTTTCAAGCTTTGCACTATCTTGATTTCATTGTGTCCCATTTTATTGAGGAACTCTTTGATCCTGTCTTCAGCCACCTTTTCTTTTGCTTTGGTAACTAGTTTAATCACCCGCTAAGGTAGGTACAATGGATTATCCTTTGACAAGATGGAAATATTGTTTGAAGTAGAGCTTTCAATGTCCCCGTAGTTCCATGGGACCTTCTTCGAACTGAGGATTGGATACTGGGGTCTGAAGGGCAAGATTAGAGGCTGAGGTGCAGCCACCTTCACAGGATTTTGGACTTCTTGGACACCTTTACCTATCAGTACCAGGGGTGTGATGATTGATTCTTTATCGCAGGATATGACAGCCACTGTGTCCTGATACCATGCATTGGGGATCCAGAGGCTATTTTTATCTGTAATATCGAGGATTTGATCTCCTCTGATTAGGTCACCTTTCTCAATCAGGTCTTGAATTAGGTTACGAAGTGCCCATCATTCTTTTGTATCATGGCCGGGAGAGTTGGAATAGTACTGACATATTTGGTCTGGTTTGAATTTTCTAGATTGAGGGTTCAGCGGAGGTAGCAAGTCTGCAACCATTCCCTCGTTGATCAGCATTTGAGGGATTTCTTCCATTGGCTGGTTCAGATTGGTGAAATTCTTTTGAAATAGGAATTTCCCTTTTGCTCAAAAATTCTCTTCTTTGACCATCTGTTCGGTCCAGGGCTCTTGTTCGTGAGACTGGTAATGATCCCTATTGGGATTGGAATTGACTTCCACCGGAGGAGAATGACTGCCAATAGATTGATAAATTTGCTTCAGCATCTTCCTGGTGAGCTGATGCTGGTAGACGACCAGTTCAGCCAATTGCTCAATTTGTTCCTCAAGAGAATTAATTTCTTACTCCATCAGGAATCGCTTCTCAAAAGTTTCCTAACTCTATGGGCTACTGAGATTGGATTGACTTGGTTCCCCAACATAGCGGAGGTATTTAGATCCTTCTCCATTTGAGGTACTGATCATATTGACATTTTCTTTTTTGTGTTGTGGGAGAGGATTGTCTTGGACTTGGGGTTGGTCAAGCTTTGTTACCACAATTTCCCCGCTGTCAATCAAATCTTGAATTTTATGCTTGAGAGACCAACAGTCTGGGGTATCATGGCCTGGAGACCCAGAATGATAAGCACATTTCTTGTTAGGGTCGAAGTTCCTTCCGTTAGTGTTGGTTGGTGGAAGAAGTTGAACAATCTTCTTCTGAGCTGTCAGAAGTTTGAACACATTCTCGAGGGAATCCCCTAGTGGGGTGAAATTTCTTTGACGCCTGACTTCCACATTTTTATGGAATTGAGGGTTTGCAGGCTGTGCTAAAGCTTGGAAAGGGGTATAGTTCCTCCTTTGAATGGGCCTGTGGTTTGAATCTCCCCTTGAATTTTATCCTTGTAAAACCAAGGAGACTTCTTCACCTTTCTTTTTATGGACCCTCCGTGGATTACTCCAGTAATTTTTGGATTGGATATGTTTGGCGACAGCTTCTAGGGCAGTTAGATCTTTTATCTTCCCGGATTTGAGCCCCATTTTCGCCATCTCGTCATGCTTGATCATTTCAGAGAATGGTTTCCCTATTCCCGCTAGGACTCTCTCATAATAAGGTGCTTCTTGGATATCGATGAAGGTCATGACTATTTCAGATTCAGTCATGGCAGGGGTGACTTGTGATACGACCCGTCTCCATCGCTGGGCATATTCTCTAAATGATTCAGTGTACTTTTTCTTGATTTTGGTTATTTGGTATCTTTCTGGTGCCAGCTGTGATTGAAAACTTTACTGGCTGAGGAAGGCATGGGCCAGCTCTTCCCAACTATGAATTTTGGAGTTGTCCAATCAGGCATACCATGCTCTGGCTTATTCGGTTAGACTCTTTTGGAATAGTTGCATTAGAAGTTTCTCGTCTTCAGCATAGGATCCGAGTTCTCCGATGAAGACTTTCAGGTGTGTATATGGATCTCCCAACCCATCATATTTCTCGAACTCGGGGGTTCTGAATTTCTCAGGATAACAAGCCCCGGGGAATATACAGAGGTCGAAATAATTCACACTGCCAAATGCCCCAGTCCCTTTGATAGACCGGAGAGTTTCTTCCATTTGTTGCATTTTCTTGAGAAGGTCACCAGCTTCCTGTTCTTTGCCGAGGGCGGTGATTTCAAGAGTTTTGTTGATTGGGCCTTTGTTTTGTGGTCCCAGAATCTGAGTTTCGGCCTTTTCTATATCTTGATTGCCACCACTACCAGGTGTACCTGGTTCTGGATAAGCTTGAGATTGTTTCTCTTTAAAGGCCTTGCTTTGTTTTCTCAGAAAATCGGCTGGCTCGGCTATCTGATTTTTCAGTCCTTCGAATTCTTGCCTGGAGACAGGGGTGGATTCTGGTGAAGCACTTGAAGCTATGTCCGCGAATGGACTGAGTGCTTTCTTAAATTTAGATCTGGTGACAAGTCTAATTTTTACACCTACAACAAAACGTAGGCATGTCAATTTCCTGAGGTAGGTAAGGATTGGATGCATGATGTGTTTTTTTTAGTGGTTATTCTACAAAATCGAGGTTAGTTATTTTGATGGCAGGATGACAGGATATTTGACAGGAAAGTAAATCTTTCATTATTGTCATTTACATTGTGCTCCTCAGTAATTGGAGACTTGACATGGAATTGAAAGAGGAAGGCATGAAGAAGCTTCCCTTCGGGTTTGGTTAATCAGAGGCTGACCTATCTTAGGTTTACTCTCGCGGCTTTTGTTTTGGCATGAAGGCTCCCAGATCATCGCAATCTACTAGAAGGGAAGTTAATCCGATTGTTCAACTAGAGCGAATCTGAGTGGTGTATTTTCATGAGGCACCCCCATAGACTTAATCGTCCCTAGAGTCATTACTTAACACCGGTCGGGTTATCCTCCTTGTGAGAGGGACACACAATATACATTCTCATACATCGTGGCTCACCGTTTATGCATGTGATGACAGTTAGGGTGCGAAGCACTAAATATGGGTGCGAAGCACTAAGAAGCAGGAAATCATTCATTCAATGTAAAGACGTAGCATTCACTCATCCATTGATTGTGGAGACGCAGGATTTCACGCATTCAATAGTTTTGAAAGGGAAATATTTTGAAAAGATTTGAAAGCGGCCTAAGCCTTCTACTGTCCCCAGCAGAGTCGCCATCTGTCGACGTTGGAAAATTTAAGAATCCCGCGGGTCGGTTCGTAGCCCGATTTTCCTCAAATCGATCTTCCTATGTTCTCTCTACCCTTATTCTTTTTATTTTAGAAAAAGGTTTTGAAGGGTTTTTCAAGAAAGAGGCCAACATGTGTTTATGTCGACGATTTGATTTAACAGAGTCGCCAGTTGGTAGATTTGAAAATAGTTGTACCAACTCAACCGAGTTTGATTTGAAAAGAGGCCAAATTGATGGACACTGTCGAAACTTGATCTTTGAAATCGGAGTTTTGAGTTCGGGGGCTTGGTTAAGTGTGGGGAAGGTGTTAGGCACCCCACAACTCCCGTGAAAACACGGTACCGCATCTTTTCAATATTTCCCTTAAAACTATGAATGCGTGAGTGAATGCTGTTTGAAAATTGGGCCTATTAATTTGATTGATTGAAAGTAGTGCTTTGCTTCGTTGAACCTAGATACGAAGGGTTTGATTTTGATTTCAAAATCAGTCTTTGATTTGATTTGCCAAAGTATTTAATTTGATTTTCTTGAAAAGCTTTTCTTTTGATTTGAATTAAAAATGATGTTTTAAAATCTGGTTTATCAAACCCTTACGCTGCCATAGGAATTAAAGTCTTTTGATACTTCCAATTTATCTTTATAGCCTTAAGGTTGCATGTGAATGGTGATTTGTCGGGCTGCGAAGCATCCTCGACCACAGCAATATACAAGTGTCGGTCTCCTCATGGGTATGAAAACCATCGGAGGGACGCTGACACGATATTCCATATTTTCACTAGATTGAGACCTTAAATTCGGATAACCGTTTTAAGGTCTGTTTACATGTACATTTCTACAGAAAAACTGGCAGGGTATATTTGTAAATCGGAGTTTGTCCATCACGGGAATCAGATTCCGATCGATTTGATCGTGAATCCCACGATTCCTAGGCTCACATATGAGTAGCCAAAACCTGCACAGTTAGAATTTGTATAGAAACAGATATATATACATCCTCACGTCGCAATGGAACCAAAGGTTCATCAGTAAATCCTGGCTGCGCGTGACAAAAGCGTCTCGTTCCCACTAGATAGCGATCTTAGGGACGCGAGGTTGCTTTTGAAGCTGAAACTAGAAAGAAAGCTAGATTTAAAGAAATCTCAGCCACTCTAGCTTTCCGGTTCAGTCTGAAGGTTTTGAACATTTTGAAAACTAGAATTGGCGAGATTTAAATAAATCTAGTCCGCCCGCAGATATGTCAGTGCAGATTCATATACAAATGAATGTTAAATGCAGCATTTGAATAAATTGAATAAAGCAATATATATAATTATATATATATATATAAAAGCTGTAAAAGGGCGATGTATTTTCACTCGCAAGCCTGGACTGAAATTGAAATATATATATATATATATAGGCAAAAATGTATGTACACAGCTGTGTAGTACACAGTCGGCTATAGCGACGATTTTTTGGGCTATAGCGACGGTTTTACCCGTCGTCATAGCTATTCTGGGCTACGACGGCGGGTGAACCGTCGCCATAGCCCAAAAAATCCGTCGCCATATCCGGACTGTGTAATACACAGCTGTGTATATACATATAGCCCATATATATATATATATATATATATATATATATATATATAAACTGTAAATAGCCACGAAATAATCCAGGCTGTGACTAAATTGAAAAAATATATATATATATATATATATATATATATAAAAACAGTAATAAGGGCGATGAGTTTTCACGCCGGTGCCCGTGCTAGAATTGAAATTGACATAAACTAGTCACCCAGTGACTGAGGAAAGCACCTAGTATAGGGAAGTGTGCAAAAGCAGTAAAAAGGCCACAAAGTAATCTAGGCCAGACTGAAAATATATATCTATATATATATATATATATATATATATTGACAGAAATATAAATTTGCAGAAAAGTAGTCAACTAGTGACTAGGGAGAGCACCCAGTATGGCGAAGAGTGCGAAAACAGTAAAAAGGGCGATGGGTTTTTACGCCTGTGCCCGGACTGAATTGAAATATACATATATATATATATATATATATATATATTGACAGAAATGTAGTCAACCAAGACTGGTGTGAGAACCAGTGATGGTGAAAATCACTTATATATGCGTAAATATATATAAAAGCGATAAACTACCTCAGATTTGACATCCGAGCTTGACAGAATTGAAATGTTAGTATTTATACAGTGAAATATATACAAAAAAGGGCCAAACCCAGACTGGGAAGATAACCCAGTCCGGCGAAGTTTCTAGAACGTGTGTGCTAGTGCATTTAAGCTGCTGGAGCTGACGGATCGTTAATCCGAGTTGTAGAAATGCAAAATTTTGAGTTTATGTACAAAAATGTACCAAATTTTAACGAAAACGGCCAAGGAACTAAGTTTCGGGCATATTTAGAAGAGAAAACTTCGCGTGCAAGTGGAAAACAGTGCAAAGTAGTAGGATTGACTTCCTGATCGTAAAAATACTTACAATGGACTGCAATACAGGCTTTTCACCAAATTGTAGGCTCTATACGTCCAATTCTACTAGTTATTTTCTGATATGTGGTAGTGTATGGATATATCTACGTGTTAGAGTGAAAATATTTGGGTTTGGAAGAGGTGTAAAAGTTGAGAATTTGAACTGGCAGAGCTTCGCTGCGTTTCTTGCTGATGAAAATGAGAGGGGGTGCCCCTTTATTTATAGAGGGAAAAGCCATAGGTCTACTTAGGGTAGTAGCAGGTAGAGGTGCGGATCCCCTGGTGGGGCCCGCAGTGCCTGATTCGGTCGTCTCGAAGTACGTGCACTCCGGATAACGCGCAGTCAAAGTTAAAACTTTCTAACTTTTGATCGGAGCGACAGTTTGAGGCGTGCGATACCTTTTTGAAAATCTCTCGCCGAGAGTGTTGCAATGACATAGGATAAAACATTTTCTGAATCCAAGAAGACGGGTTCATAACCAGGTCTTCGATACTCCGTAGTTTATCCGTTGAGCTGTCTTGCGTCGTTGGCACTTGGGATCATCGTTATGGTTCATTCTGACTTTGATAGCAAAAATTCGGGTTGAGTTTGACCGAATCGATTGAAGTTTGATAAAATAACCATTTTACCCCTCCCGGAGTGGTCCTTGATTGATCTGGCTTCCCAGTGTTGTCTCTGGGGCTGAACTGCACTTCTCGGATTGATGTCGGGGATAATCTATACTTCTCAGGTTGAGACCAGCGATGACTTGACATGTCCTTGGTTGATGTCGAGGTTGACCTGCACCTCCTGGGTTGATACCGGGGTTGAATAGACTTTCCGGGTTGAGACCGGGGTTGATCAAAACCTCCCGGGTAACTGTCGGGGCTGAATTGACCTCTTGGGTTATTGCCGAGGCTGATTTGAAGATCCAATATTTGAGATCAGGATTGATCTGATGGTTCAATTGGAGATCGAATTTAGGTATACCGATATTGGTGATCGAATTTGGTTGGAGTACCGATATTGGGGATCGGATTTGAGTTTACCGACATTGGTGGTCGAATTTGAGTTGATTAACATTTTTGCCCTCCTACAGTGTTAGTGTTAGGGCAAGAAAAGTTTCGAGTGTCTACAGTCCATTTTGCCAGATCTAGTGATAATAAGCTGCAATCGCAAGTAAAATCTAAATGGTCTTGTGCATTGCTTCAAATATCCATTTTAGATTTTATGGTCATCTACCATTTCTCTGAGTCTTAAATTACTCAAATCCTGTTCGTAATTCAATGGATCATTATCATTCCTGACATGTACCTCATCGTCATCCTATATGACGAATCCATACCTATAAGGTATCTTCGGTACTCTTTCAGATTTACGAATAGGGTGTGGTACAGTAGGTTCATCCACTTTGTCAGGTACCTGACTTTGATTCATAGTAATTTGTGGTTCTTGAACTTCTTCAAGATATATCTCACTCCCACTAACCCCTTCATGGATAAACTCCCATTCCAAGAAGACAACAAGTTTCGCAACAAATACCTTTTGATCAGTTGGATGATAGAATTAATATCCTAAAGTTTCTTTAGGGTATCCCACAAATCTACACTTGTCTGATTTAGTTTGTAGCTTATCATTTTCAAACTTTTTGAAATAAGCTGGACAACCCCAAGTCTTAACATGCTTAAGATTGGGTTTCCTCTCTCTCCACATCTCATATGGAGTGTTTGGGGCGGATTTGGTAGGCACCTTGTTAAGAAGGTATGCAGCCGTTTCTAGGGCATAATCCCAGAAGGAAATTGAAAGATCGATAAAACTCATCATGAAACGAACCATGTCCAACAATGTTCGATTTCTCCTTTCAGATACTCCATTTAATTGTGGTGTACCTGGTGGAGTCCATTGTGAGATTATACCATTATCTTTGAGACAATTGAGAAACTCACCTCTTAAGTATTCACCACCTCAATCTGATCAAAGAATCTTAATACTTTTGCCAATTTGTTTCTCTACTTCACTTCTGAACTCTTTGAACTTTTCAAACAATTCAGATTTGTATTTCATTAAATACACATATCCATAGCTTGAGTTGACATCAGTGAAAGTAATAAAATAAGAATACCCTCCCCGTGCATTCGTTGTCATAGGTCCACAAACGTCTATGTGAACCAACGCTAACAACTCTGTAACTCTTTCTCCTTTTCCACTAAAAGGAGATTTAGTCATTTTACCCATGAGACAAGATTCAGAAGTTAGATATGATTCATAATCGGATAGCTCTACGAGCCCATCCTTATGCAACTTGAATAATCTTGTTTCATTGATATGACCAAGTCTACAGTGCCGCATATAGGTATAATTAATATCATCTCTTTTTTTTTTCTTAGTTTGTTCAATTTGAAATATATTTCCATGCAAGTCCAATATATAAAGTTCATTTCACAAATTACCAACACCATATAAAATATTGTTATTATAAATAGAACAACTGTTTTTCTTTATTATAATATCAAATCCATCCATATCTAATACGGAAACAGAAATAATGTTTCTAATGATATTCGAAACAAAATAACAATTATTTAAATAAATGGACTTGTCCATAAGCAGTGCTAAACAATAAGTGCCTACAGCTAATGCAGCAACCTTTGCTCCATTTTCCACTCGTAGGACAACCTCATCCTTGTTCAGCTTTCTACTTCTGGCCAGTCCCTTCACAGTATTACATATGTGAGAACCACAGTCGGTATCCAATGCCCAAGTAGAATTTTGACTATCAGAAAAATTAATTTCAATCATGAACAAATCTTGATTGGTAGTCGAAGCTTCTCCAAGCTTCTTCTCTGCCAGAAACTTTTTGCAGTTTCTCTTCCAATGACCCGGCTCGTTGCAATGGAAGCACATTCCTTTGCTTGCTGGATCAAGTTTCTTTTGATCCTTCACTTTCGCCTTGCCCTTAGCCTTTATAGATTTCTTATTTTTAGAAGATACCTTGGGCCTCTTCCTTTTCTTGGAAGAATCCACCATTAAGACATGATTTTTCTTGGATGGGAAGTGACCTTATGCATTTTTCAACATGTTAAGTAATTCAGGCAAGCTGACATCTAACTTATTCATGTGAAAATTAACAACGAACTGCGAGAAGGTTTCTGGGAGTGACTACAAGACCAAGTCTTGACTCAACTCCCCATCCATGACGAACCCAAGCTGTCCAAGGCGTTCAATCAGATTGATCATCCTTAGGACATGAGTCTCAACGGCGGTGCCCTCGGTCATCCGAGATCAGAAGAGCTCCTTAGATTTCTCATAGCTAGTAGTCCTACTTTGTTCGCCATATAACTCCTTGAGATGAAGCAACATAGTAGGAGCATCCATATTTTCGTGGTGACGCTGAAGCTCGTTATTCATGGATGCGAGCATGATGCATTGAGCCACAGATGCATCATCTTGCCACTTTGTTATGGTGGCAATCTCTTCCTCAAAGGCTGAATCAAGAACTATTCTAGGACAGGTGAATTTAGGACATAAGAAATCTTTTTAGCAGTTAGAACTATTCTCAAAATCCTTAACCAGTCCGTGTAATTCGACCCGGTTAGTTTGTTAGCATCAAGTATGCTACGTAGTGAAATTAGTGATTTCGATATTTTTAAATTTATGTATGTGAAAAGACAAAATTTTAGCAAACTTTCATTTAATTAATTTTATATACCAAAATAAATTAGGTCTTATTTTAGATTGGTATCTCCCACTATTTTCTTCAAACTATATTACCCTCACTTATATAGTTCGACAACATCTAATTAAAGATTTGCTAGTGAGAATAAAGATTCTATTTCAAATGTATATAGCCTTGTGGATAGCACAACAAACGATATATAAATAAATAGGTAGACAACTCTTTGTCAATTACATCAACATATAACTCCTTTTTATTTTGCATCTTAAATCATAATGGTCAAGTGTGTGCACATTCGAACTAAAATGATTTAAGTTAAGTCCAACCTAGCACTTTCATAAATTCAGAAAAGAAAAAATATTGTCCTTGTGGATAGCACAACAAAATAATATTATTCAATTTTCTTGGTAAGCATCAAATGTGATTAAATTAATATCTTAAATATGCAATACTTGCCTTGTGGATAGCACAACAAACTCGTATTAAATATTTAATACTCTATTAATTTATCATGGTAGAAGGCGACGTTCGATATTCCAAATATCTCTGAACGCTTTAGACTTAATATAATTTCTTTGAGGGGTTTGTTATTATTTGTCTCATCTTGTTTAGCGCGCATGCACATATATATATAAAATACGCGTTATTTTTTTAAAAATGCGAAACATGTTTGCATAAAATATAATATATATAATACTTAGCATGCACATATAGAATACTATATTATACCTGGATTGATTATGGACTTTTATTCTAGTTTGGTTCACTAGAGCGACCAAGTGAACCAAAAAGTCAAACCTAGGAGTGCAAGAATTTAAATTTAAACATAACTATTATATTTGAACCTGGGCTCCATTACAAATGGGTCTTCACGCGCTCCTTGCTCCTTGGACTCCAATTTTTTTATGATAATTCTAACTATTTCTATTACATAAACTATTTAATTTAAATAGAAACCTTGATCAGCAGTCAAGGGAAAGTACATAGGAGGGAGATAGAATTTTTACATCAAGAAAAATCAGAGAAGACGAGGTACGCAGACCCCATTTAATAAAACTCAGTCATTCAAGCATTCAACTAAAATAAAATTCAATCACATTGGTCAATAGTCCATAATCAACCCCATTTATTATCATACATATCACCATATGCATCAATAAATAAATATTCATCTCATAAATTAATAACATTCCATATATATATGAGTATCATTTAATGGACAATTTTAAATTGCATGAAATCCAATTTTAAAATTAAAATAAACTCTTTATTTTAATTATAAAATTATTAAGAATATTATATATATATATATATATATATATAGAAACCGCATATATATTATATATATATATAGTAACAGTATTATATATAATATATAATAGTACTATATATAATATAATCTTATATGTATATATAATATACCTTTTAGAAATCCTTAGGCCTTCCTGGCGGTTTATATATATATGATAGAAATCCCAAGGTTCTTTAATATCCTACAGGCTTTAGAAATCAATATGATTCTCCATTTTGAAATCAACTTTTTTCGAAATTCTGCAGTTCACCTTTAACGTTATCTGCTCTAAAAAAAATGCTTTCGCAATTTTTTTTCAGTGCTAAATTAAAAGACGCTTTTCGTTTTTTTTTTCTTTAAAAAAAATATAATTTTATACAATTAATTATGCTCAATAAATTATTCTAAATACATACCCATATAATATAGAATCAAAACAATTAATAATTGCATAAAGGTTTGACTCTGATGCCACTGTTGGATTTGTACGAAATCATAGCGCAATCAAATTGCAAAAATTAGAAGAAGCATGGTATATCAAAGTTTAAAAATTTCTATAAAACCATTAGCCGGATCATCCTTTATGCAAATTATTAATTTAAAATGATAAATAAGAAGTTATGGAATCATACCCTTGTAGAACGAAGCTTCCACAGGTACGAGTTCAACTCCTTATTTTTTATGATCTCCTTGAATTTCTGGATTAGATTTCTTCCTTTGATCAACATTAGCCACCCAAGTGTTTGACCTCTAGAGGTGATCCACCAAAGAAGAGGAATTATTCAAGGAGGGTGATTGGCTAAACTCTAGTTTTTTATCCTCTATAGAAAAGGAGTATTTTTCAACAATTAAAATTTCATCAACTGATATATAACATAAGACTCCTCTTAAATAGATATTGGTCAACCCTTCTAATCCTATTAGACACAGGGTTTCATTTAATTAAGTAAACTCCTTTAATTAATTAGGCTTCTAACATATTGAGATTAATTAATTAAAACTCCTTTAATTAATTTACCTCCTAATCTTATTAGGAATAAATGAGAGTACTAATATTAAATTAATTCTTAAACTCCTTTAAAAATTAAAATAATAATAATAATTGTAATAATATTAATAAGACTCCTCTTATTAATTTATATTTAATATTTCTAAAATATTAAATAATAAACATTAAGCTAATTAATTTATTATATCACCATTGATTAAATTAATTAAACTTAATGCATTATTACGATTATGTCATTACCTTCTAAAATAATTATTCTTCCTTTTATGGTGTGACCCTTTAGGTTCTCCATATTAAACCGGTTGTGAATAAATCAATTAGAATAATTATAATCTTATTTAAATAAATAAATTAAACTAATAATCTATTTAAATTAATAATATTTATTCCACAATAGAGATAAGCCTCCCTAGCGATTAACGACTGTCCAGATAATATAGATTTCAACATTAATCATAAAAGAACCTTTAAGTAAATAGTTACCGTACAATTTAATCCTTTCACCATACAATGTCTCAATTAAATATAAGACATTGAATTACTGTCAAGTCTTATTTTATTTAATTATATGTATTTCGATTAGAAAATGCACAACTCCAACTAATGCAAATTAGAAACTCCTTTCTAATTTCATTCTGCTTTGGCCAAGGACTACTGGATTGTCATTTAACGAATCACATAGGACATATTATTCTTTTTCTTAAAGTGGTAGATTCTTTATTGATCATTGATTATCTCCATATATAACTCATTATACCCAAGCATACCCTTTAATATACCCTGAGGGTCTTAAGAAATAATTCAAAGTATAATTCATTACACACAAGATACTATGATGATATCAAGTCCAAGGATCACTTGTACTACTATCACATTAGGAATTCCTATTGACAGTCAAGTGAAACTCCATTAGGTATTCCATAGCGAGTCACGTTCAGTGAACCTATTTTCCAATAAGCACCTACATACTTTTTTTAGTGTCTCCACACAAATGATCATGAGATCAATCATCCTCATCCAATGAGCAAGCAACATATGTACCAATCTATTCGGATTTACTAATCACCTTTTTAGTAATCCCACGATTGGGAACTATTTTAGTTTTAAGCTTTCTAAGAATTCAGTTCTCATTAGCATGATCAACATCATGATTCTAAAATCATTGCTTAAAACTATGGGTTATTTACATATTATAAAAACTGCATCATGTAGATAATTAAATACCTTTAATAAATAAATATTTTTATTAATAAATAAATAAGATCGTCTCCAAAGTATATACTTTATCATCATACATGATTGGCTTGTATGCATAATACTTTCAAGATTTTCTCAACCAATTCTTCAGAGTTTTTCAGTAACTCTTGCTCTTGAAGAATTTGAGCATCTGGTTAGACAGCTTCCTACTGAGCAGCTGGTTGGGCACCACGTTTCTCACTTTTAGAGAGGCTTTCAAAAGTAGTGAGAATCTCAAAGAGATTTGAATACCAGTCGTTGTTCGAGGAAGAAGTGATATCAGATAGGATCGCCTGAGCAAGGTTTGACTTCTCAGGTTGAGCTAGATCAATTGCAATGTTAGAGTGCAAAGGCTCTACGATTGTAGGCATTGATGTGATCCTTCCACCATCTAAGCTTTCTCGTAGATCGTAGGGAATGTAGATGTTGCTAGCCTAACGATAGACATTGAAGTGAGGCTGGTCTCTAATCAGCTTTGTTGGAAATGACTTGACCTTTGGAAAGTTTTGCAGGATCAGCTCCATATTAGGAAAATATAAGTAACACCAGCTGATGTAGCTTTTATCTCCACCAGTGTATGCCTTCAGCCATAGCATCAAAGGGTAGAACCGCCTTATCAGATGATTCTCAGAATCATATAGCACTGTTATAAGGTCTAAGTTTATGTCTTGAGAATTGTTGAGCAGATCGGCTGTGGACATCCTTACCACGTTGAGTCTTTCATTGCCATGTCTACCCATCCGTCTAGTAGAACATTTTATGGTTCATCAAATACTTCCACCACTATTCTCATTTTAACATTTACAGGAGAAGGAACATGATAGTCTGCTGACTCCTGATCTTTAGAGCTAGAGTCTGCTTCCTTTCCTTCATGTCCTGATCTAGAGTCAGACTGGTGCAAGCTCACTTCAATTGACTCATTAGTAGATTTTTGCATATGATAATCATTCCCATCATCCTCTGCTGAGCTAGCCTTCGCAGACTCACTAGTCATTTTTGGCTTTGCAGTCTTCAAAATCTCCTTACTTTCAGTTTCATCTTCCTCTTTTCTTTAGATTTAGATGATAGTAGTGTGCATACAAGCCAATCATGTATAATGATAAAGCACGTACTTTGTAAACAATCTTATTTATTTATTAATAAAATATTCATTTATTAAAGGCATTTAATTATCTACATGGTGCTGTTTTTATAATATGTAAATAACCCATAGTTTTAAGCAATGCTTTTAGAATCATGATGATGATCATGCTAATGAGATCTAAATTCTTAGAAAGCTCTAAAACTAAAATAGTTCCCAATCGTGGAATTACTAAAAAGGGGATTAGTAAATCCGAATAGATTGGTACATATGTTGCTTGCTCATTGGATGAGGATGATTGATCTCATGATCATTTGTGTGGAGACACTAAAGCAAGTATGTAGGTGCTTATTGGAGAATAAGTTCACTGAACGTGACTCGCTATGGAATACCTAATGGAGTTTTACTCGCCTGTCAATAGGAATTCCTAATGTGATAGTAGTACAAGTGATCCTTGGACTTGAGATCATCATAGTATCTTGTATGTAATGAATTATACTTTGACTTATTCCTTAAAGTCCTTTAGGGTATATAAAAGGGTATGCTTGGGTATAATGAGTTACATATGGAGATAATGAATGATAAATAAAGAATCTACCACCTTTAGTAAAAGAGGAGATATGTCCTATGTGATTCGTTAAATGACAACTCAAGAATCCTTGGCCAAGGTAAAATAAAATTAGAAAGGAGTTTCTAATTTGCATTATTTGGAGTTGTGTATTTTCTAATCGAAATACATATAATTAAATAAAATAAGACTTGACAGTAACTTCATGTCTTATATTTAATTGGGACATTGTATAGTGGAAGGATTGAATTGTATGGTAACTATTTACTCACAGGTTCTTTTATGATTAATGTTGAAATCTATATTATCTAGAAAGTCGTTGATCGCTAGGGAGGCTTATCCCTATTGTAGAATAAATATTATTTATTTAAATAGATTATTAGTTTAATTTATTTATTTAAATAAGATTAGAATTGTTCTAATTGATTTATTCACAACCGGTTTAATATAGAGAACCTAAAGGGTCACACCATAAAAGGAAGAATAATTATTTAAGAAGGTAATGGCATAATCGTAATAATGCATTAAGTGTAATTAATTTAATCTATAGTGATAGAATAAATTAAATAGCTTAATGTTTATTATTTAATATTTTGGAAATATTAAATATAAATTAATAAGAGGAGTCTTATTAATATTATTACAATTATTATTATTTTAATTTCTAAAGGAGTTTAGTAATTAATTTAATATTAGTACTCTCATTTATTCCTAATAAGATTAGGAGACAAATTAATTAAATGAATTTAATTAATTATTCCCCATGTGGTGGGAACCCTAAATTAATTAAAGGAGTTTAATTAATTAAAATAAATCCCATGTCTAATAGGATTAGAAGGGTTGACCAATATCTATATAAGAGGAGTCTTATAATAGATATCAGTTGAGGCAATTTCAATTGTTGGAGAGTACTCCTTTTCTATAAAGGATAGAAAACTATGCCAACCACCCTCCTTCCTGATAATTCATCTTCTTTGGTGGATCACCTCTAGAGGCCAAACACTTGGGTGGCTAACAGTTGATCAAAGGAAGGAATTTAACCCGGAAATTCAAGGAGATCACGAAGAACAAGGAGTTGAACTCGTACCTGTGGAAGCTTCGTTTTACAAGGGTATGATTCCATAACTTCTGATTTATCGTTTTAAATTAATAATTTGCATAAAAGATGATCCGGGTAATGGTTTTGTAGAAATTTTTTTAAACTCTGATATACCATGCTTCCGCTAATTTTTGCAATTTGATTGCATCACGATTTCGTACAAACCCAACAGTGGCATCAGTGCCAAACCTTTATGCAATTATTAATTTATTTTTGATTTCATATACATATGGGTATGTCTTTAAAATAATTTATTGGGGGCATAATTTTATTGTATAAAATTATTTTTTTTAAGAAAAAAAATGACTTTTTTTTTTGGGACGAATCACAATTTTTTTTTTTGGGTGCTAATTTTGAATTCTGCAAAGAAAAGGTGTTGTCTCTTTCTTACTCCAAAAAGAAGGTGACCCATCAGGAAAGGACTCTTTTAATAAACCTGCAGGACTCTTTTAATAAAAGAAGGTGACTTCTTTTAAAAAAATAAACGTGAATTTATATTATATATATATAACCTGATTCGTTATATAAATATATATAATATATACGGTAATATCAAATATATATATATATATATATATATATATATATATATATATATATATGATATATTTATATATTATATTCTAAATAATTTTATAATTAAAATAAAGAGTTTATTTTAATCTTGAAATTGGATTTCATGCAATTTAAAATTGCCCATTAAATGATACTCATATATATATGGAATGTTTTAATTCATGAGATGAATATTTATTTATTGATATATATGGTGATATGTATGATAATAAATGGGGATTGATTATGGACTATTTGACCAATGTGATTGGATTTTATTTTAGTTGAATGCTTGAATGAATGAGTTTTATTAAATGGGGTCTGTGTGCCTCGTCTTCTCTAATTTTTTTTTCTTGATGTAAAATTCTATCTCCCTCCTATGTACTTCCCCTTGACTGCTGATCAATGTTTCTATTTAAATTAAATAGTTTAATGTAATAGAAATAGTTAGAATTATCTTGAAGAATTTGGAGACCAAGGAGCAAGGAGCGCGTGAAGATCCGTTTGCATGGAGCCCGGGTTTAAATGTAATAGTTATATTTAAATTTAAATTCCTGCACTCCTAGGTTTGACCTTTTGGTTCACTTGGTGGCTCTAGTGAACCAAACTAGAATAAAAGTCCATAATCAATCCGGGTAGAATATAGTATTCTATATTGCATGCTAAATATTATTTATATTATATTTTATGCAAACATGCTTCGCATGTTTAATAAAATGACTCGTATTATATATATATATATATATATATATATATATATATATATATATGTGTGTGTGTGTGTGTGTGCATGTGCGCGCTAAACAAGATGAGACAAATAATAACAAACCCCTCAAAGAAATAATATTAAGTCCGAAGCGTTCAAATGATATTTGAAATATCGAACGTCGCCTTCTAGCATGATAAATTAATAGAGTATTAAATATTTAATATGAGCTTGTTGTGCTATCCACAAGGCAAGTATTGCATATTTAAGATGTTAATTAATCACATTTGATGCTTATCAAGAAAATTGAACGATCTAGTCTTGTTGTACTATCCACAAGGACGACCATTTTTCTTTTTTGAATTTATGGAAGTGCTAGGCTGTACTTAACTTAAATCATTTTAGTTCGGATGTGCACACACTTGACCATTATGATTTAAGAGGCAAAATAAAAGGAGTTATATAGTGATGTAATTGACAAGAGTTGTCTACCTATTTATTTGTATATCGCTTGTTGTGCTATTCACAAGGTTATATACATTTGAAATGGGATCCTTATTCTCACTAGCAAATCTTTAATTAGATGTTGCCGAATTATATAAGTGAGGGTAATATAGTTTGATAAAAATAGTGGGAGATACCAATTTAAAATAAAGACCTAAATTTATTTTGGTATACAAAATTAATAAAATGAATATTTGCTAAAATGTTATTTTTCACATGCAGAATTTTAAAAATGTCAAAATCACTAATTTCACTGCGAAGCATACTTAATGCTAATAAGCTTACCGGGCCGAATTATACTGACTGGCTAAGAAATCTGAGAATAGTTCTCACTGCTGAAAAGATTTCTTATGTCCTAAACTTACCTGTCCCTGGAACTGTTCCAGAAACAGCCTCTGAGGAAGAGATTGCCACCATTGTAAAGTGGCAAGATGATGCATCTGTGGCTCAATGCATCATTCTTGCATCCATGAATAACGAGCTTCAGCGTCAGCACAAAAACATGGATGCTCCTACTATGTTGATTCACCTCAAGGAGTTGTATGGTGAACAAAGTAGGACTGCTAGATATGAGATATCTAAGGAGCTCTTCCGATCTCGGATGACCAAGGGCAAAGTGAACATAAAGGAACAAAAGAAATCGGATCCAGCTAGCAAAGGAATGTGCTTCCATTGCAACGAGCCGGGTCATTGGAAGAGGAACTGCAAGAAGTTTCTGGCAAAGAAGAAGCTTAGAAAAGCTTCGACTTTCAATCAAGGTTTGTTCATGATTGAAATTAATTTTTCAGAAAGTCAAAATTCTACTTGGGTATTGGATACCGGCTGTGGTTCTCACATATGTAATAATGTGAAGGAACTGGTCAGAAGTAGAAAGCTGAACAATGATGAGATGATCCTACGAGTGGGGAATGGAGCAAAAGTTGCTGCATTAGCTGTTGGAACTTATTATTTAGCAATGCCTTCGGGCAAGTCCATTTATCTTAATAATTGATATTATGTTCCGAATATTATTAAAAATATTATTTCAATTTCTGTATTGGATATGGAAGGATTTAACGTTGTTATAAAGAACAATAGTTGTTCTATTTATAAAGACGATGTTTTATATGGTGTTGGAAATTTGCGAAATGGACTTTATACACTTGACTTACAAGAAAATATTTTTCAAATTGAACAAACTAAGAAAAGGAAAAGAGATGATATTAATTATACCTACATATGGCACTGTAGACTCGGTCATATCAATGAAACAAGATTATCCAAGTTGCATAAAGATGGGCTCCTTGAGTTATCTGATTATGAATCATATCCAACTTGTGAATCTTGTCTCATGGGTAAAATGACTAAATCTCCTTTTAGTGGAAAAGGAAAAAGAGTTACAGAGTTGTTGGCATTGATTCACACAAACATTTGTGGACCTATGACAACAAGTGCACGGGGTGAGTATTCTTATTTTATTACTTTCACTAATTATCACTCAAGATTTGGATGTGTATTTAATGAAATACAAGTTAGAATCATTTGAAAAGTTCAAAGAGTTCAGAAGTGAAGTAGAGAAACAAACGGGCAAGAGTATAAAGATACTTCGATCAGATCGAGGTGGAGAATACTTAAGCGGTGAGTTTCTCAATTGTCTCAAAGAAAATGGTATAATCTCACAATGGACTCCTCCAGGTACACCACAGTTAAATGGAGTATCTGAAAGGAGAAATCGAACACTGTTGGACATGGTTCGATCCATGATGAGTATTACCGACCTTCCAATTTCTTTCTGGGGATATGCCCTAGAAACGGTTGCATACCTACTTAACAAGGTACCTACCAAATCCGCCCAAAGACTCCATATGAGATGTGGAAGGGGAGGAAACCAAATCTTAAGCATGTTAAAACTTGGGGTTGCCTAGCTTATGTCAAAAAGTTTGAAAATGATAAGCTACAGACTAAATCCGATAAGTGTAGATTTGTGGGATACCCTAAAGAAACTTTAGGGTATTATTTCTATCATCCAACTGATCAAAAGGTGTTTGTTGCGAAACATGCTGCCTTCTTGGAAAAGGAGTTTATCCATGAAGGGGTCAGTGGGAGTAAGATATATCTTGAAGAAGTTCAAGAACCACAAATTACCACGGATCAAAGTCAGGTACTTGACCAAGTAGAAGAACCTACTATACCACACCCTGTTCGTAAATCTGGAAGAGTACCGAAGATACCTGAGAGGTATGGATTCGTTATAGAGGATGACGATGAGGTACACATCATGAATGATGATGATCCATTGAATTACGAACAGGCTATGAGTAATAAAGACTCAGGAAAATGGCTTGAAGCTATGAAATCCGAAATGGACTCCATGTATGAAAACAAAGTATGGACTTTGGTTTCACCACCTGAAGGCATTAAGCCTATTGGGTGTAAATGGGTCTTTAAAAGAAAGACTGAAGCGGACGGCAAGGTAGAGACCTATAAGGCCCGACTGGTTGCAAAAGGTTTCAAACAAAGACAAGGAGTTGACTATGATGAAACCTTTTCACCAGTAGCTATGCTCAAGTCCATTCGGATTTTGCTTGCGATTGCAGCTTATAACGACTATGAGATCTGGCAGATGGACGTGAAAACGGCCTTCCTCAATGGGAAACTTGAGGAGGATGTGTATATGACACAGCTAGAGGGTTTTGTTTCAAAGGTTGGAACAAATCAAGTCTGTAAGCTGCAACGATCCATTTATGGATTGAAGCAAGCTTCTCGTAGATGGAACATTCATTTTGATGAGACAATCAAAGAGTTTGATTTTATCAAAAACAACGATGAACCATGTGTGTACAAGAAGGTTAGTGGGAGTGCAGTTTCATTCCTTGTATTATATGTTGATGATATATTACTGATAGGGAATGACATTCCTATGCTACAATCGACTAAAATCTGGTTATCTAAACACTTCTCCATGAAGGACTTAGGAGAAGCATCTTATATTTTGGGGATAAAGATCTATAGAGATAGATCTAAAAGGATGCTTGGTTTATCCCAAGGAATGTACATTGATGCAATGCTAAAGAGATTTAGCATGGAAGATTCCAAAAGAGGTCTCATGCCGATGTGCCATGGAATACATCTCTCCAAGAAACAGGCCCCAAAGACACCTGAGGAGAGAGCCCGTATGAGTAAGATCCCTTATGCTTCTGCAATAGGATCTATCATGTACGGTATGATATGTACTAGACCGGATGTTGCTCATGCACTTAGTGTAACGAGCAGATACCAGTCGAATCCAGGAGAAGAGCACTGGAAGGCAGTGAAGAATATCCTAAAATACTTGAGAAGGACTAAGTATATTTTTCTTGTCTACGGTGGGTCTGAATTAAAACTCGAGGGCTTCACAGACTCAAGTTTTCAAACGGACCAAGATGACAGTAAATCTGTTTCGGGGTATGTTTTTACCTTGAACGGAGGCGCAGTGAGTTGGAAGAGTTCCAAGCAGCAAACAGTTGCTGATTCAGTGACAGAGGCAGAGTATATAGCTGCAAGTGAAGCTGCAAAGGAAGCTGTTTGGATGAAGAAGTTCATAACCGAACTTGGTATGATTCCTAGCATTGGAGAAGCAGTTCCCGTTTACTGTGACAACACAGGAGCAGTTGCACAGGCTAAGGAACCAAGGTCTCATCAAAAATCCAAACACGTGTTGTGGCGATTTCACTTGATCAGGGAGATCATTGAAAGAGGAGACGTCACCTTGGAGCGTGTAGACTCTCAAGACAATATTTTAGATCTATTTACTAAAGCTTTAACACAACAGCAGTTTGATCGTCACTTAGAGAAGATGGGTATGAGATACCATGGCGATTGGCTTTAGTGCAAGTGGGAGATTGATAGTAGTGTGCATACAAGCCAATCATGTATGATGATAAAGCACGTACTTTGTAAACAATCTTATTTATTTATTAATAAAATATTCATTTATTAAAGGCATTTAATTATCTACATGGTGCTGTTTTTATAATATGTAAATAACCCATAGTTTTAAGCAATGCTTTTAGAATCATGATGATGATCATGCTAATGAGATCTAAATTCTTAGAAAGCTCTAAAACTAAAATAGTTCCCAATCGTGGGATTACTAAAAAGGGGATTAGTAAATCCGGATAGATTGGTACATATGTTGCTTGCTCATTGGATGAGGATGATTGATCTCATGATCATTTGTGTGGAGACACTAAAGCAAGTATGTAGGTGCTTATTGGAGAATAAGTTCACTGAACGTGACTCGCTATGGAATACCTAATGGAGTTTTACTCGCCTGTCAATAGGAATTCCTAATGTGATAGTAGTACAAGTGATCCTTGGACTTGAGATCATTATAGTATCTTGTATGTAATGAATTATACTTTGACTTATTCCTTAATGTCCTTTAGGGTATATAAAAGGGTATGCTTGGGTATAATGAGTTACATATGGAGATAATGAATGATCAATAAAGAATCTACCACCTCTAGTAAAAGAGGATATATGTCATATGTGATTCGTTAAATGACAACCCAAGAATCCTTGGCCAAGGTAAAATGAAATTAGAAAGGAGTTTCTAATTTGCATTATTTGGAGTTGTGCATTTTCTAATCGAAATACATATAATTAAATAAAATAAGATTTGACAGTAAATTCATGTCTTATATTTAATTGGGACATTGTATGGTGGAAGGATTGAATTGTATGGTAACTATTTACTCACAGGTTCTTTTATGATTAATGTTGAAATCTATATTATCTAGAAAGTCGTTGATCGCTAGGGAGGCTTATCCCTATTGTAGAATAAATATTATTTATTTAAATAGATTATTAGTTTAATTTATTTATTTAAATAAGATTAGAATTGTTCTAATTGATTTATTCACAACCGGTTTAATATAGAGAACCTAAAGGGTCACACCATAAAAGGAAGAATAATTATTTAAGAAGGTAATGGCATGATCGTAATAATGCATTAAGTGTAATTAATTTAATCTATAGTGATAGAATAAATTAAATAGCTTAATGTTTATTATTTAATATTTTGGAAATATTAAATATAAATTAATAAGAGGAGTCTTATTAATATTATTATAATTATTATTATTTTAATTTCTAAAGGAGTTTAGTAATTAATTTAATATTAGTACTCTCATTTATTCCTAATAAGATTAGGAGACAAATTAATTAAATGAATTTAATTAATTATTCTCCATGTGGTGGGAACCCTAAATTAATTAAAAGAAATCCCATGTCTAATAGGATTAGAAGGGTTGACCAATATCTATATAAGAGGAGTCTTATAATAGATATTAGTTGAGGCAATTCCAATTGTTGGAGAGTACTCCTTTTCTATAGAGGATAGAAAACTAAGCCAACCACCCTCCTTCCTGTTAATTCATCTTCTTTGGTGGATCACCTCTAGAGGCCAAACACTTGGGTGGCTAACGTTGATCAAAGGAAGGAATCTAACCCGAAAATTCAAGGAGATCACGAAGAACAATGAGTTGAACTCGTACCTGTGGAAGCTTCGTTTTACAAGGGTATGATTCCATAACTTCAGTTTTCCTTAGTGATGTCAGATAGAGCAAGTACCTGTAGGTTAAAAAAAATTCTATCTTGGTACCCATGTCTACTTGGGTCCTACTAGGTTAGTTTACTCAAAAACCATAGTTCCTCATATTCTTTGATTTACATCATATAAGCATCAACAATCATATTCATACATATATTAATTTTAGATATAATATCAGTTATAATGCACGATTGTGAGTCTGTGTATGATTGAACATTTTGATCTGATAATCTTTTTCTTTGGTTGTTACACCCTTTGCTTTTTGTTATGTTCACAGATTTTGAATGTTCACAGAGTGAGGATAAGCTCTATTAATTATTTACATCTGGTTGGTTCGTGGAGTTGATCAGTTTCTAAGAACCTTCAAGATACACTTATAGTGTTGATCACACTCTATGTTTTATCAAAAACATAAAACATTGGCTTGTATGAATATACAAACATACCAACCCATCAGCAATGGTCGAGCAACTTAAACTTCTTAGTTTGTAATGTACTTATGGCATATATCAGATTTCTTTCAAAAATTTATTTTTAACCTAAAACATGGGTGGAGAGAAAGTTTGTTAGTAATAAGTTTCCAACCACACATGTACTTTCTCTCATTCCCTTTTTATGAAGAAAATGATCTTTTGATAGAATACTGTTATAGCCCATAAGGTGATGCAATATGATGTACGTGTATATATGAGGAAACATACCTTGATACTGTCAGTTTCTTGACAGTTGTTTGTCCTACTTATTTGCACAATGATATTAGGCATTGATGTGCATATCTTAGCATTTAGTACTGACAGCTTGTTACTCCATCATATAGCCTTAGATCAATCAAGCAAAGTCTAGGAGTTATGATCAAAGGAAAGTCTTGGCAACTTAAATTCTTTGACGCCCTCGAACCTCAAGGTTCAGATACATGGATTTAGCCAAATACATATTTGAAGAATTCTCCTTTCTTCTCTAGATAAGCATCTCATTGCTTGTATTGGCATTTCACCTTTCAGAATAGTAAACGTCAGGCTCTTTGCTCTTGATGCTACTTGACTTCCCATCAGTAGGTTGTAGACTGCTGATTGGCTATGGGCAGCGATTGGTCTGATTGCAATAGCATATAAGGAAATGGGCCAATCTGGACAGCTTTAAGTATATATGTACATTTACCTGTACGTATAATTTTCAACGTGTGAGCTCATCTTCATTCAGAAGTGACTTACCACTTAATACTAAGTTTAGAACTTTTTTTGTGCCTAGGACCAAACTCAAAGCGTTGGCTTTTGGATATATGACAAGTGCATGATATTTATTTATTTTGATTCCTTTATGCGTAGTCTATTGCATGTTTGGTTGTTAACAAAAGCTTAATAGGTTTGTTTATATGTTTCAGGTCAAAATGGAGATGAAAGGAGGAAAACGTGAAGATTGTGGTGTTTTAATGCTGAGTTGGATTCATGATCTTGGCTTGGGACTTCGAGTTTATTGGAAAGCTATTCCTTAGCTTTCTGTAACATCTTGAATCGTCCAAATCGGAGTTATGACAGTTTTACGAAAGAACATCGCAGCAGAAGCAGAAGTGCGCGGACCGCACCCCAGGAAGCGCTTACTGCGCCCGAACACCAGATTTTTTGGCACTTTCTGACACCCAAGGGCTGACCGCGCCCTAGGAAGCGCTGACCACACTTGACTGACTGGAAAACTTATTTTTGTTGCCTTTTTGGTGCAGAAGTTGAGTTCTAATAGGATTTTGGGATGCCTAAAGTGTTAGGGTTTCTCTTAGGACTATAAATACTTTATTATAACTTGGATTTGGGGGGGGGGGGATCTTTGAACTAAAAAGAGGCTATTCATTCATTCAAGCCCTAGTTTTGGAGAATCAAAGCATGTTAAGCTAAACTACTCAATTCAATTCTGAAGGGATGTTGAACCTTATTCATAATTATTGGTTTGATCAAGTTTACTTTATTTATTTCTTCGTATATAAGATTTATTCTGATTATCTATATAAACTTCTTGTATGCTATACTATTTGATTAATTTGATATGGCCAGTTAGATTAATCTGATAAATATCATATGCTAGATTAAGTTATATATTAAGCAAACAATGTATGTCTAATCATAAGTAGAAATTAATGATACTTGATTGTGGACAAACTTTTGGGTATTGTTAAGGTTTTCAAAAGACAAGTTAAACAATTATTGATTGTGTAATTGGTGCTTGGAACAATCTAATTCTCATTCTTCATGCTTCTATCATATTAAATTTAGACTGATAGTTCTAGGTTGTATGATAGATAGGATCTTTTGTTGGCGATCGTCGCATTAGATTTACACATAAGGAGAATTTTAGATAATTAGCGATCACGGTTATCTAGGGTTGTTAATCTCATTGAAGGATAAATATTGTAAAACGTGGTTAATCCATAATTGTGAGAAGGCGATACTGAACTGAAGAATTGAAGCTTTTTACTCATTGATATTTCTTTTAAATTCACTTTTGTTAATTCAACTTTTCAAACTAAAATCCCCAATTCATTGGAAATACTTGGATAAATATAAAACATAATACTCTCCGTGGGATCAATCCTTGCTTATTACTATACTAATTCTTGAGTTAGTGGAATAAAGAGTAACGTTAATTTTGTAGTGTTAAACGACAGCTACCAATATAGCATGAAAACCTACTTTGATACCAATTGTTAGTTCCCAGGGGCACACAATAGATCTAGAAGGGGGGTTGTATAGATCATTTTTATCTTAAAAGCTTTTTTCTTTTCTTTTGTATTGCTAAGTAATTAGCAGATGACAAACATAAGAATCAGTTCATGCACAGCGGAATAAGTTAAAGATCCCCTTCAAAGATATCTTGATAAATATAGTTCTAATGTTAGTTTAGGTGTAAGTGGTTATAGCGGTTATAGTGCATAATGTAAATAAAATAAAGTAAAAGACACAAGGGGTTTTAAGTGGTTCAGAGACTAAAGCTCTTACTCCACTCTTCTGCTTCAACAAGCAGGGATTCCACTAAGGAAAAGGTAACTTTTGAATCACTAAGATTCTTTCAAGGCCATCAGCCTTGGAACTCTAGTTCACTAAGAACTCTTCAAGCCCAACAGACTTGGAACTATATACTAAGCCCAGCAGACTTAGAATCTCTTGTACCTTCCGGTACTCAGCAAGCCCAGCAGACTTAACTTTGATTTAGTCACGAAGACAAGGACCTCTCAGGCCCTGGTTGTTGGTTTGTTTGCTGTTGGTGCTAAGCTGCTAAGATAACATTAAGCTTGTTCATCTTCTGGTATTTAGCAGCTTTTTGTGATTTTCTGGCATTCAACATCTAGACTTGATCACCATTAATGGACTGCTAAGATGTACATGAAGCTTGACATCCTTGAGTACTTAGTAGTCTGATACATCTCCTTGGTGCAACTGATCTTTGTTGTTGATGCTTGACTTCATCTGATTTCAGCGTAGCACACTATCAACATTGAGAATCTGCTAAGTCTTTGCACTTCAGGTAGACTTCTTCTGGTACTTAGCATCCTTTGAACACTGGTTGTCTTGTGTGCAGATTCTGCTCTGCATCTACTTCTCTTCAGCTTAGGTTGATCATGGTGAATCCTAGAGTGGCTCTGGAGATCTGCTATCTGGTCTGCCATTCTAGCTCTTGTCTTCTTGACCTTCTCGGCTCTCAGCTCAGATGCCATTGTGGTTGGCATTCTCTTTCATGTTGAGTGAAACCTTTAGCAGTTAAAGCCCTTCATTATAACCAACTGTAATAACCAAGAATTTCTGTGATACATGGTAAATAAATATATTAACTAATCTGTGATATATTATGGATGACTAGGTGATTAAGTGAATATGTAAATATCAATAATGATGAGCATTAGCTTAAGAGATAATAAATTAAATGGACTAAGAGGTATAAGTAATTTAAACAAGCCCAATTAATTAGTTAAGCATGGGACTTGTGGATAATTTGGTTTATGAGTAACTAAACTGTTAAACTGGCCCAGTATTAGATGTATAGGGCAAGTATTTTAGTAGCCCAATTAATTGTTATGGGAGGCCCAAGCCCATTAGTAGGCTCAAATTAATAATTACAGGCCCAAGAGATGATAATTAAAAAGCCCAATCTAGACCCACTTGTGAAGGGGTATTTTGGTCATTTCATTAAGCAAATAAGGAATAAAAAAATAAAAGAAAAATAGAATGGATAATAAGGCCACATGGTCGGATTAGTAAGGAGAGGAAGTAGGGGGGGTGAATGTAATTATTACCTAACTTTAGTAGGTGAACAACTACGCTAGGTGTCAACCTCCCATTCGTCCACTGCTTTTATCTACTCTTGCAAGTTAACTAAGCTGATAAGGAAGAGAAAGGAAGTAAGATTGTGTGGGATATTGTTGATAGATATACAATCTATATCTATTCATATTTACTAAATACTTAAACAATTTTCATAATTAGTAAAACATTTTTACCAAGTTCAATTCTTATCTCCTAGTTAGCTATCAAACCAAAAAGAGGGAGAGAGACAAAAGAGAGAAGGGCTCGGGTAGAAGAAGAAGAAGACGGGAGAGGGAGCTTTGAGATTGATGCATCCAAAGTTCATAAATTTCTTTGGTAAAACAAGAAGAGTAGCCATAAGAATAAGGTGAAACATCTAAACTAATTTCTTCCTTTTGTTATGATTTGTTTCTAAAGAAATAAAGGGTTAATGTTCTAAAAGTTCATAACCTTAGATGTATATGTTTTGTATGATTTCATGTTTAAATCTAACCTATTTAAGTGTTAGAGAGATGATAAAAAGGAAGCAAAATAATCTATGTTCAAAAAAAGGAAGAAAAAAAACTCTAATCTAGTGTGTTTGATATGTTTTTATGTAAGATCTATGGGGTTCAAGATCTAATTGGTTAGAAGCATGATAGAATGATATATATAGAGTTTAATAAGTTTAACTTGTTGGTTGATATGAGTTTATGTTCAAAAGTTTGGTAAAACACATGAAAAGGAGTTTTTCCATAAGTATTGATTTTTAGGGTGTGATATATGTTTTTCATTTTGAAACCTACAAAGATTTTTGTGGTTTTCTTTCTTGGTATGATAGATATATAAGTTAAGGACAACATCCCTTTGGAATCACTGAAAAATATTTTAAAATGAGGGAGATATGAATTTTGTGCCAAAACACTCTAAAGGTTTAAACCCTTGAAAAAATCAGTCCACTTCCGGCTCAATTTCAGTCCATAAAACGGGTCCAAAATAAAGTTTGATAACTGAAAACTGTAGTTCGGGAAGATACGAATCCAACGAGTCTGATTGGGCCTCAATCGGAGTTGTAGATTTCGTTCTATGAAGGTCTTAGTAAAGGACCCCAAAATTAAAAATAAAAACAAAAAGTTAAAAAAATTAAAGATTATTGACCGGTTCAGTTTTTCGGCGAACCGGCGGAACTTTTCGGCGGACGGTTCTCCACTTTTCTTGCTGGTTCTTGGACAAAAAAATTTCTAAAATTGTGAAGAACATTAAGATATTTTATTCAGAATTTTTCGGGACAGTTATGTAATTATTAAGTAATTAATGGTTTAAACTCTTTTAAATCATTTAAATCTTACTAATTAATAATTATTAATACTAATAAATTATTATTAAACTAATTAAATACTATGTAAGTATGATTAATTATTTAATTATTATTAAATAATAAATAAATGAAAATTAGTGTTATTAAGCTAATTATTTGTTATTTAATTAAGAGTAAATAATGAATATGGTTAAATAATTTATTAACTATTCTTTAATTAATATTAAAGAATGTTTAAAGTAAATAAACAAATTGTTTATTATTCAAGTGAGAATAAGTAATAAATAATTATAATTACTTACTCACATGTTAGTTAAGTAATATAAAGTTAATAAATTAATTATTATTTAATTAAATAGTAAATAATAAATAAAGATACATATTAATTAATTATTTATTATTTAATTAATATTAAATAATAAATAAAGATAAATGTTAATTAATTATTTATTATTTAATTAATAATAAATAAGTATAAATATTAATCAATTATTATTTAATTAATATTAAATGATAATAAGATTAATAATATTAAATCATTAAAATATTATTAAATGATTAATAATATTAGAAAGTTAAAATATTATTGAAAGATTAATAATATTAGATATTTAAAATATTATTAAAAGACTAATATATTAAGAGAGACTAAAATATTATTAAATGATTAATAATATTAAGAAATAAATAAAATATTATTAAAAGGTTAATAATATTATTTGAGAGTTAAGATGATTATATAATAATAATATTATCAAGGAACGATAATATTATTAAGGAGTTATGTGATATCTAATATTTAAATTATGTGATTAATGTTAGATAATATATAAGAATAATAATGTTATGAATAATTATATGTGATACTAATTGAAGGATCTATGATAGGTATTTCCAAAGAGAATAATTTAAATTCATGAAGCGGATAAATAGAATTGCATAGCAGTAGTCCGCAAACAAGGCAAGTTCTCTAACTCAACTTGAGTTATTACTTCGAAGCATGATTAGTGAATAATTATTGTTGATTATTCACATCTAAATTAATTATTGATATTCGCACTATGTGCAATTGAATTCCTGTTCTATCATTATTGAACTGTGAATTTATTAAAGTTCTTTTATTCATGAACTGTTTATGATATAGATCTATGCTAATTGTATCAGCTAGATCAAGTATGTTTAAATTTGTTAAATCAAATATGTTTTAAAAGCGGTGCCTAACCAATTGAAATGGTAAGGACTCGTGACTGAGAAAAAGAACAGTTTTACTAAAGCATTATTGGAAAACAATTGTTGCTAGCATATTGAGTGATTATGCATATTTCACCGGGTACGAAAGGCTGATCCCCTTGACTACCAAAACTTATTAAAAGGACCAGTTTAAATACTGACAACCTTAGTATATGTTCATGGTTATTTTAAACCACTCATCCTCTGATATTCAATTATTCGAATATTCAAATATTAAGATTAATTCATGTTCTTTCACTATTCATTTATCCGATTGAACTTTGAAAGTTAAATTCATTTTTAATCATGATATATCTCTTTCATAATTAAACTTGCTAAGCAAATTAGTTGCTTACACTTGCTATATCATGACAATTATTTCAACTAAGCCCGAGAGTTCGAGTAAGAAGGACAAGGGCAAGGGAAAGGTCCAAGAATAGTTAATATTGATGCTTAGGTATTATGAAATACTATGATCATGTAAACCTTTTGTGTTACTATATGTAATTAAGGTACTTTTATGTTAAGGTATTAGACCTTGGGATATTGATGTAATATTATATTATAATGAACAATGTATGTTTATTATTCCGCAATAGTATATAGAATGCTTATGTTAATGATGTACCGTGAGCACTGAATCTGAGGTTAGAGAACCCGAATTTGGGGGCGTCACAGGTTGGTATCAAAGTTGTAGGTTATAAACTTTAGGAATGCGAAACCTAGGTTATAACCTTAGAAGAAAACTCGTATAGAGTGTACTAGGAGATGAATTGTGGAGATTCATCTAGTATAGATTGTACATAATAAAATATTGTTTCATTTTATCAATGAATATATTTTATTGTGATACTGATGTTGTGTTTGTTTAGTTATAGGATGCCTGAGGAAGGACAAGGTAGCCATACAGTTGAACAAGAGCCGATAGATCCGGTGGAGGATCAAGCTGATAGTGACGAGCATGATGAGGATGTGATGGAGGATTTGTTCGAAGAGAACATGGCGCTGGAGAATAGAGTGACACAATTAGAGCAGAAGAATGCTACTCATCAATTCACTAAGACTCAGTACAAGGAATTGGCATATCAAGCTCAGACCGAGCTTGCTGAGATGAAGATACAGTTGCAGGGGAAGACCACCTTGGCTACACAGATGGTTGCCATGAATGCTGAGCTAAGAGAGATACTAGAATAAGAGGAGATAAAGTTTGGAGTGTTAAGAGTTGAGCATGAAGCCATGCGATTTGAGTTCGATCTAGAAATTTTAGATAAGATCAGGATCGAACAAGCATGGATTAGAGCATCTAATATGGTGGACCAGCTTGAGGAGAAGCTGGAGGCTAGTGAGGTCCGAGTGGATACTTTGGGACGATCCCTGGATGCCGCTTATATGGGTCAGCGAGCAGGAGTGAGGAGATCCTTGGAGATAGGCGAGTCGAGTCGATCCGTTAGACGTTGACTTATGGATGGATTCATTCCACCAGAGCAGTGCAGGCGCACCCCCTCCAGATGCGCAGTGATAGTTTAGTAGTTTTCTATTGTATATAGATGCAGTAGAACCCCTTTTGTTTATTAGGGTTTTATGCTTGATGTAAACCTCATACTGTGTGAGGTAGTATGTTTGTTTGATGTATCCCCATCTTAGGTGTGTAAGGGAATATATTTTTGGTAGGTCCCATCTCTGTATGTTTAGAATGGGATAGTTAGCATTTATAAAAATATCCCAGGTATGTAAGTGTATGACACTAATATTTGGTATATGAATATAAATGCGGTATTATGTGTAAATGTTTGCTTAAGTAAATAAGACTTGAGAATGAAGATAGTAAGTTGAACATGGTGATAATATGATTGTTAGAATTTGAATTATATGTTATATTTTAAACACTTATAAGATATGACATATAATGAAACTTAAAGTGATAATGTAAGACTTTGTTTAACCAGATAATTCCTCCAAGACGCCAAAACCGTAACCAGAGGGAGGAGCGATCTGTAAATAATGAAAGAGAGCAAGCTGACCCAATGCAGAACTTCGCAAATATGGTAGCTCGAGCTATACGAACTCGTGTACCTGCAACAAGGAATCAAGCTGATAATAGATTAGCAAACTTTAAAGATTTTAAGGCTGTAGGACCGCCAGAATTCAGCGGAACCACGGACCCCATAGAAGCTCAAACATGGGTGAAAGAGATGGAAAAGGCCTTTATCATTGCTAGTGTAGCCGAAGAGCAAAAGACGGCTTTTGGTACCTACTTGATGAAAGGTGAGGCTAATTACTGGTGGGAGACGAACCAAGCTAGAGCCGGAATGGAGGTAGTAACATGGGCTGGGTTTAAGGAGTTGTTCTTAGAAAGTTATTTCTCAGAGGCCATGTAAGCCAGAATGGAAGTGAAGTTTCTCGAATTGAAACAAGAAAACATGACAGTTGCCGAGTATGCAGCGAAATTCAACGAGTTAGCCAGATTCGCACCTCATCAGGTGGATACAGAACTATGAAAGGCGCGTAGGTTTGAAAATGGGATGAAGCCTTGGATACACAGCAAAGTCGCAGTGCTACAAATTACTACGTTTTCAGCACTGTTAGAAAAATCTATCATTGTAGAAGGTAGTGGTGAGGCAGTGTCTAAATTTAACCGAGAGAAGAACAAGAAGAAGATTGAAGGTGGACATCAAGGTGCCAGCAGTGGGGGCAGTAACACTAAGAAACGCAAGTGGCACAGTGGCAACGAATCAGGGACTCAACAAGGGAGTACACCACAGAAGAAGCCAACGTGTGTAAAGTGTGGGAAGAATCACTCTAGGGAGTGTATGAAAGGAAAAAATGTCTGTTATAACTGCGGTCAGGAAGGACATATTTCACCTAATTGTCCTAAACCAAAGAAGGGAGGTTGCTTTTCATGTGGGGGAAAGGGCATCGATTTAAGGATTGTCCATTTAAGAAGAATACTGATGGAGGAAGTGGAAACAAGAGCAGTGCAACAAAGTTAACAACTGGAGTGCTAACACAGCAGAGCAAGCCGACAGCCCGAACTTTCAATATGACTGTGCAAGACGCAGTTGCATCAAAGGAGGTGGTGTCAGGTATTATTCCAGTCAATAATATAAATGCATATGTATTATTTGATTCGGGAGCTATCTGTTCATTTGTGTCTGATGAATTTGCAAAAAGATTAAACTTACCCTGTGAAAAATTAAAGAACCCTATGAATATAGAAGTTGCAAACAAAGAAGTGATCCCTGTAGAGTTTATCCATAACAATTGTGGTGTGGAAATAAGGGGACATAAGTTAAGCGTGAATTTGATTCCGATACGCTTAGGAGAATTTGATGTTATCTTAGGGATGGACTGGTTATTTAATCATAAAGCTGTTATAGATTGTCAAAAAAAGAGTATACGCCTTAAGACACCAAATAAGTCTAAGGTGGTATTTTATGGTAGTAAGTCGCCAAGGCAAACAAGTTGTTTGACGATGATGCAAGCCAGGAAGATGTTACGAAAAGGATGTGAAGGTTATTTGGCTCATGTAGTGGATACACGTGTTGTGAATTCGGACATGGCACATATACCTATAGTTAATGAGTTTGGGGATGTCTTTCCAGAAGAATTTTCGGGACTTCTGCCAGACAGAGAGATAGAGTTTTTGATTGATTTAGTACCGGGGACAGCGCCAATATCGACAGCATCGTATCGAATGGCTCCGGTAGAAATGAAGGAGTTGATGATCGAGCTACAAGATTTATTGGATAAGAAGTACATTCAACCTAGTGTATCTCCGTGGGGAGCACCGGTGTTGTTTGTAAAAAAGAAGGATGGTTCGATGAGGTTGTGTATGGATTATAGAGAGTTGAATAAGGTGACAATCAAGAACAAATATTCGTTACCAAGAATAGACGATCTGTTTGATCAACTTAAAGGAGCGAGATGTTTTTCGAAGATTGACCTAAGGACTGGTTATCATCAGTTGAAACTGAGGACAGAGGATGTACCAAAGACAGCATTTAGAACTCGTTACGGCCATTATGAGTTCTTAGTGATGTCATTTGGACTGACAAACGCACCAGCTGCTTTTATGGACTTAATGAACAGAGTATTCAAATCGTACTTGGATAAGTTCGTGGTTGTGTTCATTGACGATATTCTGGTATACTCAAAGACTGAAGAGGAGCATGCCGAACATCTAAGGATAGTATTGGAGACGTTAAGAAAGGAAAAACTATATGCAAAACTTTCGAAGTGTGAATTCTGGTTGAGGAGAGTTCAGTTTTTGGGGCATGTTATCGACAACGAGGGAATTTCTGTTGATCCAGCGAAAGTAGAAGCGGTGAAAAATTGGGAACAACCAAAGACACCGACAGAGATTAGAAGTTTCTTGGGATTAACAGGATATTACCGGAGGTTTATTCAGGATTTCTCGAAGATAGCGACACCATTAACTAATCTAACGAGGAAGACTGTTAAGTTTGTGTGGGCAGAGAAGTGTGAACAAAGTTTTCAGGAACTGAAGAAAAGACTCAGTGAAGCACCTGTGTTATCGTTACCAGATAGTACGGGGGGTTTTACAGTGTATAGTGATGCGTCACACAAGGGACTGGGTTGTGTGTTAATGCAGAATGGTAAAGTCATTGCGTACGCATCACGACAATTAAAGGACTATGAGAAGGGATACCCTACTCATAACCTAGAATTAGCTGCAGTAGTATTTGCCCTTAAGATTTTGAGGCATTACCTCTACGGAGAAAGGTGTGAGATATATACAGACCACAAAAGTCTGAAGTATATCTTTACACAAAAGGAGATAAACATGAGGCAGAGGAGATGGTTAGAATTGATCAAGGATTATGATTGTGATATTCTATATCATCCAGGGAAGGCCAATGTAGTGGCAGATGCTTTAAGCAGAAAGAGCCGAGATAAATTGTTTGTATTGACAGACCAAGAAGAATTAGTCAGAGAAATGGAGAAAATGGAGTTGGAGGTGAAAAATCCGAAGGATTCGGATAAAGTGATAGAAATGGAAGCAAGTCCAACTTTATTAGACAAGGTGAAAGAATCACAAGGGAATGATGAAGAATGCGGTAACATCACGAAGCGGTTGGTTGAAGGCGAAGAGTTGAAGTATAAAATTGACGGTACTAGATTGCTGAGATTTGAAGGGAGAATTTGGGTACCGGCAGTATCAGAGTTAAAAGATAAGATTTTACAAGAAGTGCACAATATGAGATACTCAATACACCCAGGAAGCACCAAGATGTATCAAGATTTGCGTCTACATTATTGGTGGCCAAACATGAAAAAAGAGGTTGCTGAATGCGTTAGTAGATGTTTAACTTGTCAAAGAGTCAAGGCAGAGCATCAACGACCCAGTGGACTATTACAGCCATTACAAATTCTGAAATGGAAATGGGAGCACGTCATGATGGATTTTGTGGTAGGACTTCCAGCGACACAAAAAGGTTATGATGCCATATGGGTGATTGTTGATCGTCTTACAAAGTCAGCACACTTTTTACCGATCAAGATAAGGTATACTTTGGATCAACTTGCCAAATTGTATATCAAGGAAATAATTTCGAGACATGGAGTGCCAATATCAATTGTGTCTGATAGAGATCCGCGCTTCACGTCGAACTTTTGGAGGAGTCTTCAAGAAAGAATGGGGACACAATTAAGGTTAAGTACAGCGTATCATCCACAGACCGATGGGCAAAGCGAGAGAATAATTCAAACACTATAAGACATGCTCAGAGCCTGTGTGATGGACTTCAAAGGAAACTGGGAAGATCATCTTCCATTGGTGGAGTTTGCGTATAACAATAGTTACCATACCAGCATTGGAATGCCGCCGTATGAAGCCCTGTATGGAAGAAAGTGCAGAACGCCCTTATGTTGGGACGAGGTAGGTGAACGAAGACTGTTGGGGCCAGAATTGGTACAGCAGACAATGGATATCATTAAAGTTATAAGAGCTCAACTGGTAGTAGCTCAAGATCGACAAAAGAAGTACATAGATATTTATCGCAAGAAAAGAGACTTTGAAGTGGGAAGCTATGCATTTCTCAAGGTATCTCCCTGGAAGGGGAAGATAACATTTGGGAAGAAAGGTAAGCTGAGTTCGAGATTTATTGGACCATTTGAAATACTGAAGAAGATAGGCGAAGTGGCGTACGAGGTAGCTTTACCTCCTGAACTGGAACATATTCACAATGTGTTTCATGTGTCAGTGTTGCGTCCGTACAAGCCGGATTACAAGCATGTGATATCCTACGAGCCGCTTCAAGTCGAGAAGGACTTATCATACGAGGAGGTTCCTATAGAAATTTTGGATAGGAAAGAATAGAAACTGAGAAATAAGGTTATACATTCTGTCAAAGTCCTATGGAGAAACCACAATGCTGAGGAAGCCATGTGGGAACTAGAGGAAAAGATGAGAAAGAATTATCCGTATCTTTTTGAGTAACCTTAGGGAAATTCCGGGGACGGAATTCTTATAAGGAGGGGAGAATGTAATAACCAAGAATTTCTATAATACATGGTAAATAAATATATTAACTAATCTGTGATATATTATGGATGACTAGGTGATTAAGTGAATATGTAAATATCAATAATGATGAGCATTAGCTTAAGAGATAATAAATTAAATGGACTAAGAGGTATAAGTAATTTAAACAAGCCCAATTAATTAGTTAAGCGTGGGACTTGTGGATAATTTGGTTTATGAGTAACTAAACTGTTAAACTGGCCCAGTATTAGATGTATAGGGCAAGTATTTTAGCAGTCCAATTAATTGTTATGGGAGGCCCAAGCCCATTAGTAGGCTCAAATTAATAATTACAGGCCCAAGAGATGATAATTAAAAAGGCCAATCTAGGCTCACTTGTGGAGGGGTATTTTGGTTATTTCATAAAGCAAATAAGGAATAAAAAAATAAAAGAAAAAAAGAATGGATAATAAGGCCACATGGTCGGATTAGTAAGGAGAGGAAGAAGGGGGGGTGAATGTAATTATTACCTAACTTTAGTAGGTGAACAACTACGCTAGGTGTCAACCTCCCATTCGTCCACTTCTTTTATCTACTCTTGCAAGTTAACTAAGCTGATAAGGAAGAGAAAGGAAGTAAGATTGTGTGGGATATTGTTGATAAATATACAATCTATATCTATTCATATTTACTAAATACTTAAATAATTTTCATAATTATTAAAACATTTTTACTAAGTTCAATTCTTATCTCCTAGTTAGCTATCAAACCAAAAAGAGGGAGAGAGACAAAAGAGAGAAGGGCACGGGTAAAAGAAGAAGAAGAAGAAGACGAGAGAGGGAGCTTTGAGATTGATGCATCCAAAGTTCATAAATTTCTTTGGTAAAACAAGAAGAGTAGCCATAAGAACAAGGTGAAACATCTAAACTAATTTCTTCCTTTTGTTATGATTTGTTTCTAAAGAAATAAAGGGTTAATGTTCTAAAAGTTCATAACCTTAGATGTATATGTTTTGTATGATTTCATGTTTAAATCTAACCTATTTAAGTGTTAGAGAGATGATAAAAATGAAGCAAAATAATCTATGTTCAAAAAAAGTAAGAAAAAAAAAACTCTAATCTAGAGTGTTTGATATGTTTTTATGTAAGATCTATGGGGTTCAAGATTTAATTGGTTAGAAGCATGCTAGAATGATATATATAGAGTTTAATAAGTTTAACTTGTTGGCTGATATGAGTTTATGCTCAAAAGTTTGGTACAACACATGAAAAGGAGTTTTTCCATAAGTATTGATTTTTAAGGTGTGATATATGTTTTTTATTTTGAGACCTACAAAGAGTTTTTGTGGTTTTCTTTCTTAGTATGATAGATATATAAGTTAAGGACAACATTCCTTTGGAATCACTCAAAAATATTTTAAAATGAGGAAGATATGAATTTTGTGCCAAAACACTCTAAAGGTTGAAACCCTTGAAAAAATTAGTCCACTTCCGACTCAATTTTAGTTAGCAAAACGGGTCCAAATTTAATGTTTGGTAACTGAAAACTGTAGTTCGGGAAGATACGAATCCAACGAGTCCGATTGGGCCTCAATCAGAGTTGTAAATTTCGTTCTATGAAGGTTTTAGTAAAGGACCCCAAAACTAAAAATAAAACCAAAAAGTTAGAAAAATTAAAGATTATTGACCGGTTCAGTTTTCCGGCGAACCGGCTGAACTTTCCGGCGGCCGGTTCGCCACTTTTCCAGCCGGTTCTTGGGGTGGTTCTTGGACAATTTTTTTTTTAAAATTGTGAAGAACATTAAGATATTTTATTCAGAATTTTTCGGGACAGTTATGTAATTATTAAGTAATTAATGGTTTAAACTCATTTAAATCATTTAAAACTTACTAATTAATAATTATTAATACTAATAAATGATTATTAAACTAATTAAATACTATGTAAGTATGATTAATTATTTAATTAACATTAAGTAATAAATGAATGAAAATTAGTACTATTAAGCTAACTATTTGTTATTTAATTAAGAGTAAATAATGAATAAGGTTAAATAATTTATTAACTATTCTTTAATTAATATTAAAGAATGTTTAAAGTAAATAAACAAATTTTTTATTATTCAAGTGAGAATAAGTAATAAATAATTATAATTACTTACTCACATGTTAGTTAAGTAATATAAAGTTAATAAATTAATTATTATTTAATTAAATAGTAAATAATAAATAAAGATAAATATTAATTATTTATTTATTTTTTAATTAATATTAAATAATAAATAAAGATAAATGTTAATTAATTATTTATTATTTAATTAATAATAAATAAGTATAAATATTAATCAATTATTATTTAATTAATATTAAATGATAATAAGATTAATAATATTAAATTATTAAAATATTATTAAATGATTAATAATATTAGAAAGTTTAAATATTATTAAAAGATTAATAATATTAGATACTTAAAATATTATTAAAAGACTAATAATATTAAAGAGAGAATAAAATATTATTAAATGATTAATAATATTAAGAAATAAATAAAATATTATTAAAAGGTTAATAATATTATTTGAGAGTTAAGATGATTATATAATATTAATATTATCAAGGAACGATAATATTATTAAGGAGTTATGTGATATCTAATATTTAAATTATGTGATTAATGTTAGATAATATATAAGAATTAATAATGTTATGAATAATTATATGTGATACTAATTGAAGGATCCATGATAGGTATTTTCAAATAGAATAATTTAAATTCATTAAGCGGATAAATAGAATAGCATAGCAGTAGTCCGCAAACAAGGCAAGTTCTCTAACTCAACTTGAGTTAATACTTTTGAAGCATGATTAGTGAATAATTATTGTTAATTATTCACATCTAAATTGATTATTGATATTTGCACTGTGTGCAATTGAATTTATGTTCTATCATTATTGAACTGTGAATTTATTAAAGTTCTTTTATTCATGAACTATTTATGATATAGATCTATGCTAATTGTATCAGCTAGATCAAGTATGTTTAAATTTGTTAAATCAAATATTGTTTAAAAGCGGTGCCTAACCAATTGAAATGGTAAGGACTCATGACTGAGAAAAAGAACAGTTTTACTAAAGCATTATTGGAAAATAATTGTTGCTAGTATATTGAGTGATTATGCATATTTCACCGGGTACGAAAGGCTGATCCCCTTGACTACCAAAACTTATTAAAAGGACCAGTTTAAATACTGACAACCTTAGTATATGTTCATGGTTATTTCAAACCACTCAGCATTTGATATTCAATTATTCGAATATTCAGATATTAAGATTAATTCATGTTCTTTCACTATTCATTTATCCGATTGAACTTTGAAAGTTAAATTCATTTCTAATCATGATATATCTCTTTCATAATTAAACTTGCTAAGCAAATTAGTTGCTTACACTTGCTATATCATGACAATTATTTCAGCTAAGCCCGAAAGTTCGAGTAAGAAGGACAAGGGCAAGGGAAAGGTTCAAGAATAGTTAATATAGATGCTTAGGTATTATGAAATACTATGATCATGTAAACCTTTTGTGTTACTATATGTAATTAAGGTACTTTTATGTTAAGGTATTAGACCTTGGGATATTGATGTAATATTATATTATAATGAACAATGCATGTTTATTATTCCGCAATAGTATATAGAATGCTTATGTTAATGATGTACCGTGAGCACTGAATCTGAGGTTAGAGAACCCGGATTTGGGGGAGTCACACCTACTATGGTAGTCTCACTGCCACTGAAACATTTTCTCTGTTAAGCTCTGTAGAACTCTCGTTGAGTCAATAACTCTTCACCTTTGAAGCTTCAGTTGTTATATACTCCTCCATCAGTTTCCCGTTAGAATGTAGCCGTTTGAAGCTATTTGAAATACTTCAAGGATTCTGAGTTATTTGATGCAGACTGTTGAGTTGATGTAACATCACCTTTTTGACATTCCTGACACTGCAGTCTGCTGTTTCACCTAACACCTTTGAGATGTCACATTCAGAAGTCTGGTTGGTAGTCATTTTTATTTCTCCTTTTTGTTTCCTCGATTCAGACCAAGGATGTTGACTACTGCATCGATATTCTCCATTAGCAACGTTCGATTGTCAATCTTCATATTGAGACATTGATGAGACTCAATAATCAGAAGACCGAACTCCACGATTCTGATGCTGATGTTCATGTGCTTGATCGTAGTTTGTCTATGGATGTTGCGAGTTGACTGGCTTTGATAGCACTACGATTCTGCATGTCTTGACTTGCATCAAAAATTGATAGCTTGGCTTACTACTTTGGCCTTTCTGGTTTACAGGACTCTTCTGATTAGTCATGCTCAGCTCTCTCAACTTTCTGCTCTATGATCTCCGGTTCAATCTACATGGTGAGGCTGAGCAATGACAATCCTTTTCGTCTGTCTTTAATAGGTTGGCCAATATCTCTGTAAGTGCTTTATCAGTTTCTACTGCTCGTTTGGTAAACACCACGATCGTAGTCACCACCATGATCGTTGTCTTCTGTTGGTTTAACAGACACTGCAATCGTTGTCTTTTGTTTGACAGTCACTTTATTCATTGTCTTCTAATGGACGCTTGTAGAAGACTACTCATGAATGGCTCTTCACTTCTCAATTAGCCTTGTTAATAGAGTTGGTGCTTCGATCTTCTGTTTGCTTGCCGGCCATTCGGAGAGTGCTTTTTGATCCACCTCAAGTAGACTGCTTTCTGAAACTTGACTACTCTTGCCAGAGTGAGATCTTTGTGTATACTTCAGGAATGGTCAACTGTTGAGAATCGTGTAGCCTATATGATTCTTCCTTGACATTGTGAGCATTTGACTGACTATGATTTGGCTTTAGTGCTGCAGACTACGATCTAGCTTTAGTTCTGCAGACTATGATTTGGCTCTGGCTCTGCAGACACTACGACTCCAAGTGTAGTCTGCGACTTTAAGAGTAGATCATATAACAGACTACGATTTCTATCTTAACAACTGTAGTCTCTTGACTGATCTGCCCGACTACGATTTCTACCTCGATTATGATCTACAAACTTGACGTCCTCGAGTGAAGCTTACGATTCTTGACTTGGATCAGCACGCGCTCGACATACGCTCGGCAGGCTGTCTCCACGATCTTGATGTGGCCTTCTTGGCATACTGCGATTCCGAGTGCAACTATCTTTACAGACTACGGTTCTGCCTTGATAGACTACGATTCTGCCTTAACTCTCTTGGCAGACTGCGATTCCTGGTGCAATGCTCCACGATCAGACAAGCCTATCTATTACATTTTATAAGATCAACCTAACAAGCTTGATCTTTCTATTCATATTACTTGTACATTGTAATCTTTTGAAGGACTTCACAAAGGTGTTCATTCATGTTGGATCAACCTAAAATATTTGATCTTTTCAGTCTAAGTCCTTGTACTATTGTCTATCATCTATTTAGGGCTTTACAGCTTTCATCAATGCAGACATATTTGCATATTCATTCATTGAGTTCATAATCAAATCTAATATAATTAGGAATAACATTCTCATGCATATTCCTAACAAGTTCATCTTTGCACTGCGGGCCAAAGATAACTTTCACCATAATTTAAGACTGAGGATGATGAAAAATGATATAAAGAACGAATCAAGTGAGATCAAAGACAAATATTAGAGATTTGTAATTTAATTTATCCAAATTTAAGAATGCTCAAATTATCAACATAATAATCAATTATGGAGTAAAATTCAAGAATGATATTCATATATCAAAAATAATTTGGATAGACAAGAAATCAATTTTTATAGTGAATAGTACTCTGTGAATAGTATCGCATGAATAGTACCTCGACATGAAAATATTAAAATTTGATAAAAAAAAAGTTCAAACCAATAGTTCGGTGAAATGATATTAGATGAAGCACAAAACTTAAAGAATTTCTAATCATTTCAGGAATTATAGAAGCAATACTTACCATAGTAAGTTTAAATTTAAGAATATAAAATGAAATAATATCACTTTCATAATATGGAGTATGAAAGAAAATAATATTCTTTTACGAATATTGAAAGAAAATAACAACCTTTACCTTAGTAGAAAATTAGATTTGACTGGTATACCAGATATTATCCTGAGAAAATCTTGCACTATAAGCTACACTCAAAGTATTCTTATACTCAAAAGAAATACTCACAATATTGCAGTAGGAACACTTGTATTTTTTAAGGTGTGTTTAGGATGAAAGGGTAACACCCCTTTTATAGTGCAACCTCAGAAGAAAAAATAAAATGAGCTGCCTAATTTTTTTTCTTTCTCCGCCTAAATGTCTTTTTTTTTTCCTTTCTTTCTTTGCCTAACTTGCCTAACTTCTTATTGGTTGATGAGGGCCAATAATTTGGAAATAAAAGAATATTGCAGGAAGTATTTCTCCAATTAGGAAAAAGAGAAATGCACGGGAAGTTTTGAAAAAACTTAACAATCTGACAATGTTAATATAATTTTATAATATTATATTATTATAATATTCTACTAAAAAAACTATACTATTATAATATAATATTATAATAATATATTTGAATGAATATTTTATCGAAGGAGATAATTATAATTCCACATAAAAAAAATATGCCGAACTTTTAACAAATATCTCATGATAAATTCCTCCATTTGTAATAAAAATTGGACAAATATCCACCACATAACAATTATTCACAATTAATATTATAAGCTCACAATATTGACAACCAGATCGTTCCCAGGAAAGAGGAGGCTCTCCGGTAAGGATTTATCCTTATTAGCGCGCGCAATTATATAACCTAATCCCTTTCCTTTACAGAACTTTTTAGACATTGCCAATAATGCTATCTAATAATATCATTTCAATAATACGAGTTACTGTATTGTGGTAATTATTGATTTGCTAATATAAAATACTGTGAAATTATCACTAAAGTAATTATTGAATGAAATACTGAGTGACTTCTTACGTAAGCATCAATAATCAAAGATACTGTGCAATATCGTGTGCTATTGTGCAACTACGCGTATTACTATACTTTTATCACCGAGTATTTCAACAGTTAACGGTAACAGTTCCGCCGTCAATTTTTAGAAAACTTATTTTTGTCATTTTCTTCATCTGACGGTTATTCTGTTATGGGGGCCATCAATGATTGCGTCGTCGTACGAATATACCCCGACAAAAAGAATATTTCCCAACCAAACGAATATTCCTCGAATATTTTTTGACAATTTGCTTACTTTGAAAATTTTGCACATATCACCCCTAACTATCATATTTATCAAAGCCATACCTTACTATTTAAAATAATATATAGAGGAAATTAAATCTTATTCATAAAAAGTTGGGGTCTTATAGCCTCTCCTTCTTATGAAATTTCGTCCTCAAAATTGACGTACGTACCTGGTATTTCGAAGAGGTGAGGATACCTTGCTTTCATTTCAGATTTTAACTCCCTGGTCATTTCCTCAATATTATGGTTTCTTCATAAAACTTTGACTTGAGGTATAACCTTTGAGCGTAGAATATGTTCCTTCTTATCCAAGATCTTGACAGGTACCTCCTCATACATTAAATCTTCGGCTATCTCGTTTGGTTCTAATTCAATAATGTGGTTTGGGTCTTTCACATATTTACGTAGCATGAATATGTGAAAAACGTTATGAAGACGAGACATGCTTGGCGGTAAGGCGAGTCTATTGGCCACAATTCCAACTCGATCGAGGATTTCAAATGGACCAATAAATCGTGGGTTGAGCTTTCCTCTCTTTTCGAATCTCGTAACTCCTTTCCATGGAGCAACAAGTAATAATACATCGTCTTCGACATTAAATTCCACGTCCCTTCAATGAAGATCAGCATCACTCTTTTGTCGATCTTGTGCTATTTGTATACGTTGCCGGATCATTTGAATCTTTTCCGTAGTCATACGTACTAACTCTAGTCCCAATAATGTTGCTTCACCCACCTCATCCCAGCACACTGGAGAACGACACTTTCGTCCATACAATGCCTCGAATGGAGCCATGCCTATACTTGCCTGATAACTGTTGTTGTAGGAGAATTCCACCAATGGTAAGTACTTGTCCCAACTTCTTTTGAAATCTAGAACGCAGAGTCTCAATAGATCTTCAAGAGTTTGAATAGTCCTTTCCGATTCCTCGTCCGTTTGAGGATGATATATAGAACTGAATCGTAAATCAGAGCCCATAGCTTTCTGCAAGCTGACCCAAAATCATGAAGTGAATCTTGGGTCTCGATCAGAAACTATGGATATTGGCATACCATGTAGTCTTATAATCTCATTTATGTACATACGAGCAAGACTGATATGCAGGAAACAGAGACAACTCTGGGGAAGCGCCCGGCCGCGCCAGGACAAAGGCTAAAGGGCGCGCGGCCGCGCCAACTCGGCTTGACCAAAACTTTGACTTTTTATTTTAGCTGAGTTTTGCTTAGAGAGAGGGAGGGCTCGACTTCAAGCCTATATTAGGGCTTGTTTGCCCAACATATAAAATATACTCCCCTTAAGGGAGCCCTAGCCCTAGTTCTCGTCTTCTTCTTCTCTTTAATTTCTTGTCTAGGTTAGCTTAGGAGTATATTAAGGTTAGGTTTAATTAGTTATTTTCTAGGGTTTAATTAGAGAAGAAGATTGAAGCATTTGGATAGCATCAAAGATCCAAGCTTGAAGAAAGAAAACAGATTTGCATTCTTTATCTTTATACTCTCCATGCTATGATTTTGTATTCGGATGATGTTTATTCAACTTGTGGATGATATATTTGAGTCATTTATGACTTAAACTTTATTTTGAGATTTCAATGGAACCTTTTGAGTAGTTTATATTGATATGCTTCCATGTTGGTCTTATTGATTGCTATGAGATTGTCTATTATGATTCGTGCCTTCATTGCTTAATTGCTTAGCTACCAATTACTGTGATAATTTATACGGACTTGAAAGACGAAGTATGAATTTAGATCCAATCATAATAGCTTGCGATTATATGTTCTACATGGCGTTGGGATGTATGATTTATGCTTAGGATAGACATATACCGAAACGCCACTCGTAGTCAATTGAGAACATGTGCTTAAACCCTAATTATTTGTAAATCACATAGACATATAGGGGTTTAGATAATGTGGGTGTTCATGTGCGTTCTATCATCTGTAGATTGTATGTGATATGGATTAGGTGCATCGAAAGATGACCTTATCTCACTTTCGTATTCTCGGCTAACATTCTGTGACGATTAATTTGACCTAACAGGAAGTATGTTGACTTAGATGAATCATTAGGGGAAATTGTGATCTCATATCTTCATTATCTAATTTTACTCTAGGGTTAATTAGTTTTAAGTTTAATAATTTAGTTTTTAATTAAAACACTTTATCGCTCGTTTAAATAAGACTGAAATGGTTACGGGCTAGTGCTTTGGCGATCTTTTTATTAGTTAATTCTCCGTGGGAACGATATCTGTACTTACTCTTTATTACTTGTTGACCGCGTATACTTGCGCGTATTTGTCAATATATAAATCGGCCAACAAAGACGTTCAAGTGAATAAGTTTCTCGTATAGGCAAGAAATGACCAGACTTGGTTAATCTATCGACAATAACCCAAATTGCATCTATGCCTCGAGAAACCTTAGGAAGACCCGTAACGAAATCCATGTTGATGTGTTTCCACTTCCATTTTGGAATTTCAAGTGGTTGTAATGGACCTTTTGGCACTTGATGCTCTGCCTTGACACGTTGACACGTTAAACACCTCGAGATAAACTCCGCGATGTCTCTTTCCATATTGCTCCACCAAAATGTTAGTCGAAGATTACGATACATTTTGGTACTCCCAAAATGGATTGCAAACGGTGTGTTGTGTGCCTCCATCATGATTTTATACTTCAAATCAGAGTCGTTAAGAACACAAAGTCTGGAGTTGACTCAAAGTATTCCCTCATCGTCGATTCTTGCTTCTGGAATAGTACCTTCTTGCACCTTCTTCTTCATATTCATTAGCTCCAGGTTTGTAGCTTGAGCAACTTTAACTTTATCAATTAAAACTGATTCTACGCGTATATTTACCATCTTCACGTGGGTCTCTAGAGTCTTTAACTCTATCTCCATCCTTTGTAACTCATACAAAATGTGTAAAACCCCAAATTTTATGAAATAAAAGTATTCAATTTTTCTTATAATTATTATTTTATTTAGTAAATGGTTAAATTGAATTAATGTTATAGTTATGGGTGATTTGTGCAAATTTTGTAAAGTAAGCAAGTTGTCATAAAATATTCGTTTTGTCGAGAAATAATCATACAGCGGCGCAATCATTAGTGGGCCCCATAACGAAAAACAGTTGGACATATAAAGCGACAGAAGTAACCTTTTTATAAAAATAACGGCAAAACTTTTACCGTTAAACTGTTGAAATACCCGGTGGTTAAAGTACAGTAATACGTGTTGTTGCACAGTAGCACACAGTAATTCTAATTATTGATTCTTACGTAAGAAGTCACTCAATAATTATTACAGTAATTACAGTTTAATATTTTATATTATTGATTCAATAATTGCTACATTGATAATTGCATATTATTTTATATTATTGATTCAATAATTGTCATAGTAACCACTGCACATTATTTCACATTATTAAATCAATAATTGTCACTCATATTATTGAAATAATATTATTAGATAGCATTATTGACAATGTCTAGGAAGTTCTGCCGAGGAAAGGGGTTAGGTTATATAATTTCGCGCCAATGAAGAGATTCTTATTGGAAAGCCCCCTCTTTCCTAGGACCGACCTGGTTGTCAATATTGTAATTTTATAATATTAATTGTGAATAATAATTGATGAATAAAATAAAAATTGTTGATAAATATGATAAGTAAATATTTATTCAATTTTGATATAAATGAAGGAATTTTTAGTATGAGACATTTGTTGAAAATTGACATTTTATCTTTTCCGATAAAATTAATTCATTCAAATATAATAGTATAATATTACATTATAATAGTATAAAGTGATAATATAGTAGTATAATTTTATAATTTGAATGGTAACATTATTATAATAAATTCATGGTATAAAAATATAATGAGGTGGAAGAGAGAAACTAGAATTAGAATTTTTTTTTAATAATTATAAATGTTTTAATATATATATATATATATATATATATATATATATATATATATAAAGATGCGGTTGGTGTCCTTTTTGGTGTCATCATGGGTGTGCTGAAGCCTTTTTCAAAGATGGAGTGCTGCAGAAAAAAAAAATCATCCGTATGTTCATTTTGTCAACATTGGTGTTCTGGCATTTTTTTATAAATAAGTTTCTTAGTTAAGAAATGAAAAACACACCAGAAACAGAAAATTCTTTCTCTATACTATTGAGCATATTCTTTTGAGTATAAGGATATTTTGAGTGTTGATAACAGTGCAAGATTTCTTCAACATAATCTCTGTTATTCAAGTAAGAATTACTCTCCTATTAAGGTAAAGGATATTATTTTTCTCATAAAGGATGTTGTTTTCGTTCAATATTCGTAAGGAATATTATTTTCTTCCATACTCTATAGTATGTAAGTGATAATATTTCATTTTATATTCCTAAATTTAAACTTACTACAGTAAGTATTGTTTCTATAATTCCTGAAATGATTAGAAATTGCTTAAGATTTTCGCTTCATCTATTATCATTTCACTAGAATATTGATCTGAACTTGCTTATGAAATTTTTACCTTTTCATATCGGGGTACTATTCATACGTACGGTACTATTCATACGTACGGTATAATTCATACATACGGTACTATTCACGGGATACTATTCAAGAAGAAATTTTATTCTTTTCTGTTCAAATTATTTTTGATATATGACTATCATTCTTGAATTTTGCTCCACAATTGATTATCATATTGACAAATTGAATATTCTTGAACTTGGATAAATTAAATTGTAAATCTCTAATACTTATCCTTGATCGTATGGTTCTTATTATTTCTATTCATCATATATAACATTTTTATAATCATGGTGATGAAAGTTCTCTTTGGCTTGAGTGCAAATGGGTAGATTATTGGTATGATCATGACTATGGGTTCTCTTCGGCCAGGGGTGCAAAGATGAATTGTTGATTGGTATGATCATGACCATTGATTTTACAATTGAATATCTTTAGCTTAAGAGCAAAGGTGAATTGATCAACATGATAATAAGTATTGTTTCTATAAATTCTGAAATGATTAGATATTCATTTGAGATTTACGTTTCATCTAATATTATTTCACTTGAATTTTTATTTACCAAAATCTTCTTATTAAATTTTAATCGTTATCTTTGAAATATTAAACTCGAATATCTTCGGTCCGTAGTGCAAAGATGGAAATATGTTTGGCATGATCATGATCATTGATGTTACTGTTTAATATCTTTGCGCCGTAGTACAAAGATGGATAGGTGTTTGGCATGATCATGACCATTGATGTTACTTTTAAATATCTTTGACCCGTAATGCAAAGATGAATTGACTGACATGATTATGACTAAAGGTTGTAAACTAGTATGATCATGACCATTGATGTTATAAATGAATATCTTTGTCTGAGTGCAAATATGAATTTATTAGCATGATTATGAACAGAAATTATAATTTGGTATAACCATGATCTTTGGTGTTACAGGTAAAGATAGGTGATGAAAATTATCTTCGTCCTGGGTACGAAGAGGAATTTATCAACATAATTATGATCATGAACTATTTACATGATTGTGGACAGGAACTATTGATTGTTGTTATAGGGAGAAAATATTATTGGTGGACTTTTAACATGGAGAAGATAATAGACATTATGGTCTATTTGACTCTTCTAATGGGTTGTTCGTTCCGCCACAACTATGGATGAAAGTTTTTATCATCTACCGTGTGTTCTAAGTATCTGATTTAATACTGATGAAGGCTATTGATAATTTAACTATCTTTAGCCATGATATACTTTAGTGGGCTATTTGTGCTAATCCTTTTGTTTCACAATTCCTTTCAGGCAATAAGAGTGTAGCTGGGTCGAGCGGGGATAACAAGAAAATAGAACAATGATCTATAACTGTTGAAGTTTCCCATAAAACAGTATGGAAATAATTATATTGAGAACTTTAAATGTGTGTGTCATAGTTTATACGTCATTTAGCAGTTGATTTTGGTGAACCAAATAGGATGAGGTGAATCCGACTTTGGAAGGGTGTGTTGCCACTATCATACAAGATGTCTAATCACATACAACTTTGTGTTATCATAAGACATGGTTGTCTACATCCACTTGCTGATTATATCTATGAGCACTACTTATATAATCTTGGAGTATGGTTGGAATATAATTATCAATTTGAGATAATTGAGATAATTATATGGCAAGAGAATACCCACCATTGGAATGAACATGATAGTAATCTTCTCGTTCTTCTTTGGGGTCTATTGGGTTAACCAAGGTTAATTCTTAAGTCCTATGATATCTATTAAAACTTTTACCGTTAAACTGTTGAAATACCTGGTGGTTAAAGTACAGTAATACGCGTTGTTGCACAGTAGCACACGATATTGCACAGTAATTTCTAATTATTGATTCTTACGTAAGAAGTCACTCATTCAATAATTGTTACATTAATTACTGTTCAGTATTTTATATTATTGATTCAATAATTGCTACATTGATAATTGCATATTATTTTATATTATTAATTTAATAATTGTCACAGTAACCACTGCACATTATTTCACATTATTAAATCAATAATTGTCACTCATATTATTGAAATGATATTATTAGATAGCATTATTGATAATGTCTAGGAAGTTCTATCGAGAAAAGGGGTTAGGTTATATATTTGCGGGCCAATGAAGAGAAATTCTTATTAGAAAGCCTCCTCTTTCCTAGGAACGACCTCGTTGTCAATATTATAATTCTATAATATTAATTGTGAATAATAATTGATGAATAAAATAAAAATTATTGATAAATATGATAAGTAAATATTTATTCAATTTTGATATAAATGAAGGAATTTTTAGTATGAGACATTTGTTGAAAATTGACATTTTATCTTTTCTGATAAAATTAATTCATTCAAATATATTATTATAATATTACATTATAATAGTATAAAGTGATAATATAATCATATAATTTTATAATTTGAATGGTAACTTTTTTATAATAAATTCATGGTATAAAAATAAAATGAGGTGAAAGAGAGAAAATAGAATTAAAATTCTTTTTTAATAATTATAAATGTTTTAATATATATTATATATATATATATAAACATGTTGTTGGTGTCCTTTTTGGTGTCATCATGGGTGTGCTGAAGCCTTTTTCAAAGATGGAGTGCTGCAGAAAAAATAATCATCCGTATGTTCATTTTGTCAACATTGGTGTTCTGACATTTTTCTATAAATATGTTGCTTAGTTATGAAATAAAAATACACCAGAAATAGAAAATTCTTTCTCTATACTATTGAGCGTATTTCCTGCGAGTATAAGGATATTTTGAGTGTTCATAACAGTACAAAATTTCTTCAACATAATCTCCGTTATTCAAGTCAGAATTACTCTCCTATTAAGGTAAATGATATTATTTTTCTCGTAAAGGATGTTGTTTTCGTTCAATATTCGTAAAGAATATTATTTTCTTCCACACTCTATAGTATGTAAGTGATAATATTTCATTTCATATTCATAAATTTAAACTTACTACGGTAAATATTGTTTCTATAATTCCTGAAATGATTAAAAATTGCTTAAGGTTTTCGCTTCATCTATTATCATTTCACTAGAATATTGATCTGAACTTGCTTATAAAATTTTTACCTTTTCATGTCGGGATACTATTCATACGTACGGTACTATTCATAGGATACTATTCACGAATTTTTTTTATTTTTTTCTGTCCAAATTATTTTTAATATATGAATATCATTCTTGAATTTTGCTCCACAGTTGATTATCATATTGACAACTTGAATATTCTTAAACTTGGATAAATTAAATTGCAAATCTCTAATACTTATCCTTGATCGTATGGTTCTTATTATTTCTATTCATCATATATAACAATTTTATAATCATGGTGATGAAAGTTCTCTTTGGCTTGAGTGCAAAGTTGGGTAGATTATTGGTATGATCATGACTATGGGTTCTCTTCGGCTAGGGGTGCAAAGATGAATTGTTGATTGGTATGATCATGAACATTAATTTTACAATTGAATATCTTTAGCTTAAGAGCAAAGGTGAATTGATCAATATGGTTATAAGTATTGCTTCTATAAATTCTAAAATGATTAGATATTCCTTTGAGATTTGCGTTTCATCTAATATCATTTCACTTGAATTTTTATTTACCTAAATGTTCTAATTAAATTTTAATCGTTATCTTTGAAATATTAAACTTGAATATCTTTGGTCCGTAGTGCAAAGATGGACATGTGTTTTGTGACGCCCTCAAATTCCAGGACCGCCACTTGGTCTCTCGAATTCGGTTCATCACGTACTCATGGTAATACATCACAATAATAATAACTAAATAACACACATCACAGCGAAAAATCTATTCTAGAATAATTTACAATGATTTATTATAATTATTCCCTTAAGTCTCGCAACCTACAGTACTTAATAGATTACATAATAATATTAATTAACGACTTATTACATAACCTAACATAAGCTTAAATATAATCAAAACCAGTCTTACTACATCATCTTAATACAACAATAAAATATTTAAAAACATAAAAGAGACAAGCTAGTTGGTAGCCTTGCCCTTGCCCTTATCAACGCCCGAAGGTTCGCCCTGCTCTGCCTTAACTGAAATGTTTTAGGGAAAGCAAGAATGAGCATAAATTGCCCAGCAAGTAATATACAATAAGGGTAAGTGATATAATCCTTAATTTTCGAAAGGGTATAACAAAGTTTGATAGTTCAAGGATAACAAGAATATCAACAGTTTTCAATAATAGTCGCTAAGGACAGAATAATATCAATGTGATTCAATAACAAATCAATTCAAGATTTCAAGATAACTGAATACTGAGCAGTCGCTAAGGACTATGAACTTCTACTAGAATTAACAGTAATAAACTGAAAATCCAACAAAAATAGGTACAACAGGTGATCAGCCTAAAGCACCATCGTTATGCATAACAATCAATCATACTCAAGTGTGCACGTCGGTTCTCCGACAATTATATATTCCCTTCAAAGAAGGTTATTTTTCTCAGTCAAATACAAGATCCCGCACCAATCAATTAGTTTGGGTCGCTTTTCAATAATATAAGTCTAGCCGAATCAAATGGCATAGACACTTTCACAATATTCAAGAACAATACTAAGTTCAACATGAATAATAGCTTTAATGAAATAAGAGTTCAAGTATGCTAATTCAATTCAAACGATTAAGTAGGAAACTAGTTCGCAATATACAAAGATAGAATACTTGTATCCAAAGAGATAAGGTTTAGATACTCGCTTACGATATCCGTTGAATAAAATAATGCAAGGGTTTAGGATACTTGCCTTATGCGTAGTTTACTCACGTAAAGCTAGCCAACACTTTCAAATTCCTATCGTAATACCATTACGTATATATATTATATTCATTAGTCATATAATTTAACTTCACATTTTATCTTCGAATATACGATCAACACATAAGCTAAGTTTTAACCTAGCTACACAGTTGTATAGAATATAATTTCTATCCTTAACTTTCTCTTTTCTCAAGTTGATCATATTCATACATCATTACTATCATGTGAGACTACCACAATTAGCAAACATACTCGCATATTATTAATATCACATAAGACTACAAGCAATACTAAAATATATTTCATTTTAGCAAGTTATGGCATTCTCATAAGTTAACCGTCGGGTTCAAGTAACACATAACATATGATATCACAAAGTATGTACACATATTTAAAGGATACTTTCATGCTTGTTCAATCTTTCAAATTCCAATCATATATAATTTAGTTTTTAATTCACCATCCCTAACGACTTAGGGTTATGCAATGCCATGAATTTACATAAGTTGTCATGCTTATCATTTAGAGATATAAAGTAGTCATATATTTTATTGATACGCATGTTCATATGTTTCTATGTCATGGATGTGTGATTCTAGCACTGTTACTAGTTCGTGACTTAATCGAACTCATGCTTGATTAACTTGCATTACATCTAACAAGTACGTACATGTATGATGCCTTCAAAGCATATTCAATCATGTTGAAAATATCAGAACGTAGAGTCCTAATATAACATGTCAAAGTCCACATTTAAAGCTTATGTTGTCATTAGTAAGGTTCACATGTCCACATTTTATTATGGAACCTATATACGCGAGTTAGCATGCTTTTCATACATCCTTAAATCATACAAATATGCTTGCAAGGTCAGAATGTTAACATGGCAAGTATACATATCGAGTTCATTTTCAAATTTGAAGTTTGTTTATAAAACTCTAAGTTTATCGCAAACTATAGTATTCACCAATCATGCATGCAACATAGTAAAACATGTTTGCGTTATCTCCATGTACTCCTATAGGCATGCTACTTATGTTCTCAAACTTGTTCTAAAGTATTATCATAAGTTAGCATGTAACAGTTTGGATCAAAAGTAGAATCTGAAACCAGTGGCCGGCGCAGCTGCGCAGCCTCCCAGTTCAAAACTGGCGTAGCTGCGCAGGGCCTTGACCAGCAAAACACAAGTTCAGCACTGGCGCAGCTGCGCAGCACCCCAGTATAACCAGGGTGCAGCTGCGCCGTTACCTGTACAGAACTGGAAGCTCCTGCTTCGGAAAATATCAACCCTAATTCACAAAATTTCCTCACGAAAATAACCACATTGTATTTCAATATGCTTATAAGTCTATTATAACAACTAAACAAGCTTTCTATAATCCTTTTGGCATGTTTTGCATCCATAATCAAGAATTGGAATTTGGACAGAAATCAGAAATGAAGAACAAGAATGAAGACCATGGAAAGATGATTATACCTCTGTTATGTGAATTAAGCTAGCTAAGATGAACTCTCTCAACTTCTTAGAATGTTATCACTGATATATAACTTAGCTCCCAATTCAATACTTAGCAAAATCTCAGCAAAGAAGAATGGAGGAGAAGAGTTCGTATTTATAGAAAAACCAATACACATACAATGCAATTATATCCCAAATCAAACTAACGGACTATAGGAATGCATAAAGGTTATCAAAGGGTGGGTAATTAGTGGTTGGATTCCATCATTATAACCACTCCCCATTGCATGATGATTATCTAAGTTGTTGATTTTGAGATGGTAGGGAGTAGCATAGCCTTGAGTATTTCACGTGAAGGAGAATGAGACTAGCATTTAGGGACAAGGCAATATGAAACTCAGCATTTGCAACATAAAGTGTATTATTACTAAGGCCATATATACATATATCATACACTTAGGCTATTATATATATATATATTCATACTATATATCATAATTAACATTATAATGTAAGTCACATGCTTAATATTTCAAGGTAGTAGATGTGATATGGCAATGTAGCATACATATCATCCATGTACATTTATTAATACCGGATATAATCACATCACATTATTTCCTATAAGTGATTTCAATATATTCATGATGTATCATTTTAATGTATACTTACATACATATTGTCACATAGGCATTAATCATGTAGCTCACATAGTTTAATTAATCTTAATACATAGTCCATATATAGTATAGCCACATAAATGTTGCACCACACTATATAATATAATTGTATTCCATATACTTTATATATTCAAGTATTGCACATTTGCGCATATCAATTAATATAATCTTATTATATTAATAACTCACTTATTTGTTTTATTATTCATAATGTCAAATAAATAAATTATTTACCTTATCAATTAATTAACAATAATATTAATTAATTCATTCCTCATCGATTATTAATAACACCTAATTAATAATCATAGGATTCATTATCACATTAACAAGTATAAATCTCAGCACAATTATAAACAAGTGGTTTATCATTATTATATTTCTTGCAATAATAATAATCACACATTATTAATCAATCACAGTTAATATTCCACAATAATTATTTAATATTCTACAATAACAATAAATTAATATTTTACAATAACAATTAATATAGATTAATTATTTGCTTAAATTAATATAATCATTCTTATATTACGTCACTGTGCCACACAAGGCTATCAATGAGTTTATCGCAAACTCCATAAATTTCTCAATTATTATAATTATTCAATTTTATATAATTGAATTAATTCATCTCATAACACAAAATCATTTATATTCAAATAACTTCTCATTTCCATTAATATATCTATTTAATAATATTAGGAAATTCTCGGGTATTACATGTTTAGCATGATCATGATCATTGATGTTACTATTGAATATCTTTGGCCATAGTGTGACGCCCTCAAATCCGGGTACTTCGTTTTCACAAGATTTGGTGTTCACTTTCTAAATAAATCATACATATACCCAATAATAAATAATTGCAAAGTAAATTACAACCTTCAAAAATACTTAAATAGAATCTTCCTTGACAAAGGATTACAACTTGTCCAAATACAATCCCAGGGTTAACTAAACCTTAACATCAATCAAACAAATGCGAAAATATAAAACATTAACAACTAAGACTTATTACAAAAGAAACTTGAAACCACAAGCCTTCACTTGCTCATCTTTTCTTTTCCTTTACTTGTTGACGGTATGTCAACATTCTTGGTCTCAACTGCAAGGGGTGGTAAAACATGCAAGAATGAGCAAACAAAAGCTCACTTGAGATACAACAGTGATATGACATAGGTGAACAGTTTCAAAAGAGTTTGAATAACCTTACTTTCATCAAAATAAAGAATTGAATAATAATTCTTCCATCATCTTTAAAGTTTGAGTATAGACTTTATCTGAGGGTCATACGACCTTGAACCATGTCCTAGGTTGTAAATATTTCTATTTAAACCTTTAACAGTCGTTAAGACTATGGACCTTCAACTCGTACTTAGGGGGATCAGCCCTTTGTACCATGTATTGTGCACAAACATTTAACGCTTTCGCATAAATATCCCCTAATAAATAAGGTTGTTCATTCTCAGTAATTGAATACAAGTCCGTACCAATGAAATTTTGGTTTGGATAGGTAAAGGAACTTTGGAGTTTCAACTATCATCAACTAGGAGTAGTTGAATCGACTTATAGTACTTTAACAGTTCAATAATATAAGAATCATGAACCAATTGTAAGATATGACAATAAACTTCACAGTAAATAGGCATGCTTTAGAAATAATTTAAAGCAATTGAAAGAATAAGTAGATCTTGCTTGAACAATTAAGTCAAGATCACAATACTTCAATACTTGTGCATTAGGAATAATATAATACAACCACATCTTGTACAAAGTGAATAACAAGTTCAAAATAGAAACTTGCTTAACATAAGAGGAAAAGGATTAGAAAACTTGCACAATAATTAGTTTATAGATAGGAAACTTGCCTCAAGCGCAAGCTACACTTTAATAACCATAACCACTTCCACAATTACCCTACACATTGCATTTCGTTTAAAACGTCTATTAGTATTCAACTACAACGTTTAAACCATTGAACTTCTTACTTAAGTCCAACTCACAACGTTGTTTACAACATAGGTTGTTAACTAGTCAAATACGTGAGTCTACATTCACGACATACCTTCATAAGCTTATAACGCTTTAAATCATATTGTATACCTTATGAAAGTAACACACCCACACACATGTAACACATTCATATACAACTTCAATCTATCTTAAACACATCAAAAACATGTTATCTTATTACCTATTTCACTTATCAAGTCATAGAAATAGGTTAGCTAAACAAACGGGGCATGAAAACTCAAAAACTAAAAACCAAACTTCCCGGACAGCAGCATACCCTACTGGGGTGGGCCCCCTAGGCCTAATAGCCCCGCTAGGGCAGGGTCACCTCCCTGGTGAAGGGGCTGGTTGGCGAACTGGGAGAGAAATAAGCCAATTTGGCTTATTTCTTCACACCGAATTCAATTTTTCTCAGCATGATAAACATGAAACTTGATACAAATAATATTTTAAACTCTTTAACATAATCATAACATATAAAATCTATACATCACATAATCAAAACCAAGATTTCATGATTTTCGAAGAAAACTACAATATTAATGCGTTCTTGACGGAAATTGCTACTATGAATTCGTTTTTAAATCAATTCAAGTGATTCTAATTGTAATAACTCCTATTCTTAACATACTAACATAATACATGATCAATTTAAACAATAACCTATAATCAAACATCAATTTGATAGTTTCAAAAGCTATTTTTTAGAAATTAGTTCACAGAAAATCATTATGAACATAATTCTTCTTGTTTATCAAAATTTCATGAATTGAATTGTTAAAACAACCATATAACTCAAATATAACCATGCTATATCACATATTACTCATAACTTTATGCTTACACCAATCTCTTTGATAATTTAAGAACTATGTTCAACATAACTTCATAATAAAACACTACGAACATGATTTCTCCATGCTCATCATATCTTTGTGAATTAAAACACTTAAACCACTATACAAATCATATATATATATATATATATATATGTACACATCTCATACATATATCAAAATCAAGAACTTTCACACAAAGATTTTTACAGAAAGTTCTAAAACTATGAAAGATTGAAGAGCATAACTTTAAAAACTTGTTTTTGAGACAATTGAACACGAAACTCCTTTCATGGCATACAATTATATATGAAGAACATATGAATACCATATATACATATAAATTCATGATTATGAAAACACAAAACATATGAATTGATTATAAGGGTTAAGATTATAACATTACTAGTTTGGATTAAGAGATAGATGGAGATGATGATGTAAAGCTCTCCTCTTATTTTCTCAAGATTTCCCTTCTTCTTCTTCTTCTTTGACAATTCTCTTTAACCCTTTCTCTCTGTTTCTTTCTTTCTTTGTTTGTAAAACTAACGTACTAACTATCTAACATATATTATACAATATACATATACATATATAATATATATGTAACATATAAGTAATAAGTATAATACTAATTACCATAATAAATATTACTAATTACATAGGTTATAATAATTTGAAAGGTTAGGCCATGTTTGGCAAACTCAATAATTTAAAAAAACTACTTTTTGAGCTTAAGGCCTTGTTTGGACAAAAATAAGATTAAACAAGTACAAAGGCCTTGTTTGGTAGAACCACTTAAAACCCTTTTTCATTCTTTTAGTAAATATTTACTCCATAGATTAAATACTATACTTATTTAATTAAATTACCACATTCCAATTCAGTTAAAGAAAAGCTAACATTCCTTAATTAATTAAAATTGCACATAATACCAAATTGTTCCATAATTGTAATTCCTTTATTTAACATAATACATGTAACAAATTATTATCAACACTTAGCACATAACATTAAATCTAATTCAATTATTCTTAATTAAACTAGAATTATGCTACACCATTACTAACATATCATTTTAATTAAATATTACTCTTAATAAAATCAGTCCACAAAATCACATAATTTATTTATTTAACTCAATAAATAAATCACATAAAATATTTATTCACTCAATAAATATTAAAATTTAATATATAAAAAATCTCAGTCGTTACACATAATACAAAAATGGACAGGTGTTTGGCATGATTATGACCATTGATGTTACTTTTAAATATCTTTGGCCCGTAGTGCAAAGATGAATTGATTGACATGATTATGACTAAAGGTTGTAGACTAGTATGATCGTGACCATTGATGTCACAAATGAATATCTTTGTCTGAGTTAAAAGATGAATTTATTAGCATGATTATGGACAGGAACTGTGATTTGGTATAACCATGATCTTTAGTTTTACAGGTAAAGACAGGTGATGAAAATTATCTTCGTTCTGGGTACGAAGAGAAATTTATCAACATAATTATGATCATGAACTATTTACATGATTGTGGACAGGAACTATTGATTGATGTTATCGGGAGAAAATATTATTGGTGGCCTTTTAACATGGAGAAGATAATAGACATTATGGTCTCTTTGACTCTTCTAATGGATTATTCGTTTCGCTGCAACTATGGTTGAAAGCTTTTATCATCTACCATATGTTCTAAATATCTGATTTATTACTAATGAAGGCTATTGATAATTTAATTATCTCTAGTTATGATATTCTTTACTGGGCTATTTGTGCTCATCCATTTGCTTCCCAATTCCTTTCAGACAATAAGAGTGTAGCTGGGCCGAGCGGGGATAACAGAGGAATAGAACGATGGTCTATAACTGTTGAAGTTTCCTATAAAACAGTATGAAAATAATTGTATTGAGAACTTTAAATGTGTGTGTCGTATTTTATACGTCATTTAACAGTTGATTTTGGTCAACCAAATAGGATGAGGTGAACCCGACTTTGGAAGGGTGTGTTGCCACTATCATACAAGATGTCTAATCATATACGACTTCGTATTATTATAAGACATGGTTATGCACATTCACTTGCTGATTATATCTATGAGCACTACCTATATAATCTTGGAGTATGGTTGGAATATAATTCTTAGTTTGAGACAATTGAGATAATTATATGGCAAGAAAATACCCACCATTAGAATGAACATGATAGTAATCTTCTCGTTCTTCTTTGGGGTCTATTGGGTCAACCAAGGTTAATTCTCAAGTCATATGATATCTATTATAACTTAGAAGCATGGCCTCCCATGTACGAAGGTTTTCTTGAGCATTTTCCAAAGATTTTAATTCCTAAAATAGTTATTGACTGTACCTTTATGTAACATATCATTGATAAGGAGTATGAGTATTGTTATTCACAGTTTAGGTGTGGTTGTATTATGCACGATAGAGTAATAGTTGGAATATGAAGATTCGTATTTAAATTCTGTAGCATGTATTTCTGGCGACTCAGAGTAGGTGGTGTGGACCTATTTTGGGGGCGTCACAAATGGTATCAGAGCTTAGGGATATGGTTGCTGGCGGAGATCTGAGATTAGAACTAGGAGGGGAAAGACGAGTAATATACTTCGCTAGTGTGTGACTTACCTAAGATGAATTTTTTTACTTAATAAATTGACAAATTGTGATATGTCAATTAACCTTTATTTTGAAGCTGTATTCTAGAATGATATCTGAAATCTAAGAGATGAGCAATGGAGAAATCATGATACAGAAGAAATGGCCAGGAAGATAGAATCTGAAATGAAAGCAAAGTATCATCACCTCTTCGAACTACCAGGTACGTAAATTTCGGGGAAGAAATTTCATAAGGATGAGAGATTGTAAGACCCCGAATTTTATGAAATAAAAGTATTCAATTTTTCTTATAATTATTATTCTATTTGGTAAATGGTTATATTGAATAAATGTTATAGTTATGGGTGATTTGTGCAAATTTTACAAAGTAAGCAAGTTGTCATAAATTTTTTGTTTTGTCGGGGAATATTCTTTTTATCGGGGAATATTCGTAAGACGGTGCAATTATTAGTGGGCCCCATAATAGAAAATTATCTGATATAAAAAGCGACAGAAGTAGTCTTTTTATAAAAATAACGGTAAAACTTTTACCGTTAAACTGTTGAAATACCCGGTGGGTAAACTACAGTAATACGCGTTGTTGCACAGTAGCACACGGTATTGCACAATAATTTCTAATTATTGATTCTTACGTAAGAAGTCACTTATTCAATAATTATTACAGTAATTACTATTCAATATTTTATATTATTGATTCAATAATTGCTACATTGATAATTGCATATTATTTTATATTATTGATTCAATAATTATCACAGTAACTACTGCACAGTATTTTACATTATTAAATCAATAATTGTCACTCATATTATTGAAATGATATTATTAAATAGCATTATTGACAATGTCTAGGAAGTTCTGTCGAGAAAATGGGTTAGGTTATATAATTGCGCGCCAATGAAGAGAAATTCTTATTAGAAAGCACCCTCTTTCCTGGGAACGACCTCGTGCCAATATTGTAATTCTATAATATTAATAGTGAATAATAATTGATGAATAAAATAAAAATTGTTGATAAATATGATAAGTAAATATTTATTCAATTTTGATATAAATGGAGGAATTTTTAGTATTAGACATTTGTTGAAAATTGACATTTTATCTTTTTCGATAAAATTAATTCATTCAAATATATTATTATAATATTACATTATAATAGTATAAAGTGATAATATAATAGTATAATTTTATAATTTGAATGGTAATATTATTATAATAAATTCATGGTATAAAAATAAAATGAGGTGGAAGAAAGAAAATGAAATTAGAATTCTTTTTTAATAATTATAAAAGTTTATATATATATATATATATATATATTTATAAACATGTGGTTGGTGTCTTTTTTGGTGTCATCATAGGTGTGCTGAAGCCTTTTTCAAAGATGGAGTGCTGCAGAAAAAATAATCATCCGTATGTTCATTTTGTCAACATTGGTGTTATGACATTTTTCTATAAATAGGTTGCTTAGTTAAGAAATGAAAAACACACCAGAAACAGAAAATTGTTTCTCTATACTATTGAACGTATTTTTTATGAGTATAAGGATATTTTGAGTGTTGATAACAGTGCAAGATTTCTTCAACATAATCTCCGTTATTCAAGTCAGAATTACTCTCCTATTAAGGTAAAGGATATTATTTTTCTCGTATAGGATGTTTTCGTTCAATATTCGTAAGGAATATTATTTTCTTCCATACTCTATAGTATATAAGTGATAATATTTCATTTCATATTCTTAAATTTAAACTTACTACGGTAAGTATTGTTTCTATAATTCCTTAAATGATTAGAAATTGCTTAAGGTTTTCGCTTCATCTATTATCATTTCACTAGAATATTGATCTGACCTTGCTTATGAAATTTTTACCTTTTCATGTCGAGGTACTATTTATACGTACGGTACTATTCATATGTACAGTACTATTCGCGAGGTACTATTCACGAAAAAACTTTGTTCTTTTCTGTCCAAATTATTTTTGATATATGAATATCATTCTTGAATTTTGCTCCACAGTTGGTTATCATATTGACAAATTGAATATTTTTGAATTTGGATAAATTAAATTATAAATCTCTAATACTTATCCTTGATCGTATGGTTCTTATTATTTCTATTCATCATATATAACATTTTTATAATTATGGTGATGAAAGTTCTATTTGGCTTGAGTGCAAAGATAGGTAGATTATTGGTATGATCATGACTATGGGTTCTTTTTGGCCAGGGGTGCAAAGATGAATTGTTGATTGGTATGATAATGACCAATGATTTTACAATTGAATATCTTTAACTTAAGTGCAAACTTGAATTGATCAACATGGTTATAAGTATTGCTTCTATAAATTCTGAAATGATTAGATATCCTTTGAGATTTGCGTTTCATCTAATATCATTTCACTTGAATTTTTATTTACCTAAATGTTCTTATTAAATTTTAATCGTTATCTTTGAAATATTAAACTTAAATATCTTTGGTCCGTAGTATATGGACATGTGTTTGGCATGATCATGATCATTGATGTTACTGTTGACTATCTTTGGCCCGTAGTTTAAAGATGGACAGGTGTTTGGCATGATCATGACCACTGATGTTACTTTTGAATATCTTTGGCTCGTAGTGCAAATATGAATTGACTAACATAATTATGACTAAAGGTTGTAGACTAGTATGATCATGACCATTGATGTTACAAATGAATATCTTTGGCCTGAGTGCAAAGATGAATTTATTAGCATGATTATGAACAGGAACTGTGATTTGGTATGACCATGATCTTTGGTGTTATAGGTAAAGGCAGGTGATGAAAATTATCTTCGTACTAGGTACAAAGAGGAATTTATTAATATAATTATGATCATGAACTATTTACATGATTGTGGACATGAACTATTGATTGATGTTATAGGGAGAAAATATTGTTGATAGACTTTTAATATGGAGAAGATAATAGACATTATGGTCTATTTAACTCTTCTAATGGATTATTCGTTCCGCTGCAACGATGGTTGAAAGCTTTTATCATTTACCGTATATTTTAAATATCTGATTTAATACTGATGAAGGATATTGATAATTTAACTATCTTTAGTCATGATATTCTTTACTGGGCTATTTGTGCTTATTCTTCTTCTTCACGATTCCTTTCACGCAATAAGGGTGTAGTTGGGTCGAGCGGGGATAACAGGAGAATAAAATGATGGTCTATAACTATTGATGTTTCCCATAAAATATTATGAAAATAATTATAGTGAGAACTTTAAATGTGTGTGTCGTATTTTATACGTCATTTAATAGTTGATTTTGGTGAACCAAATAGGATGAGGTGAACCCAACTTTAGAAGGGTGTGTTGCCACTATCATACAAGATGTCTAATCACATACGACTTTGTGTTATCATAAGACATGGTTCTGCACATTCACTTGCTGATTATATCTATGAGCACTACCTATATAATCTTGGTGTATAGTTAGAATATAATTCTCAGTTTGAGACAATTGAGATAATTATATGGCAAGAGAATACCCACCATTGGAATAAACAGGATAATAATCTTCTCGTTCTTCTTTGGGGTCTATTGGGTCAGCCAAGGTTAATTCTCAAGTCCTATGATATCTATTATAACTTAGAAGCATGGCCTCCCATGTACGAAGGTTTTTTTGAGCATTTTCTTAAGATTTTAATTCTTAAAATAGTTATTGACTATACCTTTATGTAACATATCATTGATAAGGAGTATGAGTATTGTTATTCACAGTTTATGTGTGGTCGTATTATGCACGACAAAGTAATAGTTGGAATATAAAGATTTGTATTTGTATTCTGTACCATGTATTTCTGGCTACTCAGAATAGGTGGTGTAGACCTATTTTGGGGGTGTCACAAAATGGGTCTTTGTGTTGACAACATTGCACTTGTTCCCGCATATGATCTTCTACTCAATGCGTCCGCTACCACGTTTACTTTTCAAAGATGGTATTGTATGGTATGGTCGTAATGTTTCAACAACTCAAGCCAATGTCGTTGCCACATGTTGAGTTCCTTTTGAGTTAAGAAATATTTAAGGCTTTTATGATCCTTATAGATCTTCACTTTCTCCCTATATAGGTAGTGTCTCTAGATCTTTAGCGTGAAAATGACTGCTGCCAACTCTAGATCATGAGTAGGATAATTCCTCTCATATTCTTTGAGTTATCATGAGGCATAGGCTATGACTTTCCCATGTTGTATGAGAAACCCTTTGCCTGACGCATCGCTATAGATGGCAAATCCCTCCGAACCAGATGGTATTGTCAGAACAGGTGCTAAAATGAGTCTCCTCTTGAGTTCTTGAAAGCTTTTCTCACATTCCTCGTTCCATCCGAATTTTGTACCTTTTCGAGTCAGCTGAGTTAATGGAGTAGCGATTCGAGAAAATCCTTCCACGAAACTCCGATAATAACAAGCTAAGCCCAGAAAGCTACGTATTTTGGTTACTAACTTAAGTTGCATCCAACTTTGTATTGGTTCAATCTTTATCGGGTCAACTGATCTTCCATATTTTGATACCACGTACCCAAGGAATACTACCTCCTCAAGCCAGAACTCGCATTTCTTCAACTTGGCATATAGTTTGTTTTCATGAAGCTTTTGGAGTATCAGCCTCAAGTGTTGCTCGTGATCTTCACGACTTTTGGAGTAAATGAGGATGTCATCAATAAAGACAGCCACAAAATGATCCAAATATTCCTTGAATATCTGGTTCATCATATCCATGAAGGCAGCAGGAGCATTAGTTAATCCAAAAGACATGACTAAGAATTCATAATGTCCATATCGAGTTCTGAAGGCAGTCTTCGGAATGTCATCAATTTTAATCTTTAACTGATAATATCCAAAATGAAGATCGATCTCTGAGAAGAATTTAGCACCTAGCAAATGGTCAAACAAGTCATCAATGCGAGGTAACAGATACCTATTTTTAAAGGTGACATGGTTTAACTCCCGATAGTCAATACAAAGTCGCATACTCCCGTCTTTCTTCTTTACGAATAAAACAGGAGCACCCCAAGGAGATGTGCTAGGACGAATGAAACCAATGTCTAACAACTCCTGTAGTTGGACATTTAGCTCCTGAAGTTCAATAGGAGCCATTCGATATGGGTTTTTGGAAATGGGTTTTGTACCGGATTCAAGGTCTAAAAAATTTAACTTCACGTTCTGAGGGTAGACCAGAAAGTTCTTCGAAAAATACATCAGGGAATTTATTAACAACATAAATATCATTCAGATCTGACGTATTCTTGTTTAAATCGGTGACATGGGCTATGAAAGCTTGACATCCATTTTTTAATAAACGAATAGTTTTATGACTTGAAATGACAATGATTGATTTTAGTGGTTTGGTTGTTTGAACTCGCATAACAGGTTGGTTAGGAATATGAAAGCTAATAACCTTACGAAAATAATCAATTTTAGCATGATGAGTGGTTAAGCAGTCGATTCCTAAAATTCCATCAAATGCAAGTATTTTCAATGAGATGAGATCAACAGGTAATGTTAGGGTGCCAATTTGAATAAAAAGAGATTTGTAAACTGTGGATGTAACGAAGGTTTCTCCCAACGAAGTTTCAACAGATAAGTTAAAGTCTAATTTCTCAGGGGTCAAGTTCAAATGTTAAGCACAAGTAGGTGAAATAAAAGAATGGATAGAACCGGTATCTAATAAGGTATAGACTTTGAAAGAGTTTATGATTAGCTTATCCGTGATAACTTCGTTCGGATTCCTCGCTTTTTGGATAGTCAAAACAAAAGCTCTCCCCTAAACCACCGACTTTGACTTGTCTGGGACAGCTTTTGGTGTCATCATCCCAGCTATACTTGACTTTGCTATAGGGTACACTCGAGCTATGTGACCTTCCTTTTCGCAATTGTAGCACACCTTGGATTTCTGTGTGCAGTTTGGATTGATGTGTCCCTCTTGTCTGCATTTGTAACATACGACCGGTGGTCGTTCCCCTTACCTAGAAACGGTTGCTGATGCTGGTGCTGCTGCCGATGTCTTTCCATCGTCATTGTTGAATATTCTCTTTTTGAAATTTCCACCTGACTCACTTCTTCTATTATCTTGGCCATGATTACCACCAAAGTGGTTACCATTTCTTGCATGATAATTTCTGCCACGCTGGTTATGATGACTGTTGCCACCGGTACGACTATAGTTGTTGTCCTTCGGTTAAACAGTCTCATTATCTCGGTCCAATAATTGAGCCCTATTCACAACATCTGAATGAAAACAAATTTTATGAGAAACGAGGTATTGACGAATTTCAGGTTTCAAACCTCTCAAAAATATTTGTGTTATTCTTTCCTCATTATTCTCCAAATGGGATGCAAATCGGGATACTTTCGCAAACTTGGCCTCGTATTGTGATACAGTCATATTGTTATGTTCCAGTTTGATGAATTCTACCTCTTTCATATGACGAATACTTTCTGGAAAGTACGTGTCGTTGAACATTTCCTAGAACTTCTCCCAAGACATCTTAAATGAAGAAAGCTGAGTACGTTTCATAAATTCCGACCAGTAATCTTTCTCTTCACGCAATATATAGGTGGCAAAGGGGACCTTTTGCTCCTCTTTACATCCCAGAACATCATATGTCTTGGTGATCTGCTTAATCCAAGTTCCTGTTTTGAGTGGCTCTGGCTTTCCCAAAAACTTTGGCAGTCCCAACTCCTTGAATTTCTTAACAGTGACCAGCTGTGAGTTACCATTGTTTCCACCTGCAATTTGAACATGAGTCTCTCTCGTCTAGTTTTGCATGAATTGTAGAAAGATCCTAAATACCCCATCGTTCATTATTTGTTCTGTGGTGTTGTTTACAGGAGTGTTATTACCTTCCTGAGGCATATTATCCTGGTTATTGATTGACGGTGTCTCAATGGTCTCATATGCTCCATTACTTATCTCCCAATTTTCAGATGTCATTCTCAAATATATCCATAAAATAAGAGTTAATTAAAGAAATGGATATGTCACATATTATCCCTATATTCCGACCGACCAATTAAATAAGAAATAAGCTTAGGTAGGACACACTAGCAAAGGTTTTACTCGTCTCTCCCCTCCTAGTTCTAATCCCAAATCTCCGCCAGAGATCATATCCCTAAGCTTTGATACCAACTGTGACTCTCCCAAAATAAGTCCACACAACCCATTCTGAGTCGCCAAATACATGGTACAGAATCCAAATGCAAATCTTTTATATCAAGCTGTCGTGCAAAATACGACCACACAAACTATGAGCTTCAATACAAGTATTATTTCATATATAATACGAAAATATCAACGCTCAAATTCAGTTCTCATTACAATTATTATCACACTATTTTACAAAATAGTGAAGACTACTATACCACTATCTCGGACCATCACTCCATTCTCCGGCTTGCCCCAACTATACTCTCATTTCCTGAAGAGAACAATAAAAGAAAAAGGTGAGCTCAACTAACCCAGTAAAGAATATTATGAAAAAGATAATGAAGAATAAATTATCTTTAGCCTTTAACAATAACAAATTAGATAAAATATAATGGACAACAAGTTTTAGATCAACAACTGCAGCGGAAATAGCAATCCATTAAAAGAGTCAAGTAGAGCATGATGTGTACTATCTTCTATGATTTAAAAGTCCATCATCAATATTTTATCTCTGTAACATCAATTAATAAACATTTCAAATCAATAATTTATCTTTGCACTACGGGCCAAAGATATTCATTTGTATCACCAGTGGTCATAATTATGCCAAACACATGTCCATCTTTGCACTACGGGCCAAAGATATTTATAAATTAACAATTCATCTATGCACTACGGGCCAAAGATATTCATCAATCAACAGTTCATATTTGCACTGCGGGCCAAAGATAACTTTCACCATAATTTGAGACTGAGGATGATGAAAAATGATATAAAGAACGAATCAAGTGAGATCAAGGACAAATATTAGAGATTTGTAATTTAATTTATCCAAGTTCAAGAATGCTCAAATTGTCAACATAATAATCAATTGTGGAGTAAAATTCAAGAATGATATTCATATATCAAAAATAATTTGGACATAAAAGAAATTAATTTTTATCGTGAATAGTACTCCGTGAATAGTATCCCGCATAAATAGTACTGCATGAATAGTACTGTATGAATAGTACCCCGACATGAAAATATTAAAATTTGATAAAAAAAAGTTCAAACCAATATTCCGGTGAAATGATACTAGATGAAGCGCAAAACTCAAAGAATTTCTAATCATTCCAAGAATTATAGAAGCAATACTTACCATAGTGAATTTAAATTTAAGAATATGAAATGAAATAATATCACTTTCATAATATGGAGTATGAAAAAAAATAATATCCTTTACGAATATTGAAAGAAAATAACATCATTTACCTTAGTAGAAAACTAGATTTGACTGGTATACATGATATTATCCTGAGAAATTCTTGCACTATAAGCTATACTCAAAGTATTCTTATACTCAAAAGAAATACTCACAATATTGCAGTAGGAACACTTGTATTTTTTTTGGTGTGTTTAGGAAGAAGGGGTAACCCCCCTTTTATAGTGCAACCTCGGAAGAAAAAATAAAATGAGCTGCCTAATTTTTTTCTTTCTCCGCCTAACTGTCCTTTTTTTCCTTTCTTTCTTTGCTTAACATACCTAACTTGCTTAACTTCTTATTGGTTGATGAGGGCTCACAATTTGCAAATAAAAGAATTTTGCAGGAAATATTCCTCCCATTAGGAAAAAGAGAAGTGCACGGGAAGTTTTGAAAAAACTTAACAATCTGACAAAGTTAATATAATATTATATTATTATAATATTCTATTAAAAAAACTATACTATTATAATATATTTGAATGAATATTTTATCTGAGGAGGTAATTATAATTCCACAGAAAAATATGCCAAACTTTCAACAAATATCTCATGTTAAATTCCTCCATTTGTAACAAAAATTGGACAAATATCCACCACATAACAATTATTCACAATTAATATTATAAGCTCGCAATATTGACAACTAGATCGTTCCCAGGAAAGAGGGGGCTTTCTGATAAGGATTTATCCTTATTGGCGCGCAATTATATAACCTAACCCCTTTCCTTGACAGAACTTTCTAGACATTGCCAATAATACTATCTAATAATATTATTTCAATAATACGAGTTACTGTGTTGTGGCAATTATAGATTTGATAATATAAAATACTATGCAATTATCACTAGCAATTATTGAATGAAATACTAAGTGACTTCTTACGTAAGCATCAATAATAAGAGATATTGTGCAATACCGTGTGCTACTGTGCAACAATGTGTATTACTGTACTTTTATTATCGAGTATTTCAATAGTTAACTGGTAAAAGTTTCGCCGTCAATTTTTAAAAACTTATTTTTGTCGTTTTCTTCATCCGACAGTTATTCTGTTATAGGGGCCATCAATGATTGCGCCGTTGTACGAATATTCCCCGACAAAAAGAATATTCTCTGACCAAACGAATATTCATCGAATATTTTATGACAATTTACGTACTTTAAAAAAATTACACATATCACCCCTAACTATCACATTTATCAAATCCATATCTTACTATTTAAAATAATATATAGAGGAAATTAAATCTTATTTATAAAAAGTTGGGGTCTTACAGTAACTGTGGAAAATATTTTTTTTTTCGAAAAAAGATGTAAAAATACTATTCACCCAAACAACGTAAACTCATTTTTTTTTTGAAATTTTGAATTATGGCATAACGTTTCTTCGAAAAAGGGGGATCGGTGGCGAAATCAAATTTTCGAATCTCGAAAGTCGATTTTTTGGCTAATCGAGCATTTTGCGAAAATGTAACCAAGAAAGTTAGAAAATCATAACTAAATGAGAAATGTCTAACTAGTATTTAGTTGGACTAACTAAGTCTAATAATTTAAGGACTTGGTTAAAGAGTTTTAAGGCTTGACTAATTTTGAGCCAAGTGAAAAAGACAAAAGCCAAGCCAAGGGATAAAATGGCTTGACCAAGTGTGAGCAAAGGGGGGAAAGCCAAGTGCAAGCCAAGGGTTGTGGCTTAACTATGTTAGGAAGCCATAGCTCAAGCCTTAGGCAAGAAGCCAAGACTTGGAGCCAAAGTTTGTCAAAGGAAAGGTTTGTTCCATGTGGGAGCACAAGGCTAGCACACGGGGGCACATAGAGAGGAAAAGTGGCCGGACAAGGAGAAGAAAATGGGGGGAGGATTGGTGACTCATGGGGCTAAGGTGGCAACAAGTCTTAAATGCTAACTTATCTCCAAACCAAGTGTTTTATTTTAATTGGTTAACCACCCATGAATTTCATTAACCTCACATGAGTTAAGTGGTGGGAGAGAGAGTTAAACATAATTACCCAATAATTAGTCATTTCTCTTGTTCATTAAATTACAAATAAAGAAGGAGAGAGATCGAAAGCTAAAGAGAAAAAGAGTAAGTAAAAGAAATCAAAAGCAAGAAAGAAGGAGGACTTGGCCAGATCATCAAGGAGAAAAAAAGAGCTAGATTAGTCCTAATCAAAGCCTAAAGGAAGAAGAGCTAAGGAGGTAAGAACAATCAACCACTCAATCATCCTTTTCTTTATATATTTCTTTGATTTATAAAGGGAAGTGCATGTTGGTGGTTGGTTGTTTGATGGATCATTGAAGGATCTTGGAGGGATAAGGTTTAAGGGCTTTATAATGTCAAAACACCTTAAAATTATGTATGTCTAGTGAATCAAATAATTAAAACTTAAGCCCAAGCACGGGGATGGAAAAATAAGCTAATAATGGACTTTAAACGGACTTAAATGGACTTAAATCTATATTTGATGTATGTTGTGGTATGATTTCGTATGATGAAATCATATATACCTATGTTATGGAAATATTCCAATTGGAATGGAGGAAAAATGCGCCATAACAAAGTTATGGCGAAATTTTTTGAAAAAATGTGTCAAATAAGAAAAACCTAGCTTGGTACTCTTTTTGAACCAAGTCTAAGGATAGTTGATGTCTCCGAAAGATTATTTCGTTCTGATAGATATGTGGTTGGGTGAATATGTGAGCCGTGGGCTCAGAATGTGTTCAATCCGACTTCGGATGAACAAGTTATGAAGTTTAGAAAATTTTACGTTTAAAACATTTTTCGATGAAAATGGCTCCGGGAGGGGTTTTAAGACAATTTCCCAACAAGTTAGAGACTTGGGAAAATTTTTCTGTCTGGGGAGATTGGAAGAATTTGTTACAAGGAAGAAATAGACGCAAGAACGAGCTCGTTCCGATATCGGACGAGTAAGTTATGATGTGTCAAAGTAAGCGCGTTGAAACGGTGCAAAGTTAAAAATTGACAAACTGGGCACCAAAAGTGCTGGAGAGATGGCGCTATCGCGCCACCCATAGTGTTATTTGGGGCGCTGCCGTGCCTTGATGGCAGTCGGTAAGACAGTTTGGACGTCCTTTAGTAAAATTGTACATAACTCTTTCGTCCGAACTCCGATTGAGGTGATTCAAGAGGCTCTAGAAATCTAAGGAGTAGACCTACAACTTTCAATTTTTAAGGTTTGAGAGTTGAGGTTGGGATCAAGTCCTAAAATGGGGATCTTTAGGACTGTTATGCAATACGAGGCAACCCGTGATGGTTTCTTTTGATCATTGTGGTGATAAGCCATGTTTGACTAGTATTTTCGAGTTTTAAATATGGGAACTTGGGGATATAGTATAGAGAAGTGTAAACCAAGGTTTGGTAGGTATATGAGATTTATTAATAATATGAAATGGAGTATCAGTTAAGTATTCAGGATAGAGAAGTCAGGCATACGACGAGTGAACGTGGAAATACCAAGTCGAATGTAATAAACTTAAATAGTGTTCCAATTCTTATGAGACAAACATTATAAAACATGGAATAAAGTTAATGTAAACCATGAGTGACGTTTATATGTGGCTAATTGGTATGTTTATGTGCACTAAATGTGCACTAAAAGGTGATTAACGTTAAAGTTGTCAAGATCGCTAAGCCAAGTATTCTAACTCGATTCAATCTTCATTTGAATGTTGGATTATAGTATGTGTGTAGACACTCAAAATTTCACTTTCCCTTTACTAACACTACAGGAGGGCAACAATATCTTTTCAACCCCGAAGACAACCCTGTGGGGCAACCTCAACAACTTCAACTACGGAGACAGCCCCGAGGGAAGATAACATCATTACTTCAGCCCCGAAAATAACTCTGAGGGAGCACAACAACAACCGTTTCAAACCCGAAGACAACCCCGAGAGAACTATAGCAGTGCAAATCAAACCCGGAGACAACCCCAGAGAGGAAAAGATGTAATTTTGCATCCTTAACATCAATAATGAACGTCCAGCTGAGGATAGGGTCACAAAGAGCCATCGCAGTAATCCTGAGTGCAAACTCAGAAATGAGCAAGCCCGGTGTCATTGCGTATCTCTCGGAAAGAGATTTTCGGAATGGTATGGCATACCTCTGATGAGTGGGTTTTATACCTATATTTCGGACACCTTTTAGACTTGATTCTTTGTTAACTTTAAGTATTTTTAATGTTATTTTACTTGTTTTTGTTTTTGTGTTTGTGTTGTAGGAAACGACTTCGGAGGGTCAAAACATGAAATATGGAGCTTAATGGCATTTTTGTAATTTTTGGAATTGTTCATGCGCTGGAGCGGATTTCTCTAGTACAAAAACTAGACGGGGCGAAGTTGTCGGGAAGAAAGAGAGTTTTCGGAAGTTGAGTAAAAAAAGGATTTAGTTTGGCTGATGGTTTGATGGACTTTAAGGGGGGACTAAAAGACACATGAAGAGATATATAAAAGGAGGAGTATTCATAAGGATGGGTATTCGATTCCATTCTATTGGATTAGATTAGATTAGATAAAACTTTAGTTTAGATTAGAGTTGAAGATTGAAGCAATTGAAGATCATTGAAGATTCAGAATTGGTGCAAGAGAAATTCAGATTTGCATATCTCAATTCCTAACTTTTCTTTACTTCTATCTTTATCTTTCAATGTATAAACAATTGTGGATTATGGATTTTGAGTTAATCATGAACTAATTTCTATTTTGAGATTATAATGGATCTTGTTGCGTAGTTTGCTTTGATATTCTTCCATGTTAGGTGCTGTTTGTTTACATCTGATTGCCTCTTAATGGACTGTCTCTTATTAGCTAAGCGGCATGATGCTGTTTGTTTTTTTGGTTACCACTGAATGCCTCTTAATTGATAAGACAGAAAATGAAATCTTAATAATTAAGTGGTACCTCTTAATGAATTTTTTTTATATAAATATATTCAATAATATTATTCACTCATTTTTATTAAATTGAATATTTAAAATTATTAAATAAAATTTTACCCTTTAAATGGTAAAATAGTGTCATTAAGAGACAACTTACTTTTTAGTTATCAAACAGTTTTTTAGAGTCAGACCTCATAACCATTCAGATGATCTAATTTATTAAGACATCATAATCATTCAGATCTTAATTATTCAGTTTTATCAAACACAACCTTAGTCTTAGTAATTATTATTGGATCGTCTATTATGGTTTGTGATTAATTGCTTAATTGCCAAGCTAACAATTACCGTGATAACCTATATGAAATTGAGAGACGGATTATGGATTTAGATCTGATCATAATAGCATGTGTTTGTGACTTCTACATGGCGATGTAATTTATAATTCGTGCCTAGGATAGAGATATACCTATGCACCGCATTTAATCTAATTAGAACTTGTGCTTAAACCCTCTTTAATTGTAATTCACATAGAGATATGGTGGATTAGTTAATTAGGGTGTTCTTATTAATTCTATCATCTGTGGGTTTAATCTGATATGGATCTGGTGCATTGAGAAATGGTCATATTTTACCTTCGTGTTGTAAGGCCCCAACTTTTTATGAATAAAATTTAATTTTCTCTATATATTATTTTAAATAGTAAGGTATGAATCTGATAGATGTGATAGTTAGGGGTGATATGTGCAAAATTTTTAAAGTAAGCAAATTGTCATAAAATATTCGAGAAATATTCGTTTGGTCATGGAATTTTCTTTTTGTCGGGGAATATTCGTACGACGACGCAATCATTGATGGCCTCTATAACAGAATAACTGTCGGATGAAGAAAACGACAAAAATAAGTTTTCTAAAAATTGACGGCGGAACTTTTACCGTTAACTGTTAAAATACTCGGTGATAAAAGTACAGTAATACGCGTTGTTGCACAGTAGCACATGGTATTGCCAGTATCTCTAATTATTGATGCTTACTTAAGAAGTCACTCAGTATTTTATTCAATAATTGCTACAGTGATAATTGCATAGTATTTTATATTATCAAATCAATAATTGCCACAACACAGTAACTCGTATTATTGAAATGATATTATTAGATAACATTATTGGCAATGTCTAGAAAGTTTTGTCAAGAAAAGGGGTTATGTTATATAATTGCGCATAAATAAGGATAAATCCTTATCGGAAAGTCCCCTCTTTCCTGAGAATGATTTGGTTGTCAATATTGTGATGTTATAATATTAATTATGAATAATTGTTATGTAGTGGATATTTGTCCAATTTTTGTTACACGTGGAGGAATTTAACATGAGATATTTGATGAAAGTTTGGCATATTTTTCTGTGAAATTATTATTACCTCCTCTAATAAAATATTCATTCAAATATATTATTCATATGCACTTCTCTTTTTCCTAATGGGAGGAATACTTCCTGCAAAATTCTTTTATTTCCAAATTGTCGACCCTCATCAACCAATAAGAAGTTAGGCAAGTTAGGCAGGTTAGGCGGAGAAAGAAAGAAAGAAAAAAGGACAGTTAGGCGGAGAAAGAAAAAAATTAGGCAGCTCAATTTTTTCTTTCTTTCGAGGTTGCACTATAAAAGGGGGGTTACCCCTTCATCCTAAACACACCAAAAAAAATACAAGTGTTCCTACTGCAATATTGTGAATATTTCTTTTGAGTATAAGAATACTTTAAGTGTAGCTTATAGTGCAAGATTTTCTTAGGATAATATCCGGTATACCAGTCAAATCTAGTTTTCTACTAAGGTAAAGGATGTTATTTTCTTTCAATATTCGTAAATGATATTATTTTCTTTCATACTCCATATTATGAAAGTGATAATATTTCATTTCATATTCTTAAATTTAAACTTACTATGGTAAGTATTGCTTCTATAATTCCTTGAAATGATTAGAAATTCTTTGAGTTTTGCACTTCATCTAATATCATTTCACAGGAATATTGGTTTTAACTTTTTTTTTTTATCAAATTTTAAAATTTTCATGTTGGGGTACTATTCATACTGTACCATTCATACGGGTTACAATTCACGGAGTACTATTCACGATAAAAATTGATTTCTTTTATGTCTAAATTATTTTTGATATATGAATATCATTCTTGAATTTTACTCCACAATTGATTATTATGTTGACAATTTGAGCACTCTTGAACTTGGATAAATTAAATTATAAATCTCTAATATTTGTCCTTTATCTCACTTGATTAGTTCTTTATATCATTTTTCATCATCTTCAGTCTTAAATTATGGTAAAAGTTATCTTTGGCCCGCAGTGCAAAGATAAACTGTTGATTGATGAATATCTTTGGCCGGTAGTGCTAAGATGAACTGTTAATTGATAAATATCTTTGGCCCGTAGTGCAAAGATAAATTATTAATTTGAAATATTTATTGATTGATGTTACATGGATAAAATATTGATGATGGACTTTTAAATCATAGAAAACAGTAGACATCATGCTGTACTTGACTCTTTTAATTGATTGCTATTTTCGCTGCAGTTGTTGATCTAAAACTTGTTGTCCATTATATTTTATCTGATTTGTTATTGTTAAAGGATAAAGATAATTTATTCTTCATTATCTTGGTCATAATATTCTTTATTGGGCTAGTTGAGCTCACCCTTTTCTTTTATTGTTCTCTTCAAAAAATGAGAATATAACTGGGACTAGCCGGGGAATGGAGTGATGGTCTGAGATAGTGCTATAGTAGTCCTCACTATTTTGTAAAATAGTGTGATAATAATTGTAATGGGGACTGAATTTGAGCGTTGATATTTTCGTATTATATACGACATAATATCTGTATTGAAGCTCACAGTTTGTGTGGTCTATTTTGCACGACAGTTTGATATAAAAGATTTATATTTGGATTCTGTATCATGTATTTGGTGACTCAGAATGGGTTATGTGGACCTATTTTGGGGGCGTCACAATTCTAGTGTAAGATTTATCTATACTTAACATGTCTATCATCGCTAGTGAATGTAAATGGAAAATAAACAAAGATTTGAAATAGTCATACCTTATATGTGGATCGCTGTATTCTAAGAAAATTATGAGGATCGCTGATTTGAAATTAGCTAGATAGGCATAGATCTAGGTAGATCTAGTTTATTTGAAAGTTTTGTAAATATTAGTGCAACCACGCTATCCTAGATCCATATTTAGAGGAAGCGGGAAGCTTAAATAATTGCGTACAAGGATTTAAGTGATAAATTAGTTGTTTAGCAAAGTTAGAAAGTATATATATACTTTATTTCAATATATACATCATGTAAGCTTTTAAATGATGTCATGTGAGCCTATGAATCATAGGGTCGAAGATTCAATCAATGAATCTAGATCCGGTTCCAATGATGGACTTGTTTAAGTTGTAAAATCAGCTTGCAATCCATTATACATGTAACGCCCCCAAATTCGAGTACCTTTAAACCTTGAATAAGGTGCTACATGGTGCTACTGTATTCAAAACATATTACTATATATTTGAATTAACATTAATGTAATTACTATATTATAACAATATTTCAATCAGTCTCCCAGGTTATTTATAATCATTACATGTTCATTACATCATAATAGAAATGATTACAAAAGTACTATTATTATTATATTGTCTAGGTATTTCTACAACTTCACCTTTCCTTTGTCCTTCCGCGACCCTTCAATCTTTTCGGCCTTAGCTGAAATTTACATAATTCAAGCAAGGGTCAGCATTTGATTTCTCAACAAGTATATAGTTTAAAAACAACAAAATCATGAATCATGCATTTAATATTCAACAACTGAGCAAATAGTTGAGAATCAATAAGAATAATAAAAAATGATACTTTTTCTTTGTCAAAATATTTTTAGAACCACAATATGAATATTGAATTTGAGATGGTCAAACGACCGAGAGTTAACCACTTTCTTTCATTAAAAAGGGACTTCCCAGTAAATAAACCGTAAATCCAATATATCTTAAGAGCACTTCTAGGTGATCAACGTATTGTACTCTATGTTGATCAACACTTATTCGTTAAACGTGTTTGCGTTTAGTTTTGACACCATGCGTGTCAGGCAAAGATTCGACTAAATACATTTAAGTGTTCATTATTAGGCTTACCTTTTTATCAATACCAAAGCAATTGGCATTAGATAGCTTAAAGTTTCATAAATAGCATTTTAAAAAGAGTTACTATGAAACTAATAAATCAACTTAACATTTGTTAAGACGAACAAAGGCATTGACATTTTCTTAAACAGTTTATTGCAAAACATGACTTGAATACTTGAACAAACATTTAATATATTTGCCTAAGTATAAAATTTCACAAGAAAAATGTTTAGAAAACTTGCCTCAAGCGTCTTTTACTTATAGTTTAAGCTAATTTATTTCTTTACAACCTACACACATAAATTACATACACATTCCAATTAGACACTCAATTAGAGCCAAATATTGGGTTACTTCTACTTCCCGTACTACTGTACTCATTTAATTCATTAGAATTAAGTCATACTTTAAGTTCATTATTCTTTGTTATCATTCATTACAATTTTTGTAACATTAGTTGCCTTTTAAAAATCATACACGTTTAATGTACATAGACGTAAAAAATTTTAGGTAAAGACGACGTTTATTACTTACATTTACTTCCCTTTCTTATGTAACATTGGTCGCATTTTATGATTTAAAGAAATTCCCCTAAGTTTTACTTTGAATCTTTCATTTAAGGTATAACGCACGCGGCTTAAACCGTCTGTGTTAGCTTTAATCTCACTGTTGGCCAATCCAGACAGTTTAACCCTATCTGTTTTAGTACAAAACAAACTGTGAGTGACGTCATGCTAATCCAGGCAGTTCAACCCGTCTATTTTAGTGTTTGCTTTAGTATAAAACATACTATCCACTGAAGCTAAAATGACTAGTTCATTCTTAACGACGTACCCACTTTGTGACATCATAACTCGATCGTTTTAACTCGAAATTAATCTGTTCTTGAACTATTCTCTAGCTCGTAACACACACTAAAACTTTCCCTGGGCAGATTATCATTTCTAACTATTTAACAAGCCAATTTTTTTGCTCAAAAGTCCTATTTCGGACTGTTTTCCTTAGTATTTTAACGTTAAATTTTTATTTTTTCGTTACCTCCTCATCCGGACTCGAAACGAGTTCGTTATAATAGAAAAAAAATATTTGAAGTCACATTGTAAATAAATATATTAATTAAATATTAATGATATTAAAAACTTTGTGACATATATTTAGTGAATATGTGATTATATGAATTTAATAAATATTTATCAATGATGATAAATATGTTATGACTTATGTGGGATAAGTATGAGACTAAATAAATGTATATATTATAAATGTGTGTATATATTTATTTATTTTATAAAGAGAATTATAAAGAAAGCCTTATAACCTAATATTATATATTAGGAATGAGAATTATGTAACTTGAGTGTTGTAGTTATTAAAAAATCATAGTATTTAAGCTATGTACTAGAAAATTAACATTAAGATATTAATTTTATATATCTCAACTAATTATTTATATTAACCTAATTAAAGAAAACCTAATTAGGTTATATACTTAAATCTACATGAGTAAGTACTTAAATTCTAAAATGAGTAGAATAGAAACCCTAATCAAATAATTAGGGTAAGATACATTTCATGAGCTAGACTATGCTATTTTACATGACCCAAACAAATTAATTAGAGAGGCCATATGAATTTATGGAAAGCCCAAACTTTAGCCCAAAGTTAATTGGATTTTCTAAAAGCTAAATAAGCAAAATAAAGTAATTAAAATAAAATCAAAAATGAGAAAAGGAGGGTGTATAGTCGGTAATAAGGGAAAAGGGGAATGCATCACATGTGTTTTATTTTTTTTCAAAGAGTTGGTGACCAACTTTGCACCCTAAGACCTAGCCCCAAATTTTTTTGTTTAAAGGAGCAAGTAAACTTAGATTGTGGGAGATTTAGTGTGTATATATATAGGTTATATATATATATATATATATATATATATATATATATTCATTCACCAACTTTAAATACCTCTCTTATAATTGCTAGAAAAAAATTATTTCATTTTCTAAGTTCTAAGAGAAAGAGAGAGAGAGAGAGAGAGAAAGAGGGGATAATTCGGCAGCCATAGAGGAAGAGGGAAGAAATGTTTTTTTCCATGCCACTACACTTCATCTCTTATTTTGGTAAAAAAAAAAAGATAGCTCAAAGATCTAGATATTAAAACCCTAACTTAGTTATTCCTTTTATTTTATTTATTTTTGATGAAATATCAAGTTATGTTCTTGAACTCCAAAACCTAATATCTACATATTTTATAGTTTTTTATGTGTAGATCTTACAATTTTGGGTGTTGATTTGTTTGAAAATCAAAAGAGAACCAAACAAGTTTTTCTAAAGGCTAGAAAACCATAGTTTTTATCTAATTTGAAGGGCTACCATTTGAAATCTACACATTTTTTTTGTGATCCGTCAAAGAGGAGTGTTAGATATGTAAGTTAGTTTTCAAACCCAAGTGATACCACTTAAATATGATAACTATGCATGAAATGGCAACTGTTTTGGCAAAAATAGTCCAGCTGAAGCAAAAATGGGAAAAAGAAGCTGTCCAGGCCAGTTTGGTCCAGGGGCAGTTTCGTCCATTTTCTTTGCTGTAAAAATTATGAGATTTTTTGATATGTTAGTATAATGAGTTAACAAGGTTCAGTCCAAATATGGTTATTTTTGGATGTGTAGAATGAAAGTTATGATTTTTATATAAAAAAAATACTATTTTAAAAGTGTACAGGAATAACTCTTTGTGTGTAACTCCAAATAATATAAAAGTTTTACTGGAGGTAGATGTAAATAACAGGAGCGTACCCTAAAAATTTTGTAATTTTTGGACAAAGGAATAATTTATGATAATTGTTGCAAGATCTGACTGTTTTGGACCATTTAAAATTATTAAACGAAATTGAAAATTTTCAAAAAAAAATATGTTCATAAGAATACCATATACTATTATTTCCCAAAAAATAAGTTTTTTTGGAGTTGTTTTGATATTTTTCATATAATTGTTTGAGTTATGCATAAATGGATAAATTAGGTTATGTGATGTTATAAATGGTGAAAATTTGATTTTATTGACAAAAGACCCTTAATATGATGTAATCAGATTGGTTATTTTTGATAAAATGTTATATTTATGGCATTTTAGGCTTGTAAAATAAATGTTATACTGAAGGATAAATAATTAATTGAATTGTTTATAAGTTTAATAAATGATTAAAACCTTATTAAAAGGTTAATAGTATTATATTAAAATATTATTAAGTAATTAATAATATTTATATTAAAATATTATTAAAAAGGATTAATACTATTGGATAATGAATAAAATATCATTAAATAACTAATGATATTAGATTAAAAATCAAATTAAAATATTATTAAGTAATTAATAATATTAGATTAAAATATTATTAAATAATTAATAATATTATATTAAAATCAAATTAAAATATTATTAAGAAACTAATAATATTATATTAAAATATTATTAAATGATTAATATTATTAGATTAAAATTAAATTAAAATATTATTAAGTGATTAATAATATTATATTAAAATATTATGAAAAGATTAATAATATTAGATTAAAATATTATTAAATAATTAATAATATTAGACTAAAATTAAAGCAAAATATTGTTAAGAGATTAATAATATTAGATTAAAATATTATTAAATGATTAATAATAATAAATTAAAGTTAAACTAAAATATTATTAAGTGATTAATAATATTAGATTAAAATATTATTTAAAGATTAATAATATTATATTAAAATATTATTAAATGATTAATAATATTAGACTAAAATTAAATTAAAATATTATTAAGAGATTAATAATATTATATTAAAATATTATTAAATAATTAATAATATTAGATTAAGCATAAAGTAAAATATTATTAAGTGATTAATAATATTAGATGATGATTAAAATATTATTAAATGATTAATAATATTAGTAACGGAGTAAAGTATTATTAAATGATTAAAATATTATTAAGTAATTAATAATATTAGTAAGTAATTAAAGTATTATTAATTGATTAATAATACTAAAAAATGAATAAAATATTATTAAAAGATTAATAATATTAGATGAGAATTTAAGATAAGGATTATGTGATAGTAATATTATCCAAGAATGATAATATTACTACGAATTTAATATGATAACTAATATTTATTTATGTGACTAAATATTAGATAATTTATTAAAAGTATAATAATGTTTTGAATTAATAAATGTTATGACTAATTGGAAGATCAATAATATCTTTCTCTCAGAGGTTAAATTAAATTGCGTAACGGTAGACTACAATCGAGGCAAGTTCCTTAGCTCAAACTTGAGTTATTATTTTCAAAGTATGTTAGTGGATAATTATTACCAATTATTCACATCTATAATGATTATTGATATTCGCACTTTTTACAATTAAATTCATGTTCTATTATTATTGAACTGTGAATTAATTAAAGTTCTTTCTTTCTTTCATGAACTATTTATGAGCTAGATCTATGCTAGTTGTATCAGCTAGATCAAACATGCTTAAATTTGATTAATTCAAATAATTTTTAAAATCTAATCCAAGCTAGTTGATTGGTATGGATTCTTAGACTGAGAAAAAGATCAATTCTTATTAAGGCAGTAAATTGAAAAATAATTATTTGCCCGTTTTTTAAGTGGTTATGCATAATTCACCGGGTATGAGAGGCTGATCCCCTCACTTACCAAACTTACTAAAAGGACCAGTTTAAATACTGACAACCTTAACATATGTTCATGGTCATTCTTGACCACTAAGCATTTGTTATTTAATTATTCGAATATTCAATTATTGAAACTTAATTCATGTTCTTTCATAATCGAATTCTATTATTGAACATTAAAAGTTAAATTCATTTCTAATCATGATATATCATCTTTTATTTAAACTTGTTGAGCAAAGTAGTTTCTCATCCTTGCTATGTCATGACGTTTATTTCAGCTAAGCCAGAATCGTCGAAGAAGAAAGATGGGCAAAGGAAAAGTCCAAGAACAAAAGTTATGTGAATGTTTAATTATTATATTATCTGATGCAATTATTTATGTAAACCTTTTGGTAATATTAAAGGTATGTTTTAAGTTAAGGTTATAAGACATTGGGATAGTGATTAGAACTTTATTGTAATGAACAATATATGTTTATTATTTTCGCTATAGTGACAGAATGTGTATGTTGATGATGGACCGTGAGCATTGAATCTGTGGTTATGAGACCTGGATTTGGGGGCGTCACATTCGTTCTCGAGTCCATGACTTCTTATTCTTGTGAATTACTCAATTCCTTGGAAAATACAATTCCCGAAATTGATTAACTACAAACAAAAATGGTTTTAACTTACGTTTTTCATTAATTAACATACTTTACTAAAAAAATTTCCATAACTTCGTTATAGCATATTTTTACTCCATTCCAAATGAAACATTTCCACAATTCTTACACTAACATATGATGATTTTTAATTTGTCCATCAACAACACATATATGATGGTTTTAAACTTGTCACCAATAACTTTTAACATATTTCTTATGTTCTTCATTTTACGCATATAATTTTCCTCAGCATGCATAGTTTAGTGATTTAATCCACTAAACCATCCTTATTTCACCAGTATGCTAAAGATTCATCATGAATCCCCTAACTAACCTCCAACATGCACTTTATATCAATTTTCAAAAGCTGTAGACACTCAAAATTTTACTTTCCTTGGACTAACTATGCAGGAGGGCAAACACGTCTTTTTACATCCCAAAGACAACCCCGGAGAACTACAACAACAAATCAAACGCCGAAGATAGCCCCGTGGGACATCAAATTAACCATCAGAAGCCACCCTATGGAAAGATAGAAAATAGCATCCCAGTTTCATCCCTGAAAACAACACTGAGGAAGGACAGTTGCAGCCATATCAAGCCCGGAGACAACCTCGGATGGTAAAAAGGGTAATTTTGCCAACTCAATACCATAGTTGATCAAAACATTATAGATAAGGTCGTACAGAGCCATCACAGCAATCCCAAGTGCAAACTGCACCAGACAGCTCAACGGACTAACTACAGAGACTTGAAGATTTGGTCATAGACCCATCTTCTCGGATTCAAAAATGTCAAGCCCTATGTTATTGTGTAGCTCTCGGAAAGAGCTTTTTGGAATTGTAAGGCACACCTCCATAGGATTTCTGGATTGTAAGATATCAAGGTTTCAAGCAGCCTGTACGTCGATCGAGGGAACATATTTCGAGACGACGGGACCCATTGGGCCCTTCGGCAGGTGTACCTGCGAAAGCCGCAGGTCTGAAAGTAGTATGCACACAAGCCAATCATATTTGATATGATGAAGCATTTACTTTGTAACAATCTTATTCATTTATTAATAAAAGAATGGTTTATTTAAAGGCGTTTATATTATCTACATAATGTTATATTTAAATGTGATAAACCCATAGTTTTAAGCAATGTTTTCAGAATTATGATGATGAGATTGTTAATGATATCTAAATTTTTAGATAACTTAAACTAAAATAGTTCCCAATTGATGGATTACTAAATAGGGGAACAGTGAATCCAGATAGATTAGTACATATGTTGCTTTCTCTTTGGAAGAGGATGATCGATCTCATAATCATTTGTACGAAGACACTAAAGCAAGTATGTATGTGTTTATTGGAGAATAAATACACTAAACATGGCTCGCTAAGGAATACCTAATGGAGTTTTACTCGCCTATCAATAAAAATTCCTTTAAGGATAGTAGTACAAGGAATCCTTAGACTTGAAATCATCACAGTATTTTATGTATGATGAGTTATACTTTGACATGTCCCTTAAGACCCTAAGGGTATATCAAAGGGTATGCTTGGGTATAATTAATCATATATGAAGATAATGAATGATCAATAAAAGATCTACCACTTTTAGTAAAAGAAGTGAATGTCCTATATGATTCGATAAATGACAACTCAGTAGTCCTTGACCAAGGCCTAATGAAATTAGAAAATAGTTTTTAGTTTATATTATCGGAGTTTGTGCATTTAAGATTAGAATACATATAATAAAATAAAATAAGACTTGATAGTAAATTCATGTCTTATATTTAATTGGGGCATTGTATGGTAGAAGGAATGAATTGTACGATAACTATTTACTCAAAGGTTCTTTTATGATTAATGTTGAGATCTATATTATCTGAAAAGTCGTTGAGCGCTAAGGGGGCTTATCCTTATTGTAGAATAAACATTATTTATTTAAATGAATTAATAGTTAATTTATTTATTTAAATAAAATTAGAATTATTCTAATTGATTTATTCACAACTGGTTTAATATGGAGAACCTAAAGGGTCACACCATAAAAGGATGAATATTTATTTAAGAAACAAATGGCATAATCATAATAATAAGTTAAGTGTATTTAATTTAATCTATGGTGATAGAATAAATTAAATAGCTTCATATTTATTATTTAATATTTTAGAAATATTAAATATAAGTTAATAAGAGAAGTCTTATTATTATTATTACTATTATTATTATTTTAATTTCTAAAAGAGTTTGGGAATTAATTAATAAAAGTACTCTCTCATATTCCTAATAAAATTAGGAGGTAAATCAATTATAGGAGTTTAATTAATTGCTCCTAATAAGATTAGAAAGCCTAATTAATTAAAAAAATTAATTAATTAATATGAAATCCTAATCCTAAAATATTTAGGAGGGTTGTCTACATCTATAAATAAGAAGAGTCTTATTTTGATCTATTAGGGGTTAATGCAATTTCCAATAGCTAGGAGAGCACACCTTTTCTAAAGAGAGAAAAACTAGGGTTTTGTCAATAACCCATCTTCTTAATATTTGTTCATCCTTGGTGGATCACCTCTAGAAGCCAAACACTTGAGTGGCTGACATTGATCAAAGGAAGGAATCACACCTGGTAGATTCAAGTCGAACAAGGAAAGGATTGGAGTTGAACTAGTAACTGAGGAAGCTCAAATCTTCAAAGGTATGATTCTTTCTTCATCTTTTTCATTTAAATTAATAATTGTGCATAAAGGTTGATCCGGGTTCATGGTTTATAAAATTTTAAAACTCTATTTTTACACTTTCGCTGCTATGTTTGTAATTGTTGCATGCTATTTTGATCTTACAAACCAAACAGTGGTATCAGAGCCAAATCTTTATGCGAATTATTAATTGTTTAGATTTGATATGTTTATTAATATATGTTTTGAACAATTTAATTGGGCATAATAGTTAGCTAGGAATCATGTTTTCTGGAGAAAAACTGCACAATTCGTGAAACAGGAAAACAAATTCTGCCCAGCGGCGCCGCAGCGCCTGTCCAAGGTTTAGCCGCAGCACCGGATCCTAATCCCTGGTAACCAGGAGGCGCCGCAGCACCGGTTCGGGTTCTGGAAACAGGTGATCCGGCGCCGCCGTGCCCCTTGTAACATTAGCGATGCCGCAGCGCCGGTCACCAAGAAAAAAAAATATTTTTTTTATTTTTGATTTCTAATTAAGATAAAAGGTTTATTTTAATTAAAATTAAAATTATATATTTTTCTATAATTTTAGATTAATAAAAAAAGTTTATTAGATTTGGAATTAGATTAAAATAAAGATGTTTATTTTAATTAGAATTGGATTTCATGCTAACAAATTAGAGTTGGAATTAAATTTCATGATAACTAATTAGAGTTGAAATTGGATTTCGAAACTAACTAGAATTGCCTATTAAATCGATATCAATGTGTAGACACTACCTTTTTTTTTTTGCATTCCTGGTACTAACCCTGCAAGAGTGTAAAATTATCAACTCAGCCCCGGTCACCAATACCGGGACTACCATAGCCCCGATCAGCAATATTGGGATGTCAACTCAACCCCGGTCACCAATACCGGGACAACCAAAGCCCCGATCACCAATATCGGGATGTCAACTCAACCCCTTTCACCAATACCGGGACAACCACATCCCCGGTCTCAATACCGGGCCATCAGTTCAACCCCCGTCTCAATACTGGGACATCAGTTCAACCCCTACCTCAATACCGGGCCATCAGTTCAACCCCGGTCTCAATACCGGGCCATCAGTTTAACCCCAGTCTTAATACCGGGCCATCAGTTCAACCCCAATCACAATACCGCGCCATCAGTTTAACCCCGGTCTCAATACCGGGCCATTAGTTCAACCCTGATCTCAATACCGGGCCATCAGTTCAACCTTGGTCTCAATACCGGGCCATCAAGTCAACCCTGGTCTTAATATTGGGATATCAATTTATCCCTGGTTGCAACCCGGGAGGTATAGTTAAGCCCCGGTCACAACCGGGAGATCCAGTTCAGCCCTAGAGATAATCCTGGGAAGCCAATTCAACCTTCAGAGACAAACTCGAAGCATCACATCATACCCGAAGTTAACCTTGGGAGGACCGAGTCAGCCTCGGAGACGACCTTGAGGACAATTAGAATCGGCTGGGAGCCAAACCTCTGGAAACAACCCCGGGAAGATAGCCAAAGCCGTGCCTGCACAGTAAACAACCCCGGGAGTGGCAAAATGGTTATTCTACCAACTTGAAGTCGATTCGGTCAAACTCAAGCCAAATTGATGCCACCGAGATCAGAAAAAATGATGACATTGATCCCAAGTGAAAACAGCGCAAGACGGCTCAACGGACAAACTACGGGGAAATGAAGACCTGGTTATGAACCCGTCTTTTTGGACTCAAAAGGGTTAAATCCTATGTCATTGTAACACCCTCGGAAAGAGCTTTCCGGAAAGGTATGACACGCCTCAAACGGACGCTCCGATCAAAAGTTAGAAAGTTTCGAACCTGACATCGTAATGCTCGGAGTGCACGGACCTCGATGCAACGGGGCCCACCACCCTTACCTGCCATGTGGAGTCGCAGGTAGAGTGGAGGTAGCCACGGTTAGACCCGCTTCCACCTGGTCTATATATATGAGTGCACCCCTAGCTCATTTTCAATTCGAAAACGCTCTGAACCCCTGCCTGTTTGATTTTCTAGGCATTTTCTTGTCTTCCAAATCCAATTTTTTTAACTCTAACACGTAGATATACCCACATACTACCACATATCAAAAATTAACCGGTAGATTTGGACGTTTAAAGCCTACGATTTAGTAAAAAGCCCGTGTAGCAGTCTATTGTGAGTATTTTTACGATTAGCAAGTTTATATTACTTCTTTGCACTGTTATACACTTGCATATCAAATTTCGTTTTCTAAATATGCCCGAAACTAAGTTCCGTGGCCGTTTTTATTAACATTTGGTACATTTTAGTACCTAAACGCATTTTCTAGCATTTCTACAACTCGGATTGACGATCCGTCGCTTCTAACAGCTTTATATACTTCCATCTTCGTTTTGAGCAACTTCGCTAGACTGGATTATCTTCCCAGTTCAGGTTTGACTTTTTTTTTTGTATATATATAATTGTATATATATTAATTTTTTAATTTTGTCAAGCCCGAATGTCAAATCCGAGGTAGTTTACTACTTATATATATATATATATATATATATATATATATGCACCTTTCACCAGACTAGGTTATCTTTCCAGTTCCGGTTTGACTCTTTTATTGTCTATATTTAATTATAAATATATATATTTACATTTCAGTTAGGCCTGGATCATTCTGTGGCCATTTTACTGCTTTTATATATATATATATATATATATGTATATATATTATATTTCTGTTCGGACCTCGGAGTGAAAACCTACTGCTCTTTACTATTTTTTTATATATATTTTCATTCTGCCCAGCCTAGATCATTCAGTGGCTTTTATACAGTTTTTATAAATATATATATATATATATATATATATATATATATATATATATATATATATATTCCAGTCCAAGCATCGGAATGAAAACCTACCGCCCTTTATCGCTTTTATACATGTATATATTGTGACGCCCCCAAATTCGGGTCCCCAGAACCTCGGACCTGGTACATTACGATACATTATTTCTATAATTATTGCGGAAGATATAAACATAAATTATTTATACAATAACTTTTATAACATAATTCTCAAGGTCTGTAACCTTAACTTAATACCTACATTCAATATCCTATACGACTTACAATGTCATATATATCCAATACTATTACCATTTTAACCGTACAATAATTCCAATCTGGAACTTGTCTTTGTCTTTGCCTGTGTCAGAAGTTTCGTCTTTAATCTTGGAATGTTTATCATGATATAGCAAGGGTGAGCAACAAGTTTGCCCAGCAAGTTTTAAATACAAAGGAAGATATATCATGATGGAAAAGAATAATAAGCTAACAAACTTTCAACAATATAATAATTGTGAAAGAATATAAATCAATTTACATAACTGAATGACCGAGATAATAATGATGAATGGCCAATAATGAACATTGAAAAATTTAACTGAACCTTAGGGTAATGAAGGTGATCAGCCTTTCATACCTGATGAACATATGCAACATGCACTAAGTGCGAATCAACAATCAGTATAGATGTGAATAATTAACAATAATTATTCACGAACATGCTTTGAAATATAACTCAAGGTTGAGTTAGAGAAAACTAGCTCAATAAAAGAATATAGGAACTTGCTTAGTTAAAAATATAGTTCAGGAACTTGCCTGTACCGTCGATTACTGTTACACAATCTAATTAAGCTTTAGTTGAAAGACCTATGATTAATAATATCGATCTCTTAATTAGAATAATATTATAACATATATCACTGCTAAATACAGTCATAGTATAACTTAAACACATATCACATATCCCTTACAGTCACTAAAACACATAAGACTCGGTATCAAGTCAAACTATTTCAGTCCGGTTTGATTTTGGTACTATTTTGACGTCCCGATTGCCTTATCAGATAATTATCGAGTCTATTTTAAATAAAACTCTTCTTAAACGCTTCAATATTATTTTAGATAATTTACTTATCAGTCATAACATTTTTTAGATAATTATTATCATTTATAATGATTTTTTAATCATTAATATCATTTTTAAATGATTTAAATACCAAATAATTCCATCATCATTAATATTTAATTAAGTTCATATATTAATGTAATACATGTCACACTATTAAAAGTTATTTATTATAACTCAGAGTATTTTTAATACCTTAATAACACTCTTAAATGATTTTTAAAACATTAAAACTATTTTTACATAATTTATTTAATATAATTATTAAATAAATTTATTATCATTAATATTAATTTATTAATGAAATTCCATCCCAAAATATTAAAAGTTATTCAATATAACTTAAAATATTTTCTAATACTTTAATATCATTTTAAATGATTTTTAAGATATTAAAATCATTTTTAAGTAATTTATTTAATATAATTATTAAATAAATTTAATATCATTAATATTTAAATAAATTGAGCATTATAAATGCTTGTAAAAATAAATATTCGTGTACTATATTTGAAAGAAATAGAGCATTATAACTGCTTTATAAAATAAATATTCTACTATTCTATTTGAGATACTTTCAGCATTATAACTGCTTATAACATGGGTATTCTTACTAAATACTTGAAAAAAATCGGACATAGCAACTGCTTATAAAAGTATATTTTTTACTTTATAAGAGAAATAAATCGAACATTATAACTGCTTATAAAAGTATATTTTCTACTTTATAAGAGAAATAAATCGGACATTATAACTGCTTGTAAATAGAACTTTTGTACTATTTACTTAAAATAATTTGGGCATTATAACTGTAAGACCTCAACTTTTATGAATAAAGATTTAATTTTCTTTATATATTATTTCGAAACAGTAAGGTGTTATTTTGATAAATGTGAAAAGTTATGGGTGAAATGTGCAAATATTTTAAAATAAGCGAGTGGTTATAAAATATTCTTGTTGTCGGGGAATATTCGTTTGGTCGTGGAATATTCTTGTTGTCGGGGAAATATTCGTACGACGGCGCAGTTATTTGTGGGCCCCACAACGGAATAACTGTCGGATATAGAAAGCGACAGAAATAACCTTTTTATAAAATAACGGCGTAGTTGTTACTGTTACTACTGTTGAAATACCTGGTGGTTAAAGTATAGTAATACGTGGTGTTGCACGGTAGCACACGGTGTTGCACAGTAGCACACGGTATTGCACAGTAATTCTAATTATTGATTCTTACGAAATAAGGCACTTACTCAATTATTATTACAGTAATTACTGTTCAATATTTTATATTATTGATTCAATAATTGTAGGATATTTTATCGGTTCAATAATTGCTACGTTGATATTTTATATCAATAATCGCTATGTTGCTATGATTTATTCAATAATTGTCATTGCACAGTATTTCACATTATCAACTCAATATTTCATATTATTTGAATAATATTATTAGATAGCATTATTGACAATGTCTAAGGAAGTTCTGTCTAGGAGGGGTTATTTAATTGCGCGCCAGTAAGGAGAAATCCTTATCGGAAGGCCCTCTCTTTTCTGGGAACGACCTGGTTGTCAATATTATAGTTCTATAATATTATTTGTGAATAATTAATTATTGATTTATATGATAAGGAAATATTTATTTTGTGAATATAAGAGAAGGAATTAGTGCTGATGTGTTTTTATCAGTATTTTGGTGTAGAAAATCATCTATTTATGGATTTTGGATAATTTATGTTTGGAATTTGGAAAAACTTTCTTTTACAAAGTTGTAGAGAATTAAATTTCCTATGAGAAAGACATAGAATTTGTATTTTTCTGACCAAGGGGCTATTTATTATGAATTATTGAAGTTTCAAAAAATAAATATATTTTTTAATGGGTGGGCCCCACTTTTTTTGTTTTGTTGAAAAATTTTGAGCAGCCGGCGGCGGAATTTTTAAAAAATAAAATATTATTTTATTCAAAAGTCTACTTTGGCATCCTAAGCTTTTTCTATAAATAGAGTGCTTAGATTAGAATTGAAAATCACACCAAAATCAGAAGTTCTCTCTCTATAATATCGAGCGTATTTTTGTGAGTATTTAGATACTTTAAGTGTTACTATTCAGTGCAAGTTTCCTTCGGTATTATATCCGATATTCCAATCAGAAGTATTATTCTTTTGAGGTAAGGGATGTTATTTTCTTTCGTAAATGATGTTATTCTTTTCAATATCATTATACCAAAATATTGGCATGGATTTTATTTTGAAATTCTTACTTTTTCCGTTGAGGTTACTATTCACGTGTACAGGCACTATTCACGTATACGGCACTATTCACGAAAAAATTAAAATTTCTTCTGTTTGTCTAAATTGTCTGTTATAGTTACTATCTTTGATTGGATCTAGGTTTTGAACTTCATTCTTGAATTTTGCTCCACAAAGTATTATTATGGAATATTCTTAAACTTGAATAAACTAAAATACGAATCCTTAATCTTATCCTTTATTTCACTGGATTCGTTATTTATATTATTTTTTATCATCCTCAGTCCTAAGTGGTGATATAACTGAATATCTTTGGCCTGTAGAGCAAAGATGAATGATTACCTGATGAATATCTTTGGCCATAGTGCAAAGATGACAGGTGTTGAGATGAACATGACCACTGTTGATACAAATGAATATCTTTGGCCTGTAGTGCAAAGATGAATATTTGATTTGAGATGTATATTGATTGATATTACAGGGATAAAATATTGATGATGAACGATTATTTTCCCTGTGAATATTGATCTAAAACTTGTTGTCAATAATATTTTATCTGATTTATTGAAGGCTAACGATAATTTATTTTTCATTATCTTAGTCATAACATTCTTTACTGGGCTAGTTGAGCTCACCCTTTTCATCTGTTGTCCTCTTCAGGAAATGAGAATATTGCGGGAACTAGTCGGGGGACAGAGTGATGGTCCGAGTTAGAGTAGTAGTAGTCCTCACTATTTTTAAAAAATAGTGTGATAATAATTGTAATGAGGACTTAGTTTGAATATTAATATTTTCTACATATTTGTATTGACACTCACAGTTGTGTGGTCGTATTTTGCACGACCGTGTGATATAAAAGTTTGTATTTGAATTCTGTACTATGTATTTGGCGACTCAGAATGGGTTGGGTTGACTGGACCTATTCTGTGACACCCCCAAATCCGTGTAACATCGATTACAGGACATGGTGCTCACAATACAACATACATCATCATCTATCTAAGTAAACTCCAGCAATAATAATAGTAATATTATAACTATTACGTACTTATCAAAATAAAATCCCAAGTCTTTACAACCTTTAATAAACCAAAACTTAAACTTAGCGTTTATCGCTACATTACATCATATGCGGAAATATAAACTTATTTTATAAGGTAACTAGCATCATTTCATCTTAGTCTTCCCCTTGTCCTTGCCCGAGCCCTCAGCCTTCTCATCCTTAACTGAAAGGTTTAAGCAAGAATGAGCACAAATTGCCCAGCAAGTATATAAAGAAGTTTGGAAACATACATCAGGAGTAAAAACATCTGTATGACAATATCTCAACAGTTGAAAATATTATCAAGTGTTAAACAAGAATATCAAAGATAAGAGTTTAGAATTCTTCATAGCATACTAAGGGGTGTTAAATACCCTGAACGTTACTTTGTTTCATCAAAAACCATCAGACAATTTAACAATCAAATAGATTGTAAACGGTCTCTGCAAGTACTCCAGGTGATCAGCCTATTGTACCCTACATTGTGCACAAGTATAAAGTTTAAACTGCATAAGCATAAATGGGACTATATGCCCGACATCTGTTTGCCCGTTTATTCGGGTTGTTCATCTTAGTATTCATGCGAGACCGCACCAAAGCAATTTGGATTGGTAAACATTAAATAGCTTCGAAAGATTTGAATTAAATCATTTTTCATCAATAATAACTAGCCGAAAACAAAGGCCAGGAAACATACTTAGAAACAGTTCGATAATGACATAAAACTTATAAGCATAGTTGTTAGAATAATAACTGAGTAATCATCGATAAGCTTGCAAGATAATTGAAGTTGTATAACTTCACAACAAAGGAACTTGCACGAATAAATAGCTAGCACAAGTCCAATACTTACCCTCACTGAGATAAAAATAAGTAAGGATTGAATAAATACCCAATAGAAATTAGGGCTAGGAAACTTGCCTGATACGTCTGCTATCGTTAAAGCTAGCAATTAACCTTCACGTAACCTAATCATATGTGTCACAATAAGCCATTAGGTTCTTGAACTCTAATTCGAAAGAAAATGATTTTCTTTCATTATAATTTCATTAATCAATTACCACGTATGCTATCATCAAACTAATTTAATCATATAACATGTTGCGTCATATAGATAAAGTGGTTCAATATGAGAATTTGAGTAAAAATAAGTTTCTGGAATTTTTCCCGGTCCGCCCCAACCCGACCCGGATCAGACCCGACCCGGACTGACCCGGACCGGCGCAGCTGCGCAGCCTCAAGCCGTGTTACCGGCGCAGCTGCGCTGCCTGGAAAACCCGGAACCCATCTTTGAGTGGCGCAGCTGCGCAGAGTTACGCCGTATAAACGGCGCAGCTGCGCTGCTCTTCATGCCCAGAAAAGTTTTGCAGTTTTGAGCAGCTATCTTAGCGAATTAATTCCGATTAAACCATACATGATATGACCATGAAACTTGGACACAACATACTTCATCTAGCATACTATTTTACAAAAATATCACATTCCAGAAAATAGCAAATTAAGACCACGAACCGGCTACCTTGAAAAGCGTGCCAGAACAGGTTCTAACACTTAGAAAAATTCTGGAAAACCCAGAAATTTGCAGATTTTTATTTCCAACATGTTTGCTCTCGAAAATCATAACTTGCTCAATTTAACTCCGTTTCTTATGAAATTTGGTCAGGTTATACATCATACTACACAGTATTTTACAAAATTATTACACCCACTAATCGGGTCATAGAAACCATGATTCCAAGGCTCCGAAAAACCCAAAAAGTCACAGATTCTATGTTAAACCATCTTTGACAAATTTTGTGATTTTGATTCTAGCATGCATGGGGTTGATTCCTACTGTCCAGACCACACATACTAACATATATACACGTAACCCAACCTTTAACTTCACTAAATTACCATGATTTGAACAATTTGACATCTAAGAGGAATTTTAGCAAACACTTAGCATGCATGGCATAAATTCATACGATTCAATGTGTAAGAGACATGAATTAAACCAGAACTTTCGTTCTCTACACCCACATATCAGTAACCAACATGAACATAGCCTCACAAAATCAAAACAAATCATTTGCAAGGTCTCATATGCATATTTTCTCATTTTTACTTAAGAACATGAAAAAGAGAGTTCATGGCTACCTCTTTGATGAATTCTTTTTGTTCGAATTCCTCTAATGACTCTCTTTGCTTGGTTAGTCTCTGCAAACTCCAGAATTCGCCACCCTCTCAAGCTCTTTCCTCTCTCACTCTCAACTTCACTCACGATAGGATATTTTACAAAAGAAAGAAATAGAATTTTAGGTGGAGAGTATATATAGAAATCATTACTATAAGCTTCCTTTGCCTCTTCCATTCTCAATTCAGCAGTTACAACATTAAGTTAGAACATTAGTTTAGCAAATTAAATAAGAAGAATGTGGGGGTTAGAGAAAATGAAAGGATTTTTGGTTTTAAGGAGTAAAATGAAGTACTCCCTCCTTAGCTATATGTAATATACGTATACTCCTTCCCTTGACCCAATTCGTGAGTCACAAGGGTCCCACCAGCTGCTGACTTGTACCACATAAAATATTATTATAATCACTTAAATCAATTAAATAATCATTTTGACCATTTTGCCCCTCGTAGCAAAACGTTGCGATACTTATATTGATTCCTACTAAAGTCGACGTCCCGGACGTCATGGAACTATCTGTTTCGTCAAAATCCTCTCCGAAATTCGTGGTTGACTTTTTACCCGAAAAAGTCAACCGGTTGACTTTGACCAAAAAGTTAACCGTGACACATTTTCGTGGTTACAGTCTAACCTGACTAAATTCGATGTCCCGGACTCAAATACGCAGTCCGCGTCTCTAAATTCCACTCTGATCTCAAAATCATGCTTTAAAGCCATCCCACGAAATTAATAGAATTAATTCCATACTTAACCTATTTAAATAGTTGAATTAAACTAAACCAACCATTTAAATACTCCTCATCACATATCATAAAATGACACATGTATGTATAACGTATATACATCTAAATAACAGAAAACACACCAAAATTTCACATAAATTTGTTTATTGATAATTGTTAAAAGACATAATAATCTCGGATATTACATTCACCCTCCCTTATAAGGATTCCGTCCCCGGAATCATTACATATCAAACAAAAAGACTAGGGTAGTTTTTCATCATTTTCTCCTTGAGTTCCCACGTAGCCTCTTCGGCGTTGTGGTTCCTCCATACTACCTTAACAGAAGGTATTATCTTATTTCTCAACACTTGTTCTTTTCTATCAATTATCTGTACTGGAACCTCTTCATAGGTTAGGTCCTTTACAAATTGGATGGGTTCATACTCTATGACATGCTTGTAATCCCGTTTATAGGGTCGTAAAATTGATACGTGGAACACGTTGTGTATATGTTCTAACTCCAGAGGTAAAGCTATTTTATAAGCTACCTCACCGACTCGCCTTAACACTTCAAAGGGTCCTATGAATCTGGGACTAAGTTTTCCCTTCTTCCCAAATCTCATTTTCCCTTTCCAAGGTGAAACCTTTAGAAACACATAAGTGTCGACGTCGAAGTCTCGTTGTTGCCGATGTTGATCAGCATATTTCTTCTGTCGATCCTGAGCTGTCACTAATCTCGCTCGTATTGTTTTGATCACATCTGCAGTTTGCTGCACTAATTCTGGCCCTAGCAATTTACGTTCTCCCACTTCACCCCAGCACAATGGCGTTCTACATTTTCTTCCATATAAAGCTTTATAAGGTGGCATCCCAATGCTCGCGTGGTAACTATTGTTGTATGCAAATTCCACCAACGGTAGGTGGTCATCCCAGCTTCCTTTGAAGTCCATAACACATGCTCTCAGCATGTCCTCCAATGTTTGAATAGTTCTTTCACTCTGCCCATCTGTTTGAGGATGATACGCGGTGCTCAACCTCAGTTGCGTTCCCATGCGTTCTTGAAAGCTTTTCCAGAAATTAGCTGTGAACCGCGGATCGCGATCTGACACAATTGATACAGGTACGCCATGCCTGGAAATGATCTCCTTGATATAGAGCTTTGCCAACTGATCCAACGTATATCTGATCTTAATTGGCAAGAAATGCGCTGACTTGGTCAATCGATCAACGATTACCCAAATTGCGTCGTAACCTTTTTGTGTATTTGGAAGTCCTACCACGAAGTCCATCGTGATATGCTCCCATTTCCATTTCGGAATTTCTAATGGTTGAAGTAACCCGCTCGGTCTCTGATGTTCCGCCTTAACTCTCTGGCATGTCAAACATCTGCTGACGCACTCTGCCACTTCTCTCTTCATATTGGGCCACCAATAATGTTGGCGAAGATCCTGATACATCTTTGTACTTCCCGGGTGAATTGAGTAACTTGAGCTATGAGCTCCCTGCAAGATTTCCTCCTTTAACTCAGATACCGCAGGCACCCAAATTCTCCTCTCAAATCTTAATAGTCCATCACCACCCATATTGAACTTAAGCTCCTCCCCTTCTGAAATTCTTTTCCTCACCTTTTCACATTCTTCATCGTTGCTTTGTTCTTTCTTGATTTTGTCCAATAGAGTCAGTCGAACCTCTATTGCAAACAACTTCTCATCCGACTCACTTGGACTCTTTACCTCGAGTTCCAAACCGGCCATTTCCTTAATCAACTGCTCTTGAGCCGTTAGCATTGCCAACCTGCCACTGCCCTTTCTGCTTAGCGCATCTGCGACCACGTTAGCTTTCCCCGAATGATATAAGATGTCGCAATCTTAATCCTTTATTAGTTCCAACCATCTTCTCTGTCTCATATGCAACTCCTTCTGCGTGAAGATATACTTCAGACTTTTATGGTCCGTGTATATTTCACACTTTACACCATATAAATAGTGCCTCCAAATCTTCAGGGCAAATACTACCGCTGCCAATTCCAGGTCATGGGTAGGATATCCCTTCTCATAATCCTTCAACTGACGCGATGCATACGCAATAACTTTACCATGTTGCATAAGCACACAGCCAAGTCCTTTGTGAGACGCATCACTAAAAATTACGAAATCACCAGTATCGTCTGGTAAAGACAAAATCGGTGCCTCACTCAATCTTTTCTTAAGCTCCTGGAAACTTTTTTCACACTTCTCTGTCCAGATAAATTTTACAGACTTCTTCGTTAAATTCGTCAACGTTCCTGCTACCTTCAAAAAATCTTGGATAAACCGTCTATAATAGCCTGCCAATCCTAAGAAACTTCTTACTTCAGTCGGCGTCTTTGGTTGTTCCCAATTTTGTACCGCTTCCACCTTTGCTGGATCCACGGAGATTCCATCCTTGTCGATCACGTGACCCAGAAATTGAACTTTCTCCAACCAAAACTCACACTTTGAAAATTTTGCGTATAACTTATCCTTCCTCAATGCCTCCAATACCAACCTTAAGTGTTCAGCATGCTCCTCTGGAGTCTTGGAATAGATCAGGATATCATCTATGAACACAACTATGAATTTATCTAAGTATTGCTTGAATACCCGATTCATCATATCCATAAATGCCGCCGGCGCGTTTGTTAACCCAAATGACATCACCAGGAACTCGTAGTGACCGTAACGAGTCCTGAAAGCTGTCTTAGGAACATCTTCCTTCCTCACCCTCAACTGGTGATATCCCGTCCTCAAGTCGATCTTGGAAAAATATTTTGCTCCCTTCAACTGATCGAACAGATCATCTATTCTAGGTAACGGATACTTGTTCTTGATCGTCACTTTGTTCAACTCTCGATAGTCGATACAAAGTCTCATCGATCCGTCCTTCTTTTTCACAAATAAAACTGGTGCTCCCCAAGGAGACACACTCGGTTGAATATACTTTCTATCCAATAATTCCTGTAACTGTACCATCAGCTCTTTCATCTCTGCCGGTGCCATTCTGTATGGGGCATTCGAAATAGGGGTCGTTCCCAATACTAAATCTATAACGAATTCGATCTCTCTATCAGGTGGAAGTCCTGGTAATTCTTTCGGAAATACATCCAAAAATTCATTTACTACTGGTATCTGTCCCATCCCTTTCCCTTCTTTCTGTGTATCGATGATATGGGCCAAATATCCTACACATCCCCTCCTTAGTAACTTCCTCGCTTGCATCACCGTCAGACAACTCGAGTGTCTCGGCAACTTACTCCCGTAGAACACTACCTTAGACTTATTTGGAGTCATAAGGTTTATACATTTATTCTGGCAATCTATCATCGCTCCATGGTTAAATAACCAATCCATTCCTAGAATTACATCAAATTCTCCTAATTGAATTGGAATTAAATCCACTGGTAACTTATACCCCCTGATATCTACAACACAATTCCTATAGACATGGTTAACGGTAATGACTTCCTTATTAGCGACTTCTATGTTCATAGGATATTATAATTCTTCCTGGGGTAAGTTTAATCGTTGGGAGAATTCATACGACACGAAGGAACAAGTAGCACCCGAATCAAATAATATGTAAGCAGATATATCATTGACCGGAATGATACCTGAAACCACGTCCTTGGATGCGACTGCATCCTGAACCGTCATGTTGAAAGTCCTTGCTGTTGGTCGATTTTGAGTTGGTGGTCCAGTAATTTGGAGATTTCCACCGCTTGGTCCCCTTCCTCCATTTCCTCCTGCTGAATTCTTCTTTGGGCAACTCCTTGCCTGATGATCTAATGCTCCACAGTTGAAGCATCCATTCCTCTTTGGTGCAGAGCAATTGGGAGAAATGTGCCCCTCTTTCCCGCAATTGAAACAGACATTCTTCCCCTTTAGACATGCACCCGAATGATTCTTCCCACGCTCCTTGCATGCCTCAGTCCTCTTCTTTGTTTCCCCTGGTTTTCCCCCAGAGTTTCCCGAGTTGAAATTGTTATTGCTGTTGTTGTTGTTCCACTTCCTCTTGTTTACACCATTGCTGCTGCTACCTTCCCCGCGATTCCCTCCTTCATTCTTCTTCTTTTTCTCCTTATTAAACTTCATTAGGGCTTCACTTCCGCCCTCCGCAATTATAGCCTTCTCCAGGAGAGTCGCGAAGCTGTTCGTCTGCAACACCGAAAGTCTACTGTATAACCATGGTTTGAGACCCTGGTCAAACCTCCTCAGTTTTCCTCTCCTCAGTGTCGACCTGATGAGGTGCGAACCTCGTCAGTTCGTTAAACTTTGCGGCATATTGGGGTACCGTCATGTCTTCTTGCTTCAGCTCTAGGAATTGCATCTCCATCCGACTCTGCATACTCGCAGGAAAGTAATTCTCAAAAAATATCTTCCTAACTTCCCAAGGTATCACACCTTCTCCAGCCCTGGTCTGGTTTGCCTCCCACCAGTAGTTGGCTTCACCCTTTAGCATATACGTGGCGAAGATTATTTTTTGATCATCTCCTACTCGGGCGATAGCGAACGCCTTTTTGATTTCCTTAACCCAAGTTTGGGCTTCGATAGGTTCGGTGGTTCCTTTGAACTCAGGTGGTCCTGCGCTCTTGAAGTCTTTAAAGTGTGCCACCTGACCCGCTGGAGGGTTATTGGTATTCGGGGTTCGATTTTGAAGTGCCCCAGCTAACATGTTCGACAAATTGTTGCATGGGGTTCGGTGGACCCCCAGCATTACCGCCTGACCCTTCTGGTACTTGACGACGTCTTCCTCTAGCCATCTTTCTGTTTAAATAAACTTAATGTCATCATCTCATAACTTATTCCTACAGCATATATAATTCATATAAAACTTAATCATCACTATCACATATTTAAATAACAGCATATTTATTTATAAACATAATACCCAAAGTATTTCATCGTCTTATGGCATCAAGCCATTTACATCACTTAAACCATCCTATTTAGTGAAACTAGAAACCAAGTTTTATTTCATAGATAAGCGTTCTACATGTTAGTAGTAAAAGTTTAACACCAACAAACTAAAGACCCCACCTAATGGCGTCTTCATGCTCTTCATCCGCTATCTCCAGCACCAGCCCACGGCTTATGGCATGTCTAGACTGGTACTCCTCACGTGGAAAGTGATACACCCTATGCTGGAACCTCCCATGTGCTGACTTAAACGCGTACTTTATTCTATACATCCTAACCTTCTTATCTCTTACTTCTCCTTCTAACTCGCCTGTTAGCTTCTCGGCCTGAGCACGACCTCTTCTCTCATCTCCCCAGAATGTGGTAATGATCTTCTTGTCAGTTTGGAGACTCTGAATCCTTGACTCTAGCCCATTAATGGTATGTCCCAAGTGGGTCCTGATAGCTTATTTCTTGTCTTTCAGCCTGTCCGCCTTCTGACCTGCTGTTCGCAACTTGTCAGCCAGATCCCCGTTCCTAATTATCAGGTGGTGCACCAATGCCTCAAGCAATGCTGCAGCCTGCTGCTCCCCCTGATACAGTTCCTCCAACTCATGGACCTTGTCGTCCAAATCTGTAATCCTATCCATCAACTCATCTAGTAGACCATCCTCAGGTGCTTCCTCGGAGTCCTCCTCGGGCTCCTCTTCCTCTTCAGGATATTCCTCTGGGTCTGACTCAGCTGCTGCCTCAGCTATAGGCTCAGGTACAGCTGTCACCAACTGCTCACTCACAACGTGAATATTTCTAACCCCCTCTTCTCCTGACATCCTACGATCAAGACAAAGAACTCGATTAGTATTTTTAAAATAGATATTGATTTTTGTTTTTAGAAAAATAGATTCGACGCTACACTTAGAACTCTACGTGAGTTCATCTCCTTATTACCTCCACTAACTTCCCTAAGGTTATAGTCTAAGGTTCCCCACCTAAGGTTTATAACCTACGGCTTTAATACCAACCTGTGACACCCCCAAATACGTGTAACATCGATTACAGGACATGGTGCTCACGATATAACATACATCATCATCTATCTAAGTAAACTCCAGCAATAATAATAATAATATTATAACTATTACGTACTTACTCAAAATAAAATCCCAAGTCTTTACAACCTTTAATAAACCAAAACTTAAACTTAGCGTTTATCGCTACATTACATCATATGCGGAAATATAAACTTATTTTATAAGGTAACTAGCATCATTTCATCTTAGTCTTCCCCTTGTCCTTGCCCGAGCCCTCAGCCTTCTCATCCTTAACTGAAAGGTTTAAGCAAGAATGAGCACAAATTGCCCAGCAAGTATATAAAGAAGTTTGGAAACATACATCAGGAGTAAAAACATCTGTATGACAATATCTCAACAGTTGAAAGAAGTATCAACTGTTAAACAAGAATATCAAAGATAAGAGTTTAGAATTCTTCATAGCATACTAAGGGGTGTTAAATACCCTGAACGTTACTTTGTTTCATCAAAAACCATCAGACAATTTAACAATCAAATAGATTGTAAACGGTCTCTGCAAGTACTCCAGGTGATCAGCCTATTGTACCCTACATTGTGCACAAGTATAAAGTTTAAACTACATAAGCATAAATGGGACTATATGTCCGACATCTGTTTGCCCGTTTATTCGGGTTGTTCATCTTAGTATTCATGCGAGACCGCACCAAAACAATTTGGATTGGTAAACATTAAATAGCTTCGAAAGATTTGAATTAAATCATTTTTCATCAATAATAACTAGCCGAAAACAAAGGCCAGGAAACATACTTAGAAACAGTTCGATAATGACATGAAACTTATAAGCATAGTTGTTAGAATAATAACTGAGTAATCATCGATAAGCTTGCAAGATAATTGAAGTTGTATAACTTCACAACAAAGGAACTTGCACGAATAAATAGCTAGCACAAGTCCAATACTTACCCTCACTGAGATAAAAATAAGTAAGGATTGAATAAATACCCAATAGAAATTAGGGCTAGGAAACTTGCCTGATACGTCTGCTATCGTTAAAGCTAGCAATTAACCTTCACGTAACCTAATCATATGTGCCACATTAAGCCATTAGGTTCTTGAACTCTAATTCGAAAGGAAATGATTTTCTTTCATTATAATTTCATTAATCAACTACCATGTATGCTATCATCAAACTAATTTAATCATATAACATGTTGCGTCATATAGATAAAGTGGTTCAATATGAGAATCTGAGTAAAAATAAGTTTTTGGAATTTTTCCCGGTCCGCCCCGACCCGACCCGGATTAGACCCGACCCGGACCGGCGCAGCTGCGCAGCCTCAAGACGTGTTACCGGCGTAGCTGCGCTGCCTGGAAAACCCAGAACCCATCTTTGAGTGGCGCAGCTGCGCAGAGTTAAGTCGTATGAACGGCGCAGCTGCGCTGCTCTTCATGCCCAGAAAATTTTTGCAGTTTTGAGCAGCTATCTTAGCGAATTAATTTCGATTAAACCATACATGATATGACCATGAAAGTTGGACACAACATACTTCATCTAGCATACTATTTTACAAAAATATCACATTCCAGAAAATAGCAAATTAAGACCACGAACCGGCTACCTTGAAAAGCGTGCCAGAACATGTTCTAACACTTAGAAAAATTCTAGACAACCCAGAAATTTGCAGATTTTTATTTCCAACATGCTTGCTCTCGAAAATCATAACTTGCTCAATTTAACTCCGTTTCTTATGAAATTTGGTCAGGTTATACATCATACTACACAGTATTTTACAAAATTATTACACCCACTAATCAGGTCATAGAAACCATGATTCCAAGGCTCCGAAAAAACCAAAAAGTCACAGATTCTATGTTAAACCATCTTTGACAAATTTTGTGATTTTGATTCTAGCATGCATGGGGTTAATTCCTACAGTCCAGACCACACATACTAATATATATACACGTAACCCAACCTTTAACTTCACTAAATTACCATGATTTGAACAATTTGACATCTAAGAGGCATTTTAGCAAACATTTAGCATGCATGGCATAAATTCACATGATTCAATGTGTAAGAGACATGAATTAAACCAGAACTTTCGTTCTCTACACCCACATCTCAGTAACCGACATGAATATAGCCTCACAAAATCAAAACAAATCATTTGCAAGGTCTCATATGCATATTTTCTCATTTTTACTTAAGAACATGAAAAAGAGAGTTCATGGCTACCTCTTTGATGAATTCTTTTTGTTCGAATTCCTCTAATGACTCTCTTTGCTTGGTTAGTCTCTGCAAACTCCAGAATTCGCCACCCTCTCAAGCTCTTTCCTCTCTCACTCTCAACTTCACTCACGGTAGGATATTTTACAAAAGAAAGAAATAGAATTTTAGGTGGAGAGTATATATAGAAATCATTAGTATAAGCTTCCCTTGCCTCTTCCATTCTCAATTCAGCAGTTACAACATTAAGTTAGAACATTAGTTTAGCAAATTAAATAAGAAGAATGTGGGGTTTAGAGAAAATGAAAGGATTTTTGGTTTTAAGGAGTAAAATGAAGTACTCCCTCCTTAGCTATATGTAATATACGTATACTCCTTCCCTTGTCCCAATTCGTGAGTCACAAGGGTCCCACCAGCAGCTGACTTGTACCACATAAAATATTATTATAATCACTTAAATCAATTAAATAATCATTTTGACCATTTTGCCCCTTGTAGCAAAACGTTGCGATACTTATATCGATTCCTACTAAAGTCGACGTCCCGGACGTCATGGAACTATCTGTTTAGTCAAAATCCTCTCCGAAATTCTTGGTTGACTTTTTACCCGAAAAAGTCAACCGGTTGACTTTGACCAAAAAGTCAACCGTGACACATTTTCGTGGTTACAGTCTAACCTGACTAAATTCGACGTCCCGGACTCAAATACGCAGTCCGCGTCTCTAAATTCCACTCTGATCTCAAAATCATGCTTTAAAGCCATCCCACGAAATTAATAGAATTAATTCCATACTTAACCTATTTAAATAGTTGAATTAAACTAAACCAACCATTTAAATACTCCTCATCACATATCATAAAATGACACATGTATGTATAACGTATATACATCTAAATAACAGAAAACACACCAAAATTTCACATAAATTCGTTTATTGATAATTGTTAAAAGACATAATAATCTCGGATATTACATTCACCCTCCCTTATAAGGATTCCGTCCCCGGAATCATTACATATCAAACAAAAAGACTAGGGTAGTTTTTCATCATTTTCTCCTTGAGTTCCCACGTAGCCTCTTCGGCGTTGTGGTTCCTCCATACTACCTTAACAGAAGGTATTATCTTATTTCTCAACACTTGTTCTTTTCTATCAATTATCTGTACTGGAACCTCTTCATAGGTTAGGTCCTTTACAAATTGGATGGGTTCATACTCTATGACATGCTTGTAATCCCGTTTATAGGGTCGTAAAATTGATACGTGGAACACGTTGTGTATACGTGGAACGTATGACGCGGATGTTTCTAAGAGGTTTGAAACCCGAAATACGTCAATACCTCATTTCTCATAAATTTTCTCTATATTCGGATGTAGTGAACAGGGCCCAGTTGATAGAACGAGATAATGATTATGTTCAACCGAGGAACCACAACCAAGGTCGTACCGGTGGCAGCAGTCAACGGAGCAATGACAACCAGCGAGGAGGAAAGTATGACAGAAGCGGTAACCACTCCGGTGGTAATCGTGGCCATGATAGTAGAAAAAGCGAATCGGGAGGAGATTTTAAAAAGAGAAGGTATAAAAATGAGAACGTGAAGATGTCAACATCAGCACCAGCATCAACTGTTTCTAGGGGAGGAGAACGACCACCGGTCATATGCTATAAATGCGGGAAAGAGGGACACATCAGCCCAAACTGCCCACAACAATTCAAAGCATGCTATAACTGTGGAAAAGAAGGACATATAGCTCGAGATTGTCCTATTGCGAAACCAAATCCAGCGGGGGTGGTGATTCCAAAGGCGGTTTCGGACAAGTCAAAGTCGGTGATTCCTGGAAGAGCGTTTGTCGTGACAGCCCAAAACGCGAGGAACCCACACGAGGTGATTACGGGTAAGCTGATAATAAACTCTTGCGAAGTTTACACCTTGTTAGATACCGGTGCTACCCATTCTTTTATTTCACCTGCTTGTGCTTAACGTTTGAACTTGACTTCTGATAAATTAGACTTTGACTTATCTGTTGAAACTCCGTTGGGAGAAACCTTTGTTACATCTACAGTTTACAAATCTTGCTTGATTCAAATTGGTACCCTTACCTTACCTGTTGATCTTATATCTTTGAAAATACTTGCATTTGACGTGATTTTAGGAGTTGACTGGTTAACCACTTACTATGCCAAAATTGATTGTTTTCGTAAGGTTGTTAGTTTTTATATTCCTAATCAACCTATTGTGCGAATTCAAACCACCAAACCACTAAAATCAGTCAATATCATTTCAAATCACAAGGCTATTCGTTTATTGAAAAATGGATGTCAAGCTTTCTTAGCTCATGTCATTGATCTAAACCAGAATACGTCAGATTTGAATGAAATTTCTGTTGTTAATGAGTTTCCTGATGTATTTCCCGAAGAACTTCCCGGTCTACCCCTAGAACGTGAAGTTGAATTCTTTATTGACCTTGAACCCGGTACAAAACCCATTTCTAAAATCCCATATCGAATGGCTCCTATTGAGTTTCAGGAGTTAAAGGTCCAATTACACGAATTGTTGGACATCAATTTTATTCGTCCTAGTACGTCACCTTGGGGTGCTCCTGTTTTATTCGTAAAGAAGAAAGACAGGAGTATGCGACTTTGTATTGACTATCGGGAGTTGAACCATGTCACCATCAAGAATAGGTATCCGTGACCTCGTATTGATGACCTGTTCGACCAGTTGCAAGGAGCACAGTTCTTTTCAAAGATCGATCTTCGTTATGGATATCATTAGCTGAAGATTAAAACTGAGGATATTCCGAAGACTACTTTTAGAACTCGGTACGGACATTATGAGTTCTTAGTCATGTCTTTTGGATTGACTAATGCTCCTGCTGCTTTCATAGATATGATGAACCGTGTATTCAAGGAATATTTAGATCAGTTCGTTGTTGTCTTTATTGATGACATCCTCATCTATTCTAAAAGCCGTGAAGATCATGAGCACCACTTGAAGTTGGTACTTCAAAAGCTTCGTGAGAATAAGCTATATGCCAAGATGAAGAAATACGAGTTTTGTCTTGAGGAAGTAGCATTCCTTGGGCATGTGGCATCAAAACGTGGAGTATCTGTTGACCCGACGAAGATTGAAGCAATACAAAGCTGGGAGAAACCTAAGTCGGTGACCGAAGTACGAAGCTTTTTGGGCTTAGCTGGTTATTATCGGAGGTTCGTAGAGGGATTTTCTCGAGTCGCTACTCCATTAACTCAATTGACTTGGAAAGATACAAAATTCGTTTGGAGCTAGGAATGCTAGAAGAGCTTCCAAGAGCTCAAGAGAAGACTTATCTCGGCACCTGTTCTGACAATACCATCTGGTTCGGATGGATTTGTTATTTACAGCGATGCTTCGGGCAAAGGGTTAGGATGTGTTCTCATGCAACATGGGAAAGTCATAGCCTATGGCTCGCGACAACTCAAAAAATATGAGAGGAATTATCCTACTCATGATCTAGAGTTGGCAGTAGTCGTTTTCGAGTTGAAGATCTGGAGACATTACCTGTACGGAGAGAAAGTGGAGATCTATACAGATCATAAGAGCCTCAAATATTTCTTCACTCAGAAGGAACTCAACATGCGGCAATGACGTTGGCTTGAGCTGTTGAAAGATTACAATCATACCATCCAATACCATCCTGGAAAAGCGAACGTGGTAGATGACACGTTGAGTAGAAGATCATATGTGGGAACGAGTGCGATGATGTCAAGTATACGCGTAGAACCAGCTTTGATTGATAAAGTTAAAGCTGCTCAAGCTACGGATACGGAGCTGATGAAGATGAAGAAGAAAGTGCAAGAATGTGCCATTCCAGAAGCAAGAATCGATGAAGAGGGAATACTTCGAGTCAACTCCAGACTTTATGTCCCTAACGATTCTGACTTGAAGCATAGAATCATGATGGAGGCACACAACACACCATTCGCAATCCATCCTGGGAGTACCAAAATGTATCGTGATCTTCGACATACATTTTGGTGGAGCAATATGAAGAGAGAGATCGCAGAGTTTATTTCGAGATGTTTAACTTGTCAACGTGTAAAGGCGGAGCATCAAGTACCGAAGGGTCCATTGCAACCACTGGAGATTCCAAAATGGAAGTGGGAGCATATTACGATGGATTTCGTTATGGGTCTTCCCAAGGTTTCTCAAGGCATAGATGCAATTTGGGTTATTGTTGATAGGTTAACCAAGTCTGCTCATTTCTTACCGATACGAGAGACTTATTTCCTTGAACATCTTGCTCATATGTACGTGAATGAGATTGTGAGATTACATGGCATGCCAGTATCCATAGTTTTGGATCGTGACCCCAGATTTACTTCACGATTTTGGATCAGTTTGCAGAAAGCTATGGGCACGGATTTACGATTCAGTTCGGCTTATCATCCTCAAACAGACGAACAATCAGAAAGGATTATTCAAACTCTTGAAGATCTATTGAGACTCTGTGTTCTAGACTTCAAAGGGAGTTGGGATAAGTACTTATCATTGGTGGAATTCTCCTACAACAACAGTTATCAGGCAAGTATAGGCGTAGCTCCATTCGAAGCGTTGTATGGGAGAAAGTGTCATTCTCCAGTATGTTGGAATGAGGTGGGTGAAACAATATTGTTGGGACCGGAGTTAGTACGTATGACTACAGAAAAGATCCAAATGATCCAACAACGGATACAAACCGCACAAGATCGACAAAAGAGTTATGCGGATCTTCATCGAAAGGACGTGGAATTTAATGTTGGGGACCATGTGTTATTACGTGTTGCTCCGTCGAAGGGAGTTACGAGATTCGGGAAGAGAGGAAAGCTCAATCCATGATTCATTGGTCCATTTGAGATTCTTGACCGAGTAGAAAATGTGGCCTATAGACTCGCTTTACCTCCAAGCATGTCTCGTGTTCATAACGTGTTTCACATATCCGTACTTCGTAAATATGTGAAAGATCCAAACCGCATTATTGAGTTAGAACCGGACGAGATAGCTGAAGATTTAACGTACGAGGAGGTACCTGTCAAGATCTTGGATAGGAAGAAGCATGTCCTACGCTCGAAAATTATACCTCAAGTTAAAGTTTTGTGGAGAAACCATGCTATTGAGAAAATGACCTAGGAATTGGAATCAGAAATGAAAGCAAGGTATCCTCACCTTTTCGACATACCAGGTACGTACGTCAATTTCGAGGACAAAATTTCATAAGGAGGGGAGGTTGTAAGACCACAACTTTTATTAATAAAGATTTAATTTTCTTTATATATTATTTCGAAACAGTAAGGTGTTGTTTTGATAAATGTGAAAAGTTATGGGTGAAATGTGCAAATATTTTAAAATGAGCAAGTGGTTATAAAATATTCTTGTTGTCGGGGAATATTCGTTTGGTCGTGGAATATTCTTGTTGTCGGGGAATATTCGTACGACGGCGCAGTTATTTGTGGGCCCCACAACGGAATAACTGTCGGATATAGAAAGCGACAGAAATAACCTTTTTATAAAATAACGACGTAGTTGTTACTGTTAGTACTGTTGAAATACCCGGTGGTTAAAGTACAGTAATACGTGGTGTTGCACGGTAGCACACGGTATTGCACAGTAGCACACGGTATTGCACAGTAATTCTAATTATTGATTCTTACGAAATAAGGCACTTACTCAATTATTGTTACAGTAATTACTGTTCAATATTTTATATTATTGATTCAATAATTGTAGGATATTTTATCGGTTCAATAATTGCTACGTTGATATTTTATATCAATAATCGCTACGTTGCTATGATTTATTCAATAATTGTCATTGCACAGTATTTCACATTATCAACTCAATATTTCATATTATTTGAATAATATTATTAGATAGCATTATTGACAATGTCTAAGGAAGTTCTGTCTAGGAGGGGTTATTTAATTGCGCGCCAGTAAGGAGAAATCCTTATCGGAAGGCCCCCTCTTTTCTGGGAACGACTTGGTTGTCAATATTGTAGTTCTATAATATTATTTGTGAATAATTAATTATTGATTTATATGATAAGAAAATATTTATTTTGTGAATATAAGAGAAGGAATTAGTGCTGATGTGTTTTTATCAGTATTTTGGTGTAGAAAATCATCTATTTATGGATTTCGGATAATTTATGTTTGGAATTTGGAAAAACTTCCTTCTACAAAGTTGTAGAGAATTAAATTTCCTATGAGAAAGACATAGAATTTGTATTTTTCTGACCAAGGGGCTATTTATTATGAATTATTAAAGTTTCAGAAAATAAATATATTTTTTAATAGGTGGGCCCCACTTTTGTTGTTTTGTTGAAAAATTTTGAGCAGCCGGCGGCGGAATTTTTAAAAAATAAAATATTATTTTATTCAAAAGTCTACTTTGGCATCCTAAGCTTTTTCTATAAATAGAGTGCTTAGGTTAGAATTGAAAATCACACCAAAATCAGAAGTTCTCTCTCTATAATATCGAGCGTATTTTTGTGAGTATTTAGATACTTTGAGTGTTACTATTCAGTGCAAGTTTCCTTCGGTATTATATCCGATATTCCAATCAGAAGTATTATTCTTTTGAGGTAAGGGATGTTATTTTCTTTCGTAAATGATGTTATTCTTTTCAATATCATTATACCAAAATATTGGCATGGATTTTATTTTGAAATTCTAACTTTTTCCGTTGGGGTTACTATTCACGTATACGACACTATTCACGTATACGGCACTATTCACGAAAAAATTAAAATTTCTTCTGTTTGTCTAAATTGTCTGTTATAGTTACTATCTTTGATTGGATCTAGGTTTTGAACTTCATTCTTGAATTTTGCTCCACAAAGTATTATTATGGAATATTCTTAAACTTGAATAAACTAAAATACGAATCCTTAATCTTATCCTTTATTTCACTGGATTCGTTATTTATATTATTTTTCATCATCCTCAGTCCTAAGTGGTGATATAACTGAATATCTTTGGCCTGTAGAGCAAAGATGAATGATTACCTGATGAATATCTTTGGCCGTAGTGCAAAGATGACAGGTGTTGAGATGAACATGACCACTGATGATACAAATGAATATCTTTGGACTGTAGTGCAAAGATGAATATTTGATTTGAGATGTATATTGATTGATGTTACAGGGATAAAATATTGATGATGAACGGTTATTTTCGCTGCGAATATTGATCTAAAACTTGTTGTCAACAATATTTTATCTGATTTATTGAAGGCTAACGATAATTTATTTTTCATTATCTTAGTCATAATATTCTTTACTGGGCTAGTTGAGCTCACCCTTTTCATCTGTTGTCCTCTTCAGGAAATGAGAATGTTGCGAGAACTAGTCGGGGGACAGAGTGATGGTCCGAGTTAGAGCAGTAGTAGTCCTCACTATTTTTAATAAATAGTGTGATAATAATTGTAATGAGGACTTAGTTTGAATATTAATATTTTCTACATATTTGTATTGACACTCACAGTTGTGTGGTCGTATTTTGCACGACCGTGTGATATAAAAGTTTGTATTTGAATTCTGTACCATGTATTTGGCGACTCAGAATGGGTTGGGTTGACTTGTCCTATTCTGGGGGTCACAATAACTGCTTGTAAAAGTATATTTTTACTAAATATATAAAGAATAATGAACATAATGACCACAAGAGTAAATACCTCTTGTAGTTGAAAGCTTTAACTAATCCTTTGAAATCTTGAAAATTGCCAAAAACTTTCCTCTCTCTCTCTACCAAAATTCTCCTCTCTAACCATATTTTTGGTTTTGAAAAAAATGAAGAGAAATGGCTCCTATTTATAGGAAAATATAGTTTCAATAATTGCACGTTAGGGGCTCGGCTTTTTATAATTTACTCCCGGCTTATTACAGTTTGGTAACCTGGTTAATTACACTTTAGTACCTCATTAATTGCACTTTAGTCCCTCGATGACATCATGATGACATCATCATATTGACATCATCATGATGACATCACCTTTTGTGTTTCTTTAATGCTGATGTCATGCTTTCATCATCTGTTCTCTGATTGGTTGATTTAAGTTCACATGGATTGGAGGGTATTTTGGTCATTTCACATATAATTTTAAGGGTAGTTCGGTCATTTGACCTCCAAAAGGGTATTCTAATAATTTTCCACACAATTTTAAGGGTAGTTCGGTCATTTCGCCTCCAAAAGGGTATTCTAATAATTTTTCACATAATTTTAATGGTAGTTCGATCATTTCCTATTTTTCCCTTAAAATTTAACCCTTAGGGTTTGATAAATAATATTAGGGTTTGCTAATCACCATTAAAGTTTATAAATTAGGGTTTATGATTCCTGAATAAGAAATTAGGATTTTCTAGCTGCAGATTAGGGTTTCTACCATTAGGGTTTACTAAGGTTATGCCTTATCTGATCAACATTTGATCATTAATCCCTTACTATACACACAAAATCATAGATACAACTATAATAACTGTATTAACTATCAAATCTCTATCCGTAATTAGGGTTAGGATTTTCATCAACTGAATTAGGGTTTATCAATTTAAAATTAGGGTTTTTTCATGTTACCCTTTACCTGATTCATACTCAACCCTTAACCACATACTGTACACACATATAATCACAAAATCATATAAGTCTTTCACAAAAATTTTAAATCCATACTCTATTTTTAGTCTAGGCCTTATTATTTAATCATTTAAGATTTTATTAATCTTATAAATTCTCGGGTTGTCACATTCACCTCTTCTTCTAAGAATTTCGTGCTCTAAATTACAGCCTACGAATCCGTACTTCCTTCATTCACCAAAACTAGATTTTTAACTTAACCTTTTTCTGATTTCATGAATACATATGCCTTCCTTCTATGAAGAACCATTCTATCATCACATTCTACCCATACTTCTCTCTAAGGAGATAAAAACTTTTCATAATTTGCTGAGGGGTTATGAACTTTCATTTTTCAATTTCGAAAAGGTTTAAACAGAAATTCATCTGCAAACGCTCTGGTCTTACGAACATGTAGGGTGATTAGCCCCGTTATGTCCTGTATTGATCAAATACTATCTGTTTGAACGACAATTGCATTCACTCTGTTCGCCTTGGGTACAAAAATAATTTTCCCATTACGGGTTGTTCATACTCATCTTGGATTCAGAATCAAAACAATATGGTTCGGGATAATTTTCAAAGAGATACTTGAATTTTCATAAACATTTGTCTAGCTGAATCAATTAGCTTAGACATATACCAATAATTCTAACATCAATAGAAACATGTGTCTGTCAAAATTTAATTGGCACTTGAAATTTCTTTAAAATTCTGAAAATCATTTTATGACTTCATTATACCGCACTGTATTTACAGTCCGTTGAAGATTCTGTCATTTTGTGACTTTGTCATACAACAATATACCATAGTGCACTGACGATCTTTAGATCACACCCAACACTAGGCAATACTGCATTAATGACTCCATCGTTTTTATCATCCTTGCACCAGGTTCTATGATGCATTGATGATAAAAAAAAATACGTTTTGATATTTCAAGTAATTTTTGTCTAGCAGAAACAATTAGCATAGACTTTACTTTTAAACGTTCAAAACTATTGAAAATCATTTTTGGAATTATCATGTCGCAATAGATAACGATGTGTCAGGGTCCCAAAGTCCACACATATACAATGGTATACATGTTTTGAAGATAACCAAAAATTTATTTTTGCTGTTATCATACCGCAACAGGTAGCGATATGTTAGTGGTACGAAGCCCACTTTTACACAATTGTAACTATGTGTTGCTGATAACAAAAATTCATTTATACTTTTAAAGGCACATTAGTGCGAATTTAGCTTGATGTCAAAAATTTTGAAGTCTAGCACAGCTATAAGATTTGGAATACCTATGCTTCCACCATTAACTTCAATTCTTCTAATGATCAATTGCTTAATAATTCTATCTATTTCTATAATCCTCAATCCTTCATTCATTATTTTCCTATTCCCCCGTATAGTTCATCAAACATACCACACGTTATGAGTTCAGGAACTTACCACAATCTTATGGGTTTAGGAACTTATCCTAGTCAGACCAAAGTTGTCCATTCGCTGAGGAGTTCCACCATACGATTCTGAGTCACGAACTTACCATACGTATGAGTTTAAAGAACTCGTACCTAATCTTATATTCTCTACCTTTCCGTTATACACACGAGAAAAGAATCACCTTCTCAACATACATATAGCGAATAGCGCAACACCGACATTTCAATGATTATCAATATAACAAGCTAAGTGGTTATCGAACCAAACACAATCCCCTTCCCATACAAAGAATTGTTCAACTCACCCACTATATCAATATAGGAAGCTAAGTGGTCCTAAAACCAAGCATAAATTTCCCGCCCATACAAGGAATCGTACAACTTAGCTGCTAACATGAGTCCTCAATTAAAATTTCACATATTTATAGTTCCATCTGTACCCGATACAAATTTCATTTAATTCGTATCTCATAATCCTTTTCAACTCTTTTGAGTTTAACTCGTGCTATTTCATAGTACCATTTTTGTATAGCAATTCTGCTATAAAGTTTTCAATCATTTGATTAATCATCTGTCCTTCTATGACCTTGTCAGATCACGTTGTGATCTCATACTATAATCGTATTATATTACGATTCTTCTCTATGTTATGATCATTTTGTTTTACGATCTTCTTTTCCTTTATACTTTTAGTCTTTTAGACTCTATCTATTCATTACTACTGTTCATCTTTATTATTAAAGTTAGGTAACTCTGGATCTTTATAACTTGTTAGGATTCTTCTTTGAATATTATTGACTTACCAATACTTTGCCCAAATTTATCGCTTAAATTTCAAACTCTATTTGAGTTTATTCCGTATCCTTATCCATGTGATTATAGCTTAAGGTAACCCTACATAAGGTTTATAACCTACAACTCTGATACCAACTGTAACGCCCCCAAATTCGGGTCCCCAGAACTTCAGACCTGGTACATTACGATACATTATTTTTATAATTATTGCGGAAGATATAAACATAAATTGTTTATACAATAACTTTTATAACATAATTCCCAAGGTCTGTAACCTTAACTTAATATCTGCATTCAATATCCTATACGACTTACAATGTCATATATATCCAATACTATTACCATTTTAACCGTACAATAATTCCATCCTGGAATTTGACTTTGTCTTTGCCTGTGTCCAAAGTTTAGTCTTTAATCTTGGAATGTTTATCATGATATAGCAAGGGTGAGCAACAAGTTTGCCCAGCAAGTTTTAAGTACAAAGAAAGATATATCATGATGGAAAAGAATAATAAGCTAACAAACTTTCAACAATATAATAATTGTGAAAGAATATAAATTAATTTACATAACTGAATGACCGAGACAATAATGATGAATGGCCAATAATGAACATGGACAAATTTAACTGAACCTTAGGGTAATGAAGGTGATCAACCTTTCATACCTAATGAACATATGCAACATGCACTAAGTGTGAATCAATAATCAGTATAGATGTGAATAATTAACAATAATTATTCACGAACATGTTTTGAAATATAACTCAAGGTTGAGTTAGAGAAAACTTGCTCAATAAACGAATATAGGAACTTGGTTAATTAAAAGTATAGTTCAGGAACTTGCTTGTACCGTCGATTACTGCTACACAATTTAATTAAGCTTCAGTTGAAAGACCTATGATTAATAATATTGATCTCTCAATTAGAATAATATCATAACATATATCAGCTGCTAAATACAGTCATAGTATAACTTAAACACTTATCATATATCCCTAACAGTCACTAAAACACATAAGACTCGGTATCAAGTCAAACTATTTCAATATGGTTTGATTTTGGTACTATTTTGACGTCCCGATTGCCTTCTCAGATAATTATCGTGTCTATTTTAAAGTAAAACTCTGCTTAAACGCTTCAATATTATTTTAGATAATTTACTTATCAGTCATAACATTTTTCAGCTAATTATTATCATTTATAATGATTTTTTAATCATTAATATTATTTTTAAATAATTTAAATACTAAATAATTCCATCATCATTAATATTTAATTAAGTTCACATATTAATGTAATACATGTCACAATATTAAAACTTATTAATTATAACTCAGAGTATTTTTAATACCTTAATAACACTCTTAAATGATTTTTAAAACATTAAAACTATTTTTACATAATTTATTTAATATAATTATTAAATAAATTTATTATCATTAATATTAATTTATTAATGAAATTCCATCCATAATATTAAAAGTTATTCAATATAACTTAAAATATTTTCTAATACTTTAATATCATTTAAAATGATTTTTAAGATATTAAAATTATTTTTAAGTAATTTATTTAATATAATTATTAAATAAATTTAATATCATTAATATTTAAATAAATTGAGCATTATAAATGCTTGTAAAAATGAATATTCGTGTACTATATTTGAAATAAATCGAGCATTATAACTGCTTTATAAAATGAATATTCTATTATTCTATTTGAGATAATTTCAGCATTATAACTGCTTATAACATGAGTATTCTTACTAAATACTTGAAAAAAATCGGACATAGCAACTGCTTATAAAGTATATTTTTTACTTTATAAGTGAAATAAATCGGATATTATAACTGCTTATATAAGTATATTTACTACTTTATAAGAGAAATAAATCGAATATTATAGCTGCTTGTAAATAGGACTTTTGTACTATTTACTTAAAATAATTTTGGCATTATAACTGCTTGTAAAAGTATATTTTTACTAAATATATAAAGAATAATGAACATAATGACCACAAGAGTAAATACTTGTTGTAGTTGAAAGCTTTAACTAATCCTTTGAAATCTTGAAACTCGCCAAAAATTTTCCTCTCTCTCTACCAAAATTCTCCTCTCTAACCATATTTTTGGTTTTGAAAAAAATGAAGAGAAATGGCTCCTATTTATAAAAAAATATAGTTTCAATAATTGCATGTTAGGGGCTCGACTTTTTATAATTTGCCCCTAGCTTATTACAGTTTGGTACCCTGGTTAATTACACTTAAGTAACTCATTAATTGCACTTTAGTCCCTCGGTGACATCATGATGACATCATCATGTTGACATCATCATGATGACATCACCTTTTATGTTTCTTTAATGCTGATGCCATGCTTTCATCATCTGTTTTTGATTGGTAGATTTAAGTTCACATGGATTGGAGGGTATTTTGGTCATTTTACATATAATTTTAAGGGTAGTTGGGTCATTTTGCCTCCAAAAGGGTATTCTAATAATTTTCTACACAATTTACAGGGTATTTCGGTCATTTTACATTCAAAAGGGTATTCTAATTATTTTTCACATAATTTTAATGGTAGTTCGATCATTTCCTATGTTTCCCTTAAAATTTAACCCTTAGGGTTTGATAAATAATATTAGGGTTTGCTAATCACCATTAAGGTTTATAAAATAGGGTTTAGGATTTCCGAATAAAAAATTAGGATTTTCTAACTGCAGATTAGGGTTTCTATCATTAGGGTTTACTAAGGTTATACATTATCTGATCAACATTTGATCATTAATCCCTTATTATACACACACACAATCATAGATACAATTATAATAACTGTATTAACTATCAAATCTCTATCCGTAATTAGGATTAGGGTTTTCATCAACTAAATTAGGGTTTATCAATTTAAAATTAGGGTTTCCATGTTACCCTTTACCTAATTCATACTCAACCCTTAACCACATACTGTACACACATATAATCACAAAATCATATAAGTCTTTCACAAAAATTTTAAATCCATACTCTATTTTTAGTCTAGGCCTTATTATTTAATCATTTAAGATTTTATTAATCTTATAAATTCTCGGGTTGTCACATTCACCCCTTCTTCTAAGATTTCGTCCTCGAAATTACAGCCTACTAATCCCTACTTCCTTCATTCACCAAAATTAGATTTTCAACTTAACCTTTATCTGATTTCATGAATACATATGCCTTCCTTCTATGAAGAATTATTCTCTCATCATATTCTACCCATACTTCTCTCTAAGGAGATAAAACTTTTCATAATTTGCTGAGGGGTTATGAACTTTCATTTTTCAATTTCGAAAAGGTTTAAACAGAAATTCATCTGCAAACCGCTCTGGTCTTACGAACATGTAGGGTGATTACTCCCGTTATGTCCTGTATTGATCAAAAACTATCTGTTTGAACGACAATTGCGTTCACTCTGTTCGCATTGGGCACAAAAACAATTTCCCCATTCCGGGTTGTTCATACTCAGCCTGGATTCCGAATCAAAACAATATGGTTCTGGATAATTTTCAAAGAGATACTTGAATTTTCATAAACATTTGTCTAGCTGAATCAATTAGCTTAGACATATACCAATAATTCTAACATCAATCAAAATATGTGTCTATCAAAATTTAATTGGCACTTGAAATTTCTTTAAAATTCTAAAAATCATTTTATGACGTCATTATACCGCATTGTATTTACAGTCCGTTGAAGATTCTGTCATTTTGTGACTTTGTCATACAACAATATACCATAGTGGGCTGACGATCTTCAGATCACATCCAACACTAGGCAATACTGCATTAATGGCTCCATTATTTTTATCATCCTTGCACCAGGTTCCATGACGCATTGATGATAAAAAAATATGTTTTGATATTTCAAGTAATTTTTGTCTAGCCGAAACAATTAGCATAGACTTTACTTTTAAACATTCAAAACTATTGAAAATCATTTTGGAATTATCATGTCGCAACAGGTAACGATGTGTCAGGGTCCCGATATCCACACATACACAATTGTAACCATGTTTTGAAGATAACCAAAAATTTATTTTTGCTGTTATCATACCGCAACAGGGAACGATATGTTAGTGGTACGAAGCCCACTTCTACACAATTGTAACCATGTGTTGCTGATAACAAAAATTTATTTATACTTTTAAAGGCACATTAGTGCGAATTTAGCTTGATGTCAAAAATTTCGAAGTCTAGCACAACTAGAAGATTTGGAATACCTATGCTTCCACCATCAACTTCTATTCTTCTAATGATCAATTGCTTAATAATTTATCTATTTCTATTATCCTCAATCCTTCATTCACAATTTTCTTATACCCCCGTATAGTTCATCAAACATACCACACGTTATGAGTTCAGGAACTTACCAAAATCATATGGGTTTAGAAACTTATCCTAGTCAGACCAAAGTTGCCCATTCGCTGAGGGGTTCCACCATACGATTCTGAGTTACGAACTTACCATACATATGAGTTAAAGAACTCGCACATAATCTTATATTCTTACCTTTCCGTTATACACATG